>CM074739.1:85012836-85672836 GCA_037367245.1 Phrynocephalus guinanensis
TTTGCTTTACTTTTATCCAGGAACAAAGCTCTGGGCCAGAGAGACGGATGGGAAATGGGAGCTGGCTAACACAGCAGTGTTATGAACGATGAGAGATTATTTAAGAAAGGGAAGGAATCAGAAAAAGCAACCAGGTGGCAAGGAAAGAAGGCTCATCTAGTTTTTAAGCATTGTGACTGTAAGAGAAGATACTGGAGCAGATAATGCATGCTCTCAAAGTAATGCAGTTACATTATATTTTACACACATGTTTGTAGGTGGGGGGAAGGGAAGGGAAGGGAAGGGAAGGAAGGAAGGAAACAGAAAAGGAAAAGGAGAAAAAAAAGCATTATATGAAATGGGGCAGTCAGAATGGACAGAGGAACACCATGTTGTTATAAACCATCACATTGTTTCCAGCTCATGGTAATCCTATGAATTACTTACCTCCTATCATTGAAAGCCCTGTTCAAGTCTAGAAGATTAAAAATGGGCTTTCTTAATTTCGTCTATCTGCCTCTTTCCCAACTACCTTCAGCTTTTCCAAATATACTTTTCCCTTCTAGTAAACCTTATCTTCTCATGATATGCCGAAAGAACAAGAGATTTCTTGTAGTCATTTCAGTTTATAAGTGATAATCCAGACCTGATTTTATCTGGTATCTATAGTACAAATGGTTTTGATGTAGGTCTTTAGCAACACAGATCGAAGGATCTCCTGTAGCTTTTGCAGAGTGTGTGTGTTGTGTCGTTATAGTCGTGACTGACTCTTCGTGACCCCATGCCCATGGAGTTTTCTTGGCAGGAATACTGGAGTGGTTTGCCAGTTCCTACTCCCGGCGTCTACAGCACCTGGTATTCTCTGGTGGTCACCCATCCAAGTACTAACCAGGGCCAAGCCTGCTTAGCTTCCAAAATCAGGCGAGATTGGATATGCTTAGGGCATCTAGGCAGCTTTTGTAGAGTAGCCCTTCTAAATATCAGTCCTCTTCTGATTTCTTGGCTGCAGTCTTCATTTTTGGTAGATGACTGAACCACAGTATAGAAATGTTCAAAAGTGATTTGAGTTTTAAATGTTTCAGAGATTAGCAGAGTTGTACAATGGCGTGGAAAGATAATTTGAAGCTGGGAGACAGAAATAAACTTTAGCATAAAAGCTTGTATTATCAAAACATATACAAATACACAACGAGATAAAACACACAGCATAAATATCACAAAGTCTTGGGGAAACTGCTCATCTCACCAAAAAGCAGTCCCAAAGTAAAATGGGTTACAATCCTGCCTTTTATACACATGGTAGACATCATATAAAGCCAATCACATGGGTACATACAGTTAGAGATGGGCACGACTTGAAAAAAAAAATTCGAGTTGTCGTTAGTCGGGCCGGTTCCGTTTCGGCTCGTTTCCGTTTTTCGCGAAAATTCGCAAAAATTAGTCGGTTCGTTTTTTCGTTTTTTCGTTGTCGTTAGTACTGGTTTGGGGGGGTAGCGGGCTCCTGGATGGAGCTGCAGGAGTCAGCCAGAGCCACAAGTGACGGACTGGCAGACTCTTTGCACCCGCTGTGTCTCACGTACTTGCATGTAGTGCAATGCAAGTAGATCTGGCTTAGGGTTAAGACGGGTTAGCGCAAGGGCTAGGGTTAGGCTAGTTACGGGTGAGGGTTAGGGTGAGTATTGGGGTGCACCTCTGGGTGCCTCTCTGACCCACTTAGAAGGACAGTGTACTGGCGTATGGGTTAGGCTTAGGGTTTGGGGTTTGGGCTACGATTAGTGGGCTGTTTATGCCCGATTGGCACATCCCAGAAGTCTCTGTGGTCAACCTGGCCAAGTGGCCATGCGATTGGTGGAAAATTTGCATGGTCTACTCCCATCATTGCAAATGTGCAGGTGTAATAAAATAAAATAAAATAAAATAAAATCAACGGAGACTTTTTTTTGCAAGAAAAACCCACTGCTGCTACTGTAAAAATTCAAGCATTTAAAATAGCTAATTTTTGCATGTTTCTGTGGTGCTTTGGTGGGGTTTTGGGCAATGATTTCAAAAAAAAAAACATTGCGGTCGCCATTTTGGATCCCCCCCCCCCACCGCATGGCAAATGGATGCGCCCTCCCAGCCTGGTACAGTCAGCAAAACCTGGCCATGCGATTGGTGGAATGGCTCCAAAACTTTGCATGGTCCACTCCCATGGGCGAGCCCATCATTGCGAATGCACAGGTGTAATAAAATAAAATAAAATAAAATAAAATAAAATAAAATAAAATCAACGGAGACTTTTTTTGCAAGAAAAACCCACTGCTGCTACTGTAGAAATTCAAGCATTTAAAATAGCTAATTTTCGCATGTTTCTGTGGTGCTTTGGTGGGGTTTTGGGCAATGATTTCAAAAAAAATATTGCGGTCGCCATTTTGGATCCCCCGCACTGCATGGCAAATGGATGCGCCCTCCCAGCCTGGTACCAGCAGCGCAGCAGTAGCAATAGCCAAGGAGAGGGGGGCGGAGAAACCCCCCCCCCAAATAAAACACCCTTCTGGCCTGGTAGGTGCCCTCAGACAGTTTTCGCCTACTTTTAGGGCCGGGAATCGGGTTTTTTTTTAACTTTTAAAAACTTTTTTTCTGTGCCGCTTGGCATTGCGCGATCGCCGCGATGCAAGTAATGAGCACGACAAATCAGACCAAATTGTTCGTTCGTCGGTTCGAGCTCGAATTCTGGTGGAGTAATTCCCATTTCCGTTTCCGTAGAGTAACGGATACGAGTAACGGAAACGGAAACGGGAATACCGCTAAGTCGTGCCCATCTCTACATACAGTATAGGCATACAATGTTAAGAAGTTATCCATGGCACCTGGATATAATTATCCTGACCTTTTCATGTGATTACACTATTCACCTGTGTCTTGACAAGGGACCATGCATTTATGCACAGAAACCATTTTGAATCTGTTAAATATTATATTACATACATTTTGTTAAAAATTACATTACTTGACAAGAAAACCTCTAACAATCTCAGTTTCTTCCTAGTCAACAAAAAAGTTACATAGCTTCTTCTGTAGCCATGTTTTGTATTCTCATTGTTTAGTTGCAATCATACTTATGCACTTTCTTCTTTCGCCTTCATTAGTAATAACTTCAACTGCTCTTATTTTCTGCCTTTAAAATGGTGTCATCTTTGTTATCTTAAATTATTGGTGTTTTTTCCCGACCAATTTTCACTTCTCTTTCCGCTGAAATTAATCTAGTTTTTGTATGATCCATTTTCCATATAGGTTGAACAGACAGGGAGACAAAGCAGGTAGAGACTTTGACATTTTTTTACCAACTGGAAACCATTTTTGTTTCTTCCTGTTCTGTCCTAACAGTCTACTCTTTCCCAAGCTATAATTTACATATTGAAATAATAAAATGTTGTGGTACACCCATTTCTTTTAGAGTGAGAGACAGTTTTTCATGGTTCACACACTCCTAACTATGACCTATGTCTGCAAACAAGTAACATAAAGTTATGCCCTATAGGTCTCATGATACCATCTGACACAGCCATATTTTTATAATTCAGTGTTTCTTCTGTTTGATTCACAAAAAGGTTCCTAGGTTGCCTTAAGACAATTTTCATCCTGGAAAACCTTTGGGGGCAATGGAATGGGGAAGGGCATCTTAAATGTTTGAAAAATCACAGCCACCTTTAATGTGCCAGAGTATTTTGCCCTCCTTTTTTGCCCTTTGTGTTTTCTTTTTCTCTCCCCCCATCCCTTTCCTCTTTTGATTTTGCCAGTAGACATACACAGCTGTCTCTCTGGAAACAACAAATGAGAATCAGCCTGAGGTTCACTGGCATTGTGTATGAAAGTTCATCTGCCACTTTTACCTACCACTACTGCAGCCACCGCCTACCCAGTAGCTACCATTCAAGGATTTCCCCACCCCATCATCACTGGGACTATGTATTCTTGAAGGCTTTCAAGGCCGGGATCTGATAGCTGTTGTGAGGTTTTTGGGGGGCTGTTTGGCCTTGTTCTGGAAGTTTGTTTTAGTCCCCTGAGCTCCTTGCCTTCTGAAGATGCCAGCCACAGAGTCTGGTGAAACATCAGGAAGAAAAACTTCCAGAACATGGCTAAACAGACCGAAAAACTCAGAACAGCTATCACTGGGACTGTCAATTCTCTCCTGTCTAAAGCAACTGGTATGTCCTGATGAAGGTGGATACACTGTAGTCTGGAATATCAGCTTTGGATATTGTTCTTTGGGTAAGACTATCCTATCAAAAGTCCGGCCTCCTTACAGTATAATTCAGCTTCTCTAACACACTCAAAGCTCCTCCCCATATTAAGGGGTTTTCACCCAAGAGGAAAGGAAAAATATGAAGTGGATCTCCAGCATGTGCCTCCTACCCATGTAGCCACATTCTCTCCATTCTGTGGGTCCAGGGCTTTCTTTCCCTCTTCTAATGGATATATATTACAAATAGGAGTTTAGAAGGGTGCAGATTGCACAAACTGCAATTTTTTAAAAAAACAAGAAAATCATGTTTACAATGTAAGAGGTGACATCAGAATCGACCAAGTTAAAATCTGAATAAAAATCTATAATTTTACTTGGTATCTTAGAAACAATTGTTTACATGCTGAAAATGTAATGCAAAATAAGGATTTAAACCATTGGGTACAACTAAAACTTTATTGTGTCCTTTTACCAGCAACGATGCACATTGGATCTATTTTTCAGAAGAGGCCCACTGTGACTTCTCTGGTCTTTCTCCAATTAATAAGATTGCTCCTGTGAATAAAGTGTGAATGCATGACTGGTACTCATCTTTGCCATCTTGACAGCTTCCTTGTCACCGTAATTCTTCAGATGAGCCGGTTCCCCTCAGCCCTCAACCGTTCCTAGTGCAAAAGCGGAGAGAGCCGGGAGACCACACAGAGAGGGGCAATATTGGTCCGACGTGCTCTCTGCATGAACTCCAGGCAGTGAAAGATTCATTAACATGCACTTCTGGCTCAATAACTGCTGCTGTTATCAGAAGTCTTCTAAAGGGGAAGGCAGAGAACAAAAGTGAGCAACCTGCAATTACCAGGGAATGTTCCCTGGGCAGCTGCAAAAGCCCTCCAGCTAGCCTGCTGGATAGAGCAACACAAGGGCACTTTTTCCACAGAGGCTTGGTGGAAGGAGGAGGAGGAGGAGGAGGAGGAGGAGGAAGCCAGCTAAGCATTTTTGGCTCTTAACAAGCATTGAGGGAGGTGGTGGTGATTGGACAATGGGAACAACAAAGTTCAGAAATGATAATTTCCTTTTTATTTATTGGGTACCTCTATAGGTCATTTTTTTCTACCATAAGCTTAAGGCTGGAAAGTGCTTCTCTCTGCTTTATCCTCACAACAGCCTCATAAGGCTGGTTGCCCTGACAGGATAGGATGAGAGGGTACAATCAAGCCACCGAGTAAGCTTCGTGGTCAAACAGATATATGAACTCTAGTCTCAAACATTCTAGCACAACAATACTCACTCTGTTTTTTGGATTAAAACTCCAAACATCCCACAGGAAAAGCATTCTGGATCCTGAAGCTATGAGATGTACACTACTGAACTACTGTGCTATTCTTCAGTGGAAGGAAAGACAGCAGGTAGACAGGATGTATTGAAACAACTTTGTTGCTGTTGTGTTGTTACAGTTGTGACCAACTCTTCGTGACCCCTTGGCAGGAATACTGGAGTGGTTTGCCAGTTCCTACTCCAGGCATCTACAGCACCTGGTGTTCCATGGTGGTCACCCATCCAAGTACTAGGCAGGCCTGACCCTGCTTAGCTTCTGACATCAGGCGAGGTCGGATGTGCTCAGGGCATCTTACAGTGACTCTAACAGGGCTTTCAAGGTACATGCAATATTTAAGGAATGGTTTTACCAGTTCCACTTTCCCAGTGAGTTTCCACAGCTGAGCTTGGATTCGAACCCTGTTTTCCAGAGTCCTAGTCAGTCACTTTATCCAGTACAGCACACTGGACATGCAGGGTATTATTGCTCCAAGATAGTGTTGTGTAGTTTTTAGCTTATCCAGGCTGGAAAGTGAGGGACAGAAGGGGGAAATAACCCTCAAAGGTAAACTTACTTGGACCTTTTGGTTGAGATGGGATTAGTTGGATCCTTTCCATAAACAACCCAGAACGAATTCACGGATGCATATATATGCATAAATATATATATAAATCTTGATTTTCCCCATCAAAGGGCAGCCAAGGATATGAATGGATTCCAATGTGTCTGAGGAAGAGATGTTAAATTTCAAAATTTTTGAAGCCATGAGAAAAGAAACTTTGGAAAAAAATGGGGGAAAGGGGGAAAGAAAAACAGGTCTTTTCTCATCCCCCCAAGGTGTTTAGAAATTGTACATCTCTAGCATGAGGCAACATGAATATTCCAGCCTGGGAGGCAACCTACTGCTTTCAACATACTGTTTCAATAGGGTCAAAGGGGTGGTGGTGTGGTGGATTGGACCCTGTGATAAAAAGGTAGCAAAACCTTTTGTGTATTCCAATTGGCTGGCTGTTCTGAACCACAGCAGCTTCCTTTGGATCTTCACAAGGCCCTGCTTCTCCAATGGTGTGTGTATGTGTTGTGTCATTACAGTCGTGACCCACTCTTCGTGACTCCATGTCCATGGAGTTTTCTTGGCAGGAATACTGGAGTGGCTTGCCAGTTCCTCCTCCAGGCGCCTACAGCACCTGGTGTTCCCTGGTGGTCTCCCATCCAAGTACTAACCCGGGCCAACCCTGCTTAGCTTCTGAAATTTATTTATTTATTTATTTATTTATTTATTTATTTATTTATTTATTTATTTATTTATTTATTTATTTATTTCATTTTCATTTGATTTTATTTCATTTATTTCATTTTCAGGAGAGATCAGATGTGCTTAGGCATATAGGCAGCTTCTTGAATGGTAAGTGCTTCAAAAAGACCCTTTCAGAGAAGGAGAGAGAGAGAGAGAGAGAGAGAGAGAGAGAGAGATGGGTGTGGGTAGAAAGATGTAAATCAGAGAAGTCCATGAGATCTTCTTTTCTTTTCTTTTCCTTGCTATGCCCCCTCCTGAATGCTTCTCATCTGGACACACCTCTGTGTCTTCTCTCCACCCATCTGTGGCCCAAGTATTTGCCCCTTCTCTCCTGAGAATGGAGAAAATCCCCTCCTCTCCCCATGTGGATATTTTAGAACATATTTGGCCTTCGGCAACAACTGAGCAACCACACATGAAGGCTGTTTGTAGTGCAGAACTAATAAAGAGCTATGTTTAAAAGCACCATTAAAAATGTGCGGCATGCTAGAGAGACCGTTCCCCCCCCCCCCAGTTGCTTTGGGACATTCCCTAGCATGAATAGCTGCCACGTATAGGACAGACACCTTCAGGAACACTGCATGCTGGGCAACACGTCAAGATGCCTGCAAAACCAGGGCTGGCAGCTCTAACGTGTGGTCGGCCTCTTTTGCATTTTAAAAAGAAAATATTATCCTGTCATACTATTAATAGAATATAGTATTTTGCCCTTCTTCTTAGCTTAGCTTAGCTTCCGTAATCAGGCGAGATTGGATATGCTTAGGGCATTTAGACAGCCTCATATTAAAAGCAGCCTTAAGTTTCTAGTCCTGTGGAGGCAGGCTTGAAGGCATGGAGCAAAACCCTGCAGTAATCACCCTCCTCCCACAAAAAGACTGAAGATTTCTAGCAGTCAAGGGGATTCAACTTCAGAACTCCTTTAACTTTCCAGAAATTAGGGGCAGCAAACTAAGATAAGATAAAATAAATCTATATCAATCAACCCCACATCAGGGAAATTTACTTGTTACACAGCTCCCAATATAAAGAATAAGCAAGAAGGATAGGTGCACTAAAAGTGTAAAGTGAGAAAGGAAAAAAAACCAGATAATAGAGATTAAATAAAAAACATCCAATATAAAAATATACACTATAAAATTTGAATATTAAGAAAATGTGAAAAAGAAAGAAACTACAGTAAGCTTTACAATAAGCTTTACTAATGTGCTGGATTTGAATCAAGCTGTGGAATTCAGCTTTTTTTAAATTTTAATTTTAATTTTTGCAGCAAAGCTGGTTTATCCTGCTGATGATGGAGGGTGATTTTTAAAAGTGTACCATACTGAACAACCAATCAGGAATCATCCTGAACATGAACATAGATTGATGGACCCTACTTCTACTACAGATATCAGCTCACCACCCAAGACTTCTGTGTAGGCTCCCCCAATAAAAGAGAAAGCAAATCTGTAATTGAGAACCACTCAGGTGTGAGAAGAAAGTGGAGTATGAGAAGAGCTATTGTATACCATCTGGGATAAGTCTTTGGGCATGTTCATAGTTTTGCTTCAGTAGAAACGTTCAAGAATCTCGGGATTTGAGCAAACTCAAGCTTGCCTCCCCCCCCCCAATGCAAGACAGACTGAGTCCTCTCAACTATAACAGAGATATGTGTTATTGTGCTGATAAACTGCAAAACTAATGTATGCTGCTGACATCCCTGAGATTGGAAGCAATGCTTGCATATAAAACCCACTAGAAGACCAGAGAAGTTGCAAAAAGGGCATTTTAGTCCAACTCTTCTGGGTTCTCTTTCCAGTCCTACTCACTTTATTCCCAGTAAAAAGTCAAGGTATCTGTTGCACTTAATGCATTTTGTCTCAACTGTGCCTTGCAAATCTACTTCCTGTGCTATACCCATTATGTGAAGAGAACTCTAGCAGAACGTTTGCTCTTGCCCCCCCCAAGCCCGGAAATAACGAGGCGGGACTACTTCGGCTTTGGGTAGAATGGGCCACAATTTTATTTATAACTTATTTAACTTGTTTAACTGTAATATTTAAGACCTTTAAAGGGGATCTTTAGTGAAAACAGGTGATATTGGTGAAAACAGGTAATATTAGTGAAAACAGGTAATATTAGGGGATGGAATCCCGTAGCTAAAACACTCTTTATTCAGAGAGATTCACCCATAGGGAGATGCTGCCCACCTGTTCAGCATCGCCCAATAGGGCCAATCTGCTAGCCCAGCATAGCCCTCAGAAAGCCTAATGTCAACTTGCTAACTTTAACTGTTTCCTGAAATTGCCAATGGTGTTAGACTTATTTCGAGGGCTGTCTGGCGCCTTAAGGGTGACTTATTAGGGCTTACCTGGATACGATTACCTATTGCACTACCGGCAAAGTTGATGACCGAGATGGGAGAATGCCCATCCCCACGGAAAAGAGAATGGGATGGGCGAAAACGCGTGGCCACTCAGGGCCAATCAGAGTGGCCACCAAAAATTCCCATCCGGCCCCAAATGGCAACCAGCTAATCTCATTATTTTATCATAGGGAGGGAGGGTGGGGCCGCCGGTCTCGCCAGGAAGGAGGCTGAGGCAGGGGAGGGAGCCATCTTTATTGGCTCCCATCCCTGGGCAGAAGTCCCCAGATGGGCGCGAAGTTTTCACGCCCAAAGTCTGGGGCTGCGGGGGCAAGCTCCCCCCGCTCCGCCAACAAAGTGGGGCTCGGAGCTGCCCTTCTGTCTGGTTTGGATTCTTATTTTTGAATCAGTGCAACCTGTAATGGCTGCTACTTGAAACAAAGATATGTTCACTTGTGGATGCTACCCATGACCTCCCATATCCAGTCCCTATCCGGTCTGAATGAGACAACACCATCACCCCAAAGAATGTAACTGTTTTCAAGATTTACAACTAGGCTCTGGTGTCATGGCCTGGCTCATTCGGAGCAGGTATCTAGATATCTTGCTGGAGAATACTGCATTTCTACAATCTGGAAAACTTTGGGCGCTTTTACACAACCCCTAAGATCCGCTGGCAACTTAAATTCGGACCAGAGATCTCGGGGGTTTGTTGCTCTTCCTGCGTTCCCACCCCTCCTCACGCCATTGCTCCTGTATGCGTGAGGGGAGGGAGGAAAAAAGGGAGAAAAGAATACAGGCTCACCTCCGCTCTGCCATGGAGCTGCCATTCCAGTCTCTTTCAGTCTCTTAAAGGGACGGGGCAAAAACAAAAAAACAAAAACACAAGGCGAGGAGAGTCCGGCACTCACTGCTTTACATCCGCATCAGAAATTTTTCACCTTCGGAGACCAGGTACTTGGAAAATGCGCGGGGACGCGCTTAGGTGGGCGTGGTTGTACTGGTGGGAAAACAATTTTAAGCTTCGCATCTGGGAGCCCTTTGCCTCGGATTTTAGGGGTCATGTAAAAGCACCCTATTTGAGAAGGGCTCCCAGTAAGTACTGCATGTGGTATCAAGCTTACGTATTGTTTTCATCTTCAAAATCCTAGAAAATCTGGGACTTGGAATATCTCTTTCTGTATCAGCTCCCAGCAGCCCATGTCTTACCTATGGAGGGCCCCACACTGTGTTCTCCATCTGCCGGAGACATGCAAATCAGTGATTGTGCAGCAGGGCCTTCTCAGTGATGGCACGGAGATGACAGAATTTTCTGTCCTGTGAAAATTACATCATTGCTTCTCTTTCAATGTTTGTATGGAACATGATAATTTTTTTTATTTTGCCTCATCTGGTCTCATGTTTCTGAATTTATTTATTTATTTATTTACCATATTTAATACAATGAACTGCTCAGAGAGATTGATTATGGAGGAATTTAACCATTAAAAAGCAAGCAAGTGTTCTCTTGAAACAGAAGCTTCCCAGATTGGAAGAGAAAGGCCAAAAATTGTACTGT
Source organism: Phrynocephalus guinanensis (assembly GCA_037367245.1). Classification (NCBI taxonomy): domain Eukaryota; kingdom Metazoa; phylum Chordata; class Lepidosauria; order Squamata; family Agamidae; genus Phrynocephalus; species Phrynocephalus guinanensis. The sequence continues at coordinate 85,023,552 of CM074739.1, forward strand.
TAAAATATATCCTTCTAGTGATTCTAATGCTGCCTAGATGCCCCCTAAGCACATCCGATCTTGCCTGCTTTCGGAAGCTAAGCAGGGTCGGCCCTGGTTAATACTTGGATGGGAGACCACCAGAGAATACCAGGTGCTGTAGGAACTGGCAAACCCACACCCAGTATTCCTGCCAAGAAAACTCCATGGACATGGGGTCACGAAGAGTTGGTCACGACTGTAACGATGCACCACAAACACACACACACACATTGATTCTAACAGGGCTGTCAAGGTAAGTGAGATATTTAAGGGGTAGTTTTACAAGTTACACCTCCCTTCCATTGCTGAGCAGGGATTTGAACCCAGAGCTCCTGAGTCCTTATATATAAGGACATATAATACATATGTGTGTGTATCATGTAATATGCAGTCCCGAAAGCTCTCAGAAGAAGGGAATGGGAAACCATTTCTAAGCATTTTCTACCTAGAAAGCCCTGAAAAGGTTCACCTACATCAGAACTGACCTGACACAGCACGCAGTTATTATTATATATACACATAGGTACTATGTATACACACACATGTATAGAGACACACAGAAATGCATACCTTTGTAGATATACATGTGTACCTAGACATGCCGATGCTTTAAATATTTGAATACCTACCTCTCAGATACTATTTTGTTTTTAACAGATCAGGTTTTTTTTTTTTTGCCGCCATCGACCCTATATTGGGTTTTGAAATAGTAGCAGTAGGGTTTTGACTAAAGGGTGCTCCCTGTTGCTGTCCTTTTTAACTTATATGTATATGTTAGTCTATCTGTTTTGCTCATTGTATTGTGTTGTGTACTTGCTGATGTGCTCAGCCGTGTTAGCTGCCCAGAGTTCCCCTGGGGAAGATGGGCGGGATATAAATCTAATAATAAATAAATTTACTAGCAAATTGCATTGATCTGATGCTCATGAGACCCCCCCCCCGTTTAAACCAATCCAGTGGTTACATTTTGAAAGGGCGTACAGTACTTTAATTATGTTGTCCAAGCTGCCCTACGCCGTGAGAAAATAGACACTGCGCCCATGCTTATGCACATGCATTGCCCCTGCCTTTTACATTGCATCCAAATGTTCTTTTCTTCCCTAGATTTCACAAGTACCGATTGTACCATGTTTGGTTTGGCAGTAAAAATAGCAAGTAATTTCACAACCGGATTAGATTTTGATGGCACAACACTTGAATCCTGAGGCAAATGATTTGTCCAAGCTTAATATGAAGTACTTAGGATATATATCGTTTGATGTAAACACTGGTTCTAATAAAACGATGCCTGAGGTCCCAGGTCTTCCACTTGCAATACCCTACGTATTTGTATTGGCCTGTATACATTAGATTTAAAACCATTACGAACAAAGAAAGGGGAAGCATCCTCTCAGAGCATGTTTTTCTTTTAACATCACAGTTAAATGTAAGGCTTCAAACAGGATGACCCAGAAGCATTAGCAGATAAGGTTCCTGTCTCTTTAATAGGTGTATGGGAGCTGAAATGTAAGCATCTGCCTCTCCCCCACTTCCGTGGCAGCCTGACAAATGGCACATGACAGAACGCCCTGTCCTGTGTGCAGCCATCAAGACAGAGGGACTGAAGGCGGAACAGAGGTACTGGTGGGGAAAACACTGCTTGACAAGTAGTTTGCTCCGGTGCCTTGCTGGAGCGTGTGGCTTACTTGCAGGAAATGCCTTTATACGTGAAGAAATGATAACTGAACAATAAACGGAGAATTAAAATCCAGCCGCAATCCAAAGCATGCCTCTCTGAATGTTACGAAGGTCGGAATCAACAGAATTCACTTCAAAGAAAATGTATTTAGGTTGCTTGGGAACCTTCATTAGCACTGCAGTGCATCTGCAGGCCTGCAGGTGGGAAGACACGCCTCAAGGCAAGTAGCGCTGGAACAAAAAGTTGGATGTTATTGTGTGCGGTGCCTTTAAAACCTGGACAATGATTTACACACTTTCCTAGCTAGCACCAAGGTACACTGGCTCAGTGTGAAGATGGTTGTGGCTGTGTTGTGCTTATCTGTCGTTGATTTGTCAGCCTTAGCCTTCACGCCAAACATACCAATGGCCAAAATCCTATCGGTATTTGCATAACATGCAGTTTCGCTGACAAGGAGCCAGGCTGGTTCTTGGTAAAATGCCTGGGTCACGTGCCTGACCAACAGGTACACACTAGCACCTCATGATTCAGCTGCAATTAGCTTCAAAAGTTACACAAACCTCACATGAGAACAAGCAGGATTCTAGCCATCTGGCACAATGCCTGACAGGATGTGGCAGTATTGGTGAACCTATGGCATGGGTGCCAAAGGTGGCACTTGAAGTGGCACCATTCTTTGGGCACCCAACATCGCCCCTTCGCAGCTACCTGTATTCAGGTGAAATGGCTGTATTGGCACTTTGCGAATAATTAGTGGGTTTTGAATCACAGTTTGGGCACTCGGTCTTTATAAGTTTCGCCATCACTGGGGTATGGCATTCTGTTGCACTGAGTCCCTTTAGGCCTAGATATTGGAACACGTTTATATGACTAGTGGAAATAATTGGTAGGGCCCACACTGAATTTGCCCTGATAAAGGAAATAAGTTGGTCGAAGCTTTTCTAGCTGATGATTCCCTTTGAATTAACTCCATGGCTGTGGAAGAATGGCAGGGTCTAGTTCAACCTAATTGTGATCAGGAACCATTTTCATGTGAGTACATTCAGACAGGTAACATACCCTTTTCCTTGCTGCCTAAAACTGTATGTTCCAGAATATTTGGTGGTTTTTTGGGGGTTTACCCCCCTCCCCATCACTTGATACTGCTAATAGCAATGCTGGATCTTTGTGGAAACAATCACTTTCTTTTGTTTCCGAAACTGGAAACAGCCCCGAAGATTGTTTGTGATGCTCTTTGTTTTACAATAGAGAATGTGATTCTGACATGAGACCAACCATGATCCCTCTTTTTTAACCTGGGGGAAAAATTAGTGGGTGGGCATAATTAAGCAGAGTAGAATTCATTTCTGAGTAAGAAATTTAGGACTGCACTGTTATTAGGAACCAATAATCAGATTTCATTGCTTTTACATACAATCCACTGATTCGACGGCGTGAATTTAAAAACAACGGTTTGTGTAATTTTTTTAACGAACAAGAAAAAGGGTACCTTTAGGACTGAAAGATTTATTTTATTATGAGCTTTTCAGGATTATAATTTTTTTACATGAAGAACAACCCTGAAAATATTCTAAACAACAAATATATGTAGTGCACAAAAGCGAATTCTAAATTAATTATTATGTTAGTTCCAAAAGGTGCCACACAACTTCTCTCTCCCCCTTCTGCCCCTTCAGACTGAAGCTGATTACCGTGGCTATGGGTTTAAATATTGGCAGTAACATTTCAGGAATGTTACGACAAAGGTTCAGTTTGATTTACAACAGTATCCTTGTCCTGAGGAACAGGAAGCCAGCAAGGAAGGTCGTTCAAACCCCATTGGATTGAAGATATTCCTCCTTAATATCTGCTTCTAGTTGGAGCTGAGAATGCAAGGCATCAGATAAAAATAACAAGACGGGCGGTGGGAAGCAGAGGACAGATCGCTGTGCTGCTTCTCCGTTGCCTGGGGCTGCGCATGCTCCGTGAAGGCTTCGGTGGTAAAGAAGAGCCGTGCAGCTTTCCCCAGCAGAAGAGAGGGCTGGAGTGAGTGAAGGAGGGCCTGTGTTTGATGTATGAGCTTTGGCTTGCCATTGTGAGTCACCCCGGCGCTAGCTGCAGGCAAAACAAAAATCTTTTGTGATTAATTAGAAAAACTGGACAATTATGAATTGACTGCACACAACCGGTCTCGAGCAATATAAATAGTAAATGAAGTTGGCTCCATGTCTGGGATGAACACATTGTGCGTTTATGAGAGATCACCAAGAGGGGGAGGGGAGGAAGGAACAGGCATAATAAAAAGGGTTCCCATTTAGGCAGTGTCAGTTTAAATAACATAATTTCTGCTCTCTGACTCTTTGTTTATTTCGATTTTTTTTTAAAAAAAAGGGGGTGGGGAGAAGGAAAGAAAGAAAGCCAGGATTAGATTTGAAAGGATGAAACCGAGTTTTCGCTGTTGGTTCTCAAAGCCTGGTTGTTCTCTTGATGTCCGCCTCATTCCAGCGACCATCCAAAACGATTACAGCAGGGATGAATGAATGAGTCGAGTTGTGTGCGCTGCTTGTGGGATGTTCTTCAGCCTTGTTTTCTTCATGTTATGTCTGTGGCTTTTGCAAAGCACTGGGCGGCAGACAGGAGGAATTCTGCACTGCGCTGTGTGAGAGAAGCGGATAAAAACAAGACTGGAGAATCCACCGACAGCTGGCTCAAATTTCAGCCCATCGATACATTCAGAGAAGACATTCCACACAAACAGCAAGAGCAGTGCTGGTGCTAACACCCGGAATTCTTCCACAGCGGCTGGAACAGGGTTGGGTCCCATAGTTGGGTCCCGTTATGCATGGCCCGCTTTTAAAGGAATCCAGGCACAAAGCAACTGGATCCAGCCACAGCTGGGTATGCCCACCAAAGCTGATGCTGGAAGAGTGCCTTCTGGTGCAGATGGCAGTCCACCAGTGACCACTGTGCCTAGAGCAGAGTTGAGGACATGTTTTGGACATCGACTGCCAGGGGCCTCGTCCACCAAACCCAATGGCCCGAGACCGTGAGAGATGCTGCTGTTATGAAGAAAAGAGAGGGCCAAAAGTCCTCCAACAGTAACCTAGATTCTTACAAGGCATATTTTTAAAGGCTGGGCTGGGCTGGAGAGAATAGCTTTGCTAGTACTACTTTTAACCTTCTTTCCCAGTAAAGGGAAGTGATAAACAAGTGCATGCAGATTCCAAAGAATTAAAGATTGATAGGTCACATTGTGCTGCTGTTCTGTGCTAATCATCAACAGGATATAAGCCAAAACTACGAGTATGCTTAAATTTCTAACATTTAAATGGATCGTACTTTAGGCATGCTTCATTTTGATTCATTAACATTTTATGCATGGATTTTCAAGGGCTGGAATTACCTTTCAGGAGAATGGTACAGAACAGAAAGTTAAAAAACAAACACAAAATGGGGATACCAAATGGTAGAAAAATGGAAAAGCTAATGAGATTTGATTTCATTTGGTAATATGCAGAAAATCCAGCTAATAGCTTACAAATCATATCCCTTTCACAGAGTACCTGAATATGTTGCAAGTGGGATGTACTGCTTTTTCACCGGTGTAAAATCACAGCCCTTTCATGGCTTGTATCAAGTGGTGTCCTTCTCTTATCCCAACAGGCCTTTGATAGATTGAATTTCTCATTCTTCCTACACTTCCCATTACTCCTCAAATGTGTTCCAGAGGGTTGAGGGAACCAACATAACAGATCTAGAACACCCTCTGTGGGTTTTAGAGGAGAAATCCTTGCTGGACGAGCAAAGGCCTGTGGTCACATTCAGCTGTCCATCTGACTTCCTGCAGTCCTCGGCCTAATTTCAAAAGCTGCTTGATAAAAGTCAAGTGAAATCCTACTATCTCTCTGTTCTGTGGAAATCATCTCGTCGCAAAATGTGGCCCTTAGTAGTGTGTGTGTGTGTGTGTGTGTGTGTGTGTGTGTGTGTGTGTGTGTGTGTGTGTGTGTGTGTGTGTGTGTGTGTGTGTGTGTGTGTGTGTGTGTGTGTGTAAGGAATTCTTCCTGTGGGTCTAGAAGATGATTTTAAGCTGACAACCCAGAGGCCCTCACTCTGTCTAATACAGCACATTAAAATGGACCTGATTCTGACCATGGTCAACCTAGCTGCCTTCCTGGAACCATTTACTACAGAAGATTCTTACTCATCAGAATGGCACCATTCCAGCATTCAGAGCTAGGCACCAGGCCTAATTCAAATTCAGGTTGTTGTTCTGTAGGTTGGCTTGAGTCTTGTTCTTCCTTGGGTAGGGAGAACTGATAGCAGCCCTAATCGGATTTTCAAGGAAAGGTCTTGGGCATCTGGTTTTACTAGTTCCTCCCCCAATGAGTTGACCACCTAGGAGCTAAAGAACTGAACCAACGTTGGTTTAGTCCTTAGTCTCAGTCCCTCACTCTGTCCACTACTACTTCATACTGGTACCCAAACATTTCTGTCCCTGAAGCGAAAGGTCAGCGTGACCGTCCTTTTGCCAATGAGCCTTCTTGCCCGGCCATAAGCCAGCTTTCGGATCGTTCTGTGCAGATCAAGTTGCCTGGACGAGAATGACGGGCGGGGGGGGGGAATCCCACCCCACGTCCCTCCCTCATGGGGTTCTGTGATCAGCTCCCTCCTGGGCTACGGCTGCTTGCTCTCTCTCCCGCGGGCCCTATTGTGGTCTCTTATTATTCCAGCCGCGTGGCCTCTCCGGCGAACCCGTTGACCATTCAGTCGCTGGAGTCGCCGCTGCCGCCGCCGCCGCCTCCTCCGCTAATTAAAAGTTCCCAACCTCTTGCCCGAAGGCCAGGCCAGAGCCAGTCAGAGAGGAGCCAGGTCCAAGCTGCTCAGGGACCAATCGATCAGCTGATTAACCCTTATTACTGATTGGTCAGAGCTGATTGCATCTCAGTAAAGAAATCTTCTTTTCGCCTCCGGGCGCGCTGGGAAGCTATACATTCAGTATTAGGCGGCGAGGGTAGCGGCCCCGGGTTTTGCCAGGTGACAGGGTTGCCGCTCCCCAAGGACCCCACCCCCATCCAAAAGACCCGTCGTTTGTGCAGGCGCTCTCTCTCTCTCTCTCTCTCTCTCTCTCTCTCTCTCTCTCTCTCTCTGTGTGTGTGTGTGTGTGTGTGAGAGAGAGAGAGAGAGAGAGAGAGAGGGTGGGGTGAGGCTAGGTTTATTTTTTCGCTTGCTTGTCTGTTAAAAATATACGCGGTCCTTCCGAACCTTCTTTTCCCTTAATGTTTCTCGAGGAGCGTTGGGAAAGGGCAGAAGGAGCCATACCTCTTTCAGCGGCAACTTTGGACAAGTTGAAATACTGAAATAGCAGGAATAAAAAGGGGTCGTCCCGTGGGGTCCATCTGCTTACCATCTCTCTGTCGGGAATAAACGCTTTGCGGAGCTTCGGGTTTCGTGAATTCTTCAGGCTTCTCATATCCTATTAAAGGCACCTTTCTTGTTATGTACTGATGAAGTAACCAAATGCTGGGCTTGGTCATGAATTCCTTTATGCCTTGATGAGGTCTTTTGTCTTCCGGTTGTTTCTCTTTGCTTCAGCAGGCGAAACGCAGAGAACCAAACTGTCCCTTAAGAAGCTGATTATTCATGGTATGATTCCAGTTTTCTTGATTTGAAAACTCAAAACAAGATACATTATTTCTTCGCTTTTCAAATGCACACTGCACTTGGAGAATCTGGAGCAAGGCGGATCACAACAGCTTTGTCATTCAACCCCAGCAAAATGCATGGCTATGTCGCTCAACTCTACACAAACACACATGCACCAACCGATAATACAGGAGGGCATTATGCAAACCAGAGCGTAAGGCTATCCACTGGTGACAATATACAAACATGCCCTTCAGTCTTGTTTACAGATGATGAAAATAAGCATTATTTCACCATATTTTCAGTTAGTTTTTAGGCAACAATGTTAAATTCTGTCTCCCCTCTCCCAAATTTCAAAATCCCCAAAAAACTCAGACTGGGATTATTTTTAAAAAAAGGCAAATCAATACAATTTCTTTCTTTCTTTCTTTCTTTCTTTCTTTCTTTCTTTCTTTCTTTCTTTCTTTCTTTCTTTCTTTCTTTCTTTCTTTCTTTCTTTCTTTCTCTTGCCAATCAATTTAAACTAAAGTCCCGTTCCTTTCCAATTCATTTAGGCTATTTTCTTAATACACCTCCTTAAAACATCTTTGCCTTTCTTTGTGCGTACTATCTTGAGCATCATTAACTTCTTTGGAGATAAGAGCTTTTTTGTTATGTTCTTACAATCCACTATTTTATCTCACTTTTCTGCCAAAAAAGAGAGGTACTGCGGGTAACTAACAATATTAAAAATAAAAACCAGACACAATTCTTTGGTTGCACACAATAGGCAAAAAAATAAATAAATTAAAAGCAGATAGCTAACAGAACGGTCAGTTCTTTCCTGCAGTGCAAAAGGCCTCCCCCCCCCCAATATAGAGGCTTTTGTCTACTGATGGAGGGAGTTCAGCCTAGCTTCCCTGGACTGAAATTTCCATTCCCCAGGATAGTCACAGAAAAAGCTCTTTCCTGTGTTCCCACTGAATATGCCTCTGAGGGCACCAGAGAAGAGAGAAGGGCAGCCTTGAAATATCTTCAATGCCTAAGCAAGTGTGCCTATTGGGTTTTGAACTCAAGACTTTTTGCCACTCACATGCAAGAGTCAATGAGTATAAAGTAAAGATGTAAATGTCCATATTGATACAGTTACAAACACGATCTGTTTGTGTCACATATGGCATCCAGAGACTCAGTTTCAGTTTTCTGATGTAAGCCGGACTCAGTGGGTGGAGGAACTTTTGACATCCAGCACCGGATTTGGTGACCTCCTGGTCCCTGAGAAGCTCCAGGTGAGCTGATACAAACTATCCTCCAAGATGCTATCCAGAAAATGGAGGTATGCCAGCTATTCATATCCTTTCCATAGGAAGGTACAGTTGAGTGGAGAAGATAATGAGATGTCCTTTGTCAGAAGCTTTTTAAAAGAGGTTGGATGGCCATCTGTCCACAGGGTTATGTTAACTGTGGGATTTCCTACATTGGCATGGGTTGGACAAAGTGATACTTCTGGGTATCCTATGATTTCATTCTGCAGTTTTCAGAAGAACAATTAATGCATTTTTTTCACTTTTCTCTATGCAAAACACAAGAAAATCTATGGAAGGCTGAAGTTATTTCAAGTTTCTGTTTAAGTTTCAGGCTTTGCAAGGCCACAGTTCCTCTATCTAGCATGACTGCTTTACAGTAAACCACAGCACTTCATCACAGTATACTTCTGGATTTAACCAAAAAATGATTCTGCTTTTCTTAGTTTTAGTAGCTTAACCTTTTGACTCTGTATCCTTTCTGGACTTTGAAGCTAAAATACAAAACAGAATGAACATCAAGTATCACTCAAGTGAATAAACAAATTAAGCCTTCATAATAATAAAAAAGTAAGAACCCGAATTACCATGTTTGGAAATGTGAAACTACATTTTATGAGAAAATTATATTAAACCCCATGGGCTAAGCCCAATTGCTAGTCCCCAAAATGGAAGAGATTTAAATGAATATTTAGGTAAATCCTAAATTCAATGGGTCTACTTTAGTTGGCTTTAACCCATATCATTAAAAGAGGTACATCAAAACAGTATTAAAGCAATTTGCTTAGAGCATGATGAAGCCAGTGGCGATCTCTTTAAAGTGGAAATGTAGCCATTTGCATAAGACCCAAGCTTTTCTAGACTTAAGCCAATGCTTACCTTCCAATGACCAAAGAAAACAAAGCGTGGCAAAGGAAAGATGAAAGTTAGGGCATTTATACACGACCCCTAAGCTCCGCCGCAAATGGCTGCAAGGTCCGGACCTTAAAAAATGTTTACCCACCAGCTCCGGACTTTGCAGACAATTAAGTGCGACCCTGCCCACTTTAGCGTGACCAAACAGCAGTTTTCTTGTACCTGGTCTTTGATGGTGACAAATATTTGATCCGGTGTAAGGATAGTGAGTGCGGGGCTCTCCTGGCTTCTGTTTGTTCTTTTTTTGCACCCCGCCCCTTTAAGAGATCTGAATGCTGCCCGGAACAAAACGGAGGTAAGAAGGCAGTATTTTCTTTCTTTTTTCTCCCTCTGTTGCTCTGAAGACAGGAGAAGTTGTCTTGGGGAGAGCACCTCATCTTTTAGTGGCTTCATCACATACAGTATTGTCTTTTGGCAATGAATCACAATCCTTTGCAAAGTTGCCACATGCCTTATGTGCATCGCTAGTAGAGGTAGGGTTCACAGAGTGGAAAGGGACATGTTAATAGGAGCTCCAGGGCCACAGAACAGGAGAACCTCCCCCCCCTTTTAAATCAAAGTTTGTACTACCTGTTGAAGAATATAGTTAAGGTAGCACATCCATCAGTGGTTGCAGCAGGAGCCCAAAGTGGGCAAGAACAGAACCATTTAACTCTCTGCAACATGTAATGAGTGTGGGATGAAGGAGGGGAGATCTTTGAGTCCAGGCATTTTCTTATATTGTACCATCTTCTCCAAGGATCCTTCCACCTGCTTTTGGATGCAGCTTATAAAAAAAACATAAGAACAGCCTTGCTGGAACAGGACACAGCCCATCCAGTCCAGCATTCTGTCTCACACGGTGCCTCACCATTTGCTTCAGGGTATTCCCAAGCAGATGGCTTCACCTGAAGACAGGAGACATTGTGGTCTGCTACATCAGATGTCTGTAACCTGGTGTAATGCCACAGAGGAAGCAGGGCATGGGAATTGTCTGAAGGAATCATACTGAGAGATTCACAGATGCATATTTTGCCTCCGGTTCAGAGATTTCCCCACCTCTGCTTTTTTCACATTTCCTCCAAGTGTCCACATGCTCTCATGGGGTACATCATAGCCATCTAGCATAGAATATAGCATCATAAGATGTGAAATTCATGAAGTACTCCTATTTTCTCCTAGAATATTGTCTAGTAATAATATTTTAAAAAAAACCTTATAGGTATGTTTAAAAATACCACAAATGAAGTATTAAAAATATTTTCCTCTGCAAATCCATGTGGCTTAAAATAGTGTGAACTAATTAAGGTCTTCATTGTCTAGAGAGTGCAAAAGCTGGAATGTCAGGGACCAAGATTTTGGTTCCCCACTCTGTTCCCGGGAGAAAAGCCATCCTGTGTGGCCTTGGGCAAGCTACATGGATCCAGAGCACCCAAGAAGAAGGGAACAACAGTAAACTACTTCTGAATGCTTTATACCATGAAGACCCCAAGAAGGGTCACTATAAGTTGAAAATGACCTAATAGTATGTGTACACATGTGCATGCGTGTGCACACTCACTCACTCTCACATTGAAAACATTAAGAAAACATTGTTAGCAAGCTGGGCTGTCAATGATAACAAAGGTAATGCAGGTCTCTTGACATCTCCCATGTTCGAAACAATTTAAGAGTTGATAGTTGTCAAAGCGATCTACATTACAACTATTTTCTGCTCCTCGTAAGTCTTTTGTTTTTGCACAACTAGGACTAGCCATTCTATATTGCAACATGTGGACCTGAAGAACACTGCTAACAAGACACACTCTTAAATTTGTGAACCACTACCTGTTGTTAGCTAATCAGGAAATGCATGCTGAGCCTGCTGTGATTTACAATGTGTTAATACTTTCCTACTTGGCATGTTATGCAGCTTCTTATTTTTCTAAAGAAAAAGACATAACAAAGTTGGTATGCAACTAACAGGAAGTAACTGCTTTATGAATGCCATGTAGCCAAATGCTCCATCAATATAATATATCTATATTTATCTATGACTGGACCTGTAGACAAATATCTTCAACCTTCTAGCTAAAGACATAAACTCATAAGGTAGCTTAGAGAATATTAAAGTACACTATAAAATCAATTAAAACTGTTACAATGAGACAAGAGTCAAAGCCCATGGAATAAAACCATTCCATGACAGCAATAAAGACCGCTACCATCTCATGCTGTGAGAGCCTGTCTAAACAAAAAAGGTTCTTAACCAGCTCTGGGGAAATCACAGACAAGTTTGCCTGGTCTGCTGGTCAGTATCATTAGGGAAAGGAGCTGATTTAAAGATCCTGATTTGGTAGGAAAGCCTGACTGAAGACTTTGTCAAACTGGCAATAAATACCAAGACTGAATCAATTTTAGCCTTATTTAAACCAATTTAAAAATTCCCAGGCACACAATGCAAGGATGTAATCAACTTATTTGGGCTGCAACGTGGACTTGTTTTTCAACAGATGGGCAGGGGCTTTTCTAAATGTCTTGCTTCTAAATCAGTTCAGTGAGGTTTTGTGGTTGTGAACACCACTGTCATTATATTAGTGCCTATGTGGATTTTAGGTGGCAAGGGAACCAGCATTTCCTCCCCTTTCTTCTTAAAAAAATTCTTAAAATATTTATCATTGCAGCGCTTTGTTAACAGGTTCATCATCACAACCTTCTACCTTGTTCAGTCCATTCAGCTGATGAAGGAGCTGGTGGAGAAGCAGAGGACTGGTGGTTCAGATTGGGTGCAGGGCAGGCACAGAGTGTGCACACCAGGACATGGAGGTGCCAAGTGAACAAACACATCAGGACTCGGATGACACCTGGTGTGCTAGGAGTGTGGAAAGTCCGATAGCCAGCTGACTGATGCTAGGGAAGTCTTCCTGCTAGATGTGATGGCACTAGCCAGTCAGTGGGAGTGTGAATACGACTTGTGGACACCCCCCTCCCCCAAGAGAAGCAGCATCCAGGAGAGCAGCAGAGAAGCTGAGGCTCCAGACTCAGTTCTCTTCCTGCTGAACCCACTGGACCCCTTCCATTCCCTTCCCCCCATCATTAATCAGCTAGGGTCACCTCTCCAGTAGTTCCCCCACATGTTTTGTAGCTATTATGATACCAGGTGGCACCTTGTAGACTCTCAATTTATTGATGTATCAGTTACATATTTTTTGGTGGGGCCGGGGGGGGGGGGGGGAAGGGGAGGAATCAAAATCTTTAAGTACAGTACATTGTGCTCCTAAAGAAAAAAAAAGGAAATGATTTGATTTCAGTGTAGCTTCCCAAACTGGTTTTAATTACCAGAAATAAACCACACATATACTGCTTCAAATGGACAACATGATCCTATTAAATATTTTTGCAAAATAAATAAATAAATAAATCAAATGCTATAGTGAGAAGAGTGCTTCCATTCTGTTTGTTGCTACTCTCCTTCCTTTGGTTTCTCCACTTATACTGGGGAAAGTGACCTTTAAAAAACCACAAATTACAACTCCTCGAATGTCTACAGTCTGGATGGTCAACAGCCCTCGTGACCGAGGCCTTCTGGAAGTTTTAGTCCCTCAAAATATTTCCTGCTTTTTCTGGAACCAGTCTACCTCCCTGATGGTATCTGTTTGAAGGTTCATGAGCATATGAAGATGCACCCAGGATGAGGCAGTCCTTCAGATAAACAACACAGAGCCATTATTTTATGGCTACACCATCCAGCTGACTACTCTTTCCCTCAGACAATTGCTCAGAACAGTAAATTGATACAAGCGAATAGTTAAAAGAGTGTCTCCTGGTACAGAGGGAATTCCTCTGGATTTCTGAATGATAACCATCAAAGTTCAGAGAAGGCGACAGTCTTCACTTGTGTGTGTGTGTGTGTGTGTGTGTGTGTGTGTGTGTGTGTGTGTGTGTGTGTGTGTGTGTGTGTGTGTTCTGTGAGAGGAGAGGTACCAACACATTTATGGAGTCCACATATGAGGAGTCCACTGGCAAAATATTTTCCCAGGGGCAGCCACCCAGAGTTGCTGAGTGATGGCACTGGTCTTCACTACAAATGATGCCATGAGTCTTCAGTGCTCTCTCATGGATGGGTAATTAAAGGATCCTCTATGGCAAACTGGTCATTCTCAGGCTGACTTTAGCCACAGGGTAGCTAAGAGCCTAAAGTGCTGATTGGTATAAAACAGGCATGTCCAAACTTCGGCCCTCCAGATGTTTTGGACCTCAACTCCCACAGTTCTTTGCCATTGGAAATACAGGCTTGGAATTCTGGGAGCTGTGGTCCAAAACATCAGGGGGACTGAAGTTTGAACATGCCTGGTATAAAACTCTCTGAATATCTGAGATCTTTAGAGAAAGATGGTATATAAACATATCATGGAACTCAATGTGATGGACAAGGTATTCTAAGTGCTAAAAGTTTGTTAGAGAATCAGCATAGGCAACACTTCTGGATGTTGCAAGCACACCAGAAGTGCCGGCTAAATCCAGTTACTAGTTCCAGTTAGAGCAGCCCTATTGAATGAATTGGACTTAGGTCAACATGTATGTAAGGTCCAGTGATTCAGTCTATCTGAGAACAGCTGAATTTAGCTGAACATTTAAAATAAGATTGCCTGTGTAACTTCTGTAGTGTCCTGTAGAACTGTCTTTAAATCTACCATGATGGAGTACAGGAGAATTTCAGCTTTCATCCCTTCCCACTGCATCCCCACCCCACCCCCCATAGATAAGCTTGTAATTGTATAAATTATAATAGCAAGTGAAATCTGAAAGACTGTATAAGAGAGATGGATGCATTTTTGTAGGTTCAAATCACTTTTACCTATGTGCCTAAGCCTGGTATTTCACTCCATCTTGTGGCAGTGGATTCCACAAACCTGACTTGCAGTCATCGTACTAATGTTTGCAATGAGAGCAATGTGCTGATTATTAGAAAATAACACATAAGCCCCTGAACTGATTTTACTTGGTGTTGTAGTAATTGTGCTCGGTAACTCTGCTTGGAACACCAGTCCTTGCACCTTTCTTTGACAAGCACACTCCCTTCCATTTAGAAAAGGATGCTAATGCAGTGTTATTCCTTTTTCCTGCTCTCTTCTACCACTGAAAATGACCCTTTCCCTAAATTTCAGCTTATCTCGTGATGCTGCTAATGGTAGTAAGCTGGAATTTGAAGCAGGGAATTGTCAGCAGGAAAACAATGTGGACAGAGAGATCAGCTCCTTTCTCCCAAAAACACAGCCAAGATCCAAATGGATAGGACATGCTATAGCAACTTGAAAGAAAGAAAGAAAGAAGAAAGAAAGAAAGAAAGAAAGAAAGAAAGAAAGAAAGAAAGAAAGAAAGACTGTGTATGTGGATTCTGTAGCTGCTCTTAAGTTTATTTAAACCAATTTCATAAAAAAGGTTGCATTTGACATAACATGAACACTAAATATGAGGTGTTTTGTCTGTGATGGCTTATTTCCACATTAAAACAAATGCTTCCAGGAAACTTCTGAGTAGAAATCTGAACTCTGGCCTCCCAACACGCACACAACTGTCATGCCACTGCCTCACAGACACAGGCTGTGTCTGTGAGTAAGTGATTCATCTCATTAAATGTATTTAAGAGGAAGACGTGAAGTGCCTATACCTCTTTTGTTCACTGTCCACATGGTCTGTGTCATATGCGATAGATTTGACATGAAGCTTCCGCTGCATTGGCTTACCTTTGGCATTTCTTGCTTGGGCATGCTGAATTTTATGTTGGAGCAGCTACGTTTTATTTCACACTCCTCATCTTGTTTTCAGTATTTATAGGAATTTTGGTACACCCTGAAGAAGTGTCTCTTCCTTAACATATACTTAGCTTTTAACAAGTGGTTTGGCAATCTCAGGAGTATTGTCTCAAGCGTGAGATACTTAATGTGACTTTTAGTGGCTTGCAGCTTATGTCCATCCTGACTGCTTTCTTGACATAAATTATAGTCATGAAACTAGCTGTAACCAAAGTGGTTGGCAACCAGTGCTCCTAATAACGGGTTAGTAGAATTTCTTTGCATTTTTCTCATTTTGTGGAGCAATATACTATTACCAGAGAAAAATGAGGCACCTCAAGTTCTTGGGAACTGGGTTCCTCGGGAACAAGCATCCTCCAGCTCCTTCTGTATTGTGCATGAAAGTTCTTCCCGTTGTTGGCCTTAATTATGCCTCATGATTGGCCTGATAATACATCACAGCAGCAGGTCTGTCCCACTATATTCTTCTGCTTGGAGCAAGGAACAAGATGGTGCCTTTTGTTGGCAGAGCTTAGGAAATTCGTTTGAATCTCCTCTTTATATGCAACAATAAACCTCTTCCGAGAGACCAGTTCCAGAATCTTCTGGTTGATCAATCTGTAAGCTAAACCACACTTCTGTTGCATATAAATAGGAGATTCAAACGAATTTCCCAAGCTCTGCCAACACCTTTTTCAGTTGCATGCATGAAACCCATCTGGGCCATCAGTTGAATCTTTCTTCAGTGCAGGTAATCTACACCACCTGAATGGAGTAGGCTTCTGGGATACAAGGCAGACATACCGCATGGCTTCCTCCTCCAGTACTTTGCTTCACTCCTCCAGAATCAGCATCACAACTACCACCACCATCTTAGATCTGCAAAACTGGAAGGGGCCCTATGGATCATTGAGCCTAGTCCCGTCAAGAAATGGGGGGGGGGCGAATTGAACTCCTAATCTCTGATTATGGGCAGTCAGATATCTATAAGGAGTAGAAGGGGCAAAGGTGACATGCACTGCCCATACTTCACATATTCTGTGCCACGTCTGCACCAAGACTAGGCAGGGTTCCAGAGTGTGAGGAGAGAAACTCATAGGTATGTAAAGAATGTATAACGTGCAGCCTTTACATAAACATGGAGACATGAAGGCTGGAATTGGCCGAGAGAGGAACTGCATGTACAATTGTGGTCCTTGCTCCAAGCGTGACAGAATAATGTGCTGGCGTTAGCCCCACCAAAAGCTGGCCAGATTTTTCTTGGAGTAGAATTTGAAACCAGGGCTTGCCTTGCTTTTTATCTTCATGGGTACCAGAAGATGTATGACAAGAAAAATAAACTTGGTTTTAAAAGCTCCATTTTGATTTATTAAAGCACTGCAGCCTGAATCAAAACATTTCGCCAAGGAAATCCTAACTGAAATTAATGTTGCAGAAGGAAAGTAATGATATACAAAATGAAATAATGTTACAAAAATGTAACTATTAATACTGCATTTAATTAATGTTGCACAGCTACACGGGCATGACTCAAGGTTACACTCAAAGAACTTACAATAGCATCAAAGTTAAGGTGCTATCCACAAAGCACTTCCATGGATGCTTTGTTTAATCAGTTGTGATGGGGAACCGTATGCATTGAATTGTGCAATCTACTATGCATGTATCATCTGGCATAAATTTACAGATTATTCCATGAGAAACTGGTTTCTGGCCATAGTTTGGGGTGGGGGGAATAGCTGTTATTTGAAATGACATATATGTATTATAGCTTAGCATGTAGCAAAATCTGTGGGACACTTCTGGATTTTGAATGGCAGCTGCAAACACTATCAAAGAAACAATGCTGTTCATAATATGAGTCTGCTCCAGTGGAATCAATGGGATTTATGGACCAGTTGCCTCACCAAATCTCCACTGATTCATTTGGCATACTCTAGTGTGAATTACTGTGCTAAGGAACAGGATTTCAGCCATTTTATTTCTGCATATACGTGCGATGTTGCACATGCAAGAGATGGTCCTAATTCACTGTGCTGTAGACTCAATGCAGTAGCTTTACCTTCTGCAATCTGCTACAACCTTCTTTGGATTTTGTCAAATGTCAGAATAAATTGTGGGTATTTAAGTGGAAAATACAGCTATGACTTTAAAAGGCAAGCTACATTTAACAACTGAATATTGATTCATGCCCCCCTCCCTTGGTAATTTCATTTCCATGAACATTTCTGGTTTCTTAATTAGCAACCTTTTAAAGACAGATTTAACATTCTTACTATCAAAGGATTTAACTGGAGGACACAGCAATGTGGAGAAATAATGGGTGGGGAATTATGCTAGTATTAACGAAACCCTTCCTATCTGTATTTTTGAGGGCAACAACATGGAGACTTTACTTAGGGCCAGGCAGATATATTCCAGAGTCTATCATTATAGCATCTGAGGTGAAATGTCTAAATCCAACCCCAGAGCCACCAAAAAGTGAAACATAAACAAACAATAGTTTGGCCACCCAACAAAGGTGATCAAAATTGCTTCTGAGGTGATTGCCCCACACCCTGTTCGGCTAAGGCTTGCCTTGCCTCTTACAGCTGAGGCTAGGCATATATATATCACCTTGCCATTCAGCAGGTGACACCCAAAATGACACAGTTTCCAATGGCCTGTTTGCCCCTGTAATGGGAAGGACTGTTTTTTACCCCTGTGTTCCTTATTAAGCTGAAGTATTTTATTTAATGAGCATGACTCACGCAAGGTGTTCCCATAAATCATGAGCTGCTTTACAAACTCAATAACTAGGCTTCCTGCTATAACTAGGCCGTGCACACCTTAAATTATTAACACGCCAGGGCCCTCAAGGCAGATCTTTGATGATGATGATATAAACACTGTTAAGGACAAGGTGCTCTCTCAGCAAAAGATTATTGACTCTAATTACCATTTACCATAGTGGAGGGGAAAGTGGGGTGGGGGTGGGGGGGGGAAAGACAATAAAATGAAGAAGCTGGATTCAGTCTTGGATTTAATTTGATGATACGTTTAAGCACCTATGACAACAAAAACCATCCACTTCAACTTTTGTCAGTTTGCCTGCTTGTTTTCCGTTGTTGCCACAGTGGCTCCCTGATAGACTATAGTTGGCTACGCTTGAAAGGCAGACAGTTGTTAAGAAGAAGAAAAAAACAAACCCTTAAAGGAAAGCCCCACACAGCATGAGGGAATGTTCTGTTGATGCTATATACGTTCTTTTGAAATGGATGGAAAAAGGCCAGAGGGAACAGAAAAAGATGATAATGTACTGGAAAGAATCCCAGCTTTAATTGTTTTCATGTATGTAATGCAATAAAAGAAGGTTAACACGCTAATGTGCTTGACTACAGTCAAACCAGAACTGCAGGTCAGTTATATATATATTTAAAAAGAGGGGATGGCAGGCTCCCTATTATATGCTTCATTTTTTTTGACTGAGTCCTCATTATGAGGCTGCTGGAAGTAACAGTGTACAAGTTAAAAAATAATTAGAATTACACGGGAGCATTGCTTTCCATTCTTTTTAGGTAAACATAGCCAAGGCAGGCTGATGTCCAATAATTCGTACAAAACGAAATGAAACGAAATGAAATGGCTCACCTGGGTCCTAGAGGCATCAGATTTGGTGCCAGGGACTCTGGGAGCCATTTTAAAAGGGCTTTTGCTGAGCTGTTATCAGCTGGACTCCTTTAAAATGGACCCAGTCAGCACCAGGGGGATCTTCTGGTACCAACTGGGCCAGGTTTAAAGGGGTCCACCCATTGACAGCTCTACAGGAACCCTCTGAAAATGGTGGGGAGGGCAGTTCCAGCAATCACGATGCCCTCCCCACCATTTTCTGAGGGCTCCTGCTGAGCTGTCAATGGCTGGACCCCTTTAAACCTGGCCCAGTCAATTGAAAGCTCTGCGGGAGCCCTCAGAAAACAATGGAATGAAACGATTCATTTCAATGCAAAAATGACCATTTTGTTTTCTCTATAACAAAATGCTGCTTCCTCATTTCGTTTCATTTCATTTTGATTTGTCACATAATGAAACGATGAAACAGCATTTCATTTTTCGTTTCCTGTCCATCCCATTCCCTACTTATTTACCTAATTGCTTGAGTTCCTGATGCCCCTCCTTCCACCACATTTGGTCCATTCAAGGATTTTCTGAGACAAGAGATAATCTCAGTGAGGTGAGGGAGTTCATTCCATGGAATAGGATTCAGCATGGGATTGTTTCATGTAATCTTTCTCACGTACTAGTCTTTCTGATTCATTTTGTCAAGCTTAGTTTTTTCCTACAAATGAGCCTTGAAACATGAGGAGAATTTTTTTTTAATTCAGCACCAGATGTTGATCCATGTTGCACGATATTACCTTGCCTGCCTATGGTATGAAATAAGCATCAGTGGATGGTCATTGGGCTAAGATCTAAAATAGGATTTTGTACAACACTTCCTTGCGTGCTCCTTGCACCTTGCCTACATACGGTACTGAATGTGCTGTACAACAAGCATCTATTTTTCGAAACAGGTCAAAATGGAAAAGGCAGATCAAGGTATTAAGACCTTTTGGAGATGGAGTGAATGACTCACTTGTTGGGTCCATGCAAGACACTCTAATATTTTGTATCTGTTGTTGAGGAGTCCCAAAGGAAACATATCTAAATCTCTGAATTTAGTATACTGCAGACACATTTTACAGATGTGATCTGGGAGGGCCATTTTGGGATCTCCTAAAGCAGGCATGTCCATACTTCGGCCCTCCTGATGTTTTGGACCACAACTCCCAGAATTCTAAGCTTAGATTGCCAATGGCAAAGGACTGTGGGAGTTGCTGTCTGAAACATCTGGAGGGCTGAAGTTTGGACATGCCTGTCCTAAAGCCTATGTGTCCTATGCTATCCACCATTATCTCCCCACCACCACCCCATTTAAATTATGTCACCTCCTCAAGACTGCTATTTGCCCCTCTTGGGGAAAAAACCAAATAGGACCTGGGAAGGGCAAACAGCCTTCTTGAGAACAGTTTAGACTGGAATAATAGTTCAGCTTGGTTATGTGGGATGAAACATCCCTCTGTGCCACTTCAATGACCCTTTTAAAAGCCCCAGCAAATCTTCTGTATAGCATCTGGTTTGTCCCACAGAGGGAATGAAGGGAAGGAATACTGAAACGTCTGTATGCAGTCAAAGCCTTTTGCTTTAAAACGCTGCATTTTAACATAGCTAGATTTCTGCCCCCCCCCATTGTTGTGTGTGACAATAAAGATAAGTGGAGTGATGCATGATATGTAGCAATGTTCAGCCTTTAAGTTTCTGCTTGTCATCTGGATGTTAAAAGTCTATTCATACCTACGTCAAGAAAAATGAGTTTAATATAATGCTTTCATGCTCTACAGGGCCAGTTGTTCTTACTGAATAAGGAAGATTTACTTGACTAACTCCTGTTGATATTATTGGAAATTAAGAAAGCAAACACACCTCATGCCAGGGAGAGATGCACTCCCCCTCCCCCTCTGTGTGTGTGTGTGTGAGAGAGAGAGAGGGGGGGGGGCAGCGGCTTGTGGCCAAATACATATGTATGCCCAAATATGCAAAGGGGCATAAAAACCAGAATGCTCAATAATGCTAAACACTATTTTTAAAAAGCCCCTAATGACCTATTTTAATGAAATTTTACAGTTAAGATTTTAATCACACACAAGTCAGAAAATTCTGAGTTCCCATAGCAACCTTAATCCCATTACCTTTTGTCTTTCTATCACCAAAGGATCATTTTGTATCTGCAGACATGGAAGAAAACAAAATGCACCACCAATTACAGACATCCAATCCCAATTTTTATATTGAATTATGGGTATTGGATTTAGATTATGTTGCTATTCATTAGTGAATAAAATCCTGGCTCTGCTGTAGATACTGGCAACACTCCTCTTAACTTCCAGATTCTGCTATAGATGGATGAACCGTGGCTCCTATATGCATAATATATGTTTCTGTAAATGTAAATGTATTAATGATTTTATTGCTGTTTCAGTTGTTTTGTTTTATTTGTTTGTTATTTTTACACAAATCCTAGTTGTTGTTGTCATTCTTCTTCTTCTTCCTATTATTATTATTATTATTATTATTATTATTATTATTATTATTATTATTATTATTATTATTATTATTATTATTATTGATAATAACAACAACAACAACAACTAGGATTTATGTAAAATAACATACAAACAAAACAAAACAACTGAAACAGCATTAATAATAATAATAATAATAATAATAATAATAATAATAATAATAATAATAATAATAATAATAATAATAATAATAATAAGCTGGGGAACAGCAAGATAACCTACTGCATGACAGAAGAAGATATATTTATAGAAAAGGAAACTAAACTATGTGGTGTGGTCCATAAGAGAAATACAAATTGAGTTGAGTAATACCTTTATTGAATCACCAGCATTTAAGTAGGAAAAAAAAATTTTTTTTGAGTCTTTCAGAGTTCTTCACCTGTCCAGGGACTACAAAACATGAGAAATGGATTGGGAGGGGTCCGAAAGTGGCTTTTCACCCCATGCCAAAGTAGGATCTATGTGCTTTGATAAAAAAGACAATGAACAGACAGTTCAGGGAGTTTTTCCTATACAGAAAGAGTAACTGGTTCTACATCGCTTGAGGGGCAAACTGATAAGCCCACGCCCCAGCCTGGTTCTGAGAACTTGCCATTTTCATTTGGGATTGTAAATCACTGTTGCTCCTCTGGCTGGGGTGCATTTGGAACTTCTCTGCTGCTTCTCCCTCTTTCCCCAAATTTTATTGTGCTTAGCCTGGGGAAAGAGTTACCTGGAGGGCCATTTTTCTCCCTCCTTTTTCAAAAGAGATATTTTGGGGACTTATTCAAGGATATGTTTAAGTTTTTATTGGTCTTGGACGGTGGCCGGTGGTAGACCTTGGGTATTTTCCTGCAGAGTGTTATATAGGTAGAGAATGAAACAGTGTGTGGTCCAGAGCTCCCTCCCTAATCTCTGCTGCTGTAGGAAGAAGATGCCTTAGGACACTCCACGAATTCATTGAAAGATTTGCAAATGTCCTGATTCTGGTCAGCTGAATCGTCTCCTCTGTCTGTGTCAGTATTGTGTTTGTGTTCAAAGATTAATAAACCCATTCCTTCCTTCATACTGGCGAGTAACTAGATTTACTTGTTTTAATCCACAAAACACTAAACAGCGTGTGTTCAAGCTATCTAAAATACCACATCTCCCTCTATGAGCCTGTCCAGTATTTCAGATCATCAGGAGAGCCCTCCTGGTCCAACCAGCATCACAGGGATTCTTGGTGGGAACACAGGAGATGGCTTTTCTGTTGCTGCTTCCAGAGAAGCCAGGCTGGCCTCATATTTGCTGTCCTTCAACAAGCAGGCAAAGACCTGTCTCTTCAGAAAGTCCTTCCCTTAGTAGCGACTGACTTAGAGGGGTCTTTCAAATTGGATTGTTGGGCTCTGTTGCTTTTAAATGTATTTTTAGTATTGATTTTATTTCCCATTTTAATATAATACTTTAATTATTTTAAAATATTTATATACTTATTGTTTTTAGGTTTTAAACATTGTCCTTTGAATGATGTGGGCCTTTTTGCAGAGAAAGGCAGCGTGAAAATATTTTGAGTAAATAAATAAACTGTTTTCATAGAGTTAGACTGAAACTACTCCACTTTGTAACAAAATCTTATGAAAGATTTAGCAGGGATGAATATTTCAAGGACTCTCTGTTCCAGCCTGTGCTACTGGGTATCACCCTCTTGACTAGAAAGAGTGATCTATGGCAGCCATTTTGTGGCGCAAGGCCCTTGGTCAATTTATCAGATGAGAGCTGGTAAGGCTCCCTTTATCCTGAAGGTTGCTGTATCTCTCATAGGTGCCCAGGACTTTTGCTCATGGCTAGCTGGAATTGTTCAAAATTGAGGAAAAACCTTTGTTACATACACCTTTGAAAATTTTACAGGCAAAATATTGTTTACAAATTTATGTTTGTATTTATAAATACATTCTCATCTGGAGCTCAGAGTGTTCTTGGGCAAAACAAAACACACACACACACACACACACACACACACACACACCCCAATACTTTTAAGAAAGACTTAAGTTGCAGATGTTAAAGGCATCTCAAAAGCAGCCTTTGGTCCTCCAGATGTTTTGGACATCAAATCCCAGAAATGCCAAACAGCATGAAAAATATCAATTGCTTCTGAGAGCTGAATTCAGAAACATCTGGAGGGACAAAAGTTAATCCTTGATCAAGAATAACTTCCAGATATGAAGGAAGTCATTGTTTGGCCATCAGAAGGTAAACACAAGCTTTGTTTTTAGATCTGATTATTGAGGATTTGGTATCTCCGATCAAAACCCATGTTCAGAAGGAAAAGGGTTTAATGTGAGAAAACATGACTTTCACATTTAGTTTGACCTTTAGGGCAGGATCCTGTTTTCAGAACATGTGAAACAAGTATCTCCAGTATCTCCTTGCTTAAGAAGAGTCCCCGTTGCCATGACTGGCTGTATTCTAACTAAACAATAGCAACCAGGAGATCAGGCAGGGCTATTGCCTGCCAATGGTCATTAGAGCCCTTAGCATCTTTCTTGACTGCTTATGTATTCTTCATTTCTCTATTTTTGTGTGTTCTTCACTACATTAGCATTGTGAGCAATTGTTAGTTTCCCATTTTAAGAACTCATTCTTCCTACAGTCAAAGCACTGAACACTCACTTAGAGGATAAACAATCAAATCCACATCTCCAAAAAAGAGAGGAACAACCCACATATCAGAAACAAGAAACAGAAAATGTAGCTGCCCTGCACCTGTTGCCACTGATCTCTATTTGCTTTGAGGCTTCCACACTACATTTCAACTGTAGAAAATATTGAAGATCATGATTTTTTTGCTATGTCCTTCAATTTGTAGCCCATGATATTGGGATACAAAGAATAAGCTGTGATGGCTTCCTTAAAAATAATCAAGCCTTTTTGTTCTTTTTTATGATTGGTTTTTTATTGTTTTGCAAAAGAAGAAAAGCAAATTACAAAAGAAAAAGAAGGAAAAAGATGATAAAAGAAGAAGCATATACAACAGTTTGTTATGCTTCTTTTTAGCTTCAGGGGTATGTTTAAGGTGCTATCAGCAGCTGCATGGAGCCCCATTAATTAATATGATATATTACCATTTCTGAAACCTGTGTAAAGCTTCAGAAGTTACATGGGCAATGGCTGGAAATCTTGTTGTTTAGCACAATAAGACACATTAGAGTAGGCCAGTTGAATCAGTGGGGATTTGATAAGTCAACTCCTATGCAACTTCCATTGATTCAAATAGACCTACTCTTACTGTGACTTACTTCAGCACAGTAAATCATAACTAAAATACAGTGGTACCTCTTAAGACAAATGCATCACAGGATAAAAAAACTTGTAGGAAGAAAAAAATTTCCTTGAATAGGCACACTTTGCATGACAAAAAAATTCCCTATGGGATGTTTTGCAAGACAAAAAAAAAGTCCACATGTAGCCAGGAAAAAACATACAGTTCTTTTTGTCTTTATTCTAGCCTCCGGAATGGATTGATCTGTTCCCAATGTATTCCTATGGGAAATCGCATTTTGCAAGACAATTTTTTTTGTCAAACGAAGCGACCCATAGCCTCCGGAACGGATTAATCAATTTTCAGTGCATTCCTATGAGAAACAGCATTTTGTAAGACAAAATTTTCTTAAAACGAATTGACCTGTAGAACAAATTACAGTGGAACCCCGACTTATGAGATTAATTCGTTCCGAGCGCAGGCTCGTAAATCACTAATCTCGTAAATCGGGGAGCGGTTTCCCATAGGAATGCATTGAAAATCAATTAATCCAATCTGGACGAATGGATTTCAGTGCGTTCCTATGGGAAACCACTTTAAACAACCCTCTCCTTCTCCCCCCAAACCAGCCGGGTGGTGGTGGGGGAAAGAAGCGCTTTCCTCCTCAATCGAATGCATTGTGGGGAAAAGCGTGGTTTGTATAAAATGTCTTTTAGCCACTGAGCCAAGCGCTTGTCTTGGTAGCTAAAAGACATTTTTTAAACAACCCACACTTTCCCTCTCAATCAGGCGCATTGTGGAGAAAAGCACGGGTTGCTTAAAATGTCTTTGAACCACCAAAGAAGCGCTTCCTCAGTGGCTCAAAGACATTTTACATGACCTGATGCTTCTTCCCCAACGTGCCCGATTTGGAAGGGGAAGCAATGGGTCCTTTAACATGTCTTTTTGCCACCGAGGAAGTACTTCCTCTGTGGCTCAAAGACATTTTAAACGACCTGCCATTTCTTTCCCCCAATCGGCCATGTTGAGGGGGAAAGTGCAGGTCATTTAAAATGTCTTTGAGGAAAGCAGCAGTCGCGGAATGGCTCTGCCACTTGCCTCAAAGACATTTTTTAAAAACCCCTCCTCTCCCCCTCCAATTGGGTGGGTTGTGTGGGAAGGAGCAGGTTTTTAAAAATGTCTTCAAGCAACTGAGGCAAGCAGTGGTCCTTTGTAAGTGAAAGGAACCCTGGCTTTCGGTCGTAACATGCCAAGGAAAACTGCCAGTGCATTTCTGCTTGTAAGTTGGTTTTCTCATACGTCAGGCATGTTGTAAGTCGGGGTACCACTGAAAATTTGTTTTAAGAGGTACCACTGAAAGTCCATGAACATTATAGAGGACTTGACTCACCAATGAATGCTATGGCCTATGTAGTGTGATTTACTGCACTAAGCAGCAGGGTTTTAGCCAAGACAATCAGCTGATAGGTAAACAAACAAAGGAATTATATAGGGGTACAATACAAGCTTTGAACCAAATATTGTGTTATGGGTAAAACCCAACAACTTCCTGCGTATTCTCTACCTGGAAAACCTTGAAAAGGGCCACAGTAATTCAGGAGAAAGAATGATCATGACATGATCTTCAGGATACTTTAGCTGGTCAGCATAGAAAGCACTAGTAGCTGCAAAATGGTCCATGTCACCTAGAATCCATATGCAGGTGTCCACAAAGTCTGTAAAATCTATTGTGATATTTAGAAATTGGCCTAATAAGTATCAGGACAGAGCAGCACAACTTTGTGTCAGTTTGCCTATAAACATACATATTTGCTTCCCATCAGTCTTTTAGGTCCCTCAAATGATACGGGAAATATTCATTATAAACACTTTAAAAAACCCCACACAACTTCTGAAGTGATTAATTTTCCAATATTATGAAGCGGCTCTATTTTTAAGTTACTTTGCAATATTGGCAACTCAGAGGAAAGCTTTTTTTTACCCCTTTCAAAAAGTCATATGCACTGGAAAAAGGCCATACCAGATCCTGCACTAAAAAGGAAAAGCCCCAAATAGGGCCCAGAAAAGTAGGAACACTCTGAGGACGATTTGGTTTGCTCCCACAATTTTGCCATGTGGTTGCAGTCAAAAAGATTAAACCAACCCCTTCCCACATCAGTCCAAATAGCAGGTTAAACACCTGGCCCTAAGTGTAAGTATGTGTGGTTTCCCCTCTGTCCTTTGATTATATTTGCCAAAGGGCTACCTATTTAGGATTCTCCTGTGCTGCTTTCTTTAAGCAGGCTTTATTGCTCACCTAAATTACAACGCAAGAACCCCCATACGAATTGACAAGCACTGCAGTGTAAATGATTTAATTTACTAGCTGAAGCACAAGTCTACATATTATTGTACTGATCAGTCATTGCATACTAAAATCACTCATCCTTAATGTGATGATTTTGTATCCCTACAGAGAAACTGCATCATCAGAAAGTCATTAGATACAGTAAAATATGAAAATTACAATTGCACAGCAGTAAACACTATTAGCTGTTAGTTAAAATAGCATTTAATTTAGTCATGCAACAATTTACACACATTTCCTTGTTCTACTTGGTTCACAAGCAGTTGTGGAAGCAAACTACCTTCTAAAGAAATGATGAAGAACTAAGTAGGATAATGGGAAGACACATAAGTCAATTTTTGATGTGAAGTGAAGCAGTGTGATATGATGTATCACCTCATTGACCTTATGTTTTATTACTTTCAAATAGCACATAATCAAACTATAACATAAACATCAGCATTAAAATTGGCAAGGAAGTCATAGCTGGTCTTCACAGTGTATGATGCAAGACTATAGTTTATCAAGGTGAGGAGACTACTGACCTTTATTAATCTAGAGCAGTGGTTCGCAACTTTGGGTCCCCAGATGTTCTTGAGTTACAGCTCCCAGAAATCCTGGCAAGCATAGCTATTGGTGAAGGCTTCTGGAAGTTTTAGTTCTAGAACATCTGTGGATCCAAGGTTAGGAAATACTGATTTAGGACATCTTTCCACAGTATTATGTGTGTTGCTGGTGGGTCAACATGTTTGTGGCTAAAATCCAGCAGTAAGTCACAGTTACCGCAATGAATCAATTGCACTTACATATGTGTTGATTCACCTAATCTACGCAGATTCAATGGGCAGCTCTACCTGCTTCTGTTTGTTTGTTTGTTTGTTTGTTTGTTTGTTTGTTTTAGAGTATTTTACCCCACCTTTTTCCTTTGAAAAGCACACATGCTATGACCTTTATTATTTCTTTTTGATTTGTTTTTATTCCATTTTTACAGACTTATCAAATAGTGATATAATAATCAGTAATCTACCTAGCACAGATGGATAGCTAAGTGGTTTAGGTATCTGGTTGGAGAGCCAGAAGCTGAGAATTTGATTCTGCCTAATTCAAATATGATGGCCTAAATCCACTTGCTAGTCTTAATTGCTACTTCAGATACAGTAGATTAATTACTTAATTGCTACTCCAGCTACAGAAAATTAACTAAGGCTACTTTTACACGACCCCTAAAATCCGCTGCAAAATGCTCGCAGATGCAGAGCATAAAATTGTTTTCCCACCAGCAGCGGACTTTAAAAAAAAAGTACGACCACGCCCACTTAAGCGCGCCTCAGCGCATTTTACAAGTACCTGGTCTGGAGGAGGTAAAATCCTTGTTGCTATTCCTTGTTGCTGTTTTAAAGCATTGCATGCCTGGCCCTCCTCTGCTTTTTGTTTGTTTTTGTTGCCCCCCTTTTAACAGACAGGAATCCTAACGGGCTGGGACAATTAGCTGCTGCCTACAGCAAGCGGAGGTGAGTCTGCATTTCTCTCTCTCTCCCCTCACCACAGACAAAAGCAATAGAATCAGAGTGCGGGAGGTGGGAACACAGGAAGCAGAACAAAAACCACATTGGGGGGGATCTGCATTTAAGTTGCCAGCAGATTTTAGGGGTCGTGTAAAAGCAGCCTAAATCAAGTGCTAAGTAGTGAGCTTATGGCAATGCTACAGATTCAATCGGTCTACTCTAGCTGGGATCAGTAGTTTGATTTAGGCCAATATTTATGATGCTAGTGAGGTAGACGGTGTAGCGTTAATTTTCTTGCCCCTGGCCCTTTCACAGGCTATTGACAAACACCACTTCTGATTTTCCTTTACTGCTGCCACCAACTAGCTTAGCCAGTAAATTAAAGCCTTCAGACTGTTTTTAAGTTGAATAAAAATAAAAGAATTAGAATCAAAATCATTAATGTAACATGTTGAAGTATAAGCAAAAGAAGACTATAGCTCAAACATCCCTTAGGTTTGATGACTAATAAAGCTAGATGCCCTAAATAGCTGCCTAGATGCCCTAAGCACATCCGATCTCGCCTGATTTCGGAAGCTAAGCAGGGTCGGCCCTGGTTAGTGCTTGGATGGGAGACCACCAGGAAATACCAGGTGCTGTAGGCGCCTGGAGTAGGAACTGGCAAACCACTCCAGTACTCCTGCCAAGAAAACTCCATGGATATGGAGGTCACCCCCCCCCCCCCCCCCCCCCCCCCCCCCCCCCCCCCCCCCCCCCCCCCCCCCCCCCCCCCCCCCCCCCCCCCCCCCCCCCCGAAGAGAGTCGGTCACAACTGTAACGAGGCAACACACACACAAAGCTGAATAAATGCACAACCAGTTCCTAAATTTACTAACTCTAAAAACTTAGTTTTCTTCACAGACACTCTAACAATCCTATCTCTTCTTTAGCCCCGTCTTTCTCTTAGACAGTACCAGATCCTATCTGAATCTCTCAGACACTGTCTTTTAGCCCTATCTCCAAGTGTAGGACTTTCTGTCAGTCCCTTTCTGACTAAACCAATGCTGAGCAGTAGAGATGAGCACAAAATGAATGTTTAATTCATTTCATTATTCGTTATTCATTTTGTTAGCTAACAAAACAAATAACGAACAAACCCATCAAAGAAAAACAAAACAAAACAAAATTGAAATTTCCATTTCGTTCATTTTGTTTTTCGTTTGGGGGACACTTACCTTCCTGCGGAGTAGGAAGGGTCCTCCTGGAAATAAAAATAAATAAATAAATAATATAATATAATATAATATAATATAATATAATATAAAAATTTAAAAAATTAAATAAAAAAAGTGCTGACCCAGCTGGGGAACCCCATGGTTGGCACTGTAAAATGTTAAAATAAAATAAAATAAAATAAAAAGTGGGGCCAAGTGGTTGGCACTGTAAAATTTTTAAAAAAATAAAAATAAAAGAATGGCATGCCCTGGGTGTGGGGAAGCAAGCTTGAGAGGCTCTGGCACGAAGCCAGTGCCTCTCAGCTGTGAAGAAAAACCAAAACCAAAACCAAGCCCTGACATTGGGGCTGTAAAAAAATAAAAATAAAAAATAAAAATAAAAAAGAATAAAAGTGCCGACCCAGCTGGGAAGCTACATGGTCAGCACTGTAAAATGTTTTAAAAATAAAGAAAATAAAAAAGTGCCGGCCTAGCCCCTGAGGCCATGTGGTCGGCGGTGGAAAATAAAAGTGGTGGTGGGACGGTCTACCAGGCCGGGCAGCGGTAGACTGTCCCGCCGCTGCCTCCAGAGGCCCGGCAGTGGGAGGCTTCACTGCCGCCTTTGGAGCCCCGGTTGCGGCCTGGCCAGGCGGCAGTAGACTGACCCGCTGCTGGGCCTCCAGCCATGGTGACAGGACTGTCTACTGCTGCCCGGCCTGGCCGCGGTGGCGGGCCAGTCTACCACAACCCAGCTGAGTTCAGCTGAACCTGAACCAAACCAAGGGTGGGCCCAAAACAGAACCAACCGAATGATCGGTTTTCTGTTTCGTGCCCACCTCTACTGAGCAGTGTCTTTAATCCTCTCAGGCTACTCCCCAGACTCTCTCATTGGTCCACAAACCCACCAATCAGCCCAGATAACTCACATGCACTATTCATCATAAAGGTAAATGCCACAGATGGTAGGTTGGCCTATATTGGAAAGGCTTGCAAAAATAAGTTTTCAAGATGGGCGTAAATAGAAAATTGTTGGAACATGTTGCGTATCAGAGAGAATAATACTCTACATGGCACTTGCATTAATGATTTCAAGAAAAAAGCACTTAGTGCTAGAGATGGGCACGACTCAGCGAAATTTTCGTTTTTGTTTTTGTTTTTTCGTTTCGTTTCATAATGAAAATGAAAACAAAAATTTTTCAAAAACCAAAACGAAAACGGAAACGAAATGACCAATTTTGCCGTGTTTTTCATTTTCGTTGCAGCAAATCCATTGAACTGAAAAGAATGCTAACGAAACAGCAATTTTTCATTTTCGTTTTCGTTTTTTCATTTCGATACGAACCGAAAATGAAACAAATTTTTTTTCAAAAACAAAACGAAAAACGAAAACAAACCGAAACGGATCCCCAAACAACCAAACGAAAAACGAAACACAATTTTTTGAGTCGTGCCCATCTCTACTTAGTGCTGATCCAGTGACTCTTAGCTCCAATTGAGAATGGGTGGAGTTGGGTGGTGATGAGTAGTCCATTAGGGACACCTTACAAACAAAACTTGATCTCTTTCCTTGGCCAGTGATGATTGCCCTGAATTTTATTTTCATGCTTGGAGACCAAGAGAAGCACAGTAATTCCCTGAGATCTGATCACCATTGTAACTGGGTTCTGTGGACAAAGATCCCCATTTCTGTTTCAGAGCTCTTAATTAGACAAAACATAGGTGGAAGTTCAATGTAACATGTCTCAGTGAGGGGGGACGACTGTAGATCTTCTTTTGGCCTCTTTTTGCTGACTTCATATTTGTGTATGAGCAAGAGATACCTAATGCTAATGCAGTTCATGTTAATATCAGCAGCAGGCATACCTTCACTATGTATGTGCAAGAGTACAGAAGTACTTACTCTTTTCAAGGTTAGATTTGGATGACTAAAGGTAACCAGAAAAAATAATGTTTTAAGTTTGCCAGAAGTATCATTTATTTTTCCATGTCTAAGACTATTTTTTTTTTACTAAAACTGTTAGACTAAAATTTAGGGTCGTCTTATACACGGAAGTAAGTCAATGAAAGAACTACACAGTAGAGAAACTGTTATTTCGGGTTGGAAAATTGGGGGTCATCTTATACATGGTGGCGTCTTATAGACAGAAAAAATATGGTAGTTTGAAAAATTCAGCATATTGCAATGCAGTTTTGGATGTTGTTAAAAGGACAAATTTCCTCTCTCGTTTTATTACTATTCTGTCTTTGGCATGCCTGTTTCTTACTGCAAGGAGACACAAGGAAGCTGCAGGTGTGCTTTCATTCACCTTTCATTTCATATAATCATCAGCTCTCGTTTGTAAAGTTAATGGGTATATGAACAGAAAGTGACGTTATTGCTCTTCCTTCTCACTCATAGACACACACTTTTGCGCATATTATTGATGTGGTGCCAATATTTTTCCAAGAGGCTCCTGCAGCATATTTTCCACTAGGCCTCTGATGAACCCATGGTTCAGCACTGACTGTGACAACATTCTTAACAGCACGACAGAGCTTCTGTTTCTGGATGAGGATACTGAGTGTTGTGTTGGGATGGGTGGGAATTAGGTAGCCTCAAGGTCATTATTGCAGCACCGTGACCATTCTTGGCCAGGATATGTATTTTTTGGCCGACAATGGAGGATCCAGAAGTGAACATGGCTTGGGACCTGAATATCTAGCAGAGCAGATTCCCAAAGGTCAGTGCTGGCCTGGCCCACCAGAGCTTCATTGGCACTCTCGCTCCAGGTGGCCACTCCTAGGGAGGCCCGTAAGATTGCCACCCACAATCGGGCCTTCTTGGTGGCCAACCCGGTTATGTGGAATAAATTGCCTAGTGAGATTCGATAAGATCAATCCCTAACAGGCTAGCTTTTAAAAAAGCATTAAAACTGGTCTTTTCACAGAAGCATTTGGTGATCGCTTATGTTTGTTTCCTCTCTCCTGTATCTTGATGTTGTTCTTATTATCCTCTGCTTTTGTGCCTCTTGCTGTTTTTTTGTTTTTTTTATTTTATTTTATTATTGTGCGTTTTGATTTATTTGTTTGTATTGATTTTAACTACTGTTTTTGCATTGATTTCTATGTAAACCACTCAGAGTTCCTGTGGGAAAATTGGAGCAGTGTAGAAATATATATTTGGTTATTACAGGTGTGAAGTAAGTGCACAAATGGGGAAACTGTGAACCTCTAGAAGTTGTTGGATTTCAATGATCATTCTTTAACATTGGCTAAACTGGCTGGCATTGGCAGGCTTAGTTGTCCAACAATATCTGTAAGGCCACAAGGTCCCGCACTTTAGATCTAGTCCAGTGGTTCTCAATCTGTGGGTCCCCAGATGTTCTTGCAGAAATCCTTTCCAGCACAGCGAGTGGTGGGGGCTTCTGGGAGTTGCAGTCCAGGAACATCTGGGGACCCACAGGTTGAGAACCATTGATTTAGTCCATCATCCTATTTCCTGTGGTAGCTGCCACTTTCCATCATGATGTCTACATGGAGAAGACAAAGACTGTAGTCTTCTCCCGCTGTTATTATCACACTACTGGCATTTGTTGACATGCTGCTTTTTTCTACAGAGGTAGTATATAACTATTATGATTAGCAGGCTGCAGCCATTGGAAGATTTAGTTTCCATGAATTTGTCTGATGCTGTGGAATAGGAATTAGTCACCAGAATGCATGGCTGGCTGGCTGGCTCTCTGGTGCCCCTGTGCTGATTCCCGCAACATCCAAAGGCTGCTGTTCTCCACCTGGAGTGGTACCTCAGCTATAAACAAGGCATGTGTCATCAGTCAGGGTTCTGTTTCCTAAGCCTCAGTGCCTTTAGCAGATTTACTTTGTATAAATCACATCATTATGAGCATGGTAGCGCATCATGGCAAAGAGGAGGTCAGCTCATTTTATCCCCTAAACAAAACTAGGATGTGGGGTACATTCTCAAAATCATTGATCATTTTACCCTGTTAAACTTTGCCAGCTTTCCGGGATTACCTCAGCCATATGGAAAGACACGTAAGCCACTCCAGCAATCTGTTTAGCAGGTAAAATTGAGAAATTCTGTGCCATGTGTGAGAATTTGTGCAGGCAAAATGATGTCAAAGTGTTTTCTTCTTCTTCTAAAGCCCTGTTGCTTACTCCTGTCAATGAAGCTTCTGTTGCTGCTGTGACACAGGCTTAACCAAAGGGACTCAGTCTATTCAGTAGCTGCTTACAGAACTTCTACTTATGGCCATTTTAATTAAAGGCAGATTCTACTGGTAGCAGTACATTACAGTATTCCTAAAGTCTCTCACAAAATTGTCTTTCATGCAATTTCTCAAGCAATTTCTCAGACCCCAAAGGATCCTCATTCAGTATTAAAATTACAGGAGTCAGGGGAAGAGGATGAGGTACAGACCTCCTTATATTCTATGGTGCTCCATGTCTTTCATTGCATAACTGAGCACTGTAGGCAGGGCCGGATTAAGACCCTTAGAGGCCCTAAAGCACTTAAAAGATTTTTGGTGCCCCCCCCATATATATGTAATTCAAAATATAAACAATAATAAACCATAAAATAAAATTTTATTTATCAAATTAAACAACACTTACAGTAAGATGGAAACAATATTTCTTTTTGTATAAACATCCTCATTCTGTTGAGCTTGACTTACTATGTGAAAATTCTGCTAAATCTCATTCCAAAAATTCAACATAAAAACAAATGCATCTTATCTGCAATATTATTTGCTTCTCTTCTAGTGTCTCCCTTTTGAGATTGGTCTCCGGCTATATATTTTAACGCTTCTAAAATTTTAAAGAAAGGTTTCAAAATGGCTGCTGTTGTCATAGCATGTGCTGCTGTTGTCATAACATGTGCCTCCTGTTATCAGAGAGGGATTTTAAGACATTTTCATTTCCAATACAATCTTTAAGAATTTTCCACCAGCTGGTTGATGCTGAAAAAGAGGTATAGAGTAACTGCTCTGTAGAGAAGAAATTAACTGCTTCTTGACATTGGTCAACAGCACTTTGGCCTACTAGATTTAGTGAATGAGCTGCACAAGGCACATATATAGCAATCTTTTTTTAAAAAAATTCTAGATTTTGGGTTCATGTCCATGACTTCATGAAATGCCATTTAAAGGATGCTCATCAACCTTCATGCTTTTACCGCTGGAATTTGTAGATGGGCTTTGAATTTATTACAATCTTTGCATTTTCTCTCTCTCACACACACACGCATACTCCTGCATTGCACATTTTGCTGAACGGGTTGTTTTGTGTGACATCACTAGAGCTAAAACCTCAGGAAGGGTGTACGACTGACCTGGCAAACTTAGATCACTATTATGCCTCATCGTTTGGAAATCTAAGATCTCATTCAAGAGTATGGCATAAAATGAATCATCTTTCCTCAAAGTATTGATTTTACTTACAATAGACAGTCATCAATATGTGTGCATTTAGGATTCTTAGAGACAGAAACCCTCAATTAGTGGATATACCATTTAATCCGAAGTCAGCAGTGTGTGTTGTGATTTATAAAGTAACAAGGACAATCTGTGGCCTGTGGCAGTTCTGAGGTGAGCTGCCACTCCTCCCGGATCATGTGGTGCCAGTGGAAGTCTCCTCAGTGAAAATAAAAGAAGGAAAGGGACAAAGAGGACATGGAAAACAGAAGTGCAGTTCCTTGTCTCAGGTTACAAACCATGATGGAGATGTGAAGTACCCGAGTACTGCAAGGGCCAGATGCTGGGGATTAGTATCAGGAGACAGATATCTTGTTATCCCAGACATATTTGGTGGGGCCACTGTGAGAT
This sequence comes from Phrynocephalus guinanensis, assembly GCA_037367245.1. Classification (NCBI taxonomy): domain Eukaryota; kingdom Metazoa; phylum Chordata; class Lepidosauria; order Squamata; family Agamidae; genus Phrynocephalus; species Phrynocephalus guinanensis. The sequence goes on from CM074739.1 coordinate 85,059,051, forward strand.
ACAGGAAGCTGGATTAGATGGGCCTTTGGCCTGACCCAGCATGGCCCTTCTTATGTTCTTATGAAATGAAGAAACTGAATTTTGTCCTGGTGAGTGGCAAAAAGGTTAATGTAGATTGTGAGGTGGGTGGGGAGGCGGGGGATGAATGCAAATGCATTTCCTTTCCTTTCAATAATTTAGAGCCTACCATTCTTTGTCAGAATAAACCTAAAGTGGCTAACCACCACTAGTCAATAATGCATCAATGCAAAATGCACAATTACAAAATCTGTGATGGAGTACAGCTTCTGAAGCTAAGCCCGATTCAGGGAGCTCAGCCCTGTGAGATCCCTGAATCAGAGCTTTCTTGCAACCAGTTTGAAGGCACGCAGCAGAGGAACTCTCCAGAGGAAGAGGAAGGGAAGAAGAAGTAGCAGCCAAAGGCAAGTGTAAGGAAGAGTGAACAACATGGGCCTACCAGGGTCCTTCTCCTTGTAAATGTTTTATTTAAAACCGAAGGATGGAAGAAAACAATTAAGTATCCGCAAAGACAGTGCAAAATGGAAGGTCCTGGGGGGGTTCTTTTTGCTATTGTTTTCATTTTTGGAAGGTTGCCTGATGTCACGCCTCCAAAGAGGAAAGATTATTCTTGCTGTACCCAAATGGCGGACATACACTGTGTTCTGATGAATGTATTAAAACCCCCACAACTATCAGAAACCTATGCAAGGAGCTCTTGAAGCCTGTTTCTTTCTCTCTCCCTCCCCACTTTTTTTTCTCTTGCCTCTCTGTAGGAACGGGATCTGAGTGCCCTTGCAACCCTGCACTTCCTAGGATGCATGTGCTATCAGAGAGGGAGGTGTTAATTGCTGTACTAATTACAACATGATTGCTTTGCACTTGTTTTGCACTTGCAGGTGATTAAATTTTTAACGAAGCATATTACTTGGCACTGTTAGCACAGTTAACACATCTCTCTCTCTCTTTCCTCCCCACCCCTGCGCCTTTATGCCTTGGGAGAAGTCCTGCACTGCAGACCCTTTGCTGGCTGTGTTGTTATGTTTGGAACACGCTTCGCGTGGAATATGTCGGGCAGCGGTGTCCCTGTCTTCCTGCTTGGGAAAAGAGCAGCAGCTGATCAGAATTACACCCAGCATGACGGCCCTGGCCAGATGTGAACACAGAACCCACAGAGGTATTAGCTAAAAATTAGAGAGGGCGGTGGGTGCCACTTGCCCAGATTTTTCGTTCAAAAACGGTGCCAGTTCTAGCCAGTCAGGCAGTGGCGGTGGCTGCTGCTGGAGGATTTTTGCAGCAAGGTAGAGAAATGACAGCAACTTCTGTGTGATTTATTTCTGCCACACCGCCGGCGCTCCCAGCAGAACCAAAGTGCAGGAAATGTGCATCTGTTCTGTCGGCAAAGTTGGAGTGTTCTGATAAGCGGCAGCTCACTCGTGGCAGAGACTGGGCTGCGTGTGCCAAAGGGGGGGGGAACACATTGCAGGCAATGGGTCCAGGCCAGTGGCCTATGAAGTGTACTTAAAGTCCCATACCAAATGCTACTCTTGAGGCCCCTCTGTTTGTTTATTAGAGCTCACTTCTGTCTTACAGGCTGTCTTTATGGTTGCTGTGCTCAGTGGTGTGCAGCTGAGGTTGCACCTCAGGGCCAAAGTCCAGAGACATGCATCCCCGGACAGGCACAAATAACTACAGAAAGAGCTTTAGACAACAGGCCTGACACTACAGCTTTGGATTCTACTTGCCACAACATCTCTTGTCTCTCAAGACAGACAGACTGGCAGGCAGGCAGGCAGGCAGGCAGGCAGACAGACAGTCAGTCAGTCAGTCAGTCAGACAAACAGACAGACAGACAGACAGACAGACAGACAGAAAGAAAGAAAGAAAGAAAGAAAGAAAGAAAGAAAGAAAGAAAGAAAGAAAGAAAGAAAGAAAGAAAGAAAGAAAGAAAAAATGTACTTAGGGTGCTGGTTGGGCATGTACATGGTTAATGATGCCAATTTTATTATGATTTTCTTAGCAAATATGCATTCCTAGAACAAAATGGTGCTTGCTCTTAAGTAAATATGTTTAGCATGAGTGAAGTGAAACAAAGCCCATTTTATTCATATAGACATGGTAGCATTATGGTTCAAGTGAGTTTCAAATATAAAACTGCACATTTTATTTGTCTGTCTGTTTTGCTGGTCATTTTTCTCCCAGTGAAGAGACCTAAGGCAGCACACAATGTTAAAACAGCTCATCCATCCATCCATCCGTCCGTCCGTCCATCCGTCCATCCGTCTGTCCATCTGTCCATCCATCCATCCATCCATCCATCCATCCATCCATCCATCCATCCATCCATCCATCCATCCATCCATCCATCAATGAATCCATCCATCCAATTCTACTTACATTTTCCTCCTGATGCTGGTAGTCTGGATATCGGTTAATGATGTTCTTCAACAGGTGAACTTGTTGTTTTCGGGCATTTTAAAAGGATAAGTGTGCTGTTTGCTGTGTCCTTTACCTTGTGAAATGTGCAGGGATCCCTCCTAATCACATATGTTCTGCACATATTTTGGACAAATGCATGGTGATTTCCTGCTCAAGATTTCCCCTGTCTTCACTTGTGTTCCATTCCTGCCGAATTCCCTGTTTCATGCTATATGGCTATGCAGCGTGAGGAGGGGGAGGTAGGGAGGGATGGAGAAGATGGAAAGTGCAGCAGATTAAGAGTATTGGTGATTTGGAGCAAGGAGCATTTTCCAGCTCCTTAGCTGACTTGAGGTATGAATGAATGATGTGTGAGTGAAGCATGAATACCTGCCAGCCTCTCTCTCTCTCTCTCTCTCTCTCTCTCTCTCTCTCTCTCTCTCTCTGTGTGTGTGTGTGTGTGTGTGTGTTTGTGCATCTGTGTGTCTCTGTGTGTGTTTGAGTGCTTGTCTGTTTGCCTCCTCCTGTCTCTCCCTCTTTTTCTATGTGCGTTAATTTACACTTTGGACCCTGACTTTGCCCAGCACTGGCAGTTGTGCCTTCTGCCGCTCCAACTGCGATGGCCATCAGCAAGCACTGCAAGAAACTCACATCTAGATGCACTCATAAAGGCCTTTGGTGGCGAATCTGTTGATTGGACAGTCCAGCTGTCCTTCTCAGTGCCAATGCAAAGGTCCTGGGACACAGAGCTCCACCAGCATACATGCCTCCATGCCTACATGCATGCTGCTTTAGTTTCCATAGCAGGCAAAGGAACCTTGCTTTCAGTTCTTTACTAAACAGGACATGATTGCTAGTGATGACTGGCAAGCTTCATTATTTCTTATTCCACTCAGAGTAATATCTGCACAAGAGGGCCGCTGATTGGTTTAGCTTATTTTATTTTGTTTGATGGATTCAGTTATTCCTGCCCGCACAAAGCAGGGCATCTTTCTGATGAAAACTTCATATTCCGGGCCATTAGTCACTGTCGGGCATTGGCCCCCTTGGTGCTTTTCACTGCAGATGTCATAGAGTGGAGACGAACCGGCAGCTCTTGTGCATCCCAATAAATTAATGTGCAGCGGCATAATCCATATCCCAAGTGATAAAGTTAACAACAGTTTGTAAGCCTGTCACAAAAGCTAAACAATTCAGATGAATATTCTCTCTCTGGCAACCCCCTATTGTGTGGGAGGCTAAGAAGTCTTTCTAGGCTGAACAGTTATTAATGCATTTTAAAGATACAGTGAAATGTCACAGGCAAGGCACAATTCATTTATCGTCTCCTTTCAGTTCTGTGTCTTGGCGCCTTCATTTTCCTCTCCACCCCCCTCCCACCGTCTTCTTTTGGAAGAAAGGAACCTGCTTTCTCCTCTGCATAGGCCACGCGCCGGTTCCCTGAGTTCATACCTCATTTCCTCAGCCCTTTTGCCTTTCGCTTCCTTCCCGGTCTTCCAGCTGGGCCGAAGCTATGCTCAGCTGTCAGCCGTTCAGGGAGACGTTTTGGCGGCTGACTCTGGGGTCAGCCACCTGTGAGTCTCCCACACTCCACAGCATGTGGTTGCTGTATTGCTGGAACTAGACATCTAGGGCTCGGCAAAGCCAGGTCTAAATTGCTTTGGCTCGGTTGCAAAAACCAGAGGCTTCAGCTGCTGAGATGGCCATCCATATTAAAAGAGGCAAACACACAAACTACTAATACTAATGCTGAAAATAATCTTGTGCCACATAACCCTAGAAAGGATGCTATTTAAGCAGGAGAAATGGATCAAAATTATTTCTGGATGAAGAAGAAGGGATAGAAGGAGCAGAGAGGTAGGCAGGAAGAGCTGGATGCAAGAAATAGGTCATTCTCTTGATATCAAAGGTGGCATGCTGGTTTAAACTTGATATTTACTTTATCTGTCTGATTGATACTTCTGGTAGAATTTCTCATCATTGGCTTTCAGTCAGTGTGGACATCAAACCACAATAAAAGCAGCTGCAAATCTAGAGTTAGCCCGTGTTTGCTTACTCCTAACAGAACACAGCAGAGGGCTAAAATTAGAGATGGGCGCTTCATTTTGCCCCTGCCCGTGTCATGGTCGGACCATTACCTGCTAAAATTTTCCCTGTCGATCGCCCCCCCACCCCGCGGGGAGCGCCCTTCTTACACCTGGGCTCGCCCCCGTAGGCTCCTGGACCCTACAAGGTTTATGGAGGCCTTCGGGGAGCTCTCTGGCGGTCTGGCAGACGATCCGGTTGATGCCCTGGTGGAAAGGTGGTATGTTGGTGCCGCCGGGGCGGTAGACCGGATCGCCCCTAAGCGTCTCCTACGATGTCGAGGCCGCTCCTCCCCGTGGTTCACGGAGGAGCTGCGGTCGATGAAGCAAGAACGTAGGAGACTGGAGGTCATATGGAGGGCGAATCGGACGGAAGTGAATAGGGCTGCCCTTAAACAGCTGACTGGCCGCTATCTTCGCGCGATCAGGGACGCTAGAAGATCTTATGCCTCCCTGAGAATTGGGGAGGCCTCGAGCCGCCAGGCGGAGTTATTCCGGGTGGTTCGGGACCTCTCCAATCCCAGTCAGCTGCGGCCTCCTCCTAGTGATTTCACTAGTGAGCAATTTGCAGCCCATTTTAGATCAAAAATTGAGGCCATCCGTTCCGACTTGCCCCCCAGTTGCTCTAGTCCATCCTTTGGGTCTTCCAGTGCCTCACCCCTCCGTTCTCCCCTCCTGGACGAGTTCGGGCCGGTCTCTTCAGCGGAGGCCTCCAGAGCTATGGCTCGTTGCCGGCCGGCGGCCACTCCCTTTGACCCTTGCCCAGCTTGGCTTATAAAATCTGCCGAAGGGAACATGCCAGAGTGGTTTTCTTCCATCGCCACGGCCTCCTTTCGGGAGGGTTGTTTCCCTTCCCGCCTGAAGGAGACCGTGGTAAAACCCATTCTTAAGAAACCTGGCTTGGCGACGGACGATCTCTCCAACTTCCGTCCGATCGCCATTGTTCCCTTCCTGGGCAAGGTTGTTGAGGGGGTGGCTGCTGTCCGGCTCCAGTCATACCTGGAGTTAAACCATATCCTGGACCCCTTCCAGTCTGGATTCAGGCCTCTTCGCGGAACCGAGACCGCCCTGGTCGCTCTGCAGGATGACCTCCTCAGGGAGGCCGACAGGGGGGTGTTCCTCCCTGCTCGTCCTCCTTGATCTCTCAGCAGCCTTTGATACCGTCGACCACGGTAACCTTCTGGCCCGGCTCGCTGAGGCGGGAATTGGTGGTCAGGCCTTGGCCTGGCTCCGTTCCTTCCTTGGCGGCCGGACCCAGAGGGTACAGCTGGGGGATGTCTTGTCGGCTCCTTGGGCTCTCCCTTGTGGGGTGCCCCAGGGGTCGGCAATCTCCCCCGTGCTGTTCAACATTTATATGAGGCCACTGGGGGAGGTCATCAGGAGATATGGAGTTCGCTGTCATCAGTACGCTGATGACACGCAGCTCTATATCTCCTTTTCTACGTCTGCAGAGGAGGCGGTTCGCTCCCTCGATCTGTGCCTGGAGGCCGTTCTGGAATGGACCAGAGATAACCGACTCAAGCTTAATCCGGAGAAGACGGAGGTTCTGTTCTTTGGGGCGCCTTCGCCTCGGTACTATGGCCCCCTCCCTAGACTGGGGGGTACTTCCCTCCAGCCTACAGACAGGGCCAGGAATCTGGGCGTGGTCCTGGATTCGGCCCTCTCCCTGGAAGCCCAGGTGATGGCCGTTTCCAGGGCCGCTTTCTTCCATCTCCGCAGGATCGCCCAGATCCGTCAGTACCTTGACGAGTCCTCCCTGAGGACAGTCGTGCAGGCCCTGGTGATCTCGAGGATCGACTATTGCAATGCCCTCTACGTGGGGTTGCCCTTGACCCTGGTCCGGAGGTTACAGCGGGTGCAAAATGCGGCGGCCAGGCTGGTGGTGGGTGCTCGTAGATTCGAGCACATCACCCCAGTCCTGGTCCGCCTGCATTGGCTTCCCGTTGTCTTCCGGATCAGGTTCAAGGTCCTGGTCTTGGTTTTCAAGGCCCTCCACGGCTTGGGACCAGGATACCTGGCGGAGCGCATCTCCCTGAGGGCATCCGGATCCAGACCCACGAGATCATCGCAGGCGCGCTCCTTGAGAGTGGCCACACCCAGAGAGGCGCGGAAAACGCGTACGCGGAACCGCGCCTTCTCTGTGGTGGGGCCCTCGCTCTGGAACCATCTCCCTCCTGAGCTGCGCCTGCTGGAGTCCCTGCCCGCCTTTAAGAGGGCTTTGAAGACCTTCCTCTTCAAGGAAGCATATGGTGCCCTTATTAGTTAGTGGGTTTTTTTTTTTTCCTTTGCCTCACCGTTTGCCGCCATCTTGTCCTCTGCTGCCCTTGCTTGGTGGCCTGGTTATCTTCAGCTTTTAGCCTTTTTAGCTTTTAGCTTTTGCGTTGTTAGCCGCCCAGAGTTCCCGTTGGGAAGATGGAGCGGGATACAAGTATTTAAATAAATAAATAAATAAATTCATGCTTTGTATGAATCAGGAAGCATCATCACCCAGCTATTCTTTTCATCCCCCCACCCCTGCCAGCTCTTTGGTCCACTTACCTGACTCCACACACCACTGGGGTCCTTCTTCATTACCAGGGCACCATTTCATGATGGAGGCTGGCCAGCTCTTCCCCACCTCCTCTGGCTGCTGAACACTCTGGCAAGGAGAGTCCCCCTGTGCTGCCAATCAGTGGTTGGCTACCTGAGAAGGTGAGGAAGGGGCAGCTGGGCTCCAGTGGAGCATGGTGGAGCTCAGACCAGGAGAGGGGGCAGGGGGATTGGGAACAACTGGGCAGTGGCACTTGATGTTTCGTATGAAACCCCAACTGCCCATCTCTAGCTAAAACCAAGAGAGATGGCAGGGAATGAGCAACCAGAGCTAGTGAACAAGGACAGCTAAAAGGCGTTCGACAAGGAAGTTTGATGGTGAGGCTCCCAATAAAAGTTTTGATTTCTGGATCTAGTTATGTATGTGGACTCTCCCATCATTCTTCAAGGCAGTCAAGACAAAGGACAAGGCACTTATAGACAAACAGAAGAAAGCAAAGTGTTAGCACTAGCAGGGATAAGGGATTGATCGTTCACTGGCCATGGCTTGCTAAGTATGTGCATTGTGCAATGCTTGCCTTTGTGCCTGACAACAACACAATGTACACATGTAGCAAGTCCAAGCTGATAGCACTAGACATGGGCACGACCAGAAAAAATGACGTTTCGAGTTTTCGTTTGTCGGAACGGGTCCATTTTGGGTCGTTTCCGTTTGTTGCGAAATTTTTCAAAAATTTGTCATTTCCATTTGTCGTTTGTCGTTTCCACCGCGATTTAGCGCGATTTGACTTCCCAGAGCATAGGGGCGTCCCGCAATCAGGGCCGGCGCTATGTGTTTTTTCGCCCTAGGCGGCGGGCGGCGGGGGGGAGGTGCGGGCGGGCGGCGGTTGCGGGGGGGCATGGGCAGGCAGCGGCCATGGGCGGGTGAGTGGGCGGGCGGCAGCGCGGGCCACAGGCGGGTGGTGGCGCGGGCGGATGGGTGAGTGGGCAGTTAGGATATCACTTAGGATAGAGGTTCTGTTCTTGGCTTGCGCCCCAAATATGTTTGTGTGCAAGCAAATTGAAGTTGGGAAAATAGAAAATAAATGGTAGTATATAATATATATTTAAAATAAATCCACACCTCCCACTCCCAGTCGAACCTCCCCCTTTATCCAATATCAGAAAAAAATCCTCAAACTGCCAGAGAAGAAATAAAGAATAAACTGCTATTCCCTTCAGCAGACAAAGCTGCAGGGTATCAAAGAAATTATTTTCTAAATTCAATTCCCTCCCTGCCTGCCTAACTTAAATCCTAAAGCCTCCAGCCTCCCTCCTCAATCTCCATCGGATCACACCAGCACCAGCAGCCAGCCCTCCTCCCTCAACCACATCCATACAACCGACTGCGATTTCTGGAAGGTGCCTCGGCTTTTTATGCCCTCCGAGACATCCAGAAGTGTCAGTCAAAAACCTGGCCATGCCATTGGTGGAATGGTTCAAACAATTTGCATGGTCCCATCCTATGCCCAGCCCACATGGGCAGGTCTAAAAAAATAAAAAATAAAATAAAATATTTTTTATTTTTTTATATGATTGCTATAAAAAACCCACTGCTGCTACTATTAAAATTCAGGCATTTAAAATATATAAATGTCACATGTTTCTGTGGTGATTTGGTGTGTTTTTTTACCACGATTTCAAAAGAAAAATTGCGGTCACCATTTTGGATCCCCACCACCACATGGCATGGCGAGACGGCGAGGATGCCTCCCCCCCCCAGCCTGGTGCAAGCAGCCCAGGACAGGAGAAGAGGGGGGGGAAGGCTTGGGACCGACCCCCCAGAAACCACCCCTCTGGTAGGTGGCAAAGCCTCAGGCAGGCATATTTTCACCTGCTTTTTTGGCTGGGAGTCGGGTTTTTTAAAAAAAAACTTTTAAATTTTTTTTCTGTGCTTTGCATCACGCGATTGCCGCGATGCCACAAACGGAAACAAAAAACCCGACCAAAGTTTTCTTTTTTCAGTTCGAGTTCGAGTTCTGACGGCTTAATTATCGTTACCGTTTCCGTTACATAACGGAAACGATAACCGAAAACGGAAACGACAATTTCGCCGGGTCATGCCCATGTCTAAATAGCACTGTTGGAAGAAAAAGTGAAAGAAGCAGAGGAATGAGTGTCCATGCTTCAGGCTGTAAGAGAAGAGGAAGAGTACATCAAACTTTTGAGTAGTAGTAGCCAAAGGAAACACTGTGGGTGGCAGAATGGTCAGGGTCAGCAAAGCAGAGGAGAATGCGGGGTAGAGACGGACAAAAGAGGTGCTAATAAGTTCCAATTGTTTTGTGAAAAACTTAGCCTGTTGCCTTGTGCCAGGGAGGAGCTGAGAGGCAAGGAAACAGCTCTCCATTTCTTAGGAGACAACTCACAGTTAGGTGTTATCTCTGCTGGGAAACAAGACCAAAAGTTTCTTCATTAACTGGTTACATGAATTAACAGAAACTAGTTTCAATTGATCCAAAGGGAGAGGGAAATGAGTGAGATGAACAAAGTTACTGTGAAGAAAAGTGACTCCATTCGAGAAGATGCAGCATAACTTGAAATCTGATTGGTGGAATGGCATCAAAAGATCAAGAAAGGCGAAGGATGGGTGTAAAAATAGCTCAAGAAATAGAGTAGATCAGCTTAACTTCTCTCAGGGGATACTACAACATGTCGCATGCACAATTAAATGGTAAACTGCTGAGAGAACGCTTGAAGTGTTATGGGGAAATAGATAAGCAGAACACTTTTTACTATGCTTGCTTGTTAACTGGGAGTTGAGTCATGGCTACTGGACTTCTTTTTTGAGAGATAGAAACGTTTCGCTGTTCATCCAAACAGCTTCATCGGTCTGAATACAGCTAGTGCAAGAGACCTTCTTATAGTCAGCTTGACCTCTTGTCCCCTGGTCTGATTGGCTCATAAGATGAACAGAGCCTGAATAGGCTTGTTAGGGAGACATTAGTGTCCATGGCCTTAAGGTAAACAATGGCCTAAGGTGCTGAAACCCATCAAGAATGGGTCGTTAGCTGTGACCTGGTGGTGAAGGCTCCTTGATTTGCCTGGGTACTTTGGAAAGTACAGCCTGATAAGTAGCAGATAGAATATGCTGGAGCCCACCACCTCTGTTGAGGGAGGGATTTTCAATGCTAACATGAATGGCTTCCCTTACTCCTCTCTCAAACCACCTCTCTTCTTTGTCTAATATGTGTACATCCTCATCTTTGAAAGAGTGGCCTTTTCCCTTCAAATGGAGGTGTACTGCTGATTCTGGTCCTGAGCTGTTACCTCTCCTATGTTGGGCCATTCTTCTGTTTAATGGCTGTTTAGTTTCTCCAATGTAGAGGTCTGAACACTCTTCACTGCATTGGACTGCATATACTATATTGTTCCTTTTATGGTTTGGTATCGGATCCTTTGGGTGGACAAGTCTCTGCCTTAGTGTGTTCATGGGTTTGAAATAAACAGGGATGTGGTGTTTGCCAAAAATCGTTTTAAGCTTCTCCGACACTCCCGCCATGGAGTGGGAATGACCAGGTTTTTCCGTCGGGTCTGGGTCTCAGACTGATCCCTTGTTCTTCTGGGATGGCCCACTGCTTTGTTGAAGGCCCACCTTGGATATCCACAGGCTTTAAGTGCTGTCTTCAGGTGCCTGTCTTCCTTCTTCTTGGCTTCTGAGGAGGTGGGGATGCTCTCTGCTCTGTGGCTTAGGGTCCTGATGACTCCTAGTTTGTGTTGTAATGGATGGTGGGAGTCAAACAGTAAGTATTGATCTGTGTGGGTGGGTTTCCTGTAAACTTCTACTCCTAGGCCACGGTCAGGTCTGATGATGACTGCACAATCCAGGAAAGCCCGCCTGTTGTCTTGGGTGTCTTCCCTAGTGAACTTAATATTAGGATCCACTGCGTTGATGTGGTCTGTAAAGGCCTGTACTTCCTGCGTCTTTATTTTAACCCAGGTATCATCTACATACCTGAACCAGTGGGATGGTGTTGTCCCTGGGAAGGTGTTGAGTGCCTTCTTCTCCACTTCTTCCATGTATAGGTTTGCTACAATTGGTGACACTGGGGAACCCATGGCACAGCCATGCTTCTGTCTGTAGAAGTCCCCTCTGTACATGAAATATGTGGTGTTCAGACACAGGTCCAGGAGCAGGCCTATCTGGTCTGGGTTGAGGCGGCTTCTGGAGGTGAGGGTGCTGTCTTCTCTTAATCTTCTCTTTACCATTATTAGCGCATCAGTGGTGGTGACACAGCAGTATAAATTCAGTGACTTACAACATCGCAAAATACCTGGCAACTATCCTAGCCCCACTGGTTGGACACACGGACCACCACGTACACAACTCAGAAGAGTTTGTTTCTAAAGTCAGGGAGCTCAAACTGGATACAGAGGAAACCATGGTATCCTTTGATGTTACATCACTCTTTACCAGCATACCCACCAATTTTTCCTTTTTACAAATTCCCATAGGAATGCATTGAAAACAGAGTGATCCCATTTTATGTTGTATGGATTTTCCCCATAGACGATTATGTTAAGCAAATTTCCCATATCTCTGTAATTTTTATGTTGTACAAATTTTATGTTACACAAGCTGTTTGTTATACAAAGGTCCACCGTATTCCTATGTTTGGCATGCAGGCTCAAGCAAGCAACCATGTAGTCCAGGGGTGTAAGGAGGGCCATATTTGGCAGCTGAGAATGTGTGTGGGGCTGGCTGCTCCCCAAACCTGCCCCCCACTGCAAGCCCCAGCCAGTGACCCCTAAGCCCCCAGTGACCCCTAAGCCCCACCCAATGACCCCTAAGCCCCACCCACTGACTTATTGCCTAAAGAAAATGGAGGAGAAGGAGGAATAACTTCCTCAATCATTAATTTTATTGTCATTAAAATTCTATGTTTGACATCTCTGTTAAACCTTGACAGACCCAGATTTACTGGTATTCATTAAAACCAGAACCAATGAATGTATTTTTGGACTTAAAGTAAACTCTGATCTCAGATTCAGCCCATATATTTAACCAACAGAGGCATAATAAAAACAAATTAAGATATGAAAAACCTGGATCTCTTCAGAAATGTTGATTTGAGAGAATCACAAAAAAAATTAGGGAACTGAATGAGGTTTATTTACAATGTTTTCCCAGTTTACTAGCTAATCCAGATAGTGCCTCAAAAAGAAATGCTGACTTGAACATTATCCAGTTCTCATAGAATAGCAGAGCATTCTGAAGTACAGTATAAGCCCAACTGTACTTAACTCCAGATGAATAACTCAAGGGCTGCAGTCTCAGAGTCTGGGGGTCTGAAATAGGTTGAGTGCTTTCCAACCTTAAATATAGGGGAGAACAAAAAAAAATATTCTAACTCAATGGCCTTTTAAATAAAACATGTATCTGGGGCTTAAAGAGTGCGAAAAATCTAGGTGCTAAAAATGAACAATTGCTCTTTAGCTTGTGTGAGGTGTTAGTTAAGACAAAAGCCAACCCTTGCTGTCCTGAATTCTGCAAGTTCCAGGGCCTCAGTCGAGTGTGAAGTGTCCAAGGAAAAAATGGCACCCGTCCCCGAAATCTGCAAGACAGCTGCTGGGAAGAGGTGGCTGCCAAGGCCCAGCAACCACCCAGAATGAAATGCTGCTCTTACCCATATGTGGGATGCCAGTGGGAGGGCCTAGGAGGGGAGAAAGAGGAGGAGGGGCAGCTGGAGCCCTTCGCTTTCGGAGGCCTCCCACAGTGGCCTCAGTTGCAGCAATCCCTGTGCTGAGGCAGGGCAGGAGGCAGGACTCTGCAGTGGCAGAAAGGGGCAGGCTGGCCTGTGCCCAGGTGGGAGGAGGAGGAGGAGGAGGAGCTGCTGTGCAGCTCAGCGGCGCCCACCTCCACCCCTCTGCTCGCCCCACCACTGCACCACCATGGCCAGGCATGGGAGTTTTAAGCCAGGCACACCAGTTTTAAATAGGAATAAGACCAATACTTCCAGAAAGCCTGAGGAAGGTGCCCCTAGCCCAGGTTTGCCACCGACGTAGCTGCTGGGACAGGTTGAGGAGTGGGTTGGAGGGGGAAAAGAAAGCATGCACATGTGCGCTCCTGAGAGGAGAGAGAGAGGGAGAAAGGAAGAGGAAAGGGGAGGGGGGGTAGGGCTAGTGGCATGAGCATCCCTCCTCATTAACCACCCATGGTGGAGGAGCAACTGGACTGGCCACTGAGGAGAACGAGGAGGAGGTGGCAGTGGTTGTGAAGGAGGAAGGAGGAGAAGAGAAAGGGGAGGCACCTTCCTTTTCCTCTCAGTGAGCTCAGCTGGCCTGGTCCCATCCCCGCTAACCTGAAGGGGGCCTCCTTCCCTTCCCTCGCTGCCTGCCTGCCTGTCTCCATGATTGGCACGGTGATGGTGGGGGAGTGTTGGCTCTTCGCTACTGCCTGGAAAATCAAAATGGCCTGACGGGCTGGATCTGGTCCACGGGCCGGACTTTGGAGATGGCTGATATAGTCTCTTGGCAACTTCCGGCTGGAACACATCAACTTGAATTCTTGGATTAAGAAGGGGGTTGAACTCAATGCCTTTATAAGCCTCTTCCAAAGCCGTTATTCTACATTTCTGTGTTATTTACCAAGTTCATTTCCTTTAGTTTCTCCTGTTCTCTCACTTCCTGTTCAGGGACTCAAGGGAGCTAAAGCAAATGTGGAGGGTGCTGACAGATAGATAGCTAAATTAAAGTATTTCAAAAATTACAACAAAACATATCACATTAAAAGACATTAAATCTTAAGACAATCTGGGAAACATAAACAAGTATAAATTAAGTAAAGATCTTAAATGAAGTAAGCATAATCAAGTCTTAATAAGTGAGATAAGTTAAAACAGATAGACATATATGTGCTCACAACACAAAAAGAGACCCATGCTTGTCTATGAAGAAAAAGTCCAAGATATGTGGGGTGTGTGTGGGAGATCCATAGTTGGGAACAGCCAAAATGCTACCAAATATTGTACAATCCAGTTTCAATTGACATGTTACTATTCTTTTCAGCATAAGGGTATATTCTAAGGTTGAAACTATCCTGATCTACCCTTCTCTCTCTGTCTCTCTGTCTCTCTGTCTCTCTGGGCCTTTTTACACGACCCCTAAGATCCGCTGGCCACTTAAATTCGGACCAGAGATCTTAGGGGTTCCTGCTCTTCCTCTGTCCCCACCCCCCTCCACACTTCCTGGTTGCTGGCTGCCTGAGGGGGGGGGAGAAAAAAGAAAGAAAAGAATGCCTTCTTACCTCCGTTTTGTTCTGGGCAGCATTCAGATCTCTTAAAGGGGCGGGGCGCAAAAAAAGAACAAACGGAAGCCAGGAGAGCCCCGCACTCACTATCCTTACACCGGATCAAATATTTGTCACCTCCAAAAAGCAGGTACAAGAAAACTGCTGTTTGGTCTTGCTAAAGTGGGCGGGGTCGCACTTAATTGTCTGCAAAGTCCGGAGCTGGTGGGTAAACATTTTTAAGGTCCGGACCTTGCAGCCATTTGTGGCGGAGCTTAGGGGTCATGTATAAACACCCTCTGTCTCTCTGTCTCTGTCTCTCTCTCTCTTCCCCCCTCTCTTTCACACACACAAAGTGCCAAATGCATCCTTTAAGGTGGAGACTCAAGCGCACAGCCAATCCTAAGGACATGTATCTTGGAAAGAAATCCATTTGACTCAAACAGGGATTGTTGCTAAGTATGTGTGATGGTGTCATATCTTGGCTTTTGACAGAAAGGCCTTACTCCTATCTCTCATAAGATCCAGTAATTCAGGAATAATTCCTAATCAAGTGAATCAGATTAAACTTCTCAATGAATATGGCTTGCCTTGCCTCTAAGACCACAATCCTGTACTGAGGATTGCTAAATTCCTTTGGTTTCGATAAGAATTAAACAGATTGTGTGCAGAACTACAGCCTATGATTAGAATTGCTGAGTTTTTAAAGGAGTCTTCCTATTTTTCTTTGTTCCGATAAGACAATTCTCTTAGGGCCTTTTCACACGACCCCTAAAATCCGCGGCAAATGGCTCCCAGATCCGGAGCTTAAAATTGTTTCCCCACCAGTTCCGGAGTTTACAAAAAATTAAGTGCGGCCACGCCCACCTAAGCGCGTCCCAGCACACCTTTCAAGTACCTGCTCTCTGAGGGTGAAAAAGTCCTGATGCGGATGTACTTAGTGAGTGCTCTCCTCGCTTCTGTTTGTTGTTGTTTTTGCCCCCTGCCCCTTTAAGAGATACTAAGAGACTGGAATGAGACGGCAGAACGGAGGTGAGCTGAGACGGCAGAACGGAGGTGAGCTGAGACGGCAGAACGGAGGTGAGCCAGCATTCTTTTCTCCTTTTTTTCCTCCCTCCCCTCACGCAGACAGGAGCCAGGGAGTGCGGAGGGGGTGGGAACACAGGAACAGCGACAAACCCCCAAGATCTCTGGTCCAAATTTAAGTGGCCAGCGGATCTTAGGGGTCGTGTGAAAAGGCTGTTAAATACCCACAGAAACAATTCCACAGAACTCTATTCATTATTTCTAAACAACAACCCTCTCTGAACCAGCCAGCCCCATGTTTACACATGATTTACCCTGATAATGTAACTCCATATACAAAGCCCTGATAGAATATGCCACTCTTCACAGTCTAGCAGTTCTCTCTCTTTAAATAATAGGAGTGCAGACACTGAGATTTAAATTTAAATGTTCGAATTACACAACACACACAGGCACAAACATAAATTTGCATGTGTGTGTGCACATGCATGCCAGTATGCAGAGTTTGCATACTGTGCAGCACGTTGTAAAATATGAATGCCTACCAACACCATGGTTACCAAGCATAACACTTTCTTATTTTTACTTACACAACCAGTAAAACAGTTGGAGGCAGAAAGTCATGAGCAGGCATTAAATGCATTACCACATCTTAACCAAACAGCAGGGGCTTGCTTGCTTTTGGAGCTAGGAGAAAAGAGACAACCACTAATATGGGAAGAATTAATACCTCCACTTTAATGGTTTTTTTTCAACATACTGTCCACTGAAAGCCTCCTCTTAATATAGGGCAGACAATTCTCTCTCTGAGGGGTAAACGATAGACAAAAAGGACAGAGCAAAAGACAGAAGCAGTAATTATTAGAAAGCTCTTTGCATTATAATAGCATTCTTAATGCAGATTTCCACTAGCTTGTGTATAATTTTATTCTATACAGCTTAATTACTCAATACTGAACTGATAGCAACTTTCTCCCCTTCCATCCACTGGGTCCTCCCACTCCACTTAGATTTGGTCATACTCAGGGTTGGATTAGACATTACAGAGAGCTTGTTGTCAAAAGTGTCAAATCCCGAGGTGTTAAATCATCTGGATGTCATTATGCAAGCTCTTCCCAGCTTCTGGAGTTTGCAGATTAGCTTATGGTTTTTCTAAAGGAGTGTCTCCAAACTTTCTCCAACCCAAAGATGGTTAACTTGAAGAAAATCTCTTTGACAAAGCGAGTATTTCAGCTACAAAAGAATACATGGGGAGCTGTGGTTATTTATTTATTTATTTATTTATTTATTTATTTATTTATTTATTTATTTACCGCTCCATCTAGCTACATGGTTTAAAAAGCTGAACAGATACCAAACCAAACCAAAAAAAACCCAATAGATAAACAATTTTGTATGTTATTATTTTTATTTTTGGAAAAGTCAACAGGGGAAGGAAGTACTTGTTCAACATGACCCTGAAGCATTCCTGAAATCTGAAGATACCCACCAAACAGAAGAAAAACTCACTCTGCACCTGATCAATATGACTCCAATATCCGGTCCAGTGACAAGAGGTGTGGAGTGAAAGCCGTCACCACGTTTCAAGTCAGACTGAAGACGTTGCATATCGCCCTTTCAGGTTGCATCTATGTGGATGTGGATGGACTTCCTGAATTTCAATGGCAGCCCTGTATGTGGAGGGCGCAGGCATGCAAACAGATTCTTTCCACTGAGAGCCCAAAGAATGTGGCTATTATAGAGCTGGACATCTTTTCTTCATCTCCCATTGTTCCCTCCCCAGGGCTCTCAACAAAAAGAAATAAATCGGTGGCAAACTCCTGGGACATCTCTCGGTGTTAAAATACTGAAATCTAGATCTTTGAGACCTGTGGGAATTTCAGTGGGAAATTTCAGTCTGTCAGTCCATCAAGCAATCTTCAGGACAAGCAGAGGAAAATACTGTTGTATATGCCGGAAATCTAGTTGGCTGGCAGATTCTGGGAACTGTAGTCCAAATGAAGTAATTTTTTTTCCAAATTCGCAGAGAGATTCCACAGGTTGGCTTGACTCTCAGAAGGCCCAATGGGGAAATGAATTTCCAGCCTCTGACTCCATAGCCAGATGCCTAAATTCTCCTTCTGAAGTGGAACACTTAGGCTTTTAAACTTACTTTTAAAGATATGGAATTATGGTAGAGGAGCAACCCTGTAGCATTTGTTGTCTAGGGTAACTCCTTCACAGCCTCACAGGAGAACCAACCCTGTGCCACTTCTCATGCAAGATTTTCATTTTATATGAGGCAAAAAGAGCCTGAGATACAGCTGTTTATATTCAATGAATGTATAATTTAAACATCGCCACTTCTGAATACATCAAGGTGGCAGTGAAAGTTATAGGTTAATAAAACTCAGCCAAAAGTCACTGGCATAACTAGGGAGGGGTGGAAGGGTGCATTTGCCCCGGGGCTCACAGCAGTCTGGGGGCGCCTGGAGGGGGAGCAGGAGGAGGAAGCCATGTGTCATCCTGCCAGCAGTCCTCCTTTCATTCTGCTAAGGCTTGGCAATCCTTAGTTGGGGGAAAGGAGGATAGAGAAGCAGGCACCCCCCCCCAAGCAGCACCTCTGTCAATTGCTCCCCCTCCTACTTCTCCCTAACCCTGCTAAGGCTTGGTGATTGTTAGCCTGGGAAAGGAGGAGAGGGAAGTGTGCGACGGAGGTGCTGCCTGGAAAAAAAAAAAACCCATCACTTGCTTCCCTCTCCTCCTTTCCCTGGGCTAACGATCAGCCAAGCCTTAGCTGACATGGCTCTTCTTATGTTCTTATGTTCTTATCCACCTGCTTCAAACCACTGTTTGCTATCTTATTAGTGCCTTTAGAAGCAAGAATCACTGTGGACCTTTCTCTGTAGCTGTTCTTTGCCAGCTACATGCAGGCTGATGTGTCATCACCTAGTACAAGCAATTCACAATGAGGCCACAAATAAAGAACAGGAAGAGACAAGTCCTAATTAAGGGACAAGCCTAATACTCAAGTCCGTTTATCTTTGTAATTATGGCAAATCATTGGTGTAAAGTTTGTGTTTCCATAACACCTTTAATATTAGCCACACTTTGATTTAAACTAGAGAGTTACCTAATCCAAGACTACAACGTTTACATCTTGAATGACTCAGAGTTTGTGGTAGGTCTTCAAGAGAATTTTGCATGATTTCTGGATTTGGCAGCATGCAACTCCTTTCAGTTAGAGAGAGGTAATTTAATGCAAGCCTCCTCCCATAGTTTTCAGCCCCTTTGTTCTTTGCCATAACAACACACTGTTTACTAAGGAAAATGTTTTCACATCAAAAGAAGCTCTTGAAACAGAAATGTTTCTCTCCAATGGGCAGTACTGTACTGTATTGAGGAAGGAGTCGTCACCTCCAATAAGGAGTGTTATGGTTTCCAAAAAGCAGTACAGTCACCCCCCGCCATTTCGCGGTTCAGGTACTGCAGTCCCACTACATCGCAGGATCGCAGTACCTGCACCTCGGAGCCGCGTGGGGGGTGGCGGGGGGCAATCGGGTTGCTCTGCACCGCCCCCCCGCACTCCTCCACGAAGCCTCGGGCCGCACGGGGGGGGGGCAATTTCAATAGAGACGGACCCAGATGAAAAGTCTCAGGCCACGTGGACAGGCGGCGGCGGGAGGTCAGATCCCACAACACTGCCTGCGTGTGCCGCCCCAAGACTTCTCGGACAGGCGTGCGATTGCCCCCCCCCGCCCCAGGTCCCCCCCCCCCGCTTCCGCATATCACAGATTTTCATGCATCGTGGGTGGGGAGGGTCCCTAACCCCCGTGATTGGTGGGGGGATTACTGTACAGTCTTTGTGTGTATGTATTCACATATTTCCCAACCCCTCTGGTTCCTGAGTGTTGGATATTGTGCTTCTGTATCCACGATGCAAAATGCCAGGAAATGGGCCAACATTGCTGAATAACATTGTGTCTGCATTGCCAACAGGGAAAACGATGCCATAGCAAATGGCACCCAGTGGCGGCAGCCAAGGTGGTCTGCCGAATCCCCTCTTGTGCTTACGATCATTCACAAAGTAACACAAAATGACGAATAAGTAATTCCTTATTT
The DNA here is from genome assembly GCA_037367245.1 of Phrynocephalus guinanensis. Classification (NCBI taxonomy): domain Eukaryota; kingdom Metazoa; phylum Chordata; class Lepidosauria; order Squamata; family Agamidae; genus Phrynocephalus; species Phrynocephalus guinanensis. Next base: position 85,078,470 of record CM074739.1, read on the forward strand.
GATCAGTTAACCTCTTCTCACCTAAACACAAACCAGGGCTGTTTTTCTACAACTGTGAATGACAGTAAACACAAAAGGGGGTGCTGTGGATTATCTTGAGTGCTGCCACTAGTATCATCAACATTCAGGCTGCAGGTAGCATCCATGGTCCTCTCAACAGTTATGTGAGATAGGGAGATTTCCCATTTAAAATTTTTGGGGCAAAGTAATCTATCTCTCCTACTAGGACCAATAAGATAAATGTTTCAGAGAGGGCAGCTGTGTTAGTCTTTTCAAGAATTTCAGACAAAAATCAAATCAAATCAAATCAAAACAAAAGACACAAAACATGTGGCACCTTAAAGACTAACTTTGATATTTTAATGTAACATTTCATGGACATGTCCACTTGATCAGATATAAAGCAGCAGAATGAGGTATGCAATATACTGTAATATGTGATGGGATATACATTTCATACCAGATATTCATTGGCTGTAGTATATAGTGTTGGGGTGTGTGGATAGGGGAGGGGGAGGAGGAGGAGGGGGAAGAAGAAGAGGGAGACTTGATTAGTAGAGATGGTGGGAAGGAGAGTTTGGCCAGGCTCTGTAGATATGTTAAGTATAGTTTTATGGCTCTGAGGCCAGGATCTGTTTATATGTTAAGTGTGGCATTATGTCTCTGACGTAAATTCCTCAAGAGACAGAAACCAGATCAGATCAGAGAGGTTGAGGGATGGGGGAAGAGACGGGGGAGAGAATAGAGTTTTTACCTTAGAGTCCATGAAAAATTGGCAATATGGTAATATTACATTTGATAATGACTGAAGAAACCCAGACTTATGTTTAATCCATTATTGTGTGTGTGTCCATCCTGCATATGAATCTTATTTCAGCTGTTTGCCTTTGTATTCTTGATCTGTAATGATTCTGTTCCAAAACGGTGACCTTTAAGTCCTTCAAGGAATGTCCAGGTTTCTGTGTATCATGGTTTCTTATGTCAAACTTGTGTCCATTGAGGCATTTTCTTAGCGATTGTCCAGTTTGTCCAATATAGAGTGCAGATGGGCATTGATGGCAAAAGATGGCATAGATCACATTAGTTGATGAATAGGTGAAGTTGCCCTTGATACTGTATTTGACATTTCACCCCTACATCATGTTGTAAGCTGCACATTACAATCACACTCAAGCCCCTATTGTAGGCATCCTTCTGCCCTCTCCTAAAGCATTCCAAGGGACACTGCTCTGACCATTAGACAAAAGGGCATTTTGTTCAAGAGACTTTTGGACATCACCATGAAAGGTGGCCAGCTTGTCACCACTTTACTCTATGCCTCTGCTACGCTATTGACCAGGCCTATAATTTGGGTTTTTTTTTTAAATTATTATTATTATTATTATTATTATTATTATTATTATTATTATTATTATTATTATTATTATTATTATTATTATTATTATTATTATTAAACACTAGAGATGGGCACGACTTGAAAAAATTTTTTTTCAAGTTGTCGTTAGTCGGGCCAGTCCCATTTCGGGTCGTTTCCGGTTTTCGCGAAAATTCGCAAAAATTAGTCGGTTCGTTTTTTCGTTTTTTCGTTGTCGTTAGTACTGGTTTTTTTGGGGGGGGAGCGGGCTCCTGGAGGCACCTCTGTGGGGTGGGTGCCTCCTCTGGCCCGCTATAAAGGGAAAGTGGGCTCCTGGAGGCACTCTGTGGAGTGGGTGCCTCCTGCCACTAGGAAGGGGAAGCAGGCTCCAAGAGAGACCCCTCTACATGGGGGTCTCCCTTCCTCACCTGCTGCTGCTGCAAAATGCTATGCAATAGCCATATGGATATTGCATAACATAATGTGCAGACGTGAGACCAGTGTGAGAGTGATAGGGTCATGCCCGCCCTTCACAAGGCTCTGGCACCACCATGTCTCACACAGAAGGGAATTGTACTTGCTGCGTGTAGTGCAATGCAAGCAAGTAGATCTGGCTTTAAGGTGGCTTAGTGCAAGAGCTAGGGTTAGGCTAGTGACGGGTAAGGTTACGGTGGGCTAGTGGGTTGCACCTCTGGGTGCCTCTCTGACCCACTAAGAAGACAGTCTGTGACGTATGGGTACGGAGTCAAGGGTTAGGGTTAGGGCTAGGGCAGGTTTTAGGGGGCTTTTTGGCACATCCCAGAAGTCTCCATGGCCAAGTGGCCATGCGACTGGTGGGATGGCTCCAAAAATTTGCATGGTTGTCCACTCCCACATGGCTGGCCACTCAGCCAGCCCATCATTGCGCAGGTGTAAATAAAATAAAATAAAATAAAATCAATGGAGGACAGAGGAGGAGAGGAGAGAGATTTTATTGCAAGAAAAAACCCACTGCTACTGTGAAAAATCTGGCAGTTTATAAAATTTTCGCGTGTTTCTGTTGTGCTTGTGTGTTTTTTGGACCACGATTTCAAAAACAATATTGCGTTTGCCGCCCCATTTTGGATCCCCCGCCCGCACCGCATGGCATGGCGATGGCGACTCGCGAGTCCGGCTGCCCAGGACGGGGGGGGAGGCGGGACCCCCCCTCCAGAAACCACCCCTCCGGTAGGTGCCCTGCGCCCTTAGTCAAGCAGGCATTTTTCCGCCTGCTTTTTTGGCCCGGGAATGGGTGGGGGGAGAGTTTAAAAGTTTTTTCCTGTGCCGTCCGTGCCGCTTGCTTGCGCTTTAATTGCGGCGGCCGGCGGCGAGACTGGGCTTTTTGCTGGCTGCGAGCCTGCGGCGAGTCCCACCAGAGCAGCCCAGGACGGGGGATGAGGGGGGAGGCCGGGGACCTCCAGAAACAACCCCTCTGGTAGGTGCCCTGAGGCACGGCAGGCATTTTCCCGCCTGCTTTTTGGCCGGGAACCGGGTTTTTTTAACTTTTAAAAACTTTTTTTCTGTGCCGCGTGTGGCATCGCGCGATCTCGCGATGCAAGGAACGAGCACGACAAATCAGACCAAAATTGTTCGTTTGTCGGTTCGAGCTCGAAGTCTGGGGGAGTAATTCCCGTTACCGTTTCCGTAGAGTAACAGAACCGAGTAACGGAAACGGAAACGGGAATACCGCTAAGTCGTGCCCATCTCTATTAAACACATTAGATAATAGCTTGTGAGGACGGATGCTAATACAGTTTCCAATAATTGTAATTTCTCTTTTTTGGATGACATACATGAGATTCCATTGCTAGAGTTTATTTGATTTCATAGTTTAGGCTAAAAGACTGTCCTCAAACTTACATGAGTTTTTTTTTTGCCATCTACACATATTTAAGGAAGCCTGCACAGAAATATGGAATCATTCATTCCACCATGTTAAAATGACATTGGTAATTACGGTTATTGGTAGCTTTGGATCAGTCTTTGACTCTTAGTCCACACAACTTAACTGGGTTATTGTGAAGATAAAATGGAGATAAGGGGTAAACCATAGGAATCACCATCAGCATATAAAGCTAAATGTGTTTGGGTTGGGGGGGGCAGAAGTGGGAATGAACCTGCTGCTGTTTTCATCTTTTCCTTTGGTGGTGGTTCCCAAACTTTTGATATCATGCCTCCCCCCCCACCCCCCATTTCTGAAATGCTGTCATAGCTCCTCTCTACTCCTTTATCATCATTCACAATCAACAAAAATTCAATTCAAAGTTAAAAATTAAAAGCAAAGTGTTACGGAAAATTTAGAATAAAAATAAGCACAGATAGTTTTTCTTCAGCATTTATAAATCCTAGTAATGATATACCTTTTTCTACCTTCATGAAAGCATCACAGTCTTCGGGCCTTTTTACACGACCCCTAAACTCCGCCGCAAATGGCTCCCAGCTCCGGAGCTTAAAATTGTTTACCCACCAGCTCCGGAGTTTACTGAAAATTAAGTGCGACCACACCCACCTAAGCGGGTCCCAGCGCACTTTTCTTGTACCTGCTCTCCAAGCGTGAAAAATCTTGATGCGGATGTGCCGGGCTCTCCTCGCTTCTTTTTGTTGTTGTTTTTTGCCTCCCGCCCCTTTAAGAGAAGGAACCAGGAAGTGACGGGGCCCCGGGAGGTAAGCCTTTATTCTTTTGTCCCTTTTTTTCTCCCTCCCCTCACGGAGCCAGCAGCCAGGAAGTGCGGAGGGGTGGGGACGCATGAAGAGCGACAAACCCCTAAGATCTCTGGTCTGAATTTAAGTGACCAGTGGATCTTAGGGGTCGTGTAAAAGTGCCCTTCTACTCATTATGGAAGAGGTTCTTCATTTGGAAACCAGCAGCCTAAAAGTATTATAAATGTTTTCCCCAGCCTTCCAAATACTCCTCATCGTCATGCCTTTACATGGGCCTATGCTCACTTTGTATTCCATTGTGCACAAACAAATTGCACTTCTGGAGATGCTAGGGAATTAGAAGCCCTGGCAGCCCCAGCAACTCAAGCCAGTGATCAGGAATGTTTTACCGAAAGATGTTCTACAGGATGCTAAATTTCGGGCTCAACATGCTACTTTTTCTTTGCTTGTATGGAACGATTGAAGAATTCACACAGCCCTGAGTTTAATTACACTCCTTCATAGCATTTGCAGTGATAATTCAGATGATGAAACTTTGCAGTAAGGCCCCTTCCAATGCCATTTATGCACAGTAAAAGTTCTTCATTACAAATGAGGGTTTTAATTGTAAGCTTAGCTAGATAGGATGTAATTTAAAGCCATTTAGAATGGCTCAGCCTTCAAAGCAAGTGCAAGATTATTTAATTAGTCATGCAAGCCACTGAACGTTACACATAAGACAAAACAACTAAAGTATTTATTACTTTTAGAGCTATGCTAAACCCCGCTTGAGCTAAATATTCAATAAAGTGCACTGAGTGTTTAAGCACATTTTATTTTTTAATGTGCAAATGCTCCATAAATTTTATTTGGGAGTCCTAAAAATCAGGACAAGGAGTTTTCTTAACAAGGAACAAAACCCGAATTTCAAGCTACCTAGAAGACTGCAGTTGTGTAGGTATACCTAAGGCAACAGGAGTTACCTGGGGAAACTCCACTCACAGAAACTGTTTATGTTATAGCCTGAAGTTGTGTATTCAGGTTCTGAAAACTGAATACTTAAATATGACATCATCAAGGTCCATTCTTTACGTGGTGCTCTACAGCTCACAAGAGGACAGATGCCTGCCCCCCCCCGAGAAGGTTATAACCTAAGGGCAAGGGAAGATAATTAAAGAATAGAAATAAACAAGAGAGCAACATGTGCTTAGATATACTTACAGAACAACTACAGTAAAGAAGAGAGACTAGGGCTCTGTGCCAAAGACAACTTCGAAAAAGTTCTGAAGAAAGTCAGAGAGGTAACATCTTTCAGGTGTTGTGCAAGGTCCTTCCAAACTGTAAGGCGAAGCAAGAGGCCTGCAGGTGTAAGAGTATGATGGAGATGGAACAGCAAATATATGGGGAAGGATGTATCCAGCCCAAAAATATAAGAATACAGAGATAACTGGGTAAAGCCATGGAGAGCTTTTATGACAATAATAATGAGTCTGGATCAAGGAACCCATGGGAATCCAGTGTAAGAATGTAACACCTAGAGATCCCGTTCATTATATCAATATTAATTCTGGTGGTTTACAGCTTGTAGGACAATGGTTACAGAAAGGATTTTTGGATTATTATTATTTTTGACTACAATTCCTATAAGTGTTCATTCTGGGAGGTTTACCGAAGATGTAGACATCTTCCACACAACCCAAATGGGGCTCACCAGGGAGAAAGACTTAAGTAAAAAAGTTCTGAGGCTTAACTAGTCTTAGCTTCATCTAGCTTCCTGTTCAGAGAGAAAGCACCCAGCTACTACTGGGGCAGGAACAGGAAGCTTGGGTAGAGATAGGGCGCTTTTACACGACCTCTAAAATCCGGTGGCAACTTAAATTTGGACCAGAGATCGTGCGGGTTTGTTGCTCTTCCTGTGTTCCCACCCCTCTGCACTCCATTGTTCCTGTCTGCGTGAGGGGAGGGAGAAAAAAGGGAGAAAAAATGCAGGCTCACCTCTGTCTGCTGGTCGAAGCCTCCCCGAGCCACCCCGTCTCTTAAAGTGGCAGCAGGGACAAAAAAAACAAACAGAAGGCAAGGGAGCCCGGCATTCAGAGCTTTACAATTCGCATCAGAAGATTTTTTACCTCCTGGAGGCCAGGTACTTGAAAAATGCGCTGGGACGCGCTTAGGTGGGCGTGGTCGCACTTAATTTTTTTAAAAGTCCGGAGCTGGTGGGAAAACATTTTTAAGCTCCGGATCTGGGAGCCCTTTGCCTTGGATTTTAGGGGTCGTGTAAAAGCACCCATAGTCTACCTAGGGTTCAGCTGAATCCAACTTAACTCCCATTTTATCCCTTAACTAACCCAAATCTCTTATGACTACTGTTCTGCTTTGAATGAGATCTATTTCTCCTTAACTTTTCATCTTCTGTTTTACCCTTGTCCTTCTCTAGGTTGTTGTCTTTTGCAGCCTTTCTTAAATGTCTTCTTTAAAGTGGCAAGTGTTTACATACTTACTTCGGTCTAAATCCCACTGAATCCTGTCACTTTTGAGGAGACACAATGTGGGTTAAAGCTTTAGGCTCCCTTGTACTCCGTCTTTGAAAAAAACAACAATAATTAAGAAAAGAGGACAAAAGACAGATAATGAAGCGATTGTGTTGGTTTGGCACAGTATTGTGCCACATGTCTATTGTTAAGGTTGCTAGCAGAAATGTGGTGTAAAATCTACTTCTTATGCCTTTTGTGCAATCTGCTCATAATTTACCCATTGTTTAAAAGTCATGCAGATTTTGATTTGTGTGATTGGCTACTTCTCTGTTATCTGACTCTGGTTTGTCTGCAATATATTTTGTTTCTCATTCATGTATTTCTCTTCTCACAGTGTACTTTGCTGGGAGAGGCAGGGACTGAATGCCATGTGTTTTTTAATTTATTAATTACTTAGAAATGAAATAAATACATAGCAAAATATGTGGTCTTCAGGATTTTGGGCATAATTTATTTCTAGAGTCATCTGGAGATGTCTATGAGTGAATTATTAGAGTCCAGGCTTTTAAAAGGCAGTAAACATAGTTTCTTAGCATTGTGAGGCATATCTTTTCTATATGTGAGTTCCAGCTTATGCTCTCTGGTTTTCATTATCATCTAAAATCTGAAAAAGCCTCTGCAACTCAGTGTTGGGAATAGAGATGGGCACAAAACGAGCAATTTTTCATTTTAGTTTTAGTTTTCATTTTCGTTTTTCATTTCATTACGTAACGTAACGAAAAATGAATTTTGTCTCCAATGAAATGAAATGAACTGAAACAACAGAAATTTTGTCGTGCGTTTCATTTTCGTTGCGGCAAATACATTGAACTGTAATGAATGCTAACGAAACAGCAATTTTTCATTTTTGTTTTCGTTTTTTCATTTCGTTACATAACGAAACGAAAATGATTTTTTTTGCAAAAAAATCACGAAAAACAAAGATGAACCGAAATGGACCCCCTAAACGACAAACGACAAATGAAACACCATTTTTTTGAGTCGTGCCCATCTCTAGTTGGGAATATTGGGCTAGATGAATCAATAGTGTGGATCAGAATGCTACAGTTTCCTATGTTTTTATGCTAATTTAATTGACTTTTAATTTCTGTGTTCCTTAGCCTATCTGTGCTTCTCACTTATACACTGCTTGATCTTGTAAATACTTGAATATTCTTGTACTAGGTTTGGATTTATTTTTGGTAATTTTTTGTATTAAAATTGTTAATAATCTCCTATTTACAATAATTTAAAACACTGAAGAACATTAACCAAGAAATTTCCATGCTTGCTCCCTGAGGAAATATTGAACATAGCTATTAGTGCCAGACCTGCTTCTTATTGACAGTAGCTGGAATTGGGTGATACTGATGTCAACCTAAGTGCTGAGGGTTTGTCTGGAGATGCTGCAGGTTGCTGATATTCACAGAGCTGATCTCCGCAGTCAGTAGCCACACTTTCTCTCATCTTTATGTTCTTGCAAAAGGGTTAAGTTCTCCCCTATTGTTATATTCCACCTACTGCCGTTTTTTCCTGCTGTAGAAGGTGAAGTTTGCGTGAGGCCACCAAAAGTGAGTCAGAGGCCGTGCACATGTTCAGAGTTGTAGGAATCTTCTTAAATTCCCTTACAATGCACAACAGAAGACAGAATTAGCAAGAAGTCTTCCTTTACAGTTCCAATTCCCAAAGCCAAGACTTTATAAAAATAGCACTCATCTTTAGGTATAAAAAGGAAAAAGCCAATTTTGCTCACTATTTGCAGGCTCCACAGAGGTTCAGAAGTTATGAGAAGAAAAATGTGGCTGGGAAATCTCCACTTTGGTACAGAGAAGATTTGATCTGCTTCTTGGAAACATCTTGGAAGAAGAAGAAAAAGATTTGATCTGCATCCTGGAACCATCTTGGAAAAAGAAAAGGCTAACACACAACAGACCACGTGGTGCAAGAGAGAGGAAGGGGAAGAGTTTCTTTGAGCTGTGGGAAAATTAAATCTATCTACTTGGTTAGCAGTTGCAAACTAACAATCTAGTTTGGCAAAAGGCTCCTTCTACAATTCCATGTGTTAGATTTGTGTGCAAGATTGATGGTTCATGCATAATGCACCCATGCATGTGTGTATGGACACACTTAAACAGCCTCCCCATTTTCCCTACAATCAAAACACAAATTCATACATTAATGTGCAGGTGTGTATGCAGATCCATGTCTGGCCATTTATATAGTCACCATCACTAGTATTAGCTTCAGTAAGAATACCTACATTATGCTTCTTGTGGATATATTCAACTCTTCATAAATCCTCCAGTTTATAAGTGTGAGTTATTGTTTTGCTGTATCTATTATCCAAAAAGCCATGGAATGGCTCAATATTTCTGCACAATACTGTTTCCGCATTGGGCGTTTATACACGACCCCTAAGCTCTGGGGCAAATGGCTCCCAGCTCCGGAGCTTAAAAATGTTTACCCACCAGCTCCGGAGTTTACAGGAAATTAGGTGCGACCACGCCCACTTTAGTGCGTCCCAGCGCACCTTTCAAGCACCTGCTCTTCCGTCCTGAAAATTCCTTGATGCGGTGTAAAGATAGTGAGTGCGGGGCTCTCCTCCCTTCTGTTTGTTGTTTTTTTGGCTCCCGCCCCTTTAAGAGCTACTTTACAGACACAGGAATCTTGCCGGCAAGAGCGAGAGCCAGAACGAGAGCCAGAACGGAGGTGAGGCATGATCTCTTCTTCCTTTTTTTCCTCCCTCCCCTCACGCAGCCAGCAGTCAGGAAGTGCGGAGGGGTGGAGAAGCAGGAAGAGCGACAAGCCCCTAAGATCTCTGGTCCGAATTTAAGTGGCCAGCGGATCTTAGGGGACGTGTAAAAGCACCCATTATCAGCTGGAAAAGCGATGCCAAGTTTTACAAAGCAAAGGCTAGCCTGACTGAATGAATGATGGTGACACCAATGGCAGCAGTCAGAATGTCCAAACTTTGGTCCTCCAGATGTTTTGGACCACAACTGCCACAGTCCCTCGCCATTGGCAATTCAAACTTAGAATTCTGGGAGTTGTGGTCCAAAATATCAAGAGGGCTGAAGTTTGGACATGCCTACATGATACTGTCTTGTGCTCACTATCATTCATACTAGTCAGAAAATAGCCCTGACAATCATGTTGTGCTTGGATGAGAAGTACTTAACAAATGAAAAAAAGGAATTAACTTTTGAGATTTTCTTTTCCTTGGAGTGATTTTTTGAATTGAGCTTTCCCTTTGAGATACTGGGGACAAATAGGGCAATCTGAGCAGACAAAACCAATTCAGAGAAACAAGAAATCTGACCTGATACAAGGTGAGCGTCTTCTTCTGGGCAGCTCCCCGCTTCTGCTATCTATATGTTGGCATTCCTCACTGATCTCTTTGTAAGCCAGTATAGGGGTCTGTTTTCTACTACAGAAGATGAAAAGCTTCTCCCTACTATGTAATGAGTTGCTTTTTTCACCCTTTGTAGATGTTGCCTCTGTCAATGTCTGTCTGTAATTTTTGACTGCGGCATGTGGTAAGCACCAGAAGCAAAGAAAATCCTTGCAATTCTATAAAACGTGCCCAGACTTTTATTATTGTGGAATCCTCCCTCTGCGTTAAAATGCTTCTGTTCTGACGACGATCGCAGTGTAACAGTGATTGCAGTCATACGACTTCAGTGGAAAAGCTTGCCTGTCATCTGGCACCACTGAAGGAACTTGAAACCTGTTATTTATGTCTTGGCAAAGCATGAATAATATGTAGGTGTCAACATGTAGGAGTTTTGGTGTGGTTTTTTTACGTTAGGGTACAGTCCCCCCCCCCAACTTTTATATGAAGAGTGCTTTTAAAGCATTCCAAAGGGACAATTCCTCTAACAAATTTCTGCGGCTTTGAGAGGCAGCCCATGCATTTGCAACAAAGTTTCGAAAACATTAATTTTAATGTTGACATAAAAATATTGCCAAACTTTTCTAGAAAGTGGAATTGGAAAATGCCTCCTTCTTTTCCACCTTGGATTCTCCAAACTCACGTTAAATTCTAAATAGCACTGCAAGGCCGTGATGAACCTCTGAAAAGCCAGCAGAAAAACAAGGCATTAAATGGTAACCAGAGGGGGCTTGTTCCAATCAATGTGATTTAAGGGAAGTTTAAAATAAAGTAAATGTTCTCATATATTTTAAATAATGCATAGCTCTGAAAACTAATAGGGAGCAGTAATTCAATCAAAATGGTTGCATTCACTTCATAAACCATTCAAAACTTAGTGTGAGCAGATTAGGAATGGCAGTCAAGCTTGATTGGTATTATCAATACAACCTCTCCCCCTCTGTCTGTAGTATGTGTACATGTTGTGGTATGTCAAATAAAGAAGCATCTCCTCAATGGCCAGAGGCAGGGTCTCTGAGAGGCTTTTTATCAGGGGGTATGATGTTTCATCTTTGCCCCCACTCCCTTCTCCATTTTCTGCACTTAAGGCCTGGTGCTCTTATACTGCCTTGGAATGAATCCCTCCATGTTAAAAATAAATAAAATACAAATAAAATAAAAGAGGATTGGCGATGAGGAAGCATATTTGATTTGAACATCTTTCTTTATGCTCCAATACGGATAATGAAAAAGAATCCACATTTAAGCATTCTTTTTTATGCCATTGCAGATCAGATCATCAGAAGACATAAGTATTAGTGGGGGAAAAGATAGATAAACTTACTAGAGATGGGCACGAAACAAAAAAATGGCATTTCGGTTTTTCGTTTGTCGTTGAGAGGTCTGTTTCGGTTTGTTTCCGTTTGTCGTGGATTTTTGGAAAAATTTTGTTACCGTTTTTTGTTTTTTCGTTTGTCGTCTCTACCCGCTTTTTGCGTGATTTTTAAAGCATTTCCGTGCGCAGGCATCCCCCAATGCCCCAGACCAGAGGGAAAACACTAAAAAAATGGATGCTGGCAGAGACACAGTATAGACTAGGTACGCAGGGAGGCTGTAAAGGCAGCGGCGGGCATTGCCCAGGGTGCAAGGCAGCCGCAGAGTGACTGCACTGTGGGGCAGGGGAGGGTACTCACCGAGAGGTACGCAGCATGCACGCACACAGGGAGGCAGCAGGACTGAAGCTAGAGTCGCAGAGACAGCAATCCCACCCTAACTCCCACCGGAGATTGCAAGGAGGACGGGGGCTGCCAGAGCTTTTTATGCCCTCTGTGGCTGCCAGACCTGCCCGCCCAGTCTGCAACCTGGGATGCTATTGGTTGAACATGATCCCATCACATGGCTTGCCTCCATTTTGTGGCTGGTGGCAATATCCATTTTAAAGGGAAAAGAAAAATACATCGCGATGGGAGAAGAGAAAAACAAACGTTTTAAGGACCCCAACCCCCCTGGTAGGTATTATCAGACAATATAAATAATTATTGCTGTGTTTTTACGGATGTCCAGGGCGTTTTTTAACATTTAAAACAGCTCATTTCATTGCGTGTCGCCATTAATGGAAACAAAACGTAACAACCTTAATTTTCATGGTTCTGTTCATTTTGTTTCATTTTCATCACAATTTTTGTTTGTCGTTTTGTTACGTAACAGAAACGACAAACGGTAACGGAAACGAAAAAATGTTCATTCCGTGCCCATCTCTAAAACTTACTATTTACTTTTTGAAAAAGGTTTCCTGGCCTTTTTAATGCAAAAACAAGATAAACAACAACAAGAACAACAAATCAGAGCATGAAAATTAAGTGTTCTGGCAATGTTTGATTCAATACTTAGCCTGGCCAAATCTACAATACATTCTTGAGACACTGTGGAACTTAATTAGGTTTGCTAAATGACCTATCTCCAGAACCTGCTGTTGCTGAAATTGTTAATAGTATGCTTAAACGAACACAAACATTTGGAAACAGGTCACCAAGTCTGTACTCTGTTCAGAAGTTCAACAGATCTAATGGCTTTAACTGTGCATTTACAAAATTTGTTTTATACAGTATGCTGAGGGTAAATTTAGCATTTCTATTAAAAAATCATTACCATTAAAGTCAGGAGGATGTTGCATTGATAATGCTTTTCTCTCCACATCAGTTTTGGACAGATTGTGTTTCAGACATCTGAATTATACACCCCAAAAGTGGGGGCCCCTAGGAAAGTGCCGTATAGCAACTGGGTTGGGGAGACCCAATTTTCACCACACTGGAGGGATTGTAGAGGACAATCAGAAGAAGCCTCTCTGCATGTTTGAAGTCTCAAGGTATCTGAGGAGAATTTCCACGGGGGGGGGGGCTATTTACAGGTGCATAACTCAGACATCAAAAATTCAGTCTCCACCAAACTTGGAGGGATTATAGATGAGAGTCAGAGAAAGCTTCCCTAAAAATATGCACTCAAAAATTACTTACCTTGGGGCACCAAAGTTGCAGGGGTACCTTCAGAAAGTGATTTTAGGGAACCCCCTGAAATTTAGAAGTATTTGGGGTAAGGGGGCTGAGTTATGAAGCTCCAAAGGGGGGTAGGAAAAAACATTCTATATGGAATTATATGGGAAGAGGCAAAGCCTAGATGCCCTAAGCACATCTGATCTCACCTGATTTCGGAAGCTAAGCAGGGTCGGCCCTGGTTAGTACTTGGATGGGAGACCACCAGGAAATACCAGGTGCTGTAGGCGCCTGGAGTAGGAACTGGCAAACCACTTCAGTATTCCTGCCAAGAAAACTCCATGGACATGGGGTCACGAAGAGTTGGTCACAACTGTAACAACACAACACACATACACACATGGGAAGAGGCAGCAGTGCTATCACTGTCCCAATCAGCTTTCATTTCCCCCTTTAGAGCTTCATAACTCAGCGCCCTGTACCAAAACCTTTCTAAATTTCATGGAGTAGGCTAGAATCGCGTTCTGAAGGTACCCCTGTCATTTCCTCTAGAACAGGCATGTCCAAACTTCGGCCCTCGAGATGTTTTGGACCACAACTCCCAGAATTCTAAGCTTACATTGCCAATGACAAAGGATTGTGGGAGTTGTGGTCCAAAACATCTGGAGGGCCGAAGTTTGGACATGCCTGCTCTAGAATGAATCATTTTGTTCCAGAAAAAAAATGATGTTTCAGTTTGTTTGCAATGAAACACTGCTTCTCCATTTTGTTTTGTTTTGTTTTGTTTCATTCGCTAACGGAACAACCAAACAGTGTTTCATTTTTCGTTAGGTGCCCATCCCTAATTATGATACCTTTGGCAACTAAACTACAAAATATTTTACAACCCATAATATCTGAAAAAGATGTTGACATTTTATTGCTTAAACTTTGTTTAAATCAAATAAATAAATTAATTGACTAATTAGTTAAAACAAAAATAGTTTACTTAGTTAATTGTTAACTTAGAGTTACTAATTATTTCCCTTACTAGGAATTGTTTAATCAGTTTTCAGTTTTTCCATTCAATTATATCCATGTTTACTCACCACTTGCCCTTAAAACAATCAGGGTAATTTTGTACTGACATCACTTGTATAATTTTAGGTGGTGGAGCTTGTTTTCCTATATTGTGCTGAATACTTTGAAGCAGGAAGTATGCTTGGATGCATCACTGCAACTCCAACCAGTATAAGTATGTTTAGTGCATGTAATAATAATAAATGTAATATGATGACCAGATCAAAAACATGTAGAATTGTTTGCATGAGGATCTCTTCCGGGGCACTGAGATAGCTTGCATATGCAAGCACCTCAGCTTCAGGGAGGTGCAGTTGCCTGTTACATATAAGGCAGTAATAGGGCAAAGACTAGCCCTCACTTTGCTGTTGCTGCCTTGATTCCTCCCTAGTTGTAAATACCATCTTCAAAAAACAAAACAAAACAAAACAGAAGAAAACAACCAAGATTACCTACAGTTTTCTGAATTTCAATCCAGCAAGTTTTATTTCTATTTGCTGAAATTAATGGAAACTCAGAGATCCATTTCAGATGTATATGAACTTTGAAACAGTCTTGAGATTCATATTGTGTGAAGCTTTCCTATTATTTGGGGCCTGATTCTGATGTAACCTGATCTGACCAGATCTGGCTGTAATACAAATAGAAATTTCAGAAGTCCTTTTGGTTGGCCATTAACTGTTCTGTGTTTACAAAGTGCTTGACATTCTTAAACAGTGCACCTCGGGAGGTGATTGATACATACAAATTTCAGGCAAGTAAGTCCAATGGTGTTTGAGCTAGCCACCTTTAATATTTGTTTTATTTGGTGAATGTGCTGCCTTGATCACCAATGATAGTACTTGTGCTGCTTATGCACCCAGGCACTGTCCATGAGTACTAAACTCAGACATAGTACAGAGAGACATAAGAAAAAAAAAGAGTAGAGCATCAAGAGGACAAACTCATTAAAACAATACAGATGATAAAACTACTATTAAAAAAATATTGGGACAAGTGCAGAAGGTCATTCAAACAACAAATCTAGACCCGAATCTTATTGCCAATTTACTCCTGCATAAGGCAAATTGCATACATATTGGCAGCAATATGCTGCTCTTTAACAAGTTGTGTTCTTGCATGATTGCCCAGTAGAGACGGGCACGAATTGAAAAAATGGCAGTTCGTTTTGGTTCATTTCGTTTTAAGGTTAATTTTGTTTCGTTGTTTTTTTTTTAGAAAAAATTATTTCATTGGTTTGTTGATTCGTTATTTGTTGTGTGTGTGTGTGTGTGTGTGTGTGTGTGTGTGTGTGTGTGTGTGTGTGTGTGTGTGTGGTGCTTGTGCAATTGTGACTGGGGGAAAGAGCAGGCTTAATCTTCCCCCCAGCCACTGTGGGGTGGGGGAAAGAGCTGCCCCAGCAAACGCCTCCCCCAGCAAGCACCCCTTGGGGCCAGCACCTTTCACCTTTCAAGCCAGCACCTCTCAGATGCTCCGTACTGGCTTCCCTGTACCCTGTTTCCCCAGAAAACGAGGTGCAGGGAAGCCAGCAAGGAGCAGCTGAGAGGTGGGGTGGGAAAAATAGGTTTCCCATCCGGAGGGGGGAAGATTAGTTTAAAGAACCCCCTCTTCACCTCCTCCCCATGGGGTGGGGGGAAAGAGGGGGCTCTGTAACTTATCTTACCCCTCTTGATAACCCGCTTACTTCTGGGTTTGTGGCCTGCACTACAGCTGTAGTGCATGCTTTTTTTAAAGCGACGACTGCTCGGCCCTTGGGGCCCCATCGATGCTTGGGTTTTTTAATTTTTAAAAAAAATGATTTTAGGGTGCCAACCAGGGCACCCCTGGGGCACCATCGGCACTCCTTTTTATTATTTTTATTTTTTCAAGCACCCACCGCGTGGTCCCTGGGGCTGGGTGGGTGTTTCTTTTACTTCCGGGTTTCCTGGCCCCATGCTACAGCTGTAGCGTGGTGCTTTTTGTTTTTATTTTCTTTCAGCGCCGACCACACGGCCCCTGGGGCCCCATCAGCGCTTGGATTTTTTATTATTTTTAAAAAGATTTTAGGGTGCCAACCAGACCACCCCTGTGGCCCTGTCAGTGCTCCTTTTATTTTTTATTTTTATTTTTTTATTTTTATTTTTACTGCCGACCAGGCCACACGACCGCTGTAGTGCCGCCGTTGGCTCCCCCCCCCCACTGGTCGCCATCCCTCAAGGACCTCCAGAGCACCAGGGAGGAGACATCTCCGCCCCCCCCCCTTAACGAAATGAACCTAACTGAACCAATTTTTCTCAGTTCGGTTCATTTCGTTTTAAATTACCCCTAGGATCGTTGTTCGTTTTGTTATACAACAAACTGAATAACGAATAACAAACTGAACTAAAAGTTCATTTCATGCCCATCTCGATTGCCTAGTCATGTGACTGGGCATTTGGCCAGAAATCCAAACAGCATTTCATTAATGAGTGACAATTCACCCTTAGAACTTACATAATTTTCTTATGCAAGCGTAAATCAGTCATAGGATTCTAGCCATACAGTAAGGAATGATGTAGGGTTAGAAAAGAACATATAAGCAAAAGAAAGGGGAAGCACCAGTTTCAAACAGGTTTTCCTTTTGCTATCCTGGTGCTTTTCTCTTGTGGCTTGGTTTTGGGACTTTATGAATCACATTGCCTACTTTTCTTTTGTCGTCCAAATTCACAGATTTATTAAAAAAACTGTTTTGAACTGTTCTGATCTGCTTCAGAACCCAGTTTACACTGAAGTGATCTCATTCAAAACTATTCTGAATTGACTAAAATTGGTTTGGGATTCTCAACTGCTGGCACAACTCCTATAGTTGTAGTGTAGAATTCTATGTGTTTTGGAGATGTTAGAAAAATTAAGTAAAGCCAAGGAAGCTTTACCACACTGGTAAAACAAAGTGTGTTGCTTATATACCATGCCATAGTACTTAAAGCACTCTCTGTGTAGTTTACAAGTTAATTATGCAGCCTACACACTGCTCCTTCTGCCCCCATTGAGCTGGGTACCCATTTTACTGATTTCAGAAGTCTGGAAGTCTGAGTGAACCTTGAGCCGGCTATCTGGGATCGAACTCTGAGTCATGAGCACAGTTTGCCTGCAGTACAACAGTTAACCACTGAGCCAGGAGGCTATTTCTCTACATATATATAAAATTCTGGTGGGGGTTGTTTCCCCCCCATGTTTCTTCAAATGACAGTGAGCTACAGATGAAAATGGTAAACAAATGCAGATGGTAACAGCCTGAGGGAAAAAGAGAGATACTTATACCCAAAGGAGAAAATAAATGTAGAATATCTTGTTAGACACACTATTTCAGATATTGCTTCGGATTATGCTTTTTATTTCTCTGGTATAAAATGATGGAGAAAGCAAATGACTGTGGAAGAAAGCAAAATATGCTATGGAAATATTTCAATACAACGCACATCACTTTCTAAGGCAAACTTATCTTACCACAGGGAGAACGGTTTGACAGCCAAGCCAAGAAGTATATAATTTTAAAAGCCAAGATATATATAATTTTAAAAAAGCACATGCTTCTTTTGCTGACAAGATTCATGCCACATCACTAATCTGAAGCTTTAACTTCTTGGAGAAATCAAAGATGTCATACAGTTTCTAAATATTTCCTCATTCCTTTTTTTTCCATCCATACTATTTACTTTTTGACATTTAAACCAACAACACGTTTTAATGGACAATTTGGACATGTGAAGAAAGCTGTGTTTTAGCTGGCAAGACACAGGTCCTAGTCAGGGGTTCTTAACTAGAATGGAGAAGGAAGGGGGGTATTCAAATCCCCTCTCCTCCTTCCTTCCTTTCTTCAGAGAAGCATGCAAAGACTCCTGTGCAAGTGAAGAATCTTCACATAATTCTGACTGAGCGCTGATTTTGCTGTGTCATCGACAGCACAGAAAGCCTCCACACTTCAGGAAGCTCTGTATCTCAGACTATTGATCACCTCCATCTGAGGAGAGTGATGAGGCAGGAGACAGGAGTACACCCCCCAAAAGATACTTAGTTCTACTCATTCCACTTCTATCAGTTTAGAACATCTGAGCAGAGCTAAAATAATCCCCCCCCTCCATAAGGTAACTTCTTCATTCTCTTTATTTTGGGTTATAATCCAGCCACTCCGGAGGACGACATACACATATACATTTGGTATACAATCGTGGGCTTACAAAGGGAAGTGAGATTGTGTTTGCTGGACCAACAACCTGTTTATGCCAACTGCAGGATCCAATTCACAGTCAGGAGACTTATAAACATACTAATTGTATGTGTGTTAAATTCTGTGCATGCTGTTTCTTGGCCTTTTGGCTAAGATCAAGTATAAAATTTCTTGTTCTGGTGTATTGCTTGAGTGAGTAGAGAGCTATCTGTCTGCTCTCTCCAGCATGTGGATTCATTACATACAGTTGTAAGTTTGAAATTAGCAGGCTAAAACTACCCTTATGGATTGTTACTGATTTTCTGATGCATTTCCGTAATATTGCCCCAAATCTGATTGGTTATTTCCGCTGGTGCTACACCATCAGCATTAATTTCCACCTGAAAAGTGGCATGTTAAGATGTTAAGGACAGGCATCTCCTTTTATGTAGCAGGTGTATGATGCAGAACACAACAGAAGAGGCTCGGCTCTGCAGAGGGGCTCTGAAAAGCAGAGCCACTTTGTCCTCCCAGGCAAATGGATGTGAGCTCTTACCTTGTTTTCGTGAGGTGAGGGCAGGGGGAGCCCTGTATAAAACAGAGCTCTGGAGTTTTCAGCCTCTTTTCCCGCCCAGCTTTTCCCTCCCACCTGCTGCATTTAATTGTACTAGTGTGAGCCTGACTGGTCACTGATGGGGCCAGATAGGAATTTTTTCACCCCCTCACTGATTGGCCTGGGAGAGCGGGGATTTTTTGCCTATGCCACACTGGTGCATGGTGGTAGGACAATAGTTAGGGTTGTCACATTGGCCGCATGGGTGGTAGTGCGGAAAGGGTAAGGCATTTGGTAAATAAATAAATAAATAAAATAAAATAAATAAACTCTTCTGATCCATTCAACCTCAGGGTGTTGCGGATCAAGAGATTACAGCACCAGGGGAAGGATGTTCTTGGGGGGCCCTCCCTGGGCCATGAGGCACCAATACTGGACTTGTGGGCCCAGGGAGGGGTAATAGAATTTGCCGGCCGTGGTTGCGCTGTCCAGGGGACAGCACATCCTTGGGGTTGTGCCTCGCCCTAAAGGTTGCCAGTTGGAGGGGTCCCGGGAGACCCAGGGGTTCCAACTTTGAAGCTGCACTACTGCAGGCCCCTCATTGAATTTCCATTGGTTGGTTTGATGTTATGAAGTTAATGAAGTGTGGCCCAAGGACAATGCCTATGTTGGCTTCTGGGAAGCTGCTGAAAGTCACACTGAGGGCATTTCTCAAGCAGGTGTAATTAATAGCATTTTGCCCTTCTGTTGTAGGCTGGTCCTGTTGCAATTTCTTCTGTTCTTAAACACTGTTTCTTCTTAAGCAGCCTTTACAAGCTGTTTCTTGTCTTGCCTCCCTTTAACACAGCAGCAGCAACAGCACCACCACCAGCAGCAATATCAAAGTTCCATTGGCTGTCACTCACAATGTGCCCATCGATCACCAGACAGAGTGGAAAGGGCTACAGTCTCAATGGCTTGTGTGAAGCCCTTCTCTTTGCCTGCCATCTGGCCCAGGAGGCCTAAGCCTGAGGCAAAACTGCATATGGCGCTACCATATCCCCAAATCAAGTTGCTCAACCCCCCTAGGCAAACCAGGCAGAACATGTCACATGACTTCCCTTTCCCTGAAAATGAAAATACAACCATTTTTAAACATTGCAAATGTGATGCCCCATTGATGATAACACTCAAATCTGTTGCCCAAGGCAACCACTTCTTTTTGTCTAACAACAGGGATATTCTTGCCCATACCTTTGCTTTCTTCTGTTATAAGAATATACTATCATGCAACAGCATTCTGCATCTTCCTTGTCCCTTAACTATCCTGACCTGATCCATAATTTGTGGAGCTGCCATAGCCATTCTCAAGAGACTGGTGGTCCAAATTCCTCTCCTTCAAGTCAAGCTATTGTATTTCATTTGAACATTCATTATTCCATGAAAGGTCAGTTAGTCATTCATGCCAGCATATGTAGATAGCTGCTTCCACAAGTAAGTAAGCCTTACATGCAGATAGCTTGTATACATATGTGGCTCTCTGAACACATCCACATTACAAAACGGGCGTACTTAAGATTACTTCCCATGCATTGCGAAGGGAAGTGGGGTTGCACCCAATAAGGTCGAGCATAGTCATGTCCCAACAACAAGGAAATACCTGGAATGTGTTTATATGCTGACTTTGGGCCTTTTTACACGACCCCTAAGATCCGCTGGCCACTTAAATTCGGACCAGAAATCTTAGGGGTTCGTCGCTCTTCTGGCGTTCCCACCCCCCTCCGCACTTCCTGGTTGCTGGCTGCATGAGGGGAGGGAGAAAAAGAGAAAGAAAAGCATGCCGCTCACCTCGTTCTGCCTCTCGTCTCTGTAAAAGTAGCTCTTAAAGGAGCGGGAGCCAAAAAACAACAAACAGAAGCAAGGAGAGCCCCGCACTCACTATCCTTACACCGGATCAAATAATTTTCACCTCCAAAAAGCAGGTACCTGAAAGCTGCGCTGGGACATACTAAAGTGGGCGGGGTCACACTTAATTTCCTGTTAACTCCGGAGCTGGTGGGTAAACATTTTTAAGCTCCGGAGCTGGGAGCCATATGCCCCAGAGTTTAGGGGTCGTGTATAAACGCCCTTTATGTTCCTATTTTTTTCTACCAGGTATTTTGAGGCCTTTCCAAGTAGCTTCTAATTCAAGTGTTGCCCACAGTTTTGTTGCACATAGAGGGAAAGGGCCTTATCAAGTAGTCTTGTAATGGCAGTTATCCTACAATGGAACAATCTTGGCAGTACTCATCTCTTGTCTCTGGAGAAAGCTAGCCAAGTGAAAGAAAAGATGGTCAGGGAAGAGTATGAGTAAGACAACTGGAGCAGTAGTGATCCCCCGCCCCCATTTCTGGACAGAAATGCACATAAACAGCCATAGAGGGAGGATATGTCTGTGAAGATTCTCAGTCATCCAGGTAAGTCTATCTGGAAGTTGAGTCATGGCTACTGGACTTCTTTTTGAGAGATAGAAACATTTCGCTGTTCATCCAAACAGCTTCATCGGTCTGAATACAGCTAGTGCAAATCCTCCATCTTATAGGCAGCTTTGACCTCTTGTCACCCTGGCCTGAATTAGGGTCATAAGTTTACAGGAAGTTTACAGGAAACCCACCCACACAGATCAATACTTACTGTTTGACTCCCACCATCCACTACAGCACAAACTAGGAGTCATCAAGACCCTAAGCCACAGAGCAGAGAGCATCCCCACCTCCACAGAAGCCAAGAAGAAGGAAGACAGGCACCTGAAGACAGCACTTAAGGCCTGTGGATATCCAAAGTGGGCCTTCAACAAAGCAGTGGGCCATCCCAGAAGAACAAGGGATCAGTCTGTGACCCAGACCCGATGGAAGAACCTGGTCATTCCTTACATGGCTGGAGTGTCGGAGAAGCTTAAAAGGATTTTTGGCAAACACCAAAACCCACTAACACACTAAGGCAGAGACTTGTCCACCCAAATGATCCGATACCAAACCATAAAAGGAGCAATATAGTATATGCAGTCCAATGCAGTGAGGTGTGTCCAGACCTCTACATTGGAGAAACTAAACAGCCATTAAACAGAAGGATGGCCCAACATAGGAGGGACAACAGGTCAGGACCAGAATCAGCAGTACACCTCCATTTGAAGGACAAAGGGCACTCTTTCAAAGATGAGGATGTACACATATTGGACAAAGAAGAGAGGTGGTTTGAAAGAGGAGTAAGGGAGGCCATTCATGTGAGCATTGAAAACTTCTCCCTCAACAGAGGTGGTGGGCTCCGGCATAGTCTATCTCCTACTTATCAGGCTGTGCTTTCCAAAGTCCCCAGGCAAATCAAAAAGCCTTCACCACCAAGGCCATAGCTAACGACCCATTCTTGATAGGTTTCAGCACCTTAGGTCATTGTTCACCTTAAGGCTACGGATACTATTGTCTCCCTAACAAGCCTATTTAGGCCACTGTTCATCTTATGACCCTAATTCAGGCCAGGGTGACAAGAGGTCAAAGCTGCCTATAAGATGGAGGATTTGCACTAGCTGTATTCAGACTGATGAAGCTGTTTGGATGAACAGTGAAATGTTTCTATCTCTCAAAAAGAACTCCAGTAGCCATGACTCAACTTCCACATAGAGGGAGGAGTTACATCTTTATCATCCTAAGTCTGAACTCCTTGCTTGACAGTGTGAGTCTGCAGAGTGACCATGTTTACACTACACAGAGAAGCATAACAGGTGCAGAGGCCCTGAAGGTATCTGTCAACAGTTAGCAGCTATAGGATGAGCAGGCACAGAGAGTTCCCTGGCTATAGTCATCCAGACTATTGAGACACGATGCATGTCTCTCTTATTCTATTTACAGCACTTAAATATGGTAGCATATGCATATTTTACATACACCTGCTTCCTCTTGTGTCACCTTTGTATGTGATGCATTTCATCCCTTTTATAATGCCGAAATGACCACCCTTACATGTCAGGGCTCACATGACTGTATACCCTTTCATAATCACTGACTCTCTCAAAACAGAAGGACTAGAACCCTTCTACATAGGTCTAAGTTCTAGGTGTGCAACAAAGAGTGTCTAGAAAGGAGATATTAATCACGTGGGCCCTGTCTGAAGTTGTGAGCCTAGTTACAGTTTTTCCGTTTCAGTGACATCTAGGTTAAGTCAGACCAGAGGTTGGTCTGGAGAGCACAGATGCCAAGAAGTTGGGATTTAGGGTGAGTCCACCCTTTCTATTTCTCACTGCCTAGTTAAACATGATCATTATCCTAATGAGGTCAAGATTCCATGAGCACATCATGCCAATCCTTAACATCTGCTCTGGCTCTCTGCTCTCTTCTGGGAACAATCAAGGAGCCCAGGATGAAGTGTGGTGCTGTGAAGGCAGGACTTGGAGGCAGATGTCCAGAGTCTCACTCGGCAGAATTAGCAGGAAGGTTGCCAAATGCAGCAGGCCTGACTTTACACGTTCCGAGGAGAGTGACTTCAATCCTTGGAACATCACTATGGGCAATTATTTTAGTTACCCATTTTTAAACTCACCCCCTCAATTGCAGTTAATGTTTCAGGTGTGTTTCTCTAATGCAATGTGTTATGTTACTAGTTGTTTTGAAATGGAAGGGAACATTGTTTTCTTTCTGAATGATAAAAGTGACTGGGGAAACTTACTGCTTACATGAAAATAAGGCCCCAGCCCCACATTTGTCAGGGCAGCACAGGACCCTGCTGGCTGTTAGCCGTATAACATGGGCCAAGTAGACAAGATGGGGAATTCCAACCTTTCTAGGAAATATGACTGGGGAGCACCCTGCTGCTGTGGTTCTTGCTAAATGACCACAACGTATGACCTGCAGTCGACAGGTCCTTTAAGGAGACAAGGTCCTGCACTGATCTGAGTGTCATGGGACCTAACCCTTCAGACACCTTGCATTGCTAAGGTAACAACCAACCTTAACTATAATAACACTATCCCCACTCTATCAAAATAGCATGTAATAGTGCGTAAACATTATTCACTTTTCTAGCCAAAAAAAAAAGCTATCAATGCTGGCAGTTGTTCTGAACAGCAGAAATGCTGTTCTGCTCTTGTTACCACCTCATTTTTTTTTACAGCTAAGACTGTTGCTTGCAACATATTGCTTCTGAACTGGAAGCAATGCACGTTACCACCAGGAAAGGAGTAAAATCTTTAATTTTCAACTCTAAAAACATATAATAGCATGGTAGTAGAGTACTATGTAATAGTGGCTGTTCAGGGCCTTTGTCACACTTTCTGCAGTCCTGCCATGAAATATTTTCTTATTAAGGGGCCTTCGTGATACATTTGGAGCTGGGATCTGCTACATGAAAAGTAAAACCTATGTATGCTGTTATGTGCCATCAAGTTGCCTCTGACTTATGGTGACCCTACGAATAAGTAACTTCTAAAACGGCCAGTCTTCCACAGCCCTGCTTTGTTCTTGTAACCGCAAGATTGTAGCTTCCTTTGTGGAACCCTAATGTCTACCACAGAGATACAGGTGAAATATATTTGTTGATTTCTTTCCTTGAGTACAATGTGAGTAGAAGTGGGAATCATCATGACAACAAATTGATCTAGAGTTATGGTGAACTGCCCAGGGGTTTCTAGATATAAAGTAACCAGAGGTGGCTGTCCACTCTTTACCTTTGGTGTTGCTGTGGGATTGTGCAGCTTACACAAAGCTGAAACATTGGCAAGGTACTTAAAGCCATCAGCCACACACACTCTTGAGTGTCCATGGCTGATCCCTCGGTCAGGAGGCATCACGAATAAGCAGAAGTTTCATAAGAGTCAGACTGTTGCATCTGCAACAAGAAAACAAAAGTAATCATAAAGTGATCTATGCTCATAATTAGTTAAGTCCTGTAAGATTCAGTTCCTAAATGCTGAAGAGACCATAAGAAAGAGCAGGAGAAGATGATAAAGACATGTCTGAACACCCTTTAAGTCTGCTGAGGTCTTTGTATTTTTTGGCAGGCCACACAGTTGCACATGTGTACGCCACCCAGAGTTCCATTTTGGAAGATGGGGCGGTATATAAATATAATAATAAATAAATAATAATAATGATGACGCCACTAGCACTCAATGTGTATGTTTTAGATCCAGAATGTTCATTATGAACATTTTGTGAAGTTTAGTCTAATGAAGACCCAGAGGACTACAAATAATTTTAAAATCATTAAGGTAAAATCAGGAGAAGCGATATCAAATGAACCATGAAATAAAGAATCTTTGAAATAAGAATGTGTGAGAATATGATACAGTGAACTTAAATAGGAAGGAGGGAAAAGCTTAGCAGCTGGAAAATGGTGGAAGCTCAGTAGTCACTTATCTACAGAGATTTTCAGTTAGAACATGATCCATTGTCTTGAATGTGGGACAAACCACATGTCAGTCTCAATAAACCTGCTGAAGTCAATGGCTCGTATCCTACTGGTTTTCATATATGGGTTACATAACTTGTGCTGCAAAGTGATGACGTGCTGTGGCATGTTTCAGAGCTCATCCACACACTCTGTTGCTGTCTGATGGGGATTCAGCTATCCAATAATCTGGATTGCACATTATGTTAAGTGCACATTTTGTTAGTGCAAACTCAAATCATGCTCTTCCATTGCCTCTCCATTTCAGCTTTCATTTACCTTGCTTGGGACCAGGGCCGGCGCATCCATTAAGGCGAACTAGGCAGTTGCCTAGGGCACCAAAATGGAGAGGGGGCGCTGGCCAGCCTGCTGCTCCCCCGCCACCCCTCCCGCCGCTGACCACTGCTGCCCATCCCCCCGCCGCCCATCGCCGTCCGCATGCTGCCCCCCCTGTGCCCATCGCTGCCCACCCTCAGTGTCTGTTGCCGTCTGCCCCCATGCCCATCGCTGTCCCCTGTCATCCGCCACCCCTTGCTGCCCCGCCGCCCCCTGCCACCCCGCCCCGCCGCCTGCCACCCCCGCCGCCCGCCCCCACCCTCACCCCTGCCCCTTGCCTAGGGCACAAAAAAACCTAGCGCCAGCCCTGCTTGGGACCTAAGTTTTCTTACTTTCTTTCTTTCTTTTGCGGGGAGGCAGCAGTCCAGGTAGCTTCTAGATCTGACTTAGGCAATATGAAGAGACGAGGGATGGAAACAGGGCAGATAATGGAAAGGGTTCGAGAAGGGAAGGTGATGTATATGTGGAAGGAATTTAGATTGCATTCAAGGAAAAATAATAGCAGATATAGAAGCTTGGAATATGTGATTCTGAATGTGTGGGAAAGAGACCACAGCTCCAACCCACATCTTTCTGAGCCACACACCTGCCTAGATGCGCCTTGAGTGAGGTGTGTGGTCATTCATCTGACTGCACAACTGAGATGGACCTCAACATCTCCTCAGATAGCTAAACTTCACTTTAGCAGTTTACACAAAATGTTAATAAATGCCAGTAGGATTTTGACCAATGGAATGTACATTTCTTATGACTCATTTTCCCCCAGTAACTCTGCTATAATGATGATCAACACTGGATTAACTTTTGTTTGTTTCTCATAGAATTCTCTTCAGTAAGGTGTATTAGAATATGATCCTGTGCTTGTAGATAGATATGCTGCTGATTCCTTCATTGTCTTTACAGTCATCCTGCTGGCTCCTGCAAAATGAATACATATATTTCAAATGACAATGTTTTGTAATGGATAATAAACAGTTTCAACTTTAAATGCACTCTATTCAGGTTGCATATTGGTCTAGAAAGTGTTAGGGAAATTGGATTTACAAAATTTAGCACAAATGCAATTCAATACAAGGCATTCAGGGGTTGTTCCCTAAAATGCCTGAAGCATCACATCTGGAACTGGGAAATATATCTAGCTGCAAGAAGGCAAGGAAATATACATGAGAGAAGACTATCATACAAAACACACAATTGTTTCTGCACGGCACAGAAACAATTGCACCTGAAGCCTGTCTATCTATTGCAAGTTCTTCTGTTGTACATATCAGCTAGACATTTATTCCCAGCCTGCGCTAAAATGCAGCACACATGATATGCTCTATAACAATCATACTCCAGCAACTTCTTTTGTTTCTCAATTAGCCTATCTCTTGACAATAAATTAATATCTCTCACACAGCCAATCTTTGGCTAAAACACAATACTCATTTTAATTTTGGTGTATTGCTTTGGAAATGTGGACATCGTTGACCTGATGCAGGTGGGTGGGGCTACTTATTTGGTTTCTTTGGTCTAATTAAGATGTATTCAATCATGTGATCTCTACATTTGGCAAAACATGACAGCCATTATTGGGTGTCTGCACTTAAAAGACATTACATAGAGCTTCCAAAGGTGGAGTGCCCACACAACAAAATCAGTCACCAAGTGGTGACTCTTGTTGTTCCAATTCACAACAGTAGATCAAAATATGAGTATGCATATGCTTTTTTAAAAAGTCATGGTTGCCCCGTTTTTGCCTCCTGCCTGTGCCATTTTATAATTGTTTTTACTGATGTTTGTTTTAACCTTTGTGTGAACCGCCCAGAGTTCCCTTTGGGAAATGGGAGCGGGATATAAATGCATAAATGCATAAATGCATAAATGCATAAATAAATAAATAAATAAATAAATAAATAAATAATAAATAAAATAATGGGTCGTAATGATAAACTTACTTCTGAAATTAGAATTAGGAAGGGGTTTAAAAAGTCTAATGATTTCAATGGAATATGGGACAAACTGTTGGCATATGTATTTCAAAAGGGTAAAGGGCATACACCGGGAGAAGACTCCAGGTATTTTTGGAGTGCATTGAGTTGGTCAATATCTTAAGATCTGCAAGTTTGTTTCAAGTTCTGAGTGGGTGGTGGGTTGCACGGGGCTTGTTTTGTCAGGTTTGGTCGTGTTTTGATTAATTTTTATTTTGTTTGTATAAATGTTTCATGTTTATAAATGTAGTTTTATATTAAAATAAAATAAAATAAAATAAAATAATAGGTATGGCTTATCTTTACTTGGGGGTGGGGCTTCTTATCCCACTTTGCTGGTATGAAATTTCTACGAAAGGAAAACCACATAGAGAATGAATCTTATCCCAGAGGGTTGGCCATTTTATTGATAACAACAAACTAGAGATGGGCACGAAATGAACTTTTAGTTTGTTTCATTATTCGTTATTCATTCTGTTACCTAACCAAACAAATAATGAACCCCAGAGTGAATTTAGAACGAACCAAACTGAACCGAAAAAAAATTTGGTTTGGTTTGGTTCAGTTTGTTAATGGTGGCACCGGAGAGGTCTCCTACCTGGTGCTGGTCTTCCTGGTCTGGTCTTCTTGGCTGCACAGAAAAGCTGACCGCCTGCACTACACGTGGTCGGAAGTCAATATAATAAAATAAAATTTAATTTTTATTTTTTTTAAAGGAGCACCGATCCGGTCCCAGGAGTGGCCAGGTCTGCACCCTAAAATAAAGTCAGCTCTTGAAGGAAAAACAAAGCAAAACAAAAAAGTCCTGTGCTACAGCTGTGGGGGGGGCAGAGGAGGCAGCGGTGGGACTGTCTACTACCATCTGGCCTGGCCGCTGCCGGAGCTCCAGAGGCAGTGGTGGGATGGTCTACTGCCGCCTGACTTGGTTCGGGTTTGTACATTTTTTTAAATAATCGTACAAACCCAAACCCAAACCGAACCGTGGGTTGACCCGAACCAGACAAAACCCGAACCATGGGTTTTCTGGTTCGTGCCCACCTCTACAAAAAACAATTAAAAAAGGAGATTCATAAATTGGCAGAACAGAAGGAACATGGAACAAGTTTTTAATTAGTTATAAGAACAAGAAGAAAGAAAGTGTAAGTGACACTGCCTGGGCTTTAACAAGGCTGAAGTTTGTGCTTCAGAAAGTTGTGTAAAAAGCTGATATTCCTTACATTGTTATAGATTGGTTGGTTGCCTCCCCCCTTTCCCACTTCCCCCCTTTCCTCTTTCCTTCCCTTTCTTGTTTGAAGGAGTCAAGTTTGAGCATGCATTGAACTTGGCTTTGTTGTTCAGTCGTTCAGTCGTGTCCGACTCTTCGTGACCCCATGGACCAGAGCTCACCAGGCCTTCCTATCCTCCACTGCCTCCCAGAGTTTTGTCAAATTCATTTGGGTTGCATTGATGACACCGTCCAACCATCTCATTCTCTGTCATCCTCTTTTCCTTTTGCCTTCGATTTTTCCCAGCATCAGGGCCTTTTCCAGGGAGTCCTCTCTTCTCATGAGGTGGCCAAAGTACTGGAGCCTCAGTTTCAAAATCTGTCCTTCCAGTGAACATTCGGGTTGATTTCTTTCAGAATGGATAGGTTTGATCTCTTTGCAGTCCAGGGGACTCTCAAGACTCTCCTCCAGCACCACAGCTCAAAAGCATCAATTCTGCGGCGATCAGCCTTCTTTATAGTCCAGCTCTCACTTCCATACATACATTGAACTTGGCTATTTCTCTTTAAAATCAGAACAAATTGCAATGAAAAACTTTCATTTCCCCCTCCAGGAGTGTGGAACTAGTTAAACAAGTACGTCATACCATGGAACCAGTGTTGACTGTAGAGGTCCCTGTGACCTATTAGCAGTTGCAGGCTTTTGATCTGAGCCTATGGGAGCCATAAAGGACTTAATAGTTGTGCAGCTGCAAAACTAACTAGATCTTTCTTAATAAAAAGCTTTCTGGCCATCAGTAGTTACTAGTGCAGATCCATATACATTGTGCCTATTTTCTTTGTGTGTGGACGATCCTCCTGGCTTTACCTCATTCATACTCACATACACCCATTCAAAACATTCACAACTAGAGATGGGCATGACTCAAAAAATGGTGTTTCATTTGTCTTTTGTTGTTTAGGGGGTCCGTTTCGGTTCGTTTTCGTTTTTTGTGAATTTTTTGCAAAAAAATTTGTTTTCATTTTGTTACGTAACGAAACAAAAAAACGAAAACGGAAACGAAAAATTGCTGTTTCGTTAGCATTCATTACAGTTCAATGTATTTGCCGCAACAAAACACACGACAAAATTTCTGTTGTTTCGTTTTGTTTCGTTTCATTTTGGAGACAAAATTTGTTTTTCATTTCGTTACGTAACAAAACAAAAAAAACGAAAACAAAAACAAAAAATTGCTCGTTTCGTGCCCATCTCTATTCACAACTCTCATGAACATGCCACTACCACACCACTTGCATGCCAGTTTGATGAATGCATCACAATAACCACACATCATAGATGAACACTGTGACAGGGCTGCATTTCCTTTCTCTGTAACAACACATAGTGCTTTTTGTCCATAGGTAAAATAAGTCACAATATATTTTAAAAGGTCTGTGCAGTTAGAATGTTAACAACCACTTTGGCATGAGTCCACGACCAGAAAGGTGCCCCTCCCTGATGCTCTACTAAAGCCAGTCAATAGAGATGGCGATTATACAGATTTCAATCGATGTTTAATCCTAATCTCTCTAAATTTTGTCAAATTTTAGGAGCCAAATTGGCAAAACCACTGCCCATGTGTTGTGTTTTACAATGTAATCCCTTACATGCCATCTCAGAAGTAAATGGATTCAGTGGAACATCCTCCTAGTAAGTGTGTATTTGATTAATTTGATATCTGACCTCTGTGAGCATAAGTAGTTTTGTATACTCAGCATTTTCATAAATAGATGTAGGTCATGTGCACTGTGCTCACAAGCCCAGCAATTATATTTCAGTGGTTTTCATATGTGGTATTACTTGTGTATGAAATCATGTACAAGAAACAACTGTAGCCCATGCAAAATCAGTTTTCCAATGTATCCCGTATTTCATGACTGATAGACAGTCATAGGCAAAATATGTATGCTATTGGCAGCACTGGGTGCATGCTGTATGTGAACCAGTTCTAGCAATATGGAGCATCAAAAGATAGAGTTTAAGAGGGGATACGGAGAGCCAAATGTATGGAACAATGAGGCTATAAGGGAAACTGGATAGGTAAGAGGGGGGAGGTCAAAGACAAATTTAAAGTCTAGGGTGGATAGTTTGTGCTTGATCCTGGATTCATAAAGGGCTAGATGCATATACTGTACTGTAGTGCCTATAGTAAGAGAGATGAATGATATTTGGAGTGAAGTTAGTGCATGTAAGTTGAGGTAGTTATGAAAGGGGGAAATAAGTTTGTCAACATCCAGGATCTTTTTTTAAAAGTTTCTTCCTTAAAATGACATGTGCACTTACTGAGCATATATATGAAAAATGAATTGAAACAAAATCTCTCTCCCACCCATTTGTAATGGCCAAATTCAGAATGTCAATAGATATTAAAATTGTGTATATTTTTCAAACTAGAAATACCTTGGGTCTTCCAGGCACACCATTTACTTCACTCCAGTGCAATATTTTTGAACCTAGTGTCACCAGTTTAATTGTTGACATCAAAATGACACATCTTTTCCCTCAATTTCTTTAACAGATGAACTTCTGATGCTCTTTATTGTGCTAGAGATGTTCAGGTTTGCTTTTACTTTTCTTGTGTGTATCTTTGTATCTGTATGTTCTGTGATGCTAACCAGCATGTTCTGTCACATATATATAATGATGTGAATT
This sequence comes from Phrynocephalus guinanensis, assembly GCA_037367245.1. Classification (NCBI taxonomy): domain Eukaryota; kingdom Metazoa; phylum Chordata; class Lepidosauria; order Squamata; family Agamidae; genus Phrynocephalus; species Phrynocephalus guinanensis. The sequence continues at coordinate 85,109,730 of CM074739.1, forward strand.
TTAGGAGCGCTGTAGCAATGCTGCAGCTAAAGAATGGATGAGAGAGTCTAATTGGCTGTTGCTTGGTATGTTGTAAATGTATCTTTACTTGTGAAGTACCTCAGCTAATAGCAGGGCTTTATTTTAGGCCTGTTAATTAAAGCACAAAGAAAGACCTTTTATATATGGATGAAGAGTATGTGTGTGCTGGGCTTCTCCCGCCCATTAAAGATGAAAAAAAAATAATAATAACCCACCCACCACTCTTTTACTCAGTTCAAAAGGTAGGGTCTGTGAGGACTAGATGAAGAGGAAGACACTGCCTCTTTATGAATACTAATAAGGAAATCGGAGTGGGAGGGAGAAGGATGGCACTTCAAGTTTCATCTTTCCATTTCCTAGAGGCGCAAACTCTGTGAGTTGTCACCTTGGTGTATTCAGAGCCTCTTGAAGCACTAGGCTCCTCCAGAGAGAATGTCAGCCCCAGCCCTGGGCAGTTTTGACAAACAGAGTATATATTGATACATGATAAAGTATGCTAGAAATCACCCCAGTGCTAAAGGCTACTATAGTTTTAATAGCATCATTTGAATTAACAAGCATTCTGTGGAGAAATAATGAGCTTTCATTATTCAGAACATCATCCTTACCGGGGGAACTCAGAAACCATTAGCTCTTGAGAACTTAATGAAAAGATGATAAAGAGTGTTTTTTAGATAAAAGTTTGAACGGGTGCACTTGGTAACTGAAGTAAAATATTAATGTTTTCTGTGGTTGATGAATTACTGATGTGGAGCTCTAGTGTTTTGAGGGAAAGGTGATGCGCACAGGTGTTTGGAGCTGCCTCACACCTGCATTGTGAACTTCAGCGCACACACACAAAATGAAAAAAGACAGAAAGAAATGGCAGGTGCTTTGTCAGTAACTTGTCAGTGAATGTTGTATGGGCAACAGTCAGAAATCTCCAGAGTAGAAACACTGCATTTGGTTCCTTGGATTTTTTCCTTTTCTTCTTTTTTGAAACAGTCAATGGAAAGAAATAGAGTGCACTAAATAATAAATGGAATTATTCATACTAATAGAAGTTTGGGGGCAGGGAGTATCATGGCATCAAAGCCTGACAGCTTATACCCACCTCATCCTGAAGAAAAATTTACTTTTGTTTAACTTACTTGAACGCTCTTCATAAACTCCTGCTATTCTACGCTGTGAAACTCTGTTCATAGCACTATTACTAAGGTGGAATAGTGGGGCTTAGTCTATCTGCCTATCTGATCTCAGTAGCATCAATAACGACATAACACAAACTAAAGCCCGTTGCTCATTTCTACATTAGGGTCAAGGGCCTGAGAGGAAAGGACAGGGGCCATGCCAATTGGAAAAAGCCAAGGGATCAACACAGCCCGAGGTAATGGCATCCTTCAGATATTTGTATTCTGAGTTAATACATGAGAAAAATTGCCACCTTGCTTGCTTTCTCTAATATATGGAGAGCGGATTTCTGAAGGTGGTACTCTCCTTGGTCCCTGAAAAAAGCAGAGGTGGTTCTGTGGAGTAATTCCTCAGAGAGAAGAGGATCTCACCTTCAGAGTGCTTTCCCTCTCTGTGTAATTGGGTGACAGAAACAGTGATGAAGAGTGATGAAGACTAGTTCCTGTTTGAGTATATGTAACCCAGAGATAACCCAAATTCTCTTAGACAATCCATTGAGACGTAACTGATACTGCTCACCTATGTTAACGCTGAGTGCATAAGCATGCATCTGAAATACTGTGAATTGCAATATAGGCAATTGGCTTGAATAAAACCAATCTAAAGATAAAAATAGATTGGTCACAATTCCCAGAAAGTTGAGTGGGTATAAGCCATTTGACTTTGAAGAACTTACATATGCTTGGTTTTGTGGTGAATGAAATCTAGAATTAAATCAGAAAACTCCTTCTCCTCACAAAGAGAATTCTTGCCAAAATTTGCAGAAACCCAAAAGGAAATTTGTACTGCTTTCCCTTAATCACACCTATGAACCAGATTAGCATCTAGAACTCATATGCTATTTTCTCCTTTATTGTACTAAATAAAATTTATTCTTTACATTTGGATATTAAACACCATCTTATTCATATTATATTTTATTATAGTAAATAAGTCTGGGACTGCCTTGTTTTTTACAGTTACTCAGCAGTCAGGTGACATGGCATTGAAGAAAAACAAATGCTGACTTCTTAACTTGTGGTAATCCACCACTCCAGTTTATGCTGTTACCTGTGTAAGTTTGAATTCCAGTCCATAATGGAAATCTGAATAGTATGCGGCAGCCAGACATAGTGGTATATAAAGCAGTCCAAATGAAATTTAGGGGCTTTTGTTAATCATGACTTACTTAAACCATTGGGTCTGCTCTCATATGACTTTATCTCAATCTGATTATACGTTTTACTGTATAATATATGATCTATATCTATATCTATATCTATAATATAGTAGATACATATACAGTGGTACCTCGGCTTATGAATTTAATCCATTCCAAATGCATGCGCTTAAGTCGAACTACTCTTAAGTCGGGGTACCTATCTAAAAAAATTAAAAAATAAGTTTAAAAATGAAATAAAATATTTGTAAGTTGAGCAGACCATATCTAAAATTTGTAAGGCGGCAGTTAAAATGCCAACAGTTTTCCGCACTTAAGTCGAATTGCTCTTAAGTCGAGCTGCTCTTAAGTCAGGGTACCACTGTATACAGTATGCATATACACACATAATTAATAAAAACATTAAAACATACATCACACATCTAATATTAAATTGATTATGTCTTAATTCACAGAAACCCAGCACAGCATTGAGGGACAAATCTGACATTTACATAAATCTGGAAAAAGTGGTGGGCTGAAACTTGCATAGCCAAGAGAACAAACCTTTTGTATGTGTTCTGTAGATCCTGGTAGATCTAATGAAGGAAAGGTATTTTGGTGGTGGTGGTGGTGGTGGTGGTGGTGGTGGTGGTGGTGGTGGTGGTGAGAGTTTGGGAGACTAGAACACTGCATTTGCATTAGTTTATGACAGGTAGCAAAATGGAAAATAACTTTCCTGTTCTTCTGAAGTGGAACAGCAATTGGACTGTTATTCATTTACAGCCCACTTGGTTACATGTAGGATATAACACTATTTCAATATTTTCCCCACTAAAAATTGACCATTTCTGATGCTTCACTCAAGCAGGATTGAAATGGTCAGGCTCAATTCAGCTAACCTACCTTTGAAAATTCCATTTGGGTGGTTTGCTACATGTCTGCAATAAAAACAACAAGAAGAAGCCCATGAGAGGAAAGAAGAAAAAATATATATAAAAGTCTAAATTTTATTGGGTGTAAAGCTCTTAAAGAACTCCTGTTCATAAAGGGTATAAAAGATCACTGAGTTTGAATGCATGCACCCTCTAAAATGTGTTAGTCCTGCTGTTTGTTTCCTTTAACCATTACAATTTGCTTTCTTGCTGTTGTTTAATTCCTTGTAAGTATAAATAAGCACAGAGGGATTATAAGCCATTTCCACCTGTGGAGGATTGGAGAAGGCAGTTTGTCTGAGGGACAGAACCAGAGGAGATGGTGTGCACTCCTTGACATTCATTTTGCTGGAGAAAATTTATTTTTCGGTAAGATAATTTGAAAGGGACATGGGCAGGATTGGAGAAAATCAAACAGAAATAAACTACCACAATAAATACTCAAATCAGAGAGTTTGTTGCTAACAGATGCATTTAGGAAAATGCAGTTACCTCAAGAAGTGTTATCTTCTGGGGATCCTTATCATAATTTTGTTTTAAATCCAAACAGCTGTTGTTTGACTACCACAAACCACAATTTATCTATAGCCTGAGGACATAAAGGTAGCTTTATTACACCCTTTGGTTCCCCCTCCCCCTCCAATTTGATTTAATTTCAGTGTGTCAGACATCAAATACTGCATACAATTTGCATATCATAGATATGTGTACTGCCTCAAACACCCATATGCAGCTAAATGGGAGAGCTAATGTAGAATAAGAAACCTGGCAGGGAGGTGGGATGTTGCAAAATATGACAACTGAGAGAAAGATGGGCCTCTCATCTGACACATATGTAAACTATTCTGGCAACTGAAGTTCCTGAAAGAATAAAGAAGGACTAGTTTTTCCTTATAAGTTATATGTCACTTGGCCATAAGATTGTAACTTGTTCTTTGAAATTAAGCGTTGAGGATTAAAAGAATGAAATAACACTGTAAGGATAAGGAAGTATTCTCAAAAGCTTTCATGGCTGGGAGCTGATAGCTGTAGTGAGTTTTTCTTTGGCCATGTTCTGGAATTTTTTTCTTCCTGAAGTTTCGCTAGACTCTGTGGTCAGCATCTTCAGAGGGCAAGTAGCTCAGGAGAGCTAGGAGTTCTCTCTGTGCTCTGGGGTATAGAATGAGATTCTCAATCTCTAGCCCTAGGCTGGATCAGAGTGTGGTGCTGGTTAGTGGTATTGCCATGGAGTCTATATTTGGTCACAGTCTGAAAGCTGGCATGATGTAACAACTAGTACATGTTGTAAAATTTATCTTTTTCCAAAGGCAAAATATAACCGTTCTTGATAGGTGGAAAATGGGAACAGAAACTCCACACTTTGTGTATTGAATTGGTCAACTTCTTCTAGTAGCTGGAGAAAACATAGCAATAATGATGATGACTATGTGCTGTCAAGTTCATCCTGAATTATGGCTGGCCAGTCAGCTGGAGGGAATGCAGCCTTAGTGAATAAAATCTTCTTCCAGTTTAGTATAATGGGTATATTTGGTATTTTGAAAGTCATACCAAATGCAGCAATGCTTATGTAGGCCTATGAGAAAAATGCTGAAATCTCTTCTAGGCTAATCAAAATGAAATGAGTGAGCAAGCATTCTCATTCTCTAAAACTGTTCCTTGGGCAAGATTTTGAAGCTATTTATTTAGTAACATTGGTTGATAAAATGCAGCCTATTGGTGCTACTCTCCTCACCACCATGGGGGACAAGACCCATTAAGATGGTCCAACCCCACTGGCTATTGGATCCAGTTGGTTTACAAGATGCAAGGCATGCGGTACCGGCTGATCTGGTTGGCGCTCCTGTGGAAGCTCTGGTCAAAGGATGGTATGCTGCTGCTGTAGTGTTCACATGCTTGCCCCCAGCAGCTACATGGACTATTTAAAAACACCTCTTCTGATTTTCCTATACTGCTGCCACCAACTAGCTTAGCTAGAAAATTAAAGCCCTCAGACTGATTTTAAGTTGAATAAAAACCAAAATAAGTTTATTGATTACAAAGAAGAATCTCAAATAATCAATGGTAACATGTAGAAATAGAAACAAAAGGATGAGTCTTGCCCTAACCCACCTAAGTTTGATTTCTAATAAAGATGAATAAATACACACCCTGTTCCTAAGTTCCCAAACTCTAGACACTTAATTTTCCTCACAGACACTCTAATAATCCTATCTCTTATTTAGCCCTCTTTAATCCTCAGATGGTGCCAGAACTTATCTCCAAGTGTAGGTACAAAATTCCAGGGCCGCAACCTCTGAAATTGGGTTGATTTATGGCCTCATCAGCTCTCCCCTGCAAAACAATCACAGCTCATCTGTTGCAGGAGCCAAGAGACTTTTAAAAAACTGTGGGTTCATAATTAGATCAATAGAATATCTTCTCCAATCTGTCTGTTGCTGGGACCTCCAAAATAACTTCAAATAAAATATAAAGGCATTTATTTAACTAATAGAAATTACACAGGAATATGGCTCTTACTTCAAAATAACAAAGCATGGTTCCTTCCCTAACTTGAATAATGCTCTGAGGCAAAAGCCTCGCTATCTAATTCCTAAACTACATTGCTAAGCATTAGTCCATCTTGCAGCCATAAAATTCATCCAAAAAAAGTCCCGTCTTCTCTCTCAGATTGCTCACAGCATTGGAAAACAGTCACCTGTTGCTTTCTGGACCGATCAGGTTTCACTTGCTTCTGGCTGGAATGTTCACTTAGCCATTGTTTATACATTCACTTGTGATAAGCTTCACAACCAAACCAATAGTGCACTTTAATATTGGCATTGTTTACTTTTGGCCTAAAGAAATACTTGCCTACTTCTAAAATCCGTTACATCTGCCAGTAAAGGATTTTAGCCCCAGCTGGCCAAAACAACATTGAACAGTGCCTGAAATCCTCTCAGGCCACTCCCCGGACTCTCCCATTGGTCCACTAACCCACCAATCGGTACAGGCCCCTGTCATATATTATATATCACTTAGGTAACCACCACAGCTGTCACCAGGGCTGCTGACATGATTGCATCCAAATGCCCCCTTCTATGCCAAGCCTGTCCAGCTTCTTGGTACAATCCAAAACTTTGGGCAATGAAGCAGCATAGGAGGAGAATAGAGAGCATCTGAAGGTGGACCTCGATGGAATTTAATTTAAAGGCCACAAAATTGCATAATATATTTATCCATGGTCAGGGTATGAGGAGAACATCTTCCCTACTTGGATAAGTGAAGCTAAAAAACATCAAGCCAAATTCTTTCATCTAGATTCATCTGGGATTGGTCACAGTGACAGGCGTCCCAGCAATATTTCCTGTGAACCAATTTGCAGCATTTTAAAAGACAAAGTGAGACCATCTCCTGGGAACTTGACCTCCATGTTTTTCCAGAAGATTGAGCTGAGATTCTTCCTCTCATTTAACTTCTGACCCCATTCTTGCTATCCTACTGATCTTTGTACAGATATGTATCTTGAATGAAGGGCATTGTCCTAGTAGTGGTAGAGCTTTTCTTGAATATTTACAATTTATTCATGTTTTCTGCCTCAAGATTATTACTGATACAGTTTCCTTTTTATTCTATCTGCCCCCATTCCAATTATTTATTCTCTTTCCGGATAAGGACTTCTGGGGACTTCATCAAACCAGCAGAATACTGTGAGACTTTTGAACTGGCCTAGTGAACTGTTCTCCTGGAGAGCTCAATAGTTTAGGCATTTGATCGAGAGGTTGGAAGTTCAATTCTGCTCTGAGCCTTCTTGGCAGGAACTGGATTCAATAATCTATAGGGCCCCTGGTGGTGGTGGTGGTGGTGGTGATGATGATGATGATGATGATGATGATGATGATGATGACAGTGATGATGATTGATGATGATGATGATTGTGGATTTAAAGTAAACAACAATAAATCAACTTTACTCATATAGTACTTCATCAATTATAGTCAATGATGGGATGACAGAACAGATCACTTTAGGCCGAGGAACTAGACAGGGTTGTCCTTTGTCACCAGTTTTGTTTTGCATTGTAATAGAGTTACTCGCAAATGCAATAAGGGACAATGAACGAATCAAAGGTATGGGGAAGGAGGGGAAGATTAAAATCAGCTTGTTTGCGGATGATGCCTTGATAACAATAAAAAAATCCATTAGAAAATATACCAAGAATAAAATTACATTTAAAGGAATTTGGTGAAACAACTGGGTTATGTGTAAACTGGCAAAAATCAGAAATTATGCTGTTTAATCATGATAAACAAGATATGGAGGAGATTTCCAACTATGGATTGAAAGTCTGTAAATATATGAGATATTTAGGGATACTTTTAGATAAAGATTTGGTTAAGACAAGGGAACGGAACTATAACAAATTAAAGGAAGAGATCAGGAATAAACTACAAAATTACTCCAAATTAAACCTATCATGGTTTGGCAGAATAGCATTGGTAAAAATGAAGATACTTCCTAAAATCAACTTCCTTTATAGAATGCTACCCATTCAGTACACAGAAGCTGAAATTAAAGCTTATCAAGATCTGATAAACAGATATTGTAATGGAGGTAAAAAATCAAGAATAAGTAAAAGCTTTTGGTATAGATCACAAAAGGAAGGAGGCACAGGCATACCCAGCCGTAGAAACTACTATACAGCTAACCAGCTTAGTTTTCTGGGGGAAGTATTATATAAACCGGAAAAAATAATATGGTGGGAAATTGAATCAGACGAGATAAATGGGGATATAAATAAATACTTGTTCAGTTTCCCTAAAAAAAAGATATCAAATTAAAAAACCCCTCCTGAGGTCCCTATTAACCACTTGGACAAAGCACAGAAGGAAATTGGCTACGGAAGTATCCCCTCTCAGTTTGGTAAGAGGTCAGGAAAATTTCCCCACGAATATGAAGAAATATGGAGAATTATTTAAAACAATGAAAGTGGCAAGAGTAAAAGAGTGGATTAATAAGATGAGAACAAAGCAAGATATTAAGCGCATATTACAAGCTAAGCATTTAACTTGGTTAAATTATGCCCAATTAGAAAGTTGGACGAAAGATTGGATAAGGAGAAATACACAACTCAGAGAATATACAAAGTTTGAACAATTCTTGCTAACATATGAACCAGAGAAAGGAAACACAGGGAAAGGAGCAGTAGGTAAAATATACAAAATAATTGAGGATTCACTAGAGGTAAGGGAACAAGAAATAATAAGAGAGGTGTGGAAGCAAGACATTGGTAAAGAAATAAAAAAAAGATGAATGGAAAAGAATTTGGAATATGAGGATATTACATTCATTATCCGTTAGAATAAAAGAAAATTATTTTAAAACTATTTTAAGATGGTATATGACACCAGTCAGACTGAATAGAATAAAATCAAGATATTCTAAGTTTTGCTGGAAATGCGAAAAAAAGATAGGTACTTATATTCATCTTTGGTGGGAATGCGAAATAGTTCAAAAGTTTTGGCAACAGATCTTCGGTGAGATAAAAGAAATATTACAAACTGATATTAAATGTAAGCCAGAAATTGCGTTGCTATCACTACCACCTACTAATATAAAACAACTATATAAAAACAAAAGAATTAACTGCAAATTTTATGACAGCAGCAAGACTGATTATAGCTAAAAATTGGAAACTGAATTCAGATTTTAAAATTGCTGACTGGTATAAGGAAGTGTGGGATATAGCTTTAAACGACAAATTATCCTGTAGTATAAACGTTTTGCGAGGGGAAATGAGCAAGGATATATTTTATGATATATGGGGAAAATTTATAGATTATGTATTATTAAAAGGGAAAGGGATACAACCGTCATACAACCAAACACAGTTCTGGAGAAAAGGACTCTAAGAAGACAACTGGGGAAAAAAAAAGAATAGGAAGAAGGAAGAGAAGATAAAGGAATACTGGATGGTCCCGGGGGGTTGGGGTGCACTTTGTAGTGATATTTTTGTTCATTGTATTGTTTATTGTATGTTTGTTTATTTTAAATAAAAATTATATACAACGTAAACAACAACAGCTATTATATCTTTAATGCCTGATTCTGAGATATTTTTATGAGTGGCTTTTCTAGGCATAAATAGTAAGGCAAAAACAGGGACATTACTTTCACGGCATCAGGACCATTAGAAAGCAGAGTGTCACCCTACACTTGATGGTGTAGCTTACACTATGCTTCATTAGTGTGTGGTACAATGACCATCATGTGGCTGTTAATTTCACTGCAGTATACCTAAATTTAAAGAGCAAGGCACCCAGTTTCAGAGCCTTTTTTAAAAAACAATTAAAAGAAGTGTTGCATTGCTTTCAAAAAATATGAATGACACATGCTTATGTTCAATTAAAAGTGGTACCTCAATTTGCGAATTTAATCCATTCCGAATGCATGCTCTTATGTCAAACTACTCTTAAGTCAGGGTACCTATCTAAACATTGAAAAAATAAGTTAAACAATAAAAAATGAAAAACAATTGATAAGTCAAGCAAATCATATCTAAAATTTGTAAGGCAGCAGTTAAAACACCAACAGTTTTCCACTCTTAAGTCAAATTGCTCTTAAGTCGAGCTGCTCTTAAGTCGGGGTACCACTATATTTGTTTAAGGTAAAACTCATCACAATTGCTCACCTGGTTCTTTCACCTGAAGTGAGAACTTTGAGACTGCTTGTATCTCAGTGTCAGAGAAACAGGATCCTTTTGTTGCAATGCTGTCTTAAGGGTGCACTGCATGAACCTGTAGGCACTTATCAAAAGGAATCATAGTGTAACTCAATTACTAATTGACCTTTTCAGCTTCAACACTCATCAAGTAACACAAGACAACTGACTTCTGCTGTTCTGGAAGCTCAAGTAACAAACTGCTCAGCAATAGAGAACCCCGCTTGTTAAAATGGGAGAGAAAAGATTAAACATAACCATATTCTCAGTCAGTGTGCTGAGAAACATCAGCCTGATTTAGTCTCTCTTTGACACTTCCCTTTTGAAAAGGCAGGGATGGCCAGACTTGGTGAGAGGAAATCACTTGGGGCCTGTACAGATGAGCAGTCTGTTTTGCCCTTAAAAAGTTATTTGCTTTAGTGTGATATGTTTCATCTTTCACTTATGTTGTCCTTCTCTTCACACTGATCAATGTTTTTTTTCTCTCATGAAAGAAGGATCCAGGCAGGTCTTTAGATTTCCCCAGTAACTTCCCCTTTCAATTAATGGTGTCCTCATATATGCACTTGTTATCTGGTCATCAACCACCAAAGCTGAGACTGAAATCAAGATATAGTTTCCTCAGAACCTCTTCCTCCCCCAACAATTGGCCCTCCACAGACTTTCCTAGAACTATGGAAGATGAGCAAGGTGTTACCAGGAAGCTGGGCAGAACCACATGACTCTCCACTGCCTGGCCAAAACCATACTTGTATGGAAAGCACTATGGTGAGAAGATCAAAGGATAATCTGATAAAATGGGGCTCCCCTATAGAAGACACATGGTGCAAATATGGAGAGGAATGAAACATCTCACACACATTGAAATGCATGTGGTGGCTCTCATCATGCACAGAGGAAGATCTCAGGCTGGCAAGAGTGAATATTTTTGATGTGGCCCAGTACTGGGCAAATGTCATCTAGGGTTGAGTTTGGGTTTTGTTTGTTAGTTTGGTTGGTTTTTTTGTGTTGTTTTTAAAAATCTCATTCAATCTATACACCTTTTTATATGTAATAATTTTATTACTTATTTATATTCTTCTTGGTAATGTGTGATTATCTGTATAATTTGTTGGTGCCTCTGGTATAAATACACCACGGGGGCATCACCTCATATAGCATTGCTCACAGCTCTATTTGGATTTGAAGTAACCATCTGCATGGATTATAAAATGGAACAATTGGGATAGCTCTGGATTGAGCCAAAAAGCTATAGCCCTGGTGCTGTGCCAAAGAGGAACAGATCAGCTCTAAAAGGGAGTAAGGCGGATTGTTTTAATTCAAAACACAAGTGATAGTATAATATGATTCAACTCAAACAGCAGACAAACAGTACAAAAAGCAATCCATGTGCCCATGTGGATTTTCTTGACAAATATTTGGTGAGTGACTGCTGGTCTGAGGGACAGCACTGTACTTTCAAGGAGTAGGAATCTAGCATATCTACTCTGAAGGTGGTAAGTCTGAGCACAATGTGCCTGAATGCTTGAGGGCTAGAAGTGTGTGGATAAAATGGTTCCAATTCAAGGCCTTTGCCTCTTGCCTCCTCAGTCCCTGAACTTTCTGCACCGAGCAGTGAGTTCTGAATGAGAGTTCTGTTTTGGAATTACTAGTTGACAGCATCACCTTCTTTAAGCTTCCAGGACTAAACATCAGCTGAAGGGCAGGCCCTTATGTGACATAGGGAAAAATGCTCTGAGCACATCTGATCTTGCCTGATCACAGAAACTAAGCAGGGTTTTGGGCCTGGCTGATACTTGGATGGGTGACCAGCAGGGAATACCAACTGCTGTAAGTGTTTGGAGTATTTATATATTTTTATATTTCTATACAGCACTGATTTTCCTATAGGAACTCTAGGCAGTTTACATAGAGGAAACAAATCAAAAGAAGTGAATACTGGCAAGCCACTCCAGTATTTCTGCCAAGAAAACTCCATGGACATGAGATCACAAACAGTCAGTCACAATTGTCATGATACAACAACAACATTCTGCTGCTGGGGCATATGGAAGATGCCCTGTCAGTTCACATATATTTTATCTGTGGAGATTTTCAGTCATCCAGGTGAGGTTATCTAGAAGCTGAGTCATGGGAACTGGACTCTTTTCTTGCGGGATCAAAACAGTTTGCTTCTAATCCATGTAGTGAAACATTTCGACCACACCAGAAAAGAAGACCATTTGCCATGACCCAATTCTTGGATTCACGTGGAGTTCCTTTTTCCCAATCTTGCACTGCCTGGGCATGATAATCAAGAAGGTCAATGAGTTGTGAAGCAGGAGTTCGATTCCCTCCCCTGCCCACAACGTTTGATATGCTCAAGCCAATTCCCACTAATTCCTCCCAATCCCCTCTCCTCACCCCTGGCTTTTTGGTTGGCCACTGCCACCACCATGAAAGGATTTAGTGATTCAATTTCTCCATGAACTCCTCTGATTCCATGGACTGAGTCTGGTTTTGACGTACAATGCTAAGCAACATGATTACCGCCTCTGTGTCCACATGAAAGTTGGGGCACCATAATCTTCTCCTTGACTACATGCAGGAAAAGGCTTTGGTCGGCTTTGATTTCCTTTTCCACCAAGGAGGCTTTATCTGGCTAGTACTGTATTTTGACAGGTTTTTCTCAGGAAGGAGGGTCACAATAATAGGTCACATTATACATCATAGACCTTCTTACTCTCTTTCATAAATGTAAAGCTCCTAGGCAGGATCCACCCACCTCCACACTCCATCTTTCGCAAGGCACAAGCTGAGCTGTGGATGTAGCTTATGCAGTTGGTTCACAAAACCCAAAGTGTTTATGGCATATTTCTGCACTGCTGACTCTGGAATGTTTAGGAGTGTGTGTGTGTGTGTGTGTGTGTGTGTGTGTGTGTGTGTGTGTGTGTGTGTGTGTGAATCATTAGCGCCTTACCTTATTTAATATGGAAATCATGTCAAAGGTAAATGTCAAGAGGCTACAAAATTACCCTCCTTATCTCCCCTACATTTATCAGTTGATAAATGGAAAGACAGTGCTGCCAAAATAACTGTGAATGAATAATTTATAAAATGACTGATGCTTCGTGTATATTGTTTCAGGCAGGAAACAGTAGGACATCAATAATCAAAAGGAGCTGGATTAATTTAACAGAATTCTGTAGCTAATATTTTTATCTAAATGCTACAGTTGCGGACCTCCATCGTTAGGAAATCCCTCCCTCAGCCACTTTGTTATCTGAATCAAAGCCCACAGAAGTCGGTGGGAAGCGTCCTCTTTGGAAACCTTCCCAAGAGTTTGCCTTTGCTTATTTTGTTTGGCTTGAAGTTCATATTTGGGCACCCAGTTCATCTTAGTGCAGTGGTGCATGGGGACGGGGTGTGGGCCTGTTCATTAGACAGAAGTCACATTCACCCTGATACTTTTCCAAAATCTGGAGATGAGACACCATGTCCCCCTACTTCCTCCTTTCTTTTTCATACATGACCTGGCTGTTTTGCTGCCATTAGCCAATTGCTGTTGTCTTCGTAGTGCCATCTGTGCCCATGGTGTTTAACATGTAAAATATAACATGATGAAACAAGAAGAGATGGTAGATTGTTTGTATAGGTAGGGGAAAGAACATAGACATTTGTTTGAACAATGTACAAGGACCTATGCTGAGAAGGAGCTTGAAAGAACTGAGGAAGGTAGCCACAGAGAGGCATTATGGGAAGCAGGTACAGGCATAGGTCATGTATGTGTTGTTAGAAAGATGAGTTGATATGTCTTAGGGAGCTGGCTGGCTTCTCAAGGAATTGCTATATTTCTCCAGGTCTTTGGGTGGGCCAACAAGTCATCAAAGTAAATTGTGCTGGAGGAATAGGAAGCTTTTGGTATGTGAGCTGGTTTTTAAAATAGGGAATCAATTTCTACTATTTCCCAACTGGCACCAGGGAGGATCGGTGCCTACTTGGCCACCAAAACTGGCTCTCCTTCCAGATCTGGGTTGAATTGGACAAGTTTTACTCAGATTTTGGTCTCATTGCTTATATTGGCTTGATGCCTGTTTCAACTGGTGCAGAAGCAACTGTGACCTCTTTCCCAACCCTTGGCTGCCTTATCTCTGTGACATCACAAGGACCTGCCATCTGCTCTCAGATTTTACCTCTGAAATCTCAGGGAGTGTGATGCGGCTGGTGACAGCAAACAGAGATGCAATGTCTCTGATAAAAAGCCTTCGAGAATACATATCTGATACAAGCATGGAAATAGATGCAGGTTGAAAGAGTGACAGAATGGATTCTAGGTTCAATCTGTGCCATGAATCTCCCCATGGCCAGGCCATGGCTGCTGTACTAGGTAGCCTTCTGAATGAATCTTATTGAACTGAGCATGACTCCTGACTTGCCCTTGAAAAGCTAAGCAGGATACGATGGGAAAAATCCTGTTTGTGCAACTATAAAGTCAACTTACACCCACATAAATGTGCCAGGCATTGCATATGTTGATTGCAAAATTGGTTGCATAATGCGGTCTCATTGCAATGATTATGTGATGGCCCGGTGGAAGTGCTTTGTGGCTAGCTCTTCCACCTTACTGCTATTATGTTAATCAGGTTATGCCTGCATAATTGTGCAAAAGAATTTTGCTCAATAAAATCTATCTGCTGTGCTCATAAGTTTTGAAGATTCTGAAACTACCAGATGGAGTGTTTCTGTCATGTCAGTTCCAAATGCCTGGCCATTTAGTTGTTTAACATCTCTCACCCCACTCTGTACCAGCAATTAGATGTGTGCCATGTCGAATTCAACCTTTTAATCCTCAGTTTCTTCAGTTTTATGCCCCTGCTGACCTTCAACTCCTCTCCTCTGTTTCATACAAACCATCTTACAAATGGTTCCTTTCCTTACCTACCTCCAGTCCAGATCTCTGCATTCTGCCACAAGGCTAGAAGTACTTTAGAAGTGCCACAAGTGCTGCAAGGCTAGAACACATGGACCTTCCAAAGCTCACAGTGCTATGTACCAAAATAGATTAATAAAGGCACTAAATAAGAATGCAAACTCTAAAATACTTGGTCCATATTGTCTGACCGACCTTTCAATTCTCCATTGACTGGAACAGTTCACCATTCTTCATGCCTGTCTTAGGTCATGTACGCTTGAGTCAGTCTTCATTTGTTTCTGGTCTGTGCAGTGTCAGAGACAGTAACTTGCAGAACTGACATGTTGTAGTGAAGTGAATCCACCTGCACTCAGTGCCCTTAGAAATATATTTCTTAATTGTGGAATATTTTCACATTCCATAAACAATGGATTAGGATGCATGCAGTTTTAGCTGATGTAATACTGCACATTTAGGAAGGGCAAACACCATCTGCAATGAGGCTCTGGATGACCAGTCACAGAATTAGAACTATCATCCACAGAATGTTTGAGACATATTTTCTTAAAAAAAAAAACAAAAAAAAACAAATTGGCATCTATCTCCATTTACCCCCCGCCAAAAACAACAACAACGTTTTGTGCAGTCATAACTGGCAAACCACTCCAGTATTCCTGCCAAGAAAACTCCATGGACATGGGGTCACAAAGAGTCGGTCACGACTGTAATGACACAAAACACAACCAGTGGATGGGAACTGGATATCTTTTGCAGACTTGCAGCACGATTTCCCAGCATCAAAACCCAATAACTCTAAGGAGTCTTGCTTACTTCTGACTTCAGACGTGCTCGCACACAGGACTGCACTATGAATTGTTATTACATGGCATCATTTCATCATTTACAGTGACCTTATGAATGAATAATCTCCGAAAGGTCCTATGATTAATAGCCTGCTCGAATCTTGCAAACTTATAGCAAGTCACTCATCTCACGTCCATTCTTCCTATTCCGTACTGCCTTTAACTTTCCCCAACATGATTATCTTTTTTGTTGAGATTGTCTTCTCTGGCATGATTATGCCACTTTGTTTCATGCAGGCTTCAATTGATCTAGAATCCACTGATTTTTCTTTCTCTTGGTTGATGGGATGCATAACATTCTTCTCCAATAGTTCTTTTCAAAGGATCTTAGGGAAAGGCACTCCACCAAGCAAACAGATACTAAGTCATGGAGGGCCTTTGTATCTGGATCTGGAATCCCCTACTGCTAGTCTTCAGTCAATGATTGTAGGGTGTAGGTTATAGCCCATCTCTTTTGCTTTCATTTCATTATTTCATACTTTGCAGTATCATTGTGTTTCATATTTTATGCTATTGCTTTGCACTGTACTGCTGCTGTGTGTTTGCATTCTTTAGTAAGAACTTTTAGTGACACATACATAGCCTGTGTTAGTCACAACTTTGACCATGTGCCCCAGTGTTGCAGTTTTATTGTTAGTTTTATTCAACTTCACTGTATCTTAAGTACAGTTGTGCAACCTTTTCTTGTGTGGTGCTCATTGTCTCTTAAATCCAAAAGAACCTAATGCCATCTGGGCAGAAAAAATACTCATTTTCAGTCATTGTTTCCTCAGTCCTCATCCAAAACTCTATTCATTTTGTCACAGTGACTGTTAGATTAAACTGACAGGGATGCACCCTTATCTGACACCTTTGTCTATAAGGAAGCATTCTGCTTCTTTGTATTCAGTTCCAAAAAAATATCCAGATCATATACCCCACATATGGTAGAATTTTTGTAAACTCTTCCATATGACTTTGAATGGGAAATTAGCGTTGTACCTAGTAATGATCTTGAAATAATTAGGAAAAGTCCACATGGTTCGGGATTATACCAATGCAAGGGTGAAATGATTACTTTATCGGACCATTAAAGAAACCACACAGATTGCAAGATTTTGTTGTTAAATCTCACTTCCTCTTTTGTGTACCACGTGTTTATGTGTAGCGCAGGAAAAAAATGTAGGTCAGAATCCCCCAAAATCGTGGCAGATGTTCGTGCCAAATCTGCTTTTGTGAGGTGAATCTAGACCAAGGTTGTAAAGTCAGCTGGGAGGCAAGGTTTCAAAAATTGTCCTGTGTAGGCATGGCTGGAATTTTCCACCCTGAACTTCAAACAAAGGATTTGCTAATTATTCTATGCTCCCCCCCCCACCTCTCACCCATCCCATTGCTTGTCCGTGAAGCATAAAGTTTGTTTTGGGCTGGCAGGCCATTTGGAAAAACAATACAGAGACTTAGCAACTTCTGTTAGAGCCTTTTCACACGACCCCTAAACTCCGCGGCAAATGGCTCCCAGCTCCGGTGGTTAAAATTGTTTCCCCACCAGCTCCGGAGTTTGCAGAAAATTAAGTGCGACCACGCCCACCTAAGCGCGTCCCAGCGCACTTTTCAGGTACCTGCTCTCCGGGGGTGAAAAATCCCTGATGCGGATCTAATGTAGTGGGTGCGGGCTTTAGAAGATGGAGGTTAGGATTACACTTTTTTGCCTGGTAGCATAGGAACCAATTACTGCCAGATCAGTCCAGCGGAGTAGCAAGGTTTTGGGGTGCCCGGGGCCAAAGGTTTTTTTGCACCCCTCTGGCCCTCCCCAACTCCATCCCATCCACCCAGCAATCCTGTGGGGGTCATGTGTGCGTGTGTGCATGCATGCACACACATTAGCGCACATGCCTTACCTTTCCCCCACGTGGCAATGAAGTGTTGGAGGAGGGGGAGGGTGCCGCAGCCACCACTTTCACATGCATGCCTGCCTGCAGCTGGACTTGGAGATGGCAGGTGGGGGGTAGTAGGGGATTTGGCACCCCCTGATTGCTGCACCCGGGGTGCCCCGCCCCCTTGCCCTCCCCACACCACGCCCCTGGATCAGTCATATTAATAGTTTTCCCTCTGTAGATGTCACAGTTTATATCTACAGTACTCACGTTTCTTCAGTTTGCAGGCTGAGGTTGAGAATGTCCAAGGTGGTGGTGTGGAGCAGCAATTTGATGATATATAGTTCAGAAAGAATTAGGAAAACATTGTGTGGTCCAGGCTTACACAAATGTAAGAGATAGGTAATACATTTATTGAACCATTACAAAAATCACGCAAACTGCAAGGTTTCATGGGTAAAATGATCTTATTAGTTACTGCACTCTTTGGCTTGTACTGTACTTTATTTCGGATAGGAATTGTTCCAGCCTGTGGGCCATTGTTTTGTTTTCCATCCTTGGTGGCATATACTTATTAGGACTTTTAGCTGGAAATAGCTTTATGATGTTCCATCTACTCCTAATGAATTATTTCTGCCAATTTATGTGAGAGCAGCTCTGTGGTCTTCACAGAAAGACTCCTCTTTGACGCCATCTGTCATGCTACACCTGCTCTATACAGTTCTTTCATACTTTTCCTAAATGAAGCAGGTAGGCTCCTAACCTAAACCAAGCAGGGGGAAATGGTGGCCATCCAGCATAAAACTGATTTCTACACATAGATTATAAATGTAGTCTTTTTAAAATTAAAAATCCTAGAATCTTCAAACCATCAGGCCCTGTGCTAGGCTTCCCCTAAATTTTTTTGTTACAAATCACCATCTTGTTTATTTTCATTACTTTGAGATTTATGCCACAGATCCAAATTAAATCCAAACTGAAGAAATGGTGAATAAATGTATAAATAAGGAGACAATATAATTAAACTATAGCATGTTGTTGTTGTTGTTGTTGTTACTGTTATTATTATTGTTGTCATTGTCATCATTGTTGTTATTGTTGTTGTCATTGTCATTGTTGTCATCATCATCATCATCGTTGTCGTCATCGTTGTCGTTGTCGTCGTCGTCGTCATCATCATCATCATCATCATTTCCCTTAAAATTGTGCAATCTCAAATTAGCACTTCAAACCACATTAGTGCCTTAAAATTCAAATTGCAGTGCTCACAGAGTTTTCTTAAAAAAAAAAAAAAAACACCTATATGTGGGGATGCAGTTTGAAAATCCAAAATGTCATGACATCAATTCATGTCTTCTTGAAGTGAAACAAACTCATCCAATGATCAAACAATTAGACACTCTTTTCACTCACTTCCTCAATATGAAATTAGAAGATGGCTTTAAATATCTATTTACCCATCAACTAGTTTAAAAAAAAAACAAAATTGTGAAAACTTAATAGGGATTTTCCCCCTTCAGATAAAATGCTTGCAGGGGAGCTTTCCCCTCCCTATGCCTCGACTTTTCTGTGCTTCTCTCCCTCCCTCCCCTCCTTCTTTTTTTATTGATATCGCTGTGCTTTTTGATCTCTGTATTTCTTTGTTTTAGCTTCCCAGGTACCAAGGGAAAATGGCTAGCTGTGAGTTCTTTTTTAGCTTTTCCCTGCTCAGAAGGCCCCTCTGGCTTAGCCAGCTGGATCACACTGAATTAGTCAAGTGGTTCATTATCTCCCTTCTCTGCACATATTGCTCCAGGTAACAAAATGCCCAAACAAGAGAGCCAAGGCCTTCTGCCGCTCTGTCTGTGAAGTTGTGTTGTTGTGGCCAATTCTGCATATCAGCCTGGTGCTCTGGGAGAGCATCGCTCTCTCCATCCCTTGCCTGCAGTGCTTCCCAATATCCGTTTAGTCACAGCGGTTAGTTAACCATGGAGCTGCTGATAACATAGGATGGAGTTCTGGCATGCCCTCTCCCACGCACCTCTTGCAAGCAAGCCCATAGGATCCTCGGGATGTCTCTTTTGCAATGCAGGGCCTACTGCTGGACATGGGGCCAGTTGTGAGAGCCAGACCAATTATACTGTTGGTGTAGATGCAGTGTTATGTGAGCATGGCTCTCTCATTAGCCTGTCAGCAGGATGGATGTTCTGTGGCAGGGCATTTTCTGCACTGGAAAAACATTAGGTAAATAACTAGGTCAGGCATGGGGTGGGGGTGGGGACACTGTTTGAAGTACCTGCCTCACTAGTAAAATCTTTGTCCAACTAGTTCTTTAAAAATTTTTTTTTTTAACAAATGGTACCATGGTCACTTCTTTCCTCCTTTTGTTTTCATAGAGTTGCAGTCTACTAGCAGCTGCTGCCTTGGACAGGTTTGAACCATGCATCTTCAATCCTTAGGATGCCTTTCTTAGAGTGACCTTTACTGAAACTATAAGATACCTTCAGGCCAGTTCTCTCATGTGACCGGAAAGATGTGCCACAAATCCATTTCTGTTCACTTCTTTAGCTGCTTGTTTTTTAGGGGTTGGGGGAATGGGTGGGATATTGTCATGGCCAACTCACCTAGATTTAAAACAAACATCACCTTGATTTGAGTAAATATCACCTAGATTTAAATTTGTCTTCAGTTATAGAGGCAGAGGAGGGTAAGAGGAAACACAGTAGGAAATATGTAGCTTAGTGCAGTGTTTTTCAACCTTTTTTGGGCAAAGGCACACTTGTTTCATGAAAAAAATCACGAGGCACACCACCATTAGAAAATGTTAAAAAATTTAACTCTGTGCCTATATTGACTATATATAAAGTAATTCTCTTGAATAGGAATCAAATAAACACAAAGAAAGTATTTTATAATTACTTTATTATGAAATAGTAAACAGAAATATGAAAAATTATAAAATACTTTATTCAGTGCGCAACCTGGGTCTGTTTGGCTGAACACAAAGCTGATATTCTTCAGCTTTTCCAACGGCACACCAGGCAACATCTCGCGGCACACTAGTGTGCCGCGGAACAGTGGTTGAAAAACACTGGCTTAGTGTTAAAACACCTGCATTGTGTGCAGATACAGTGGTCCCCCCACCCTTTCACGGTTCATATACTGTGGTCCCGGTATATCGCGGGACCACAGTATATGAAAGTCAAAGCCCCCTGGGGCAAGCTGCATGGGCCTATTTGGGGCCTCCTACACTTACCTGAGACCTGGTACTGCCCATGAATGGGTCTCTGATGGGTTTCCCGGGCTTGTCAGAGGCCCCAGAAGTGGTTTCCAGCGAACCGGAAGTGACTTCTGGATCGCTGGAAACCATTTCTGGGGCCTCTGACAGGCCCAGGAAGTCCATCGGAGGCCTGTTTGGGGCAGTGCCAGGCCTCAGGTAAGTATAGGAGGGCCCAGAGAGGACCCCCAGTCCCGACCCAACCCATCATCTGCATATCATGGATTTTCACTTATTGTGCATCAGGTTGGGTCCCTAACCCCCGCGTTAGGCAGGGGATTACTGTAGTATGGTGTCCAATTTGTGGCACATGCAGTTAAAAATAGGAGAAGCAGATCATGTGGAACAGGGGTGCCCAAACTTTTTGTAAGGAGAGCCAGATTTGGTGGCTGAGAATGTGTTAGGGGCCGGTTGCTCTCTGACCCTGCCACCCCACTGCAAGCCCCACCCGCAGGAAGGAAGGCGGGGACCAAGGGAGGGAGGGAGGGGTCAGTGTTGGTGGAAATTTATTTTAAAAAAAACATCGGGCGAAGGAGGGGGAGGGAGGGGCGGGCCAGCCAGCCATGGGCCACTCAGAATGGCCTGACAGGCCGGATTTGGCCCCCGGGCTGGACTTTGGGCAGGCCTGATGTGGAAGATTCTTGAAAGTGACTGCCAGCTAGAGTACTCAATAGTGGTGTAAATAGACAAATATTTTGATCTAATACTGTTATGTCGCTTATTGTATTCCTACTGTAGAGGTGGGCAAAGTGTCCTCTAGATGTTGAACTGAAACTCCCATGAGGATTAAGTTTTTCACCCAGTAGTGAGGAATGCTGGGAGTGGCAGACTAGCAATCTCTAGAAGACTGTAGTTAAGCCACAGTTCTCCTGTAGAGATAAAGTGAAAATGGTTGCCTGTTGGGAACCATAGGAGCAAAACCACTTCCTTTCAAAATGTTAAAGGTTATTCCACCAAATCCATTTGTCTCTGCATTCAGGTAACACCAAAGAAAGTACACAGCATATAATTAACTCAATTGACAAAAAGGTTCAATTTTTGTTTAGAGCTTTCTGTGTTCACCAACATTCTGAAAATTCCAGGAAATTCCAGATTGTTAAAGACATATTGTTTAGACTGTTGGTTCCCAACCTTGACTAAGACAGGTGTTCTTGGACTGCAGTTCTCAGAAGAAATCTGCTAGCTAGGGTTTCTGGAAGCTGCAGTTCAAGCACATCCAGGTTATCCAAGGTTGGGAACCACTGGCTTAGAATATTTGTATATCGAGTATCCAAATGTCAAGACACTAGATGGAGTCCCAGGAAACTACTATGCATCTTTGGGTTTCTAAAAAGTGGACAAGTCTCAGGGCAACCTATGATGATTTTGAACATGGGCTAGGCACAGATCCAGGAGTACAACCAGCTCCTTGCCAAGGAGTAACCATTTGCCACCAAGACTTACACAATTTCCTTTATGCACCAAAATTTGGCAATAGGTTTCTGGCCTCCATTTTGCAGAAACTGGGCAAACATTATTCTTGCCAATACAGGAGCTATCCTGTTGTTAGATGCGACAGTTTTAGCATCATCTTAATCAATTTTCAAGTAATGTTTTAAATTTTGTAAGTGGTTTTAAGAGTTTTTAATATATTGTATGGTGTTTTTTGTGTTTTGTATAGCACCTTGTTGTTTTGAGTGTGTAGTGGAACAGCAATTTCATTGTGCATATCTTGCATATGGGTAATGACAATAAAACTCTCTTCTCTTCTCTTCTCTTCTCTTCTCTTCTCTTCTCTTCTCTTCCCTTCTTTAGGCTAAAGATACATGTTTTGTAGTGTTTTATCATAATTCACAAGGGTAGAACACATAAAGGTACAGGTTTGCGTTTAACTGGCAGGGTTTCTTCCAAGAGCAAATAGCACAAGCTACTTGGATGTGCAGTTGTTAGGAATAGATTATACCAAGCGATTAGTTTGCTATTAGTTTGGCTCTTGAGTACCACAAGCAAATTTTAAATCAGTAGCTTTGGAATAATCACCTCTGTAATTAAATCTCTATATAACTGTAACTCTCACCCAGAGATCAAAGAAGTATATTGTTACTTCCTTCTCCACAAAATACAGTACAGTTTTAGTTCATTGAGTTCCCTCCCACCTATTATCATATAGACATAATTGTCAAGGTTTTTGTATTTTAAAATAATCTATTCAAATGTATAGGGTTATATATTTTAATATAGTAATTAAATCACAGAGCACAAAGTTATTTGGCAAAGCTGTAGTATATGATTAGTTGTCAATCATTAATTTGAGAGAAAGGCGCTGTTTAGGTAAACAATAGCTGTGGCAGGTCACCCACCCTTTTTTTTGCAAAAAATTGAACTTGGTGGAGAAATGAGAAATATCTGGAGATCTTTTAGATATTCAAGCACAATTTAATCCTGGATATATCAGATGCCTTCTGTTTGCCTTCCTTACCCTGCAATTACTTTGTTAAGTCACTCACCCATCAGCTGCTCTGCTGTAAAACACTTCCATTTCACCAAGCCTTCTAAAGGCAGTATACTCCTGCATGACTTAAAAAATGCTTCTCAGTTTTCTGAGGGACATTGTTGTTGTTGTTTATTCTTTGGCCTCTTAGGTGTGTTTGAAGAAGGGAAATCCGGGTAGGTCCTTCTTATTTGAAAATGTGAATTCATCTGAGTTATCTCTGTTTATATTTATTAGTTCCTGAGTATCTTCTGCCTCACTAGGCTCACTAGGGCAGCTCTAGAAACTTGTAAGGTCAGTCCTAAAGTAGAGTATTTATTTATATCATTTATATACTGTGCATCTAACCTAAGGCTACTCTAGGTGCTTCACAGCATAATCAACAATAAAATAATACTACAAATATAAAATAAAATTGTAAATAGATAACAGATTACTAATGCCAGGGCTCATCTGTAGGGTTTGTTGAAAAATAACATATGCTGGTAACTCCAAGCAGTTACATAGTTCCTTCATTCCAAAGCTTATAGAGTCTAGAAGGGACACATATCAAATGTTATTTTTTTTAAAAAAAATATTTTTCTCTTTGTGCCAGTTTTGTTAAATGGGGGTTCACACCAGCATAAATTCCAGCTTCGGAGGAGAGAATTTCCTCAGGGACACAGAACACAGGAAAAGAATGAAGTTTCTCCCCTATATTCCATTGATCATGAGTTCCCATACCTGATGCACTTTACATTTAAATAACCCATTGTGTAAAGCAGTGGCTGTGGCTGCTGATTCCAGTTTCTAGGGTGCAGTGAATGCTACTCAGGTTTTAGTTTGTACTTTACAGGAGTTGTCCAAGGTGCTGAACTCACAGAGGGGATAGCGTTCTCTGCCTTGAATAGCTCCTGCAAGCATGGAGTGGATTCACCTCACCTCAGAGATTGGAATCTCCAATTGTCATTGATTCAAAGTATGCCCTAGTATGTATGACTTAAAGTGTTCTGCTTATATACCGTCCCATACCACTTCCTGCCACAAGATGTGGTGATGGCATCTGGCCTGGATGCCTTCAAAAGGGGATTGGACAGATTCCTGGAGGAAAAGTCCATCACAGGTTGCAAACCATGAGGTAGATGTGTAATCTTCAGGCTTAAAACTGGGGTACTTCAAGGGCCAGATGCAGGGGAGTGGTATGAGGAGACAGATATCTAGTCTCATGCACTCCCAAAGGCATCTATCTGGTGGGGCCACTGTGAGATACAGGAAGTTGGACTAGATGGGCCTTTGGCCTGATCCAGCATGGCTCTTCTTATGTTCCTATGTTCTTATGTTCTTATGTTCTTACTTCAAGTAGTCTCTGGGCGGTTTACAGTTTTAATTACAGTGTGCAGGCTACACATTGCCCCCCTCTGCAAACTGGGTATTCATTTTACCGACCTCAGAAGGATGGAAGGCTGAGTCAACCATGAGCCAGCTACCTGGGATTGAACCCCAGGTTGTGAGTACAGTTTTACCTGTGCCACGAAGCTCTAGACTTCAGGTTCCTGGCAAGGCAATGTGATTGTGGGGTGACGTATATATGTGTGGTTTGGCCTTCCATTGTCTGTTGCCATTCTAAAAGAAATCGGTCATTTGAAGCTTTTATTTGCACTGGGGGGGGAAAACGCTTTCACTTGGAAACAGGACACTGGAATGTCCTGCCAATGAAAATATTAAGTATTTAGGGCCATACTAGAACAGAAAGGCTATTCTTCATGCTTACTGGAATCTCAGTATCTAACTGCTATACCAAGGAAGATGCCGTTTGTATCTCTTTTTTTATGAAACATCATGTCTAATTTAGTCATTTGATTCACAGGCCAGGATTATGTCAAGACTATGTCTGCTGATGAAATTTGAGACTAATGATGTCTATATATGTATGATGTTTATGCTCTAACTTTCCTTTCTCTGTATCTAGCCTGTGCTCAGTTCTGTCACATTAGGTGTTTTGGTTGTTGTTTTTTTTCCTCAGGAGGAGACCCATCCCTTTCAAGGAACTATCCTTTGCTGACATGTACACATTATACTAATAGACTGAAAATAGTACTTCAATGCATCCTCACTATTACAACCATTACAATGTGTTTTGAGCATGATTGCATTTCCCTATATGCACATTTTTTCCTTAATGTGAGTGACATATAGTCCTGAAATGCAGATTATAGACAGGCTGCGAAGTATAAATCAGGCATAGTGTGAAAAAAAATGTTCTCTGGCTTAGATTACTTACACAGCTCTAAACTAGACTAGGCTAGTATTACCAACTAGAGTTGGGCAAAAACCTTGGTTCAGAGTTGTGCTGTCTCACACTGCCAAGCTTCTTCTTCCTTCACTTCCTGAGCCAATGATCTCCTCCCCAGCCAGAACATGCTCCTCCGTTTCTCCTCTTCAGCTGTTCAACCAATCCCTGGGAGGACCATGGGTTTGCCTGTCCTGTCTCCTTATCTGAGTGGGCAATAACCCAAGGAGGTTTGACAGGGAAGCCTGCGCTGCTTCCAGAGACTGGCTGAACAGTTGAAGAGGAGGAGGAGAGGTGTCCATGCCACCTGGTGAGCGGGAGATCCAGATGGCGAAGCAGGGGAAGGGAATGCGTGGAACCACAGGTGAGGTGCTTAATATACTGGATATCAGGAAGGATTATAACCTACAGTATATACTGTAAAGCAGTGGATGTGGATTTTCAATAGAGAGTACTACATAATTTCTATGGGATAAGTGCATGATGCATATTATGCAACAGATGAGCAATGTCATGGCTGTTGTCTCCATTTCCTAACCATTACTCATACTTTCCAAGTTACCATAATAGGATCTGAAAGAAATGAAAAAAAGCAAATGTAATGCCCACATCTTTCTGGAGGCTTTGGCATATGAAGTTTTAAATCAGTAGCAATCTATATGTTATAGATAGACCATTATTAGATGGGCTGACTCTCTGGGTTCCAGTGACTGAAGTAGACCTTCCAGACTGAGTGATCATACTGTACATGCAAACGAAGCTTGTGGTTGACTCCCAATGACCTATCACAGAACAAAGTGAGCCGGTTTCTAAAATGGTAGGAGTTGTGACAATCTCCTGCTGTGACAATGAAAGATTCTACAGGTTTTATATATTTATTTATATACCACCCATCTTCCCAGAGGAACTCCAGGCAGTTAACAACAATAGAAAAACAATAAAACAGAACCAAACACATAATAGGACATATAACAATGATAAAAATAAAAATAAGAGTACTCGGCAAGTTGGCACCATCTTGCCAAGGTTGTCTGCAATGTGTGTTTTGGTTCCCAGCTTTTCTCTAAAGGTAGTTAAAACGTTGAGTGCTCTTGACCTATTAATAGAGCCTTGTGATACAATGGTTAAACCCACTGTATTGCAGCTAAAACTATGCTCACAACCTGGGGTACAATTCCAAGTAGCAGGTTGGAGGTTCATTCAGCCTTCCATCATTCTGAGGTTGGTAAAATGAGCACCCAGCTTGCTTGGGTTGTGGGCAATATGTAGCCTGCATAATTACTTGGAAGTTGTAAGTGCTTTAAGAGCTATGGGGTAGTATATAAGCAGAATGCTTTTGCTTGTACCAGCTGGAGCCTTTTCCTTGACAATAATTGTCTTATGAAAATAGAGGACATAAGAAGGTCCTAGAAGCCTGTTTTTTAAGGGGACAAGGGAAGAAAATAAAATTATAATTATAATTATAATTACAATAAAGTTAACAATAATCATAGTCGCTTACCCCAAGCTTTAAATTGTTCCAAAATGAACAGCATTGATACATGTTGTTGCCTGTTTTTATCTTATGCTAGCTCAAGCTTTTTGTCATTCTATAAGTCAGCTGTTTGTATACCCCTTCCTCCATTTTTTTAAAAAAAACTGGAATAAATCACACCAGTTTGCAACATGAATGATTAGTTTCTGATTCTCTCTCCCTTTCTGTCCTTCATCCTGCATGTGAAAGAGAAGGGGTTGGTGAGGGAAACCCCTGAGAAAGTGGATATGTATTATCATTTGCCTGTGAGATAAGAACTAGGACAGGACATTATTATTGTGTGATCCATCCTCCAACCCTCTCTCCTTCCTATGTGTAATGTAATGCACTGTTCAACTCAGCACACCTGTCATTAGGCAACTCTTTTGGAAGGAGCTCAAGGGCTTTATTTGTTTGCTTGTTGTTCAGAGGCACAAGGCCTCAGGAGAGGAAGCTTCCATCACCAACAGCAACAAGCAGACTCTTCAGGGACAGAGCTGCGGTTGTGGCAGGTGGGAAGGCATTCAGTATGTTCAGTATAGCTGCTGGGCTTTGTGTGGGAAGGTTAATCCCGCTGCCTCAGCCGCCTCCATAATGGCTGCTGCTGCTGCTGTTTCTGCCTGGAAAGTTTTATCTACTGATCAACATGGTGTGCCTGAGGGCTGGTGGGACACCCCTGCTTTGGCTTTGGCTGGCACCTGCATCTGTACAGCAGGAGGCAAAGCCAGAGAAGGCAAAATAAGCCCGAGTAATCCCAGAGTGTGCCGGCACAGCTCAGACCTTTCCTTCCATTCTAACCTCTGTCTTGCAGCCATGGCTGCCTGCTTGCATTAATTACCTCTCACTCCTCAATACAGATTCATCTGGAGCTCTCTTTAGGTTGAGAGTGCAGGAAGCAACTGACCAGGGATGAAAGCAATTAACAAGCAGGTTATTTGAAATTAACTGCCCCTCTTTACCCAGCTGCCCACAATCACTTGATTTCACAACATGGCATGCAATACATTCATGCAAGGAGGAATGCTCACAGCTCTATTGGCTCTTCAGTGTTCTTTCTCAGATCCAAAACTGATGGCGTATTTTCTTTAAAATGGGAATTGTTCACTCCCTGTGATGCATGGGTCATGTAGAACGGGAGTGTAGAACTGGACAAACACTGGGTCTACCACCTGTAATCACATCCCAGATTTCAGTAGCTTATGTTATCAGTATGGGGACTGTCCATACAGGAAATCCTGTTTGTATCCCCATGATCCCTTCCATACTATTGTTAATTGTGCTAAGGGAATAGTTGCCAATGTTCACTTTTGTCTGTACAAGTAAAACAAGGTAAAGCAAAAAAAGAGCAAATGTTCTGCTTAAATACCACCCATAGTGCTTAAAGCACTCTCTGAGCAGTTTACAATTTATTTATGCAGGATACCCATTGCCCCCCCATACCCAGTGAGGTAGGTATTCATTTTACTGACCTTGGAATGATGGAAGGCTGAGTCAACCATAAATTGGCTACCTGGGATTGAACCCCAGACTTGGAGCACAGTTCTAATTGCAGCATAGCAGTTTAACCACTGCACCATGAAGCTTTTGGTGGACAACTCCAAAGAAGATATGGGATTGTTTTATCTTCTGGTGGAACCTAAAATCCTAAATATATTGTAGAGTAGGTAAACACTCCACCAAATAAGTATATGTGGGACTGCTTGGTGCTCAAGCAGATTTGGTATCATAATCTTTTGTAATAATTATGAAAGTATAATTGCATGTACATGGCAAACACTGTATATATGAAATATTACAAAGCAAAATTAAAATGTGCTGGCTGGATAGCTCAGGGTTTAGGTATCTGACTACAGAGCCAGAGGTTGGAAATTCAATGCTTTGCTGTGTTTCTTGAGAGTAGAGCCAGCCTGTGTGGCCTTGGGCAAGGTGCAGTTCCCATGCTTCCCCTAGAGCAGTGGTGGCGAACCTTTGGCACTCCAGATGTTTTAGACCACAACTCCCACAATTCTTTGTCATTGGCAATCTAGGCTTGGAATTCTGGGGGTTGTGGTCCAAAACATCTGGAGTGCCGAAGGTTTGCCACCACTGCCCTAGAAGATGAGAATGGTAAACTACTCCTGAGTATTCTCTACCAGAAAAACCCAGGCAAGGGTCACAAGTTGACATTGTCTTGACAGTTATCATTTTATTAAATGAAATTATATTGTACATCATTCTTTTGAGATTTTTTTAGGATTAAATAAAAACACATTATACTTTAATTCTTCTGAACCCACATCCTTTGTGAACATGGAATGAATTTCCTTCAGAATTAGCTGGTGGTGGTAAGATTAAAAATAATAGGATGGGTGCCATCCAGATGGCTTAGAAAACCAGTTCCATCATAGCCAATGGCTATGCTGATTGGGAATGATGGGAGCTGCAGTCCAACTCACGGGGAGGACACGTGGCTGAAGAATAAGGCAGCAAAAGACCATCTTCTGCATACCATAGCTGCAAACCAGGATTGTCTAATTCCTGAAGAGGAGCTGTATTTATCCATGCCAACTAAAATAAATAAATAAATATTACCAGTCCCATACATACAAATTAGTAATATCTCATGCTCCAAATGTCAATTATGAAATTAATCTGGCTGGTATTCACAAGCAGGGGTACTAATTGCAGGCTCTACGAGCAGCACAAATTTCATAGCCTCAACCATAATGCATTATAGAACAGTTTCTTGCTTAGAATATAATCACCCTATCAATTTGCAAGGAAATTTGTTCCGTGTCATTTTTTGCCACTTGTATCATCAGTACAAACTTGACAGCATAGCTGTAAACAAAACAACAATATTAATACGTATCCACAACTCAGTAGAAAGATAGCAGCAAGACAGGGCTTACACCACGGAAATCTTGCCTTGACAATTTCAAAATTACAGTATACCCTTGTGAGTTCATTCACAGGATTTATTCTAAGGTATGTACATTCAGTGTGCTCTAGTGGATAGAGTGGAGGGCTAGGTTTGAATTGTTACACAGCCATCAAAATCCACTGGTGGTGTGAAAGTGGCTCTCCTCAACTATCTCACTTACCTTGAAAGATCTGTTAGGGTCAATTTGTGTCCTAGTATCCTTATCCCTAGTTTTAACTGTTCACATGAGGATAAACACCTGGGTAGGCCTTTGGAAGTATGCAAAAAGATATACAACCTCCTTCATGGGGACCCTGCTGGTGAAGTTGAGGACACCTCTATTCACTGTTCTGACTAGTTGTCGGCAGTGTATGATGATGATCAAGCATTGACTGTTGTGGCCACTGACATTTATGACAAACCTGGCCATAGTGGCCAAAGTTTTATGTGAGCAGCTTGTCAGAAGCCAACACTCAGTGGCCAGAAACCTATTGGTGCCCATGGAAGAGTTGAATAATTTGCGGCAAGTAAATGATGAGTTGCCAAAGCATATCTTGATTATGCAGTCAGATACATAGCCATATGGCTTAACCCTACCTAGTTAGGAAGTTCAGGAAGAGTTTTCATGATCAAGATGATTAAGGCTAGCTTAAAGAAGATGGATGGAGCTGATATTATACCCCTGATGCTGACTGACCATTCAACCACTCTCCCCTCTGGTGGGAATTATGCAGATGTCACCCATTTGAGTGACAGAGCAAGCCAGGCATCAAGCATAACCCTTATGCTCTTTCTTTTCTGACAGGCAAAAAGAAATAGGTCTTGGGGGCCCTAGTCTGCACAGATATGATAGCAGGGGAGAATGACTTATCCTTCATGTCATTTTTCTACCCTTCCTGTTGTTGTTAATTTCAATGACAATGTGAACTGCAAGCAGCAAAGGCTGATTTAGATCACTCTTTGCAATGAGGGACACAATGTCTCCCTGCCTTCCACGCATGGCTTCTGATCTGGATTAGACTCCTAGGACTTATTACTTACTGTTTGCATTGATATTGGGAGGTGGGGGAAGGTTTCTAACATTGATATTGGGGGGTGGGGGTGGGGAAGGTTTCCAATGCATTGACACAAATGTTCTTTAGTTCCAAAGCAAATGATAGAAGGTGTGTGTGTGTGTGAGAGAGAGAGAGGGGGGGGAGTAACTTCCAGAGAGAGAGAGAGAGAGAGAGAGAGAGAGAGATACAAACCTAGAGACAACTGAGTGCCTCATTGAAAAAAAGAGCAGTGGTGTGGCATGGTGGTCAGGAAGGAAACTGAGAGAGAAAAAAGCATCAGCTAACAGACTTTTTGAAGCCCATCCACACTCTATCCTTGAGCCTCTGAGGCTCTGCTTAAGACACCTTGGTCTGTCTCTCCAGCTACTCCATTTCTTCTTAGTTAGTCATCCCTAGAGTAGGGAACATGGAAATAGTTCAGTCAGTCATAGTTGACTGACAGAAAATATCCTGTACTGGTCCACCTGAGTTCACTGGCCCCAAGCACTACAATTTTATACATTTCATTTCTTGCTTTATTGTTTCCAGTTTACCTAAATTCATGCTCGCCACATTCCATGTTCCAAATGTATGTGTCACGTAGCATGAGACTTTCATTTCACTTCTGTGTATGTCAGCCTCTAGATATCCTTTCGACATTAATCTACTTGTCTCATTAGCAACAGCGCTATTTGTACTTGTCTGCTTTTCTTCCCTAGTAGCTGACTGATCAGCTATAGAGTCCTGATGAGGGACTCTCATCTTCCAGCACTATTTCCTGTTTCGTATTGGGTGGTTACAGGGTTTTTATGGTGAGGAAATCATGGTTTACCGTTGCAACCTTCAGCAATGCACTAACAAAAGTTTGCTTGAAGGTGACTGCTGTTGCCTTCTCTGCCAGTGTCACCTTTCACTACCACTGCTGTCCAGTAATTGCCATCCTCATTACCATTGGAACTATCCATCTTCTTTTGATGTGTTGATTGAAGAGAGTGGATGCATCTTAGTTTGGTGTTTCAGCTGTGGCCATTCCTTCCTTGGGTAACTTCCAGGTGTTCAGCACCATAATGGAGTCTGGCCTCCTGACAGCATTGCTCTCAGCTTGATTGACAAACTCAGACCCTTTTACCACCTTAAAGGTGTGCCTCCAAAAAAAAAGGAATTGTTTTCATACTATATTGTAATTCATGAGCTAGTTCTACTTTTTTTAAACATTTTTGACAACAAGAACAGTTCTCACTTGGATAATGACATTCTGTTAGCTAAACAGCCCAGTCCTTTAAAGCATAATCCTCCTATTTGTCATGGTGTTGAATTTAAATGAGAGAATATTACAATGCTACACACAGAGGATTAAAGCTATGAAGTGGCTGCCTGCACTATTTTCTCTTTCCTGTTTTATGCAAATAAATGCTAGTCTTAGCTCTTTGGATGGGAAAGAAACTAATGTTGAAATCAGTAACCTAGTTTTGATGCTGTTCTTTCCTTTCATCCCATGGCCTGTGTTTTAACTGAGGTGTGTCCTAGCAGTGAGGTTCCTATCTTTGGTGAATTGTCTTTGAAGGCTTAGAAATGTTGGAGAATTCCACCAAACTTGAAGAAGTAAACATTATTGTTCCATAGTTGCTTCCCTGTGTAAGGGAACAGGCCAATAACCATTCCCTTTCCAGAAACCTGGGCTGGACTGTCTATACTTAAGAATCCAGGGCATTCTAAGAACTTATGGGGAATCTGCCAGAATATTAGGAGCTGATTGCTGGGGACAGGGAGCACGAACAAGTTATTAGTAGGCACAGCTGTATCTACTATGCAACCTATGCTGACCCTTCTCAGCCTTTGGCTCATACATGAATGAATACCCTTTTTCATCACTTGGGTTGAACTTAGATTCAGCTGCCTCTCGGATTCAGAGACTGAGGGAGGGAAATCCTGCTCTTCCAGTCAGATTGCACAATGTGTTTTGCCATTATCCAAACAATACTGAGGTGCTCCTAGTCAATCACAAAGAAGATGAGGGAATAGGGATGCAACCTGTACTGTATTGGGTTACACTCCCCCTGAAAACCCAGGTCTGCAACTTGGGTGTACTCCTGGATTCATCTCTGAGCCTTGTATGGCCAGGTTTCATCAGTGGCCAGCAGTGCATTTGCACAGTTAAAACAGGTATGCCAGCTGTGCTCATTCCTTCAGATGTCTGATTGTGCCATTGTGATACATGGCTCAGTTACATGCCACTTGGATTACTGCAATGCTCTCTACATGGGGCTGCCTTTGAAAATGGTTCAGAAATGTCAGCTCATTCAAAATGCAGCTGCCAGTCGCAGGGAGCAGTTACAGGGAGAATATAACACTCTGGCAAAAGCAACTGTCCTGGCTACCAGCCCATTTCAAAGGGCTAGTTATTGCCTATAAAACCCTATGTGGATCTAGGCTATCTGAAGGACCATTATCTCCCCATATATGTCTTCCTGGTCCATAAGATCTTTAGAGCAGGCCCTCCTGTCAGTCCCTTTGGCATCACAGGCACATTTGATGGGGACATGACAGAACCTCTCAGATTCAGCTGAAATAAACCCCATGTTAAGCCACAGGTTTGTTTGTTTGTTTGTTTTGAATATTTTTACCCCACCTTTCTCCTTGGAAAAGGACCCTAGGTGGCTTACAACAAAGAGAGACAGTATACAGCCCACAATATTTAAGACATATTCAAATTAAGTACAGGGAATTGGGAGAGGCACCTTAGAACATTAAAATGTAATATTAAAGCTACAAAGAGCAAACAAAAAGAAAAAAACCATTATGAGGGGTGGAAACTAACACGGAAATCACTGGTGTTCTTATGAATTCAGGTATGGTAATAATCAATATAAAAGTCACATAGTAAATATGCCGACATTACCATCGAAGAGGTAACTGAGATGCTGTCCTTGCATTGTGGTTGTTACTGATACTGCTAGTGTTATTATTGTTATTGCTAGTGTTAGTGTTAGTGTTATAGCAAGCATGTGACTTATAGAAGTCAAGATATGAGGTACAACATGCAATCACCTCTGTGCCCTATTGTTTTACAAAAAAGAACCAGCTATGACTATGACTGACCTTTTCAGGTCTTGAGACTTTTGAAATTATAGAGTGATGTACTGGCCTCTGTGCCACATGGACACCCACAACACCCACCCACAGTAAGTAGCTTTACTATTCGAGGACTAAAATGCAAGTCCTGAATGTTAGAACAACCAAGGATGCAGTAAAGGGGAGCTGGAAATAGTACTTCTAGCGCCTTGGAAGGGTAGCAGCTTTTTGCATGTTAAAAGCTGAGGGAGGTTCGGGAATTTTCTGCTGCAGGTAATGGAAAGCCCCATCTGTGGTTTTGTCTTTATGCATGGAGCAGAATAGACACAAAGGCCCTCATTCAGGGACACTTTGTTTTTCATATTGCAGTCAGTCCTACATCTACCTGCTGGAAGATCAGAGCAGACCTATATAGGATTGCACTATTAAATGACATATGTATAAACGAAGTGACTTTGTATAAAAAGTGAGAAGCAAGGTTCCCTCAGTCTAAGGTGTGCATGCCCATGTTTCTGCCCCCTCCGCACAGGGCTTTTCCTCCCCCATGCACCCAAAACAGCACCTGTGTGTGTTCTAGGCACAACAAAACCCCAGTGGAGGGAGTTGTGCATGGGGGAATGAAGTTGTATGCATGAGGGGCTGATGAAAATAAGAGGGGTAAGAAGTGTTCTGCACATGTTCAGAGATTTTTAGTCTGTCTATCTTAGGGAAGAAATGTTAGTTCCTTTCTTGGGATGGAGGCGGAATCAGATAACCCTCCCCCACTGTGAGAGTGGAGGATTCAAGGGCTGCAAAGTGGTGTGGGGGAGGGACCATCTATGGCTGATAGGCTGCACCTAGGCTATGGGCTATCCATTTTAGGTTCTTAGTGCAATGGACAGACAGCAGCAATGATGGATTGCTGTGAACCATCTGCCATTTTGATATTCCATGGTGTCTTCATGCTGTACCACCCTGGGACATTGTCAAAAAATACCAAAACGTTAGCATCCATTGTTTTTTATTTGGTAAAGGCGAAACAAACAGTAGAGCTAGGTCAGAAGGCCCATCTTAGCATTCTTACCCCTTCCCAAGGCATGGGCAGCTCCCAGTACCCAAAAGATACTGGGAGCTGCCTTCAGCCTTTTCAGCATCTGATTTAGAGATGGGCACCAACCTGATGATGGTTCATGGTGGTTCTAGGTAGCCATGAACCACCACAAACCAGCTGAAAACAACAGCAAAAACCAAAACTGATGTGTGGTTTGGATTTCAGTTTGTACCCTGCTGGGGGTCAGGCGCATGTGCACAGGGTTGAAAACTGAAACAGAAACCAGCCTGATTTGTCAGTTTTTCTGGCTTCTGGAAGTTGAGTCATGGCTACTGGACTTCTTTTTTGAGAGATAGAAATGTTTCACTTGAATTAGGCTCATAAGATGAACAGTGGCCTAAATAGGCTCGTTAGGGAGACAATAGTATCCTTAGCCTTAAGGTGAACAATGGCCTAAGGTGCTGAAACCTATCAAGAATGGGTCGTTAGCTATGGCCTTGGTGGTGAAGGCTTTTTGATTTGCCTGGGGACTTTGGAAAGCACAGCCTGACAAGTAGCAGATAGACTATGCTGGAGCCCACCACCTCTGTTGAGGGAGGGGTTTTCAATGCTCACATGAATGGCCTCCCTTACTCCTCTTTTCAAACCACCTCTCTTCTTTGTCTAATATGTGTACATCCTCATCTTTGAAAGAGTGCCCTTTGTCCTTCAAATGGAGGTGTACTGCTGATTCTGGTCCTGGGAGGCCTAATTCAGGCCAGGGTGACAAGAGGTCAAAGCTGCCTATAAGATGGAGGATTTGCCCTAGCTGTATTCAGACCGATTAAGCTGTTTGGATGAACAGCGAAACGTTTCTATCTCTCAAAAAAGAAGTCCAGTAGCCATGACTCAACCTCCAGATAAACTCACCTGGATGACTGAGAATCTTCACAGACATATTTTTCTGGCTTGTAACTCATTCCGTGCCCGTCTCTAATCTGATTCTTTTTCAGCAATTTCACCTTTCTCCCTCCAGAAAATGGTGACTTTGAAGTAATTTAATAGCTTTAAATTTTCCATCTTTTTGTTGTTGCAAGTTAGAGAACTCTCTGTAGTGCTTCCTCCACTGAGTAATGTTGCTTTGTTAACGGATGGGTACAAGGAAGGACTGTAAGGGGACTCCCCTATTAATGTGAACTCTTGCCGTTTTATGGTGGTTGCACCCTGTAAGGTTGAAGCAGCTGTACCAATTACATGGTCCCGTTTCAGGGGTTTATGACTCAGCTGTAAAAATTTGCTCCAGGCTAAAAGGTAGCTGACATGGTGTTACCCTTGGTATACTTATATCAACAAGAAGAACCAAAGTTGCAAAAGAAGACCTCCTCTTCTCATTTTCTCCAAGCTCCTACAGGCACTTGATTTTAAGCAATGCAAGAATGTATTATATAGCTAATGGCCTTTCCTAGCTGTATAGAGTACTAAGGAAAGTGATCCCTTCTGTGTTTTTTTTAAAGAGATGATTTTTACCATACCAGTCATTTTGGTTTCGTTGATGTACAAGAACACTGAATTTATCTTTTACTGGATTGGTAGGTGCTCTTTCCTTCCTGTTTGTGAAATACACATTCTTCCTGCTATTCCTTGATGAGCTTCTTTTGGTTGCTTACTCACAAAAATTCACCACTCCCCTTGACACATAATTGAGTGTGCAAAAATGCAAGCCATGATGACATTGTCAAGTAGGCTGATTTATTTATTTATTTATTTATGTACTTATTGACCACCCGAATTTCCTTCGGGAATGCTGAGCGGTGTACAACAAATTGCCCAAATAAACAATTTGCGCAAATGAACAGACCCCACAATAAAGAAAAGAAAAGAAAAAGAAAAAGATAGATAAAACAACAATGGCTTGCCTTGTGCATATCCTTTCCATGGCTTAGACTAGCCTTCCTCAACTTAGTACCCTCCATATGTGCTAGACAACTTCATCCCCAATTCCCTGGCAGAGCGCCTATGTGATTGATCATGTCCTCTCACATGAAAGAGATTCCTCCTCAGGTTAATTTTCACAATAGACTGGCCAGAGGCAGTTCTAGACCAATTCCCTTCTCATGCCAAATTATGCCTCAAGGCACATCCTGTTACATCACAATAACTTAATGTTTAGCCCTGAAGTCTCAAGGTATAGAATGTGGCTGTTTTGGCAACCTTAACAGTTGAAATCATTTTGGTGGGAACATAGGCTTTATTGGAATTCCTTACTCTCTTACCTTGAATGTTTATTTATTTATTTATTTATTTATTTGATTTGATTTGATTTGATTTATTTGATTTGATTTATGTAGTGCCATCCAGCCTGGGACCACTCTGGTTGGAGAACAACAGTAAAATAAACAAGACATAATAAAATAAAAAGAATGACCTGGTGTGTTTATCTTTCATCTTTTCCAGAACTACATGTAGATGCATAAGTTTCTTCCTCCTCCTTTCTTGGAAGACATTTCCTCCTCCTAGACGGGGGGGGGGGGGGACTAACAACCGTGAAGTATGCTGCTTACAGTATTTCCCCATGTATAAGACTATATTTTTTGTTTTAAATCTAATCTTTAAAACTAATTTGGGGTTGGAAAAGTGGTGTGTATCTTATACATGGGGGTGTCTTATAGATGGAAAAATATGGTATATACCACACCATAGTGCTTAAAGCACTCTCTGTGTGCTTTGGAATTTAATTATGGAGGCTACATACTTTCTCCCACCCCACCCCAGCAAGCTCAGTACTCATTATGCCAACCTTAGAAGGCTAGAAAGTTGAATTAACTGCTTTCAAAGGCTGAGGAGATGTGTGTGTGGGTGTAATATATGCTATGTTATGACTTTTGTTTTTGTAGTATTTCTGAAAGGATTTCTTGTAACCTAAGTGTTATTAAAATAATGATAATATTAGCCAAACACAAGTTTCAAGATCATTTACTCCTGTTGAATATTCATAAGCCTAATATTCCACTGATCTCTCTGGGCATTATTAAAATGTTTTATATTTATTAATAATAATCAATGCAATAACTCCGAGTGCCAGTCATTCATGTTGCTGTGCACAGGTGAGGACTCATGAAAGTCCTCAAGAGTGGAGCAAAGAGATGCCCTAAGCATTGAGAAATGTTGATTTAGAATTCCCAGATGGGAATTCTAATCATTATGTTAATGATGATGGTGAGGTCCAAGGCTGTGCTACATTATAACTGTTAATGTTGCTACATCATTGATAAAGCCATAAGAGCTGATAACATCATGCTCCCAGTTATATTAGGAAATACAAGAAGTTCAGTTAAAATTACCTTTCTACATTGTCTTACTTTAAAGAACAAGGATGCACAAATCAGATTTAAAATAGCTAGGAAACTGCTACTAGACGTGCAGAATTAATTGAATATAGCAAATATTTGCTTACACATTGTCACTAAAAACACTAAAAATACCTGCATTGGATATTATTCACAGCAATGATATTAGAAATATTTCCCATAAGAGAAAAATATTATTATAATGTACACTTAGAGGTACATATTCAGTCCATCTGAATCCAGCTCTTTCTTCACAGAACCCTGATATTAAAAAAGATACACTGGTTTGAGCTTAAATGCAATATTCCTCTATTAGATTATCATTTTTGCAGCTCAGGTAGGATGATGCAGGAGTGAACTCAACACAGTTAATGACCATAAATAATGACAGCATTATTCCTTTGTCTTGTCCTTTGCACACACTAATGTGCCCTGACAGCTAGCTTTGCTCTTTTATTAACTCTCTGTCAGCTGTAATCAGTTACGGTGAAGTAAGGCAGCAAAATTTACATGTGCCAGGTCTCTCCAATTCTTTCCGATCTATCCGAGGCTTCATCCTGCACTTGAGTGGGAAGGATGTGCTGGGGGGAGGGTGGATCTGAGAAGGGCAGAACGGGAAGGGACCGTATTGGCTCATCCAGTCCAGACCCTGTCAAGGAATCACAGTGAGGAATTGAACTCCCAGCCTCTGCCTGCACAACTGGATCTTTAAACCATGTTGAACATGTTTTGGCTTAGTGGCTTCCCAAGGTGGCTTGCTCCGTGATGAAAGGAAACTTTTATGCCATGGTACAATCTAATTAATATTTTTCTGTTACAGAAAAGTGCAGCTGCAGCCAGAACTGTGTTGTTTTGATCCCTCTACTCCATTATACTAAAAAGGTAAAGATTCCCCCCGCATATGCATGCTAGTCGTGTCCGACTCTAGGGGCAGTGATCATCTCCGTATTCAAGCCGGAAGAGCCAGTGCTGTGCAAGTCCATGGCCATGTGGCCGGCATGGCTGCAAGGAAACACTGTTTTACCTTCCCACTTTTTATGGCGGTACCTATTTATTTACTTGCATTTACATGCTTTCGAACTGCTAGGTTGGCAGGAGCTGGGGTTATCAGCGGGAGCTCGCTCCGCTGCGTGGCACCCGGGATTCGAACTGCAGAGCTGCCAACTTTGCAGTCTACAGTTTCAGTGCCTTAGTCCACTGAGCCACCGCGCCCCCATACTCCATTATACTACCTTTGTTTCAAAAGAATTGCAGCCCCAGAGCAAGCCTAAAAGCGTGATTTTCACTTAAAACACAGCATGTTTTTAACAATGAAGGTTTAATGGAGCTGGAGGTGGCTATCTGGTAACTGTCAATGAATTCTGGTGGCAGGTGACAATAGTGAGGGAAGGCACCCCACAGCAGTGTTTGCCGTGCGTGTGTGTTTATTGACCACTGGATTCACCAAAGTTTCACCTTTCTGACCAAAGTATTTTGATAATAAACTTACTATAAAATCATACTTTTCTTAAACCTAGAAAAGTTTGAAATGGCCAAGTTTTATCATAGGTATCGCACATCAACAGGCCACCTGCTGTTATATTAGCCAGGATATCTCTATAAATATTGAGAAATACAAATTCTTCGTTTATAGGTGCCTTCACTCTCTTTGTGTTATCAGTTCAGAATTTCCTCCTAAAAGAAGCCAGTATTATAAGACATTCACACCCACACCCCACCCACCCACCCACCCACACCCACCCCACCCACACCCACACCCACACCCACCCACACACACACACAGAGAGAGAGAGAGAGAGAGAGAGAGAGAGAGAGAGAGAGAGAGAGAGAGAGAGAGAGAGCACGGAGTATGATTTAGGCAGCCTCAGGAATGTTCTTACAGACAATGTGTTTCTTTCATAATTAGCTATAAATGGAGGTATTTTAGTCACAATGTGTTCCTCTACACTGGTCATATATAGTGATACCTCCAACTACCACTGGGCAGATAGAAAGGCAACATGAATAAAACAATAGGACATGCCAACTGATGGCAGGGGAAAGACCCATGAGGTCTTGGACTCAGACAGGTTTTCAATATTTTGGTGTGGGCTGAGGTGGGAATTCAGTGCAGTATCATTTGCAGATGATTCTTGTTAACAATTCAGTGTGAACGGCTTTAAAACCATAAGGAAGGAGGACATTTAACTGACCTCAAGCAGTATTTCTAAAATGAACTGGCTGGAAGTAAAGTATGGCCTAATAAGCTACTATAGAATATAGCAGTCAGGAATAAAGTTAGGGTTGCCAGCTCAGCAACATCCCATTCCTTAAAAATTCAGTGCCAAAATTCAGGGTGTGGGCCTTTGCTGTGTCATGGGGGAGGGGTGGGGGCTAACACTGCTTCTTGGCTCGCTGACTGTAGAAAGTACCATGAGGGAAATCAGGGTAGAAATTTAAAGGGGGGGGGTATTATCTTTCATGCTTTCCTTTTCACATTGGGTATCTGTGGGAGACATGCCCTATTAATCCGAGAGGATATTTTTTTGTATGCCTCAAATTCCATGAGACCTTCCCTTCCTTTCTGTTGCTTTCCTTGTAAGCCTCCATTCCTCCTCATCCATTTTATGCAGAGAAGTGGGAAATAAAGGCCTTAGAAAATGTGACATACTATTTGGAGATCCAGATTGAGAAAGAAGTAAATTGAGCCTATTCTCCTCAGCAGAGGCAAAATATTATTAAACTTGTGGAGATACTAGGTCTCCACTATGTCCACATTGTAACAGATAAATAGTTGTAGGGTACTCTTTAAGCACATGAGAATAGTTAAATAGCTAGGAATAGTTTTGTGTCTAATCTGATTTCTTAAAACCAAATTCCAAAAAGACGTGACAGGGATGAGATCCCTCTGGAAGCTGGTATTGTGTCTTAGAATAACAAATTCTTGACAATTTTTCTTAGGTTCTTTGAATATCCACTTGTAAACACCCAGCTGCAAAAGCTCCAGAACTCAAAATAGAGTGAAGGGAGGGATAAAGATACAGTAACTTTTTGATGCTTTGTTAGACCTTGCAGTTAGGAAAGAAGAGGAGATTTCAGTATTGAGGAAATTAAGGGAATTTCTGAGTAGAATAATAGTCCTTCAGCAAAGTCCACAGGTCTGGTTTTGATTACAGTTCAAAAGGAATAGAAGGGAAACAACATGACAAAATCTGATTCTTTAAAGACATTTATGACTATTTTTGTCTTGATGGCCTGTAACTTGAGTACTTCAATTTGCACAATGGCAGTGATGTCACGGGCTAATTAAGGAGTTCCTTTTTCAACTTTGGTGTGCACATGACTTCAAATGATTGCAGGCGACTCATGGACAACCCAAAAATTAGCAGCAATATGTGGTAAACACATTTAACTTTTGTATTAATTCAGTTTGTAAAACTACTGAGCTGGACAGATATAGAGCCAGAACAAACATCCAATATTCTACAGCTGCTGCCCCCCCCCTCATGACACCAAAACTCTCTTGCCTCAGGCAACAACTTCACTTTATATAATGGTAGGGTTAATCTGGAATGTTCTCATTATGCATACCGAACTAAATTATCCTGCTTTGTGTGTGAAGATCAGTATCTTTTCTAAACTGCTTTGGAAGTGCTTCACCTTGTTTTTTTAGAAAAACCAAAGACAAAAACAATATTGGCGGCACAATTTCGACAATCCAGAATATTCCACAGAGGTGTTGGTATAGTAGTAGTCTATGAAGCACTATACCTCCTAAGTAATAAATATAGTAAGCAACAAGATGAGAACCTCTAGTGTTAAAAGTCTGCAGATTAGTGTTTGTATTAAAAAAAACACCCCCTGAGAAGAGACATCAGTGCTAATTAATGAATTATGATGAACCTCACAGTTTTAGAACTAATTTTTGTGACACCTATTTCCGCTAGTAAGATGAACATTTCCATCAACAGATCCTGTCAGGAAGCACTAATTAAAGCTTCCTCTCTTCTTACCTACATTTTAAGTCAACAGAGCTTTGAAAGAATGGTTATAACTGCTAGGATTTTATTTAGAGTTCCAGTGCAGTCCAATTTGCATAAATTCTAATAAAGAATTATTACATCTATTAACACTTGTCTATGGCAATTAATTTTAAGTTTCCTAGTTTGAATGGCTGTGTTTTGTGGTGGAAGAGATAAGTAAGCACATAAAACCTGCTAGGAATACAGTGTGATTTCATTTTAAAAATTCAGCCCAGTAACATTTTTAAAAGCCTCAAATTAGATAAAGGAAAGGTAAAAGCAGCTGGAGCTTCCAGTAGGAGATTCTTGCCTCTTTGTGTAAGGGAGATTCAATCCAAGCTCCTGTCAGATGTTTATTTTACAATGTATATATGATATATAAACCTAGTGAACATTATGATATTTCATTACCAAAGCCCCAGCACACTGTCCCCTGGAGAAAATGGCATTTTTAAACTAATATTGATTATTTAGTACAAACTGCAAAGATCATAACTTATAATAGAGAAAAAAACACCAGGGAAAGGTTTAAATTTTTATTTTTATTTATAGGTTCTGGCAGGTTTCTGGGGAGCTGGTCAGTATTCCAGTAAAATTAATTCAAGAAAGTCAGTTTATTTACTACAGGGTAGCTAGGCTTTCTTTATTTATACCAATTACTGCTGAGTTAAAACCAAGGAGAGAATTTATACTGTCTCTCTGGTTTTGGCTTCTTTGTTCCCTTTCTCTGTGCAATTCACAAAACATGCTGG
The DNA here is from genome assembly GCA_037367245.1 of Phrynocephalus guinanensis. NCBI lineage: Eukaryota > Metazoa > Chordata > Lepidosauria > Squamata > Agamidae > Phrynocephalus > Phrynocephalus guinanensis. The sequence continues at coordinate 85,152,923 of CM074739.1, forward strand.
AAAGGTTGCAGTCCAGCTTTTAATTCCTCTTTGAGCAGTCTGGCAGAACCAGCTTCCTATACACCAGGGGTGTTCAGACTTCGGCCCTCCAGATGTTTTGGACCACAACTCCCAGAATTCCAAGCCTAGATTGCCAATGACAAAGGACTGTGGGAGTTCTGGTCCAAAACATCCGGAGGGCCAAAGTTTGGATACCACTGCTATACATGCTTACTTTTAGACCTATTAGACCTACCAAAGTTAGCAAGACTTACTGGAATAATCAATCTGTCTAAATGCTTCAAAGCAAAAAGCATAAATGAAGCGCTCTCAGATGTTTGTGTAATAATAACGGATCATAAATATTCTCCTTGTTATGTCGTTACAGTCATGCCCGACTCTTTGTGACCCCATGTCCATGGAGTTTTTTTGGCAGGTATGCTGGGGTGGTTTGTCAGTTCCTACTTCAGGCGCCTACGGCACCTGGTATTCCCTGGTGGTCTCCCATCCAAGTAATAGCCAGGCCTGACCCTGCTTAGCTTCTGAAATCAGGCAAGATTGGATGTGCTTAGGGCACATATATTCTTTATATCAATAAATCTAACCTTTTCCTGATATTCACCTGAAATCTGGCTTCTTGTAACTTAATGACATAAGAACAGCCTTGCTGGAATAGGCCACAGCCCATCCAGTCCAGCATTCGATCTCACACAGTGGATCACCATTTGCTTCAGGGGTATTCCCAAGCAGATGTCTTCACCTGCTTATGATTCCTTGCAAATGGCATTGACCCCACTATTTTATGTTCTGCACTCTGGATGATTCTTAACAGATATTGCTATCACATCTTCCTTCAGTCTTCTTTTCTCAAGGCTAAACATACCCAGTTCTTTCAGTCATTCCTCATAGGGCTTGGCTTTCAGTAGTCCTTGTTTCCCACCTCTAAAATTGCTCCAGGTTGCTGGCATCGTTCTTAAAGTATAGTGTCCATCAATGGACACAGTCCTCAAGGTGAGGCCTAACTAATGCCAACTAGAAGGGAATTAGTACTTCAAGGGATTTGGAGACTATACTTCTGTTCACATTCAGCTTGTAATCAACAACATTTTAAGATCCGTCTTCCTTGTAGTATTACAGGTCCAAGTATCCCTCATCTTGTAACTTTGTCCATATTTTCCCCTAAATGTAGAACCTGGCACTAGAGATGGGCACGAAACACCAAAATGGCATTTTGTTTCATAATTCATTCCCCCCCTGCTTCATTTTGTTAATTACGAAACAAAAAATTAGGTAATGAAATGAATAACAAATAATGAAACAAGCCAAAAGTTCATTTTGTGCCCATCTCTACCTGGCACTTATACTTGTTAAATTTCATTCTGTTGTTTGCAGCCCAGTGCTCAAGCCTTTCAAATTTGTTCACATTTTTCAGTATCGCCTCCCATTTTTCTAAGAGCAATTTTTTTTTGCCTTTCCAAGTTTTTGTATTTTTCTTGTGGCTCTACGAAACAAATAACGAACCAACCCATCAAAGAAAAATGAAACAAAACAAAATGGAAAATTCCATTCCATTCATTTCATTTTTCATTACCCCCCCCACACACCTTATCACCACTGCCCCTCCTGCTCCTGGCTGGAACTCCTGTACAGGTGCTGGCCCCAAGCCAGCGCCTCAAAAAGGCCCATGCTGAGCACTTAAAAAAATAAAAAATAAAATATAATAAAAAAAATAAAACAAGTGCCAACCTGGCCCCAGGGGCTGTGTGGTTGGTGCTCTAAAATAAAAAATAATAAAAATAAAAATATAAAACAAGTGCTGACCCGGCCCCTGGGGCAATGTGGTCGGTGCTCATTTAAAAAACACACACACAAACAAACAAAACAAAACAAAACAAAAAACAAAGATAAACAACCAAAAACGAGTGCTGACCCGGCCCCAAGAGCCGGGCTGGCACTCGTTTTATTTATTTTTATTTTTATTTTTATTTAATTTTAGAGTGCCGACCACACAGCCCCTGGGGCCGGGTTGGTGCTTGTTTTTTATTTGTAATTTTTTATTTTATTTTTTTTAAAAATCATACAAACCCAAACCTGAACTGAAACCAGGGCAGTCCCGAAACAGACGAACCTGAACCATGGGTTTTCTGTTTCGTGCCCACCTCTAATTGTATAGAACAAGAGTTCCCAATCTTGCGTAACCCAGGTGTTCTTGGACATGAAACTCTCAGAAACCCCAGGCAGCACCACTGGTGGTGAAGGCTTCAGGGAACAGCAGTCCAAGAACACCTGGGTTCACCCAAGGTTGGGAACCACTCAGGGCTGGCACTAGGTTTTTTTGTGCCCTAGGTGTGGGGGTGGGGGGGGGGCGGGCGGCGGGCGGGCGGGGCAGGGGGCAGCAGGGCGGCGGTGGGGGGCGGGCAGGGGGACGGCATTGGGGGGCAGATGGCGGGGGTGGCGATGGGGGGCACGGGGGCGAGCGGCGGACGGCAACGGGCAGCAATGGGCAGACGGCGACGGGTAGCTGGCGGGCGGTGGGGGGGGACGGATGGCGGTGGCCAGCGGCAGGTGGGGCAGTGGGGAGGGGCAGGCTGGCCAGCGCCCTCTTTCCATTTTGGCGCCCTAGGCAACTGCCTAGTTCACCTTGATGGATGTGTCGGCCCTGGAACCACTGGTGTAGAAGAAGAAATCCTAACTGCTGAGGGTTCTGATGGGCTTGATAAAACTTCTACCTGCTGAAATCCTCTTATGGAAGTGTAGAATCACCCATCCTTAAATAGTTTCTGTTCTTCTTTGTATAACATCTAAAGGTGAGATCTTGAACTGCTGTTTTCTGTATTTCTTCAGGGCACTCTCCTCAGGGACTGCGTGATGGAGTGGGGCATAGCCCAAACCAGAAGTGAATAGCTTAGACCTGTTTAATGCTCTCTGCCAGCCATTTGTCTGCCTTCCTCTCTTTCTCAGCACGGAGGAAAGACAGGTTGCTCTTACCATCTTTTTACAAGGAATCCGCTCTTGCAAGAGGCTTGGGGAGGGGAGGGATTTGCAGAGGGATATTTGCAATTAGAACAAGACATGATTGTGGCCCAAGGGCAGTCAGTTGCCCACCTGTGGCCCTGCAGTCCGGCCAGCACCACCTCAGCTCTGGAGGTACCACCCTTCTTCCATCGCCTGCATTATATTTATTGGGTGTCAGTTTTATTAGGAGGGTTAAGCTTGTAAAATAGATTCCAAACATGCATAGAATGCTGGTGCATTCCCCCTTCTGTTTCGTTTTGTTTCTTAAACTTGCTCTTACTTGCACAGAGCTCTTGTTGTAAACAGATGGGAAGAAATGTATCTTCCTTTGCCACCTTCCGAAGAAATCCACTGCATCAATAAAAGGAGAGTCAACAACACCTGCTTAAAACCAGCCACCCTGCTTCCCTGTGACATAACCTGGGAAAGTTGCTGTGCAAGCAGAAAGGCTATAAGGGATGCCAATTGATCTGCTGTTAAAGAGGGCCCTGCCCTTCCAATGTGTCTTCTACCGGCGAGACCTCTCATTAAAACATAATAGGGTTAAAAGAGAGCAATGCTAGTAGCTGGTCCTGAAAGAGATACCATGGGGCTCTAGGGAGAAGTTGAAAACACACTGTTCAGCTCTTTGCAGCTGAAGAGCATTTTGGAGTAGTGAAAATTGTCCCTGTAGACATTGTACAAAGCTTCACATGTGGTGTAGTTATCCAAGTGATAAATTGCATTTATCATGTATTTTTGATTGACACACCTGCATTTTGCCCATTAATCTATATGAGCTAGGAGATTTTTTTTAAGCTGCCTCAAAGGGATTCTGGTTGTAGATAACTAGTCCCTGCCTTTGAGAAGTCAAATTCTTTTCTTCTGATGTCAATTCTTTTCTGCTGTCCAAATTAACATGGGTCAGAGGTTCGTTGGGAAAATTTAAAGCAGGCTAAGAGTTGGAAATGGGCGTTCTTGGCATTTTTTGATGCATTTATGTAATAAATTGGAAATAAAGGTTGAGATTCGTGGAATGCGTTTTGACAGCTTGGCTATCCTGTATTTAAGATTATCAGAATGTGTAAAAAGAACCTGTATAATAAATCCTTTTACAGTTCAAGGTGCATTAACATTTTTATCTTGCTCTTAGCTCTGACACTTCCCTCCACCCACTCCAGCTGATGCCACAGCAGCTTGCTATGCAAAAATATAAGCAGGTGGAGCTTTTCTTGGGATAGGGATAAACCAATAGGACAAGCTTTATGTGCTTAATTTCTGTGTGGCACGCTCGCAAAAGCATATTTCAGTACCATTGGCTCCTCCTAGGTCTTGTCTTGTTAAGGATGTGATCTTAAGCTCATTTACTAGGGAATATGTATGTACCATTAAGTACCCAGTATAGCTACCAAAATTCACCAACATTTCCCCGAGTGTGACACCGGCACCCCCAAAATTTATGCCTTCAAGGAGAGTTTCACCTGAGCACCAGCCTTTTTTGCAACCAGTGAGTCAATGAGACTGACTAAGCTCCATAAGAATTACAAGGGGTTGTGGGAGTGGTAGTTTTTATTTATTTATTATTTATTTATTTTAGAGTATTTTTTTACCCTACCCTTCTCCTTGGAAAAGGAGAGTCACCAGTTACTAAACCTGATGATTTGAAAAACCAGATGGTGGGCATGTATACTTATGCAGTATGGGAACAAAGGAAGAATCATAGAATCATAGAGTTGGAAGAGACCTCAAGGGCCATCTAGTCCAACCCCCTGCCATGCAGGAACCCCATCACAATATTTCCGACAGATGGCCATCCAGGCTCTGCTTAAACACCTCCAAAGAAGGAGACTCCACCACCCTTTGTGGCAGCATATTCCACTGCCGAACAGCTCTAACTGTCATGAAGTTCTCCCTAATGTTCAAATCGAATCTCTTTTCCTGTAGTTGAAACATTTGCCCGTGTTCTAGTCTCTGAAGCCATGGAAAAAAACCTGTTCCCTCTTCAATATGACATCCTTTCAAATATTTAAACATAGCTATCACATCCCCTCTCAGTCATCTTTTTGAAAGGCTAAACATTCCCAGTTCCCTAAACAGTTTCTTATAAGACATATCCTCCAGACCCTCAACCATCCTGGTCACCCTCCTCTGCACCCGCTCGAGGTTGTCAACTCCTTTTTAAATTGAGGTGCACAGAACTGGACACAGTACTCCAGGTGGGGTCTGACCAAAGCAGAATAGAGTGGTACTATCACTTTCTTTGATCTAGATACTATGCTTCTGTTGATACAACCAAGAATCGCATTGGCATTCCTGGCTGCCATGTCACACTGCTGACTCATGTTCAATTTGTGGTCCACCAAGACTCCCAGATCCCTTTCATAGCTATTATTTTCCAGCCAGGCATCTCTCATCCTATATCTGTGCAATTCATTCTTTTTACCTAGATGCAACACCCTACATTTCCCTCTGTTGAAACCCATTTCGTTAGCTTTGGTCCAGCGCTCTAATCTGTCAAGGTCTTTTTGGATTTTCATCCTATCCTTTGGGAATTAGCAACCTCTCCCGATTTGGTATCATCTGCAAATTTAATTAGCATACTCTCTATTCCTTCCTCCAAGTCATTAATAAAGATATTGAACAGCACTGGACCCAGAACAGAACCCTGGGGCACCTCACTGGTCACGTCTCCCCAAGCTGAAGAGAGGACATTTATGGTCACACTTTGAGTGCGATCAGTCAACCAATTACAAATCCACCTGGCCGTAGCACTATCTGTCCCACTTCCTACTAACTTCTTAGCAAGAATACCACAGGGAACCTTATCAAAGGCCTTACTAAAGTCCAGATAAACAATATCCACAGCATTCCCATCATCCACTAGGCCTGTAATTCTATCAAAGAAAGAGATCAAATTAGTCTGGCATAACTTGTTTTTAAGAAACCCGTGTTGACTTCTTTTAATGACAGCATTTTTTGTTAAATAATTGCAGACTTACTGTTTAATAATCTGCTCTAGGATCTTTCCAGGAATTGAAGTCAAGCTGACTGGGCGGTAATTATTTGGGTCCTCTTTTTTCCCCTTTTTGAAGATGGGGGCAACATTAGCCCTCCTCCAGTCGATAGGGACTTCCCCTGTTCTCCAGGACTTCTCAAAGATTATTTCCAATGGTTATGAAATTACTTCCGCCAGTTCTTTTAATATCCTTGGGTGTAATTCATCTGGCCCAGGAGACTTAAATCCATTTAATGCTTCCAGGTGTTCCAGTACTAGCTCTCTACCTATTCTATGTTGCAATTCCCATCCTACTTCATCTACTCTTTGTCCCAGCGGATCCCTTTCTTCCTTTTTGGAGAAAACGGTGGCAAAGAAGGTGTTGAGTAGTTCTGCCTTTTCCTTGTCTCCTGTTAGTAACTGGCTATTATCACCACACAGAGAGCCTATCATTTCCTTATTTTTCCTTTTGCTGCGGACATAACTAAAGAAACCCTTTTTACTATCTTTAATCTCTCTGGCAAGTCTAAGTTCGTTTTGCACTTTAGCTTTTTTTACCATCCCCCTGCATATATTAGCTATTTGCTTATATTCTTCTTTGGTGCGTTTCCCATTTTTCCATTCCTTCTACTTGTTTTTCTTTAGAGTTAGCTGAGTTGAAAGTTCTTTAGTAAACCAGTGCAGTTTCTTTAGACCTCTCTCATTTCTTCTTCTTGTTGGAACAGTTTTAAATTGTGCCTTTAATATCTTGATCTTAAGGAACTCCCATCCATCATGGACTCCCTTCTCTTTCAGTGTGTCGGTCCATGGAATCACAGCCAATATTTCCCTAAGTTTACAAAAATTGGCTTTCTTAAAATCCAGGATTCTTGTCTGACTATGCTTAGCTTCACCTTCCAACTGTATAACAAATTCCAAGAGGGCATGGTCACATTTACCTAATGATCCCACCACTTCGACCCCATTTACAAGGTCCTCCTTATTGGTTAAGACCAGATCTACAATGGTTTTGCCTCTTGTTGCCTCCTCTACCTTCTGGACCATGAAATTGTCTGCAAGGGCAGTAAGGAATTTGTTAGACCTTGCATTCTTAGCTGAGTTGGACTGCCAGTATATATCAGGATAGTTAAAATCTCCCATTAGTACTACATCTCTCCCTTTTGACTGTGTGGCCATCTGCTCAAAGAAGGCATCATCCCACTCCTCTGGATGGCTTGGGGGTCTATAATATACCCCCACAGTGACATCCCTCCTAGTTTTTTCACCCCTGATTTTCACCCAAGTACTCTCTCAACATGGTTCGTCTGCTGTTTATCTTGTATTTCTTCAGCAGCATAAATGTCCTTAATATATAAAACTACACTTCCTCCTTTCTTACTTGGCCTGTTCCTTTGAAACAGGTTATACCCTCCAATGACTACATTCCAATCATACGTCTCATCCCACCATGTTTCAGTGATGCCAATTATGTCATATTTATTTTGCTGTATTAGAAGTTCCAGCTCCTCTTGTTTGTTCCCCATGCTCTGTGCATTGGTGTACAGACATTTGAGGCTGTGTGTGCTTCTTACATGTCCTTTGCTTAACCTGTTTTTCCTTGCACTGATGGTCTGAACTACTTCTTGTTCTGCTCCTATTGCAACATTTGGGCTAATGTCCACAACCCCTTCTGAATCTCTACCGTTAAGGGACTTTTCTCCCTTAATGGGAGCATATCCTTACGCTCTTAGGGTCTTAAGAACATAAGAACATAAGAAGAGCTGTGCTAGATCAGGCCAAAGGCCCATCTAGTCCAACTTCCTGTATCTCACAGTGACCCCACCAGATGTGTCCAGGAGCGCACAAGACTATATATCTGTCTCCTGATACCACTCCCCCGCATCTGGCCCTTGAAGCACCCCCAGTTTTAAACCTGGAGATTACACATCTCCATCATGGTTTGTAACCTGTGATGAACTTCTGGTCCAGGAATCTGTCCAATCCCCTTTTGAAGGCATCCAGGCCAGATCCTATCACCACATCTTGTGGCAGGGAGGCCTTGATCCATGGTGTGGGGGGCATCTCCTATTTTTAAAGCCGTTATTGATGGTGTGGAAGCAGCTGCCACTGGCTCTAATATCTTTTCTCTCTCTTTTGTTGCTGGTTTATTAGGTGTGTGCTTTTAAAGACGCTACAACAACCTGGAAACAGATGTAGAACAAATGTGCCAACAGTACCCCTTTTTGAACAACATCCACACAGAAAATAAAATCTTCCCCAACCGAAGAAAGAAGAAACAAAGAAAAACCAATCATGTGAAACAGCAGCAGAGGAGATATTGTTTGAGCAACAAATGCTGAACTTCAAGATTTGACTGAGAAGACCGGAGTGCTTTATGCTCAGTAAAAATGTAAGAGACTGCTACAGGGGGGAAAAACTGGGAACGATGTTACTAACCAGTCTGACACAATCATGCAGTAAATATTTCTCCAGGCAGCTTTATTTCCACTTGTCATTTCCATCTCTAATTATTTTAAGTTTTCTTTCCTTTTGGCTCCAGCTACGTTGTTCCACCTTGTTCTTTTGCAGCTGTCAAGTTCATTAAGCTTGCTGTTGAGGCAGCGGTAGTCTTAAAAGTGCTGAGGTCAGCCTTTCTTTCTTTCTTTCTTTCTTTCTTTCTTTCTTTCTTTCTTTCTTTCTTTCTTGCATTTTTGCAGCCTCTGAACATACATTCCTCTTTTGAGGAAGGTCTCCTGCATAAGGGGAAAAAAATCCACACGGTGGATGCTGATTCTATATGTTTTCCTTCAATTCGGACCTCACCCTCAAAATTAAAAAAGGTAAATGCTACCATGTTACAGCTGGCTATGTTATGAGAGAGAGAGAGAGAGAGAGAGAGAGAATGAACCACTTCAAATGACAAAAGCTTAGGAGGCTGTGAATGCAAATTGGAAGAGAGAGCAGTTTATGCCACATAGCTTGTTCTAGCCTCCTGAAATACCCAGGTGCCTCAGTTATTATGGAAGATATCCTCCCATGAACTGCAACGATCTGGAAGTGAAATGCAGAGCTCTCCTACCTGTACTTGGCTCCCCCCCACACACAAACCAGTAGAATAGTGTCTTTGATTTGCAGGTGGGGGCAGTTCAGAATACATTGGGCTGAAATTTGAAATTTGTAGGAGCTGTTCAAGGGGATGGACTTTATTCTTGCTCATCACCAAAAGGCCACCCCCTTAAAAAGCTCCAGACAAAATTAGACTCATCAGCCTCCATTCTCTCAGGCTACCAAAAAAAATCCATATACTATCACTGGATTAAAAGAGTGAGTCAACAATAAAACATGTAAAATGCTCAGTAGGAAACCTGTCAAGTTTCTCGTATTGGCCAGGAAACTCCCATTTTCACCCCTTTTCCCACCATTTTCCTGGATCATTTATTTTCCCAGAAATGTCCTGTATTCCCCCCACCCCTCTGCTCTGGGAGCAAGCAAACAAGTGGCCTACTGGTTGCATGCTGCTTCCCCTTCTCCCAAGTGGAACACTTTCAAGCGGGAGGGCTGTGGCGTGCTCCCCCACTCCTCCCACCCACCACCCAGATGATGGGGACGCTGGCTGCACACCTTGTTTGTCTGCCGGACCGGGCCAGAGGCCACAGCAAACTGAAGTGGGGGAACCAAGGCTGGGGAAGAGGGGGCGAGTTGGTGCAGCAGTGGCAAATGGGAGGGCTGTGGTAATCCCTGTCTCCCCTACTGCCTGCTCTGCTGCTCAGAGGTCCCAGCGCCAGATGAGCCGGCTGTGGAATAGGCCTTCTCAGCTTCTTGCCATCTCTCCCCCCTACCTGCTTGCCTATTGCTTCTAAGGCCAGACAGTCTGAGGCTTCCCCTCATGCCGGAGGGACATTGGCCGGCCGGCTGGCTGGCTGGCTGGCTGGATGCCCCCTCCACCTCTTCCATCTCCCCCCCCCCTCACAGCGGGTGTCAAAAATGCTTTCCCTTTCCAAGACCCTTGTTAGGGGAATAGATCCCATTTGACCCTCCCTAACACATGGGAAAAACATTTTGAGGCCTGCCAAGATGGAAAACCCTGTTCTACAGAAGACTTGGGGTCACAATTTGCCATCTTAATACAATTCTTAGGAACTTTGGATATGTTTTGACCAGAAACATGTATTGGGAGGGGCTAGTGGGGTGAGGAGGCCCCCAGATACTGTGGGTCATACTTTGTCCACCCTGATGTAAAAGATGTGGCAGCTGTTGGCAATGCTATGGAAAGAAAACCTCACAGAAATGAATCAGTGAACACAAAAATGGGGTGGGTAGCTATTTCACAAAGCCATTTTTTCTCAAACAGTGGAGTCAATTCATGAATTTTTGATCAAAACACTGCTTCTTGCCAACTCTACATCTAACACATGTTTTCTGTAAACAAAAGAAACAGTAAATGACAACAAGCATCAGACAAGAGCCTGTCCCTATGAATATTGACATTGGCTGATGCCGGCGACAGCTTTTTGCTGTTTCCAACCGACATGTTTTGTTTTCCTCAGCCTCAGTTGTCATGAAGAATCTGGCTATGCCCAACTGGTGAGTAAAGCCACAAAAAAGAACTAATGTCAAATCTTGGTTGTCTCTGTTTCTTTTGAGATAAACAATTTTGACTGAAGGCATGCCTGGCGACTTAAAGCTAAGATTCCTATCTTTACTGTGTACCTGCATAAGTGGAAAATGTATATATTGATATGCTTCTTAGCTGGGTGGTAGGATCACAAGACTTCTTGGGGAAGAAACTGTTAACAAGGCATATTATTATTAAAGTGGTTTTGGTAATGTTTTTAGTGCATTTGAAGGAGACCCAGATGGCAACTACATGCGATCCAAAGCCATGACAAATCATTCTAAATACCATGGTGGAGATGCAAAAGGAGGAGCAAGCATGCTAGTTCTGGTCTCACCATCATAATTTTTGTTGTTTAGTCCAGAACAGTGGTCCTCAACCTGTGGGTCCCCAGATGTTCCTGTACTGCAACTCCCAGAAATCCTGGCCAGCTCTGCTAGTGATGAAGACTTCTGGGAGTTGCAGTCCAGGACCATTTGGGGACCCACAGGTTGAGAACCACTGGTCCAAAATGTAGAAAAGTTACATTTTTTGGACTACGGCTCCAACAATCCCCAAGCCTATATGCTGGGTGTGGGATTTTGGGAGCTCTAGTTCAAATAAACCTAACAGCCTAAGCTTTGGTTTTAACCTAGAAAATTGCTCGACATCACATGGAACATTTCTACAACAAGACTTTCTGGCTGAGAAGGTGTAGAAGGTGACAGAAATGTGAATTATTTCTCATTAGTTCTTTTTAATGGAATGGCTATGGCTAATATTGCTATATCCAGCATTTCAAAGACGTTTAGCTCCCACCTCTGTCTAGAGATCCTTGTTAATCCTTCATGGTCTCCCATCCTTTTATTAGCCAGGGTTATACCTGCTTAGCTACCAAAATAAAAAAGGAGTGGCATGTAAGGGTAAAAGAGTCCCTCACAGCTGATGTTCTGATTCAGTAAAAAGCAGCTTCCTATGTCCCTACATGTCACTTCCACCAAAAGTAAACATCACAGCTGCCACCGGCAAGAACATGTAATTAGTTTTTGTTCCATAAATTTTCTGATATGGAGAAAGCAGCTAATAAAAATCAGCAAGTATTTTTTTCTTTTTTCCTTTCCTAGGGTTTTCAAGAATGTGCTGTATGGATTGTAGTCAAAATGTGCAACTTCAATGATAATCTGTAATGAGAGGCGCACTGAATGTAATGAGAGGCGCACTGAATGACGTCCTGAAACCACAACTTTTCCTAGAGAGCAGAGAACTCTCCTTATCTTAATGCAAATCTCTACCACAACATGAACTTTTGCTTCTTGTATTGTAGTGTTATTCTACCACTGTATAAATATCCGCTTTCACACTGCATTTGCCAGATCATGTATCAAAATGTTTGCTTATCTGTAATATTTGGATTAAACTCAAATGTATCAGTGGCACTATTTTGAAGGCTATTAAACACAGGCAATATATCAAATAACTCATATAGTTTTCTTTTTGTGAACATATCCTTGAGATGGAAAAAAGTCATCTTCTTTCATATTTTGATATTTCATTTCATATATTTCTCTCTCTCTCTCTCTCTCTCTCTCTCTCTCTCTCTCTCTCTCTCTCTCTCTCTCTCTCTCTGACCCAATAAAGACAGTGTGTGCAATTTTTACCATGTCAAGATACAGTTTACAGCAGTGATTCTCAACCTTTGGGTCCCCAGATGTTCCTGGACTGCAACTCCCAAAAATCCTGGCCAGCTCAGCTAGTGACGAAGACTTCTGGGATTTGCAGTCCAGGAACATCAGGGGACCCAGAGGTTGAAAACCACTGGTTTATAGCCTTGGGTCCCCAGATGTACTTGGACAGCAACTCTCAGAAATCCTGGACAGCACATCTAGTGGTGAAGACTTCTGAGAGTTTTAGCTCAAGAACATCTGGAGACCCAAGGTTGGGAATGACTGTTTTATGGAGTAGGGAATCTGCTTCATATCTGTGTGCCTGTTGTGGCATGAGCAAGTACAACAGGACTAGACAAGTGTGCTGGAAAAGTCTTTACTCTCTTGAAGAATGTATTCTGCATTTACATATGTCTGATCCAGCTGAGCATGAATATGGAGTGCTTATATCTTGGGTTGGGGAATCTGGACGTATTTAAGATTCTGCTACTGTATAACCAGCTTTGCTCCCTGTGGTCTCCTTGCCTCAGCTGATATGGACAGTCTTGGGCATGGTGCTAGATGAAACATCCACATTGATTAACCTAGGGGACTTCATTAGCTGAGCTGGAACCACCTTCTTTGCATCATGTCAACTATGACCATCCCAATCATGAGGCTATACTGTTTGGGGTGTGGGGCCATACCTCAGGCAGTAGCTTATCCTGATAAGATTCCCTGAGAAGAAAAATATACTGGAGGCATATTGGAGGTGGTAAATAGTCTTAGGCAGCATGACAAGTATTAACTGAAGACTGTATTTTTCTGAATTAAAAAGACATCCTGAGGTCGGTGCAAAGCCGTACCAGGTGGCTGTGGGGATATTTCCTAAAGACAAAAACAAGCATTGGACAACAGCAGTGCAAATAATTAGCTCTATTTCACATAACAATAATTAGGAATAGAGCTTCAAAAGTAACCATAGCAGAAAATGACTGATCACTTTCTGAAGGACTTGACAGACTGAGTTTTGCGGAAAAGAGAAAAAGAGAGGTTGGGATAACAATAAGATAACAACCCAGCTGTGTCTTTCATATGGATTGGAGACATTGACTGAGGAGTGAGATCCAAGCTTTACATCTGCCTGGAGTTTCCCACAAAACCCGGACCTTGTAAATGATTATTGAACTCTAACAGTAGTGTTGCATCTTTGTGAAGTGGTTCTGACAACTCTACCTGAAACTTTAATCAAACTTTTCTTTTTATTGGATATTATTGTCTTTCTGGCATTTGGTGTACTTTGAGCTGCAATGAGCTAAGAGGCTACAGTACAGTAGTCAAAATTTCAGATACGGTTAAAGTAATACTAATGGCTACAGCAGATTTCCTTAGCTCTTGAGCTAAGAAGGGATGAATGCTCCAAGCCAGATTTTTGAAAGCTTGTCACAGCTGCATGAGATGGAAAAGCAGCCTCTGTGACATATTGATAGCTCTGTATGACAGACGTGATATTTATTGCCAAGGACAGCAAAATTTATATATATATTAAAACAAATGCAGACACTGGAGAACGATGGAAAGCCATGACAGGAAGTGCCAGAGAACAAATTTCTGCAAGAAAAGGCTGCCCCGGGAAGTGGCTTCAGTGAAATTCTATTTTATCTCTTCTGATCTAAGGGTGAACTATGAGAGCACACAAGGAATTAATGTTGGAAGCATCACCCCTTCTATTCCCAGCCAAGGATTTCTAAACTTTTAAAAGCAATGTCAGGATGACCTAATTAGAATATATATATGTTTATTCAGACAGCATAAAGGATTTTATCCCAGATATTGACCATTGCTGGAGAAGCAAATGGATTTTTTTCTCTTCTCATATCTGCAATGTATTTTTACTTCTTTCACCAAATAGTTGATTTTGCGTATATTCAGGATAGATTTTCCAGCATTATAACATAGTAGTTGAATTAATGCTTGTGTTTGAAAAATTCTTTTGCAAACAAATATAGGATTTGTGTTTGATCTAGCACCTGAATACCATAGTACTTAAAAATGAAAATAAAGAAACATTACAAAAATATGGATATTATCCATTACAGTGCTTTAAGGGGATCATTAATAAAGTACTATATGTCATACATGAAGGACAAGGGAAAGAACAGCTATCTTTTTTCAAGCAAGGAATGAAGGATTGACCACCTAATGCAATCATAAAATGATCACCTGCTCAGAGCAGAATGTATAGGATACTACCACTATGGAATCTTTGATGGATGCCTATCAAGTCTCTTCTTGAAATTCACTAGCAAGGGATTGCTCAATATACTAGACTCTGGTCTGGTCTGGTCAAGCATCTTTCTATTAGAAGGTTTTTCAAAATGTTCAGCCCAAATGCGTCCACCTAGACTTCTGATCTTGCTCTTGGGTGGAACAAAGCAGAACTGTGTATGTTTTCTTTGTTATTCTAGCAGCCTTTTTCTGGACATGGATTAATTTCCCAGTGATCCTCTTAAAATGCAGCAGGCAGAGTACTGAACACATCTCTCCAAATCCAGAGCACTAGCACCATCTCCATGCATTGACCCCTTCAGTTCCCCAGCCTTGCATTGTGGAGCAGCAAGATCGGTGAAAAGGTTATACGTCCATTCATCTGAAAGCAAGAAGGATGGAGCTGAGTGAGCAGAAATTCCAGTGAAACAGGGTTCTCAGTTGTGCTAAAAGTTATAGTGTTGAAGGGAATGCATTCTACACATCTTGCCATTCATCATAGCAAAGTGAGGAGACTGAAGTGATGAGGAAGAACATACAGAGACAGCAAGAGTGGTGGCAGTGTTCAAATGGCCATCCCTAAGATAAATCATCTCACACATTCTGGAGATCCCATGAAGAGGTGACTCACAGAGAACAGCTGCAAGATCCCAAAGCCTTTTATTATTTGGCATTTAAAGAATCAGCCTGGGACAGTAACTGCATATATAATTGGCAACCAACAGAAAAGATCAACAGCAAACAAAAACTGAAACCAACTATGGGAAAGAGGGAAAGCAAAAACCAGGAGAGAAATAGGTCTCTTTGAATTCAAAGGCTGGAAGACTGGTTAGTGCTGAATAAACAGACTACGTTATCACCCATGCCAGAAAAGTCCCTCCCAGTCAAACAAACTACAGGCAGCAAATGCAAACAAAATCCCAACAATCAAGAGAGTGACGTGTGCCCGGAATAGGTTGCCAACTAAAGGCACCCTGAAAATGCCATTTGAGCTATGACGTGACAGAATTTCAAATGTAGAACACATCAGTTTTTCAAAGGCTGAAATATGCTTGCTTATATACCAAAACAGAAAAGGCACAAACTGAATTCTAGACCTGAACAGACTCTTTGGCTTGGTTATGCTCCTGGCAGCAAAGGATATAAAGTGATGAACTTTTTAAAAAATGTGAAGGCAGCATATGACAGGTAATTCATTTTGATGAACTAAAGAAAGCTGACAAAACAGGAACTGTGTCAGATACATCTAAATAGGAAGACCAGTATGTTGGACCCCTCCTAGATGAAGCTGTGCCAATCCATCCACAATCTGTGCCAGATCTGAAACAGGAAGGCAATAACACACAAACTGAGACCAGTACACCAAGAGAAGCAAATACCAATGGAGATACTGAGGGCGCTTTTACATGACCCCTAAAATCAGAGGCAAAGGGCTCCCAGATCCGGAGCTTAAAAATGTTTTCCCACCAGCTCCGGACTTTAAAAAAAATTAAGTATGACCACGCCCACCTAAGCACGTCCCAGCGCACTTTTCAAGTACCTGGTCTCCAAAGGTGAAAAATTTCTGATGTGGATGTAAAGCAGTAAGTGCCGGGCTCTCCTCGCCTTGTGTTTGTTTTTTTGTCCCCGCCGCCCCTTTAAGAGACAGGAATCACAACAACGATGGGGCTCGGGGCGGCTTCCAGCAGCAGACGGAGGGGAGTCTGCATTTTTTTCTCCCTTTTTTCTCCCTCCCCTCACGCAGACAGGAGCAAGGGAGTACAGAGGGGTGGGAACACAGCAAGAGGAGCAAACCCCCAAGATCTCTGGTCTGAATTTAAGTGGCCAGTGGATCTTAGGGGTTGTGTAAAAGCACCCAGAGGCTGCTGAACTGGAAGAGATAACAAAATATGTTCCACCATTAGCCACCAGACACTCATCAATACAAAGGTATATCAGCAACTTGCCTGTCCTAACTGACAAGATCATCCCCGACAAACAAGCCAGTGATCTGGGAGGAGATGCAGCAGATTCCAGCAGCTGAAGCTGCCAGATGGAGGAACCCCAAAAAGGGACAAATAGAAGCACTGCTCAAGAATGAAAGAGCGGCAAGAACTAAGCTTCCACCAAGCAATAAAGCCATTGGGTGCAATTGGGTGTTCAAGATGAAACAGGGTGCAGTTTTAGATGTGGAATAGTGCAAGGCAAGACAAGCTGGAAAAGGGTTCCTATAAAAATATGCAGAAGATGTTGATGAAACCTTTTCTCCTGTTGCCAGGCACAGTACAGTAAGGATGCTCTGGAAAGATGCAGGCCAAGCACCTAGATGTCAAGGCAAGATTGTAGAGGAGCTATAATGGACTTTATCCTGATTTTGTGTGCAAAAAAAGAGAGAAAGGTCTCTGCAGACTGAAGCAAGCTGCTCAGGTCTGGTACGAGAACCTGAAGACAATGTTATTGCAACAAAGCTTCAAGCAAAGTGCTGCTGATCAATGCTTGCATACCAGAAGCAGAAATGGGAGTTTACCTTTCATTCTTGCCTTTGTAGAGGAGTTAATTGTAGTTACTCAAAGAGAACAAATGTGCAAACAGATTGTTCACCATCTTTAAAAAAGAGGTAGAAATCAAATAATCAGAGATGCACCATATCATTTGGGCATTAAAACTGAGAAAAGATGATGGCTCTTTTCTCTGGGATGCCTCCCTGGGCCATGAGACACAAGTAGAAGGGCTTTTGGACCCAGGGAGTGGTACAGAAATTTACTGGTCATGGTTGCGCTGTCTCTTGGACTTGCCCCAAGTTTGCTAGTTGGAGGAGTCCCAGGAGACCTCGGGGTTCCAATTCTTAAACTGCACAACGTAAGGCCCCTCTTGGATTTTATTGATTGAGAGTGTACTATGGATATATTAATAAAGTGTGGCCCAAGTTTAAACCCAAACACCTTTGTCTTGCCTCTTTATTTCGCAGTAGGAGGGCAAAGGAATGTTATGAGAAATTCAAAACTCTGCAACAGTTTGTGCCAGCTCATGTAGGACTCCTCACCATTAATAAATTAGCCTTCTCTTATGCGTGGGCTCCTATTTCCATACCAGTGTGCCGATGATGATCATGCTTGGATGATTTTTAGAATGACAACACAAACCGGTTTATTGAGTCAGGAAAATGAGATGTTATCATCACACCCGTGTGAATTTTTCAAAAAAAAAAAAAGGGGGGGGGGGAGTGTCATGTACGTCAAACTCAAGTTGCATCGGATCTAGAATTGCACATTTATACCAAAGCAACACATAACTTTTAATTAAAAATGTGGCAGGAAAATCCAGGTTGATCCTGTTTCTCCCAAATGAGCTGGCCACAGTTTTCAGCTTAGCGTGGCCTGAAAGCTCGAGGAATGTATTTCCAGTAATTGCTAAGCCGTCCCATTGTTCCTGTATATACACAAACACCAGGCTGTGATCATAGTGGTCATGCTTGAGTTGATATCTGATATTCACTTCTGCTATAAGGATTGACTAATCTGGTTCAGAGGGCCTGTAGATTCCCATTTTCTCTGTAAGCCCTGCGTTGACTTGAGGGTCATCAGGCCGCTCAGCTAGAATGTGAAAGCAAAAACAATCTGTTCAAAAACTAACCAAAAAAAAACCCTTCACATCATGCCTCTATCATGCTTTGCAGGAAATCTTTGTGTCCTCACGTGCCTGAGAGTGAAGCTGGATTCTGCAGCCTGTTTGTCAACCAGTCCTGAGCACCTGTTCATGATGCCAATTTTTATCTGTTTAAAAAGAAACAATTTTTCAGAGGTCGACGTGGAAATGCAGAAGGGCATATTTGTTGGCGATTAGACATTCAAGTGCCAAGTACATGTTATATTACTCTATTGGCCCTGGATGAGGCACAGCGAGGAAGACACCAGATAGCAGTGGATACGATGTGTCACGAAAAGGCTGCAAACTATTTGCTATTAATATTTTATGCCTTACTGTTAGAGAGACGTTTCTTGGGTTTTCTGCTTTAGCAACAGAATAGTGAGAAGGTGCACAAATGAGTTCAAGAGGGTGGTGTCATTTCCTGCTTTACTTTAAGCAGGAAAACATCTTTGGCCATCCTTGAGGGTGGCCTTTTTATGTTATGAAAAAAAAAAGAGGGATGTGTTTATGTTTGATTAGGACTTATGCAAGAGATTAGTTAGCCATAAAACTGAGAAGAGCAGAGAATGCAGTACTACATAGTCGTCCCATGAAAAGTCTCAGCATCATTCCCAGCTTAGGAGAAACCTAATCTTATTTATATATCTTTTACTTCTTTTCTTATTGTTATTCGTTTATCTTGTTGCTTGTTTGATTATTGTTTGTTTGAGGTTGCAAACCACCCGGAGTTCCTCCAGAAGACGGGTGGTATAAAAATAAATAAATAAATAAATAAATAAATAAATAAATAAACCTTCCTGCCCCCCCACCTACTAATGTCACTTTTGAAATTATGTATTTATTGCATTTATGTACCTGCATAACCCACAAAGGCCAAGGCTGTTGTTGTTGCATTCTACACCAGAGTGTATTCCAATAAAATCAATAACGTGCAAAGATGCAATACATTTAACCACAACCTTAATATTGTGTGAATACACATGAACCTGTATTTTCAACATAACATTCCTTATCAAAATAAGGAATGAAGCAGTATATGTGCTTTACAGGCAATAACTTATCTAGAAGTTAAGGAGTTTAAAAAGCAAAGTGTTCTTCTGCTTATATACCACCTCATATCATTTCAAGTAGTCTCTGAGCAGTTTACAGTTCAATTACAGTATGCAGGCTACATACCACACAGTGCTTAAAGCACTCTCTGGGTGGTTTACAATTTAATTACGCAGGCTACACATTGTCCCATCTCCCAATTATCTGGGTACTCATTAAAGTAACTTCAGAAGGACAGAAGGCTGAGTGAACCATGAGCCGGCTACCTGGGATGGATTCCTGGGTTGTGTGAGCATAGTTTTGGCTGCAGTACAGCAGTTTAACAAGTGTGCCACAAGGCTCATGGCATGAATGAATGAATGAATGAATGAATGAATGAATGAATGAATGAATGAATGAATAAGGGTTTTACTAGCCTGGTATTGAACCAGAAACTTCATATGCAGATGCTTCCAGAAACTCAATACTGTTTAAGGCTCAGGTGTGGGGCATTAGCATTCGGTCTCTGTCACCAGAGGCTTGCTCTGAAGGACAACACTTGGTCCTGAGTTAGCCTCTTATGCGAGGAGGCCACCCTAGCCTGCCATCTGTGGGATATTCTATAGACAAGCCTTTATTTTTCTCTGTTCTAGCTGGGAGGAGATTCAAGGCTGTTACCTATGTTGGAACTTAAACAGTCCTTCTTAGAAGGTGTGTCATTTGGCACCACAGAGTTCACAGGGTCATCTTCTTGGGTTTGAGTTCGCATCTTCTAGAAATTCCTCCAGCAAAGATATGAAAGACCCGGGAAGCCCATGATGTGGTATACTAAAGTGGTTAGAAGTATGGGCTATGAAGCAGGAACTCCTTCCTTCAAATTATGGGCTGATCTATTAAAGGCCGCTTCAGCTGCCTTAGATTCCTCTGTATCTAAACTAATAACAGAGCGCTGGCTTATCTTGTGGCATTGTTGTGAGAGTGATCCTTTAATTTGTTTTCCTTCCCAGTGCTCATCATTAGAGATGGGCACGACTTAGCGGTATTCCCGTTTCCGTTTCCGTTACTCGTTTCCGTTACTCTACGGAAACGGTAACGGGAATCACTGCCCCAGACTTCGAGCTCGAACCGACGAACGAACAATTTGGTCTGATTTGTTGTGCTCGTTACTTGCATCGCGCAATGCCAAGCGGCACAGAAAAAAAGTTTTTAAAAGTTAAAAAAAACCCGATTCCCAGCCCTAAAAGTAGGCGAAAACTGTCTGAGGGCACCTACCAGGCCAGAAGGGTGTTTTATTTGGGGGGGGGGGGTTCCCCGCCCCCCTCTCCTTGGCTATTGCTACTGCTGCGCTGCTGGTACCAGGCTGGGAGGGTGCATCCATTTGCCATGCAGTGCGGGGGATCCAAAATGGCGACCGCAATATTTTTTTTGAAATCGTTGCCCAAAACCCCACCAAAGCACCACAGAAACATGCGAAAATTAGCTATTTTAAATGCTTGAATTTTTACAGTAGCAGCAGTGGGTTTTTCTTGCAAAAAAAGTCTCCGTTGATTTTATTTTATTTTATTTTATTTTATTTTATTACACCTGCGCATTCGCAATGATGGGCTCGCCCATGGGAGTGGACCATGCAAAGTTTTGGAGCCATTCCACCAATCGCATGGCCAGGTTTTGCTGACTGTACCAGGCTGGGAGGGCGCATCCATTTGCCATGCGGTGGGGGGGGGGATCCAAAATGGCGACCGCAATATTTTTTTTGAAATTGTTGCCCAAAACCCCACCAAAGCACCACAGAAACATGCGAAAATTAGCTATTTTAAATGCTTGAATTTTTACAGTAGCAGCAGTGGGTTTTTCTTGCAAAAAAAAAGTCTCCGTTTTTTATTTTATTTTATTTTATTTTATTTTATTTTATTACACCTGCACATTTGCAATGATGGGCTCTCCCATGGGAGTAGACCATGCAAATTTTCCACCAATCGCATGGCCACTTGGCCAGGTTGACCACAGAGACTTCTGGGATGTGCCAATCGGGCATAAACAGCCCACTAATCATAGCCCAAACCCGAACCCTAAGCCTAACCCATACGCCAGTACACTGTCCTTCTAAGTGGGTCAGAGAGGCACCCAGATGCACCCCAATACTCACCGTAACCTCACCCGTAACTAGCCTAACCCTAGCCGTTGCGCTAAGCCGTCTTAACCCTAAGCCAGATCTACTTGCATTGCACTACATGCAAGTACGTGAGACACAGCGGGTGCAAAGAGTCTGCCAGTCCGTCACTTGTGGCTCTGGCTGACTCCTGCAGCTCCCTCCAGGAGCCCGCTACCCCCTCCCCAAACCAGTACTAACGACAACGAAAAAACAAAAAAACGAACCGACTAATTTTTGCAAATTTTCGCGAAAAACGGAAACGAGCCGAAACGGAACCGGCCCAACTAACGAGAACTCGAAAAAAATTTTTTCAAGTCGTGCCCATCTCTACTCATCATATTACCAAGAAACACAACAACAACAACAACAACAACAACAACAACAACAACAACAACAACAACAACAACAACAACAACACAAAAGACAATGCGGCATCTTAAACACTATATTTTAGTTTGGCATGCTCATCATATTATTTGCATGCTCTGACAGCCAATCAAACATCTTTTGAGCTGTCTAATTTATGCTGTGGTTTGGGAAATGAAGCTGCCTTGCTCCCCTTGTAACAGAAGTTAATCATGGACAATCTTCCAAGGAAGATGGGCGGGACAGAAAGTCAACAAACAAACAAACAAACAAACAAACAAACAAACAAACAAACAAATAAATAAATAAATAAATAAATAAATAAATAAATAAATAAATAAATAAATAGAACCATATTGGATTTGTCAGTAGCATTCAGTATCACAAACCTCAGTGCTAGTTTAACCCATTGTGGGAGGGTAGAAAATATTATTTAAGCGTTTTGCTGCCACATGTGCTTATGTATAGTATATACGCATACAGTAACAAGACTCTTAAATATGATCTCATTGCTCACCACAAGAAGCTACAATGACAATGTGGTTCAGAGCCTGAAGGTAATTAAAAAGTTAAGAACAACTAATTATTTTGGATCACAATGGATGAACAGTCACAGCAGTACAATAAAAATTACAATTAAAGTACCTGCAATTTTTCGTCCATTGTTACCAAATGCAATGGGTAACAAGTACTTACAAAGTTATTTTTTAGGTATAAAACCACTCCAGTATTCCTGCCAAGAAAACTCCGTGGACATGGAGACACGAAGAGTCGGTCATGACTGTAACGATGCAAGACACACACACACAAGGAGTAATGATTCCTCTCAAGAGTTACTTTTCAAGGGCATTTTAAGACAGTTTTGTAGGGAATTATTCACGTTTCATGCCATTCCCTCATCAGTGTTACAGTATGTAGCAGGGAAAGCATTATTTAGTTTTGTCCCTTATATTTCTTGCAAAAATTTGCTAGGTATAAATTTAGAATCAGCCATTAGACAAAATTTGTTTGTTTGTTTGTTTGTTTGCAGCAAATGACCTATGTAGTAGCAATGACAACCTGGTTGCTAAGAAGTAATGAGCAATGAAAGGAGATGCTATTAAAATATATTGTTCCGGGCTTTCGTCTTGCGTGTATGTGTGCGTGCCACTCCGAGCTGGGCTGTGTATGTAAATAGAAAAATTCTAGCACTTATTTCTGTTTCCTGTTCTAGGAAGATTATTCTCTTCTTTTTTTTAACCTAGTGTATTGCTAGTAATTTAATGTGTCTGAGCTGTGAAAAGCTGTTATAACAGTTTCACAGGCTGCTGCATTTTTTATTTCCCCATTTATAGATAAAAATAGAGGGGGGAAATGTTGCTTGTAAGTGCAATGTGTAAGTCAGATAACATCCTCAATGTCAATAAAAAGATACTTCATTATTCTCATTGTCTAAGTCTGTCAGTATCTCTTTCCACTCTACAATTGTTGACTGGCCTGGTCTTCTTCATCATAAATTAACCTGCCCAATATTTAATGGAGTTGAACCTTATGGTAGCAATTTGTAGACATTCAGTTATATCAAATGTTGTTCCGTAAATTAAGTTTTCTAACCACTTTTTGTTAAAAAATGACAATTTTTAGAAAAGATTTTGAATAGGTGTCTGTAGATGAAGCCTCTGTGGATCTCCTACTGAACAAAGGAATTGCAAAGTCATGTTGTCTCTTCAAATCCGAAAGGAAGGGCAAGTGTTACCTTCATTATTACCAGAGGTGGTGGTGATGAATAAAAACAGATCATGATATTCAACAAATATTGCTGATTCATTTAATATTTAATCCCTTCAGATTCATTGGGTCCAGAGATCTAAGCAAATATGAAGGGATGAATATTTCCTTGGTTTTATTCATTCTTAAAAAAAAAATTTAAAACATGCTCCATGCATTTGGGTAACAAACAACGCATTGCTCGGGTCAAAATTCATGGTTCATCAGCTTGTGATGAACCACAAATAGTAACAAACCACCATTTTAGCACTTCATCCCCATATTTAATTAAGATACTGTATTTGGAAAAGAAAAGAAAAATCTTTCAACCCATACAAGTGATCCTCAGGCTGGGCACCACTATATTGTGCATGGTATAGAAAAAAGCATGACAATTTACAAAATGCAAACTACACACAGAAGTAAAAAGTACAAATATGTTTAAAATTCCATCTCTGGTGACCAATTGCTGGATTATCCCCCACGCCCAAGTTACCAAACAAAGGATGATATTCTGCCCCCTAACAGCCTTTGTTTGATAATTTGAGAGAGATAATCCAACTTGGGTGGAATTTGAAACCTGGCTCTCTAAGTGGCATTTTGAAAGTCACTTAAGAAACAAACCTGGTATAGACATCTGTCATGACTTCTGGGATCCCCAATGTATAGGTCTGCACACTCCTCCCTGCACTGGACCGCACATACTCTATTTCTCCTCTTGTGTTTTGGTGTCTGGTCTTCTGAGTGGACGAGTCTCTGCCTTAGTGTGTTTGTGAGTTTGAAGTGAACAAGGATGTGGTGTTTGCCAAAAACCCTTTAAAGCTTTTTCAGCCATGTAAGGAATGTCCAGGTTCTTCTGTCAGCTCTGGATGTCAGATAGCAGCATAAACTCAGTAACATACACCATTAAAAATACCTGGTTATTATCCTAGCACCATTGGTTGGATGTATGGATCACCATGCTCACAATTCAGAGGAGTTTGCTTCTAAGATCAGGCATCTGAACCTGGATACGGATGAAACCATGGTATCTTTTGATGTTACACCTATTTTCCCGCCACCAAAGCTCTAAAAGTGTTGAAGAAGAGACTAAAACAAGATAGCAGTCTCACCACCATAGGGAGCTTCAACCATATCAGATATGCCTGCTCCTTGACCTGTGTCTGAACACCATGTACCTCATGTACAGAGGGGACTTTTACAGACAGAAGTGTGGTTGTGCCATGGGTTCTCCAGTGCCACCCATTGTTATACATGGAAGAAGTGAAGAAGAAGTCACTCAGCACCTTCTCAGGGATGACTACAACCCACTGGTTCAGGTATGTGGATGATACCTAGTTAAAAAACCAAACCAAGGATGTATAGGCCTTTACAGGGCACAAAAATCCAGTGGACCCAAATATCAAGTTCACCTGGAAAGACACCAAAGACAACCAGCTGGCTTTTCAGGACTGTGCAGTTATTATGGGACATGAACATAGCCTGAGAATAGAAATTTACAGTACCCCCCCCACGGTAACCAGTACCTGCTGCTTTACTCCCACTATCCATTACAACTAGAGATGGGCACGACTTAGCGGTATTCCCGTTTCCGTTTCCGTTACTCGTATCCGTTACTCTACGGAAACGGAAACGGGAATTACTCCACCAGACTTCGAGCTCGAACCGACGAACGAACAATTTGGTCTGATTTGTCGTGCTCATTACTTGCATCGCGCAATGCCAAGCGGCACATAAAAAAGTTTTTAAAAGTAAAAAAAAAACCGATTCCCGGCCCTAAAAGTAGGCGAAAACTGTCTGAGGGCACCTACCAGGCCAGAAGGGTGTTTTATTTGGGGGGGGTTCCCCGCCCCCCTCTCCTTGGCTATTGCTACTGCTGCGCTGCTGGTACCAGGCTGGGAGGGCGCATCCATTTGCCATGCAGTGCGGGGGATCCAAAATGGCGACCGCAATTTTTTTTTGAAATCGTTGCCCAAAACCCCACCAAAGCACCACAGAAACATGCGGAAATTAGCTATTTTAAATGCTTGAATTGTTATAGTAGCAGCAGTGGGTTTTTCTTGCAAAAAAAGTCTCCGTTGATTTTATTTTATTTTATTTTATTTTATTTTTTTACACCTGCGCATTCGCAATGATGGGCTCGCCCATGGGAGTGGACCATGCAAAGTTTTGGAGCCATTCCACCAATCGCATGGCCAGGTTTTGCTGACTGTACCAGGCTGGGAGGGCGCATCCATTTGCCATGCGGTGGGGGGGGATCCAAAATGGTGACCGCAATATTTTTTTTGAAATCGTTGCCCAAATCCCCACCAAAGCACCACAGAAACATGCAAAAATTAGCTATTTTAAATGCTTGAATTTTTACAGTAGCAGCAGTGGGTTTTTCTTGCAAAAAAGTCTCCGTTGATTTTATTTTATTTTATTTTATTTTATTTTTTTACACCTGCGCATTCGCAATGATGGGCTCGCCCATGGGAGTGGACCATGCCAAGTTTTGGAACCATTCCACCAATCGCATGGCCAGGTTTTGCTGACTGTACCAGGCTGGGAGGGCGCATCCATTTGCCATGCAGTGGGGGGGGATCCAAAATGGCGACCGCAATATTTTTTTTGAAATCGTTGCCCAAAACCCCACCAAAGCACCACAGAAACATGCGAAAATTAGCTATTTTAAATGCTTGAATTTTTACAGTAGCAGCAGTGGGTTTTTCTTGCAAAAAAAGTCTCCGTTGATTTTATTTTATTTTATTTTATTTTATTTTATTTTTTTACACCTGCACATTTGCAATGATGGGCTCGCCCATGGGAGTAGACCATGCAAATTTTCCACCAATCGCATGGCCACTTGGCGAGGTTGACCACAGAGACTTCTGGGATGTGCCAATCGGGCATAAACAGCCCACTAATCGTAGCCCAAACCCGAACCCTAAGCCTAACCCATACGCCAGTACACTGTCCTTCTAAGTGGGTCAGAGAGGCACCCAGAGGTGCACCCCAATACTCACCCTAACCTCACCCGTAACTAGCCTAACCCTAGCCGTTGCGCTAACCCGTCTTAACCCTAAGCCACATCTACTTGCATTGCACTACATGCAAGTACGTGAGACACAGCGGGTGCAAAGAGTCTGCCAGTCCGTCACTTGTGGCTCTGGCTGACTCCTGCAGCTCCCTCCAGGAGCCCGCTACCCCCTCCCCAAACCAGTACTAACGACAACGAAAAAACAAAAAAATGAACCGACTAATTTTTGCAAATTTTTGCGAAAAACGGAAACAAGCCGAAACGGAACCGGCCCGACTAACGACAACTCGAAAAAAAATTTTTCAAGTCGTGCCCATCTCTAATTACAACACAAAGTAGGAGTCATCGGGGCTCTAATAGAGCAGAGAGCATCCTCGCCTCCACAGAAGCCAAGAAGAAGGAAACCAGGCATCTGAAGACAACACTTACAATCTGTGGATATCCAAAGTGGGCGTTTAGTAAGGCAGTGTCCCACCCCAGAAGAACAATGGATCAGCCTGAGACCCAGAGTCAATGGAAGAACCTGGTCATTTTTTAAATGGCTGGTGTTTCTGAAAAACGTAAAAGGATTTTTGGCAAACACTATATATCAAACCCACAAACATACTAAGGCAGAGACACATCCACTCCAAAGCCCCAGCACCAAAACATAAGACGAGCAATATAGTATATGCAGTCCAAGGCAGTGAGGAGTGTGCAGACCAATTCCTTGGAGAAACTAGCCACTAAACAGGAAGATGGCCCAGCGTAGGAGGAGCAACAGCTCAGGACCAAAATGAGCAATGTACCTCCATTTGAAGGACAAAGGACACTCATTCAAAGTTGAGGATGTACACATATAAGGCAGAGAATTTAGGCTGTTTGAGAGAGGAGTCAGGGAAGTCATTCATGTGTGTATTGAAAACCTGTCTCTCAACAGAGGTGGGGGACTCAGGCACAATCTATCTGCCACTTATGATGTTTCTCTCTCATCATTCCCCAGACAAAGTAGAACCACTTCACACCTTCACCAGGAATGCCACTGCTACTTAATGGGTGTTGGGAAGATTTGCATAGGTGGGACTTTCATAAACCAAGGCCATTTTCTATTTAAGGAGCCTATGCAGGCCTTTGTCCACCTAATGGGCACATTCAGATCAGGGTGGGGTGAAATCAATGTGAACTAAAAATTGGAAACCTTCCGCAAACTTTTCCTCAGGCTGAAGAAGATACTTGGATTAGTAGTGAAACGTTTCAGTCCCAGGAATCCTTGCCTGGATGACTGAGAATTCCCACTGACTTCAATACAATATATTTATGATTAGCCTAATATAGACATGTATGGGTCAAAAGGTACCTTTGGGTTTTTTTTTTAGTGGTCCAATAAAAGTATCACTTGCCATTGTTTGAATTGCTGAACACACCTTTTGGCAGTGGGGCTGTCTATTTGGGGGCAGCTTGGTCCACTGATGGTAGCAGACACAAGCTTGTAGGAGTGGGTCTGGGGATCACTTATTGCCCACATTTGTTTTTTCCCAGTTACCTGGTAATATGTTCTATTGAACTTGGTGTCCACCTAGATTAGTGATGGCGAACCTTTTAGAGACCGAGTGCCCAAACTGCAATTCAAAACCCACTAATTTTTCGCCAAGTGCCATATGGCAATTTAACCTGAATACAGGTGTCTGTGAAGGGGCAATGTTGGATGCCCACAGAAAGGGCTTTGAGTGCCACCTTGGGCACCCATGCCATAGGTTCGCCAACACTGACCTAGATCCTACAGAATTGTACTGCAAGGCTATTACCTTCTATCTGCTTACTCGGAAACAAGCAATAGAACTTAGGAGATCTATTGGAGTGGGATCACATTTTGAGACGTACAAAATAATGCAGGGCATGAGTAAAGTGGGTAGAGGGACGCTCTTCTCCCTCTCACAAAATACCAGAACTAGGGGACATACACTCAAATTGAGGACTGGGAGAGTAAGAACAGACAAAAGAAAATATTTTTTTTCACCCAGCGCGTTGTAAGTCTATGGAACTCCCTGCCACAGGATGTGGTGATGGCATCTGGCCTGGATGCCTTCAAAAGGGGATTGGACAGATTCCTGGAGGAAAAGTCCATCACAGGTTACAAACCATAATAGAGATGTATCATCTCCAGGCTTAAAACCGGGGTACTTCAAGGACCAGATGCAGGGGAGTGGTATCAGGAGACAGATATCTAGTCTCGTGCGCTCCCAGACGCATGTGGTGGGGCCACTGTGAGATACAGGAAGCTGGACTAGATGGGCCTTTGGCCTGATCCAGCATGGCTCTTCTTATTTTCTTATGTTCTTATATAGTTTCAGCTCAGGATGTGTGACAAAATATACAACAGGATAAGAAATGGGGAGAAGTTTTTGCCCGTGCTTTGCATAAGAAGCGTATTTCTCAGCCAACAGAAGCTCACAGGGATTTGATACTATGCCTCTGGAAAATAGGTAAGGTGGCTGATTTGTCCTTTTGACTACGATCGTACAGCGGTAAATGGGAATGTTATCTCTCCAGATTGAAAGAAGCTTAATGTCCTCATGCTTAACTTCTGGCTCAAAGCAAGTAGCAGCACAAAAGTAAAGATTAGATCCAAGCACCCAGAGCAAAGTGTATTTATCATCTCATTAGTGAGATTGCTGTGACTTTTGAGGGGGAAAAAAATCAAACAGTCAATTTTAGTTAAGCTAAATTAAATATGATACAGAAAAATAGGAAAGGAGGAAAATGAGAATTATTTCATTTTCCTTTCCTTTACCAAGCTATGTCATCTGCTTGTATGGGTTATTATTTTTTAGCATGAACAGGCCCTTCCCTATGCTAATGGCAAGGCAGAAATGGTCAATTTTAGTTGACCTAATTTAGACATAACATTACCCACACACTTCTTGAATTCTTTCCCACACACTTCTTGAATTTTAAAAACCTAAATATGTTTATACATACACATTGCCTTAATGGCAAGCAAGAGACAGATTCTTTTTAAAAGCCATAGAATGAATGAAACCCTACTGGAACCAAGCTCACACTTGAAATGCTGAGAAAGTAATTTACATGCATGTTATAGAAATGTGTTAAATGAATATACATTGATATAACTTCAAGCAATTAGGAGCATGCTAATAACAATGGGAGGCTTCAGCTGTAAATAAATAATTACACTTGCCTCAAGGCAGTTCTTTAATTCTTGGGTTACTGAATCTATATGCAATAATCAAAATTGCAAAGTCAGTAGTGCTGTTGCTTTTTGAGGGCAAAAATGGCACTGAACTTCCTTACCCCCACCCTGCCACCATAATATTGCTATAGATAAGATAAGATATGATAAGATGAGATAAGATAAGATTAGATAAGATGTGGCCTGGGATGCTAACAACCCAAGCCTGTTTTCCTTGTCAGATTACAGATGCCCATCTGTGTTTTTTTTTTAAAATCACAAGCTCTCATCCATGTATCTATATCTGTGTGAGAAATATAAGAAAGAGGTTCTTGTAACTTGGGCTTGGTAAATCAGAACGCTGAGATGCAATGTTATAAATCTTGTTAATGAGTAATATACATTTACCCCTCACCCCCCCCAAAACCATGCAACTGTGGCTAAATTGTTTATACAATTTATTCAGGATGTCACCACTAACACTGAACATAATAAAGTGTCGCAATTGCAGTTACTCCAGTCAAGATTAAGATTTCTTTAATTAGAATCAAGAAAAGAAAGACTAAGGGGGGGTTGAAATTATGGGTTTTATAGCATAGATGTTACAGGAATAGGAAGTGAGGGTGAGAAAAAAATGACAGTTCATTTTTTAATGTGACTAGTTATATACATTTAAGTATCCTCTGTTTCAGAATCTGGAGAAAAACCATTCATGATGTGGGAGATTCCACAGTTGTTCTTAATTACTGTACTTTGAAACAAGCTCAGAGGTCTGTGAATTTGGGACAGCATTAGGGTAAGTAAGGGAAAAAGCTTGAGAAGGCTTATTTTTCTTACCAACATAGGGTGGCTGTTGCTATATGCAAAAGTGGTTTTTGGAAGCCCTGCACCAAGAGAATAATTTTCCTCCGGCCGCTTATAAGGGATTTTTTCTCCACTCTGTGTGATTTCCCTAATCCTAATTACCAGGAAGTTCAACAAAAAGGGAGTCATGTTTTGTTTTAAAAATGCATGTGCGAATTTAAGCTAATATATGCAGGTATGCCATAACTGAATGTATCTGCTTTTGCTTTTAAGTAGATTTACAATTGCACATTTCAGAACATTAGACTGACCAAGAGACTTCCTTGAGTTCCAGTGCTGTGAGAAAGGTGAAATAATAATTATCTTAAACTTAGAACTAAAGAGCTGGAAGGGACCCTTTGGATCATCAAGTCCACCCCCTGCCAAGAAGCACAGATGGGAATTGAAACCTTAGCCTCTGGATCTGCAGCCAGAGACCTAAAACCCCTGAGCTATCCAGAATTTCTTATATAAATTAAATCAATGTGCTTCATAACCTCCTAATATCTTTGGCAGTTCACTAAATACAAATATACTTGGGAAATCATATCCATTTTATTTTAAATATGTATTGTTAAATATTTCATATTTTCATAACAGAGGCATGCGTACCAATCTCATACAGTACTGTCCTTATGGAAGTCTGTGATGCATTCATTCTTGGAATACGATATATACAGTTGAATAAATTGTGATGAAAAGGGAGATTACACTGCTAGAAAAAATGCAACCAAAATGATTGTAGGTTCAGAGCAACCCTGCATCTAAATGTGGAAAATATAGGATAGATAATGAGAAGTACTTCTTCTAGAATATAAAATGTTTTTCCATGTATACAACTATATTTTTGTCTAAATTTGTTAGAATAAAAATTGAGGTTTGTTTTATACATGGAAGTCAACTGCAGAAAGAACTGCATGTTTGTGAAACTGCAATTTTGGGTCAGAAAAGTGGGGGGTCATTTTATAGATGGGGATACCTTATAGATGGAAAGATATGGGCATATTTAACCTGTGGGATTCACTACCACTTGACACAGTGATTATTACCATTCTGAATAGTTTCAAACTATGATTTGATAAAATCATGTAGGTCACGCCAGCCGTGGCTGCTAGTCTGGATTATAATATATCATCTCTGGAGTGGTAACAAAAGCAGCATTATTTTCTGTATGAGTTAAAGCTAGAACATTAGCTAGTTCAGGAAAGAAGGCAATATTTATTCCATAGTCTAATACTTCAGTCTTTGCAGAAATGTGCAGACAAATTCTTGGAAGAACATAGTTTTTTTTTCTGAGCCTGATGAATTCATTTACTTGCAGTGATATTAATATTTTATTTTATTTTATTTTATTTCTCATCTTGTGAGAATAAATAAAGTCAGACTGTACTTCTCTAGTCACACAGAAGGCTTTAGGTTATACAGTGGACCCTTGTAGAACAAACGGTTTGTATAACATAAAATTTGTACATCATAAAAGATTCCGGAGATAAAGGAAATTTGCTTAAAAGAGTTGCCTATGGGGACATCATAAAAATGGTCACAATTAGGGATTACTGTACATTTTCAATGCATTCCTATGGGAAATTTGTATAAAGGAAAATTTGCTTAACATAATTTCATTTGGAACGAATTAATTCCTTTCTACAGGTACCACTGTATTGGTTAATCCTTGGATGAGGAACAATGCCTACAGTGGCTGCAGAAACACATTCCTAAGCAATGTTTTAGCACAGTAAAATCTCTTATGTGAAGTTATTTATTTCAAGTTACTTTAATGACCTCCATATCTTCTTCTGATGTAGGTGACAGAAATAAGTGAAATAGTCTCTGTGTTATCTTCAGGAGTCAGAGGACAAAAAAGTGGTTGTTATCTTATATCTGCTTGCCTTGCATTTTATTTGCATTGATATGGTGGCCCTAAAATCAAACCTGTTACGTTCTATTGCAAATATCACTGAAAAGGATACCAGTTTGATGCCACTAAATGCCTAACCTCAGAACTGAATAACAAGGGAATTAAAACGGACAAATCAATACTTTGATTTTTGTGCTAGAGGTCAAAAGATATCCAGGCTAATGCCTTTAAAATTTCTGAGTGTAGGTAGATGAGATAATATTTTGTATGAGTGAAAAAAATATTTTAAAATTGTGCCTCTCAGACAATATTCACTTGCTAATCTATTTTGGAATAGTTCCCTACCAAATCAATATCTGTCTTCTGACAACGACTATTAAATATCTGTTTGATAAGCCCATTTACAACTAGGGATAATAATTTCACCTCTATAGGAAAACCAAACAGAACAGAACAAAACAACAAGACTCACTGATGGCTCCCTTCACTCACTGCGTCTGTATGCCAAAGTTGGAAGACTAAGATGAAGAACATAATTAAGGAAACATATGAAGGCTAGCACAGGGTTTGAGATTAATTAGCTGTGCGTCAATAATCTCATCAATATCCGATTAACAAATGACACATTGCCCAATGAAACATATTGATTTATACACACTCCACACTGTTAATAAATTGAAGCTGCTTTGCTAAATGAGAGAGCTGACAAAATAATAACTTCCTAAAACTTTCTCTGTTATTTCTGCTTAAAATCATAAAGTTAGCCTGAAGTAGGCTGAATTTAGCTGCCCTCTCACCCGTTCTTTAGAGCTCATGAATAAGAAGATCTCGCATTGTTTGAATAGTTGTTACAAATGAAAATGTCGAGACATCACAACATGAGTGTTCCCAGGTTACAAGTCCCGGATTGGATCCAAACCTAGCTATGCTTAATGTGCACCCATTGAAATCAGTGGAGCTGTAGTTACTTATACTTTTTGTGTGTACTGATGTCACTGGGTCTCTGCTAAGCCTGGCTAACTGTTGAGTTAAACTTGCTCTGTGTTCTTTATGAATCAGCTAAAACTTAGAAAAATATTAAGTTATTATGTCTCTCTGTAAAAAAATAAATGTAATACATGACATTTAATAGATTTTGTATCTCTTGCACATATGTTTTCCCCAAACAATGTAGTCCCATACATGTCTATTCAGAAGTAAGTCACAATCGGTTTCTTGAAGTATCTCCGTAGGTGTGAACATGACGGCAGTTGAAATGCTTTAAGCTCTATCTAGTTGACTCCTGTATTTAAGTCTAGTTAGGGCATCATCTGGAACATAGTATCCATGTCCATATATTCCTAGTTTTTAGGATTTATCAACTTACTGGTATTTAAAATGTTGCCCTATCTAATCCTGAGGGTACAAAGTGGAGTACTGTATAAAATTATACATGTATAGACTTCCTTATTCTTCTCAACACTAGCTTGTTCTGATACAGGGATATGGGTTCCCATTTCTGATTCTTTTCTCATTTTAGGAGATAGGTATTTGTGCTTTCTTACAATTGTCCCTAAACGTTTACCTCAGAAAATATCTTCCTCACAATTCTCTCTGTCATGACTACGTTTTATCAGTGACTCCTTATTTTATTAAAACTTTTACCCCAAGAGATCACCACAGTGATCTCTCTTAAATTTTATTCATCTCCCCCTCCTCCCGGTTTTACTTGCCAGAATCTCATGTGTTGTTCACTTACCGTACATAAATCTCTCCCTGAATTCTTTTACAAATGGACCTGGAGTTCTTTATGTGGCAGGAAAAGCAAGCCACCTTTTCTGCCATGGCATCCCTTCTAAAAGTGTTCCTTGTTTCTTTATCCTTTTTTTTAAAAAAAAGATTACATATATCAGAAGTTTTCCCCTAGTTTATTTCATAATTCTCTTCTCATCTTAAACAAGATTGTTTCCATATTTCCATATTTACTAAATATTAATATTATTCCAATATTTTCCCATCAATATCATGTTTGTCTTTGCTTATCTCTGTCTTCATCTAGTACAGAAAATACAGATAATAGGTTACAATTAGAGATGGGCACGAATCAAAAAAATGATGTTTCGTTTGTCGTTTGTTGTTTGGAGGGTTCATTTCGTTTCGTTTCCGTTTTTGTGAATTTTTGCAAAAAATTCATTTTCATTTTCATTCATTTTGTTACCGTTTTGTTACCATTTATTTCAATTTTTGTGATTTTTATTAGCATTCAAAGCAGTTCACTGTATTGCAGTAACGGAAACGAAACGCACAACAAAATGTCCGGTATTTCTGTTCGTTTCGTTTCATTTTGGAGACAAAATTCGTTTGTCATTTCGTTGCATAATGAAATGAAAAAATGAAAACGGAAACAAAAAATTGTTCATTTCGTGCCCATCTCTAGTTACAATATTTAGTTAGTTTAGCTAGTTTAGTCTTAGCAATATTCCTGATCCTAAAACTTAATTCTTTGTTTAACTAACCAGTTTAGATTATATATTACTAATTCAATATATAGTAGATAATGCTTACATCTATTTTAGTCTAATATAAGAAGTGAAGATAGTGAAGTACAAAGTTAAGCTAGTCTGTCTAGTCTACAACCTTAGATGTATAATAGACTTCATCAACTCATTATATTTTCTCTGTTCTTATAAATTTTACCAAATTTTCAAAACCTTATATGTCTAAGATTAGTACTTAATGGGTTATTAAAGGGGGGGAGCATTACATCTTGATCTCTCTGTTTCTTGTTGTATTAAAAGGGAAAATCCTTCTCTTTCTTTGCCTGACTAACATTTAAAGCTCTAACAAATTGACATCTCAATTTCCACATTCCATTTTCCATCAGGTAGATAATTTTAACAGCTTTGGTCATGTCTAATTAAAACAAGTAATCGGCTGGTTTGCAGATTTCTGTTATCCATTTTCCATATCGTTATTGTTCATTGCAATCCATTAATAGATTTTTATGTGTTTGATTAATTAAGCAAGGGATTCATACGTTGTTTCCCTGTCGGTCCATCCCATGGTGCAAAAACCTTCAGCACAAATTCCCCCTGGATATTTCTTGAGATTTGTAAATTGGGTGAAATGCCCTGTTCAAATCCCATGCTTCTAACAAGGTTAAAATTGAGATTCTACTCTGCTTCTGAAGAGGCTTCTGTCTCTCAAGCAAATAGTTTATGAGGTTGCAGATTAGAGTGAATGCTCAAATCAGGATTGAAGATGAGACTTTTCTCCTCTTCCAGAGCAAGCTTAGTCTCCCTAGCAGTACTAGATTCCACATTCTCCAAGTATTCCTCCTGGATACTTCTTGTTACTTGTATATTGAGCTCAGTGTTCTGATCCAGATTGAAGTCGGGACTCTCATCTGCTTCTGAATTGAGCTCTGGAAAAAGCTCAGACTGAAGAGGGTTGGCTAGACTCTGGATTTTATCAGGCATATCCATAAATTGCTCATCTGACATTGGTTCCCTGCTCATTATTCTGGTTTCACTCAATTTTAATCCACTTTAAAGGGTTGATCACTTCCAGAAGAGAGGGGTGTAAAAAGGAGAACAAGGAGAGGAAGAAGCAAAAGAGAAAACATCCAAGTAAGTTATCTAAAAAGTTTGTTTTGGAAACAAGGTCAAATAATTTCTTTTTTCTTCTCCCAGCCAGGCAAATGCCCAACATTCCTCTTTTATTTCTTTTTAAAAGTTCTGTTCCCAAATTAACTTCAATCCAGTTCCTTCCCTATTTTCATCTTCTAAATACAAAATAATTTTATATAATTTACTGGCATTACCTTTTACTGAATACTCCTTGTGAATATCTTCATACAACAGTAAAATTGTTCAGATTTTGTATAATATCTACAATTATTATATTTACTTATCCAAGCATTAGTCCATTTCTCTAATTGTATAAAATTAAACCAGGATATGTCCCTGCATTGAAGAATTTCTTTCATTTGTACCTTCCCTCTCATCTTACCTATCCAAACTTTCAATCTAATCACTTGCTTCTCCTAAAATAAATTTTTAAAAACTTTCAAATTTGTAGGGTAGTTTTCTATTTCAGTTACTGATCTTAGTAGTGAATCCAAGGGACACATTTAACATAGATCTAAGGAAGGGTTATTAATGTCATTTAATTTTGATTTCTTAATAGTGGTGTCAAAGGCTGGAGCCTTTTTAAAATTGCCCATTCCCTTCACCTCCCAGCTGTTTTTTTGACAGTTTGAGCTGTCAAAATCAGCTGGGAGGAGGTGATGAGAACTGGGAAACAGCCGCCGAAATGCAGCCCCTTGTCTTAAGGGAGATCTGGCAGCAGATTCCCAATTTGAAGGAACCAAACTGAAAACATCATTTTGGTTCAGTTCATGATGACACACTGTTTGCTGTTTTATTTTGTAACATTTTGAAACCTTACAAAACAACAAAAGAATATGTCATTTTTTAGTAGGGTGCCCATCCCTAATGGGCAGCATATCCATGAGTCTGTCTGTGTCCCCATCTGACAAGATGGCATCCACCATCTTGTGAACCTTAACTATGTGTCCATATCAGTGAATTCTCTCAAACGTCTGGCTGGACAGGCAGTCATTTGACACTGGCCTATTTCTTGTGGCACACTGCTCTTTCTAGTTTTATTTGAAATGTTACACTCAGCAGTTTGGTCCATCTGTATTTTTCACTTAACTAACTCTCATTAGCTTTTTTAGGGTCCTGTGATATGCTGAATAACTTGGAACACCTAATGATTTTATTACCGGACTTAATATTTAGAGTTCCCAATAGAGTCATGTAGGGTTCTTAATGAAACCATTATTTATAGGATTAAAATCTCTTGGCAAATTCCCTTCCTTCCACCTCTGAACTCCAATTAGTACACGTTCACAACCCTCACTTGGAAGAAAAAGAGCTTTATATACTGTTCAACGTTTATTGATGCTTTATGTAACACAGCATTAAAATGTGAGCTATAAAATAAAAATAACACAGTTTAGCACTTTCTGCCCTGGCTGATTTCGCTAATGCTCTCCTCCTTCATCAGAGCAGCCTTCTATAGAATTAATGCTTTCTAATAATTATGCTGCCAACCAACACTGGCTAGATACTGCCTCAGCACTTGGTATGTCTGCAGCTCCTCCAGGGTAGCTGCATTATGTAAAACATAAGATTATCTTTATTTATTGCTATACTTTTAAAAATCAAATGCACTTTCCATTAAGGAGATTTGTAAACAGGATATTTGCCTTAACCCCCCCCCCAACACACATTATTTCTTGGTTTAGATTACATGGTGGCTCCCTCCTTCTCATTTCTTGATGCAGTGAAAATAAAACAGTGTTGGAGGTTTCCTTATGATATTTGAGCTTTCCGATGGCAGAGCTGCAAGTTTAATATCAAAACTTAGAAATAACGCATAAGATTTATTAAAATATTCTCATTATTGTTTTATATTATATTTATGTATGTTATAATATTATACATTATTATGTTTATATTATATTTCTTTATCTTATATTTCTGGATTGGGTGGGATTTGGGTATTTTCATTATGTTTATTTTATTGTAGGCAACTGCCCAGAGTAGGGACAAAACCACTAGAGTTTAATCCAGATAAGACAGAGTTGCTTCTGGTATATCAAAAGGGAGATGAAGGAACAGGGATGCAATCTGTAGCAGAGGGGACTACTCTCCCGTTGAAAAAGGATGTGCAGATTGATGCTCCTGGACTTATCCTTGAGTCTAGATGCTCAGGTCTTGGCAATGGCCAGGGGTGCATATGCACAATTAAAACTAATATCTCTGTTTCTTGAGAGATCTGCTCTGGCTACTGGAACACTACTCACTTCCTGGCTGGATTATGGTAATGTGCTTTATGTGGGTCTACCAGTGGAAACTCTCAGGAACGTCAGTAGTTCCAAAGTACAGCAGCTAGACTGCTGACTGAGACTGGTTACAGGGATTACAACACCCTTGTTACATCAACTCTACTGGCTGCCAGTCAGTTTCTAGGCAAAATGAAAAATGCTGGTTTTATCCCAGAAAGGTACATTGTCTAAAACTTTGTATATTGTCTTTTAATGTTGTAAGCCACCTTGGATCCTTTTCAAGGAGAAAGGTGGAGTAAAAATATTTGGAATAAATGAATGACCCTTTTAAAAAATTTAACACCATAACATTACTTTTAAAATATAGTTCTTTAAAAAGCTCAGACACATTTCTCCTATTTCTTGAAAAACGTACACACACACAAACAAAAAGCCTAAGCTGGACAATAACAGTAAAATGAATGATTTGTTTGAACGTTAAGATCTCTGTATTCAGAATCCAGATAACGGACAGGTGGTTCCTGTATGATCACTGCCTGCAGGAATTATTTTGTTTTAATTTATTTGTAGTTATTATACATGTGAAAACCATTCTGTGTTTTAAGATCACCTTCAGAACTTCCACTTGTTAGTCCACCATCAGTAACAGTAGGGTTGCAAGCATTAAACATTCAAAAAGATTTTAGCAGTGTCCCTGACCCTATAGAAATCCAGTTGATTCTTCTGGAACAGTTGTGCTTCCTAGCCTTGAAAGCTGTGTTACTACAATTTATAGAATAGGATTTCAGCCACTGTTTTACTGAGTTGACTGAATAGGGCTCATAATATAAATTTGTGTGTTTGGCATTGCTGGTTAATTTGTTAAGTACTGTGTGGAAGTATCATTTTAAATCTACTTTTACCTGACTGGGGGGAGGCACTGGATCTAGTTTTAAATCAGTGAGTGTAATTTTCAGTTGTTTACCTTGGTACAGAATATGATGGATCATATGAATTTAAGATCCATAATCACTCCCAAATCTCCCTTGTGGGGTAAGAACTGTCACTTCTGCCTTGTGTGTGATTTCCAGTTTCTTTCCTCTTCAAAACATTTGCTCTTCTTTTAAAGAAACTATACTGATTTTTTACCACCATCCTGGGTGTTACTGTATTCAGTCTCTGGAGTGTTGTTCAGTTTATTCACTCAT
This sequence comes from Phrynocephalus guinanensis, assembly GCA_037367245.1. NCBI lineage: Eukaryota > Metazoa > Chordata > Lepidosauria > Squamata > Agamidae > Phrynocephalus > Phrynocephalus guinanensis. Next base: position 85,192,207 of record CM074739.1, read on the forward strand.
TCTCAACTAAAATGGCTGACTTTGTGTTTCGGGTATTGCACACAGTTCAACCAGGTGCAAATCCTAAGAGATCCTGAGCCCTGAATGTTGAGTAAAGTCATTAGGCATTGCAGGGGTTCCTCACCTACAATATTCTGGCTTTTCACAATCTGTATTCAATTGCTGCTTAATAAGACAAGGAGACCTCAGAGGTTTAACTTGAGAGCACGTACAGTATAAGCAAAGTACTTGGAACACATTTCTGCAGGAACAACTCACTTTACAGCACCATTACAGACCTGAGCAGCAGTATTTTGAAAGTAGTTAACAAGGGCAAGGACACACATATGCCTTTAGGGAATTGCCCTCAGAAAGCCTGCAGCAAGAAAGCCTAATTAAAAACGGTGGGGGTGGGGGGGAAAGAAAATTCTGCTGTTAGTATAAATCTTGCCCAATAAATTCTGTAGAAAGAGAGACATTTCAAAAGCTTTAGGCAACAGGCATAATTTTTCATACTAACTTGAGATGTTTTGTGTTACCCAAGTAAGTTTGGGGGTACTGATTCTATGGGCACATATACACCTCCTCAAAATTTGTTCCAGATACTGTCTCTGTATTACATAAACATATTGTTACTGCATAGTTTCCATTTCGGTCATTGTGAATGTTGAAACACACATGGCCATGCCGGCAGGGGAAGTGGGTTATTGTGGGTGTAGCTTGTGTGTTGGTCATCAAGAATCATTTAATAACACCAGAGGGAATGTTTGTGGTGTACATCCTGTCTGTGCCTGATTCTAACCTCTCTGTGCTTTGTTTTGGGGTTTTTTCTGTCCTTTTTGTGTTTTTCAGTTTTTAGTTTTTTTCAGTTTTTTTGTTTTTAAATTTTGAGTGGATCCTCTTGAAAAAAAATGGAGGAAGATTCAGTAGTACTCTTTTGTGAGCAGTGAGGATGGTAAAGGAGTGAGCAAAAGCAAATTATAAAAAAATCACGAGAAGATGAAGAGAAAAGGGGAAAGGATATCAGGAAGCAGGCATGGTGATCCTAAGTAGGATAGTCTGTCGTGCATGGAAGTAAGTCCAATGTGACGTCACCACCATCATTCAGCACACATGCATTACTGGTATACACAACAACCATAAAGCAGCCCCTGGGTTCAGGATCAACTTGCAGTGGGAAAAGGCTCTGTCTGGAACTTCCCTGTGAATCTTAAGGGCCAGGTGTGGGGTTGTACCCAGGTATATTACTGAGGTAGATCTGGCCTATCTAGTGCAGTTTTAAAACATGGGATGTGCACTGCCACCAACACATAGTTTCAAACTTTGGTTTTGGAATTACAGTCCTTCAGATCTGGAGTGTGGAATTTTAAGCATTCACACTTGTTGAAAGGCAGCCCTTGCAATTGCTTTGTGTTTAGGTGAAAATCGGTTTCCCCCTTGTTTGACATCATTTTGGGGAATTGTAGTGAGCAGAAGTGAGTATCCTATAGACCATCTTGATTGGTGCAATTGGTATTGTCAATATTAAGGCTGCTTATTAATATGTAAAGCTTGGCATCCTTTTTTAGCAACAGGGACACAATATTGTGCAACCATATTGAGCCATTTTCTGCCTTTTGAATCATGGGTACAAAAGACAATAATGCATAAACAATAGCCCACATGCATAAACCAAAGAGTTAAAAAAAAGAATTGAATCAAGTACACCATGTACTTGATTCAGTTTTTGGAATCTCATGTGAAGGTCATCTGTCATCACCGCCAGTATCTGGGTTTTAGGGGTTCTGTGCTTTGAATACAAGGGAATTCAATGTAGCTGGTTGTTAGCTAAATAAATCTATCTTGCATGAATATGTCTAATCTAACGTAAGGTAATAGTGGATCTCTGTCTTTTAGCGCTATGCCAGAAAAACTTACTGCAGTTGTTCATTTTCCTAATTTTATTCTGTGGTGCTTTGGTGGGGTTTTGGGCAATGCAAAAAAAAATTGCGGTCGGGAACACAAAGGTTTGGATGCGCCCTCCCCCCCACATCGACATCATTTCCACCATCTGTTAGTTTTCGCCTTGTTCCTGGGTTTTTTTTTTTTTAACTCTAATGTGTTACCAAAGCAGACCTCCATTCCCGTTACCGTTTTTGTGCACAGTATGTTCTGTTTTAAAAACTCCAGTAAATAATTCATGCATGAGCTTTTGTAAATATTGTCAAACCTGCAAAGTTTTCCCCCACAACAAATAGTTATTATTTTCCTAAAAGGTCTCTTGTATGCTGTTTTAAAAATGTAAATAATTCATGCAGCTTTGTAAATATTATGCAGAACAAATTATTGCTTGTTGTGTAACAAAATCCTTAACATACGCACCCTCCACCTCCACCCTGCTTTATTTTCACAGTGTGGCTCAGTTGGGCAAATGCAGTTGTTAAAAACCACTTAGGTACATTTGAATCAACATAAATAATGAAAGAATCCTTCACAATATTACTAATTAAGCCATCTGGATGTTGGATTAGGAGTTGAGCCAAAGGTGTAATTTTTCTCCCTACTTGAATTGAAAGGCCAAATCCTTTGGGGATGAAAATCTTGCTCTGGTACCTTCAGTGGAGTTTTATAGCAGTTTGAGGGTTCAGGGCACAAAACATTTCATGTCAAGGTGAAAAGCAGGTTAACAGCAAGACCTAAGATTACAGGCATAGTCTTCCATGTAATTCACAGCAGGTAGAGTGCCCTTATAGATTCAACACACTGCATGTCCACCCAGACTGATCCTTTTGGTGAGGGATGGTGAGGCTGAAACACAGTTAGTTGAGGGACAGGGGAGACGAGTGGTCTGTAGAGATGGGCACAAAATGCCAAAATGGTATTTCATTTCATTTTTCATCATTTTTATTCATTTCATTTCATTTCGTTTCGTTTCTTTTTTTTTGCCCCCCCCCCCCAACACCGACCAGCTGGCCCACAGGCTGGATCGGCACTTTATTATTATTTTTTATTTTTTTTATTTTTCCCTACCACCAACCAGCTGGTCAGCACTTTTTTTGGCTGTTTTCCCTTCCGTCGGCCAGCTGGCCTGCAGGCCAGGTCGGCACTTTTTTTGTGTGCTTCTTTTCCCTACCACCAACCAGCTGAACTGTGGGGTGGGTTGACACTTTTTTGCTTTTTTGTGTAGCCTGCATACTGTAATTAAAACTGTAAACTACCTAGAGACTACTTGAAGTGGTATGGGACGATATATAAGCAGAACACTGCGTTTTTGCTTTTTGCTAGCTCCGACCAGCTGGCCCACAGGCTGGGCTGGCACTTCCCCCCTCCCTCCCTTGGTGCTGACCAGCTGGCCCGTGGGCCAAGTCCGTGCTTATTTTTTGCTGTTTGATGCAACCAGACAGTATGATCATCTAATGCATGAACCAATGTCATACTACTGAGTTTGCAAACATCATGATTTATGTGGAAGTGTATTACTTTGTGTTAAATAACTTATTAACAAGCATATTTCAAAATCTCATAGTCTATTGTTGAATACATCACAAGAAGAATGATTTGTTGTGTTGGTTAGCCTTGGGGCCGGTCATGTGTCAGAGGAGAAATTATGGTTTTGTTACAGTTTAAAAAACCCTAAAACATAAAATTTTATGAAGTCATAAGTGTCATAATTTTTGTTTCCAAGAGTTATGGCTTTGTTAAAATTACTGCCTTCAGAAATTTGGAATATATTAGCTAAACAGGTTCTTTGTGATAATGCACTTTGAGTCAAAACTCTTCACTCTTGTAACATACACCTTAGCAATAGGTTCACTATAGCTTACATGTGAACATAATTAATTACATATGACACTTAATCCAGAGTATATACTTCTTAGATGGTAAAGCTTTTCATGGATTATACCATTTCAGGTAGTAGGGAGAGCATACAATATTTGACTACAACATATACCTAATCATGCTTTTGCCAGCTACCTTGCTGCAAGGACCAAACAAAGGTTGTTTTAAAAATACATATTTTAGACAGCTGGCCCATGTTTTACTTTGCTGCATAGATTGAAGCAGCAAATGGAAACTGTCCTCACCATGGCATGGTACACAGTGTTCTATAATTATAATGCATAGATACTTGTACTACATAGACAAGCTGTTGTCCAAGGTGGTTGCCTCAATTTGCCTAATAGTAGGGTCAACCCTGCTTTTTTATGCAGCAGTAGTCAAATCCTGCCACCTACAGCATGAACTAATATAATTCAGCCACTAGTAATATTAAGCATTAACATTATCTGATAATTTTTCTGTTAAACTGGTATCCGTTGCCCAGAAACGGTGTCTTGCATTCAGGAGAATGTATACTCTGCCTAATGGTAGGATCCATGCTTGTGTTTTGATGTTGCTTACTATAAAGTGTTGTCCCTGATATTTGTTTTGTGGGGTTCATGTTCCTGGTCTCAGGCTTTCACCTGAAATATCAGGAAATGATTTCAAGAAATGCACTGGTCCCAATCTGGCAATCCTGGGTTTAAAAATTCATTATGTTGGCCTCAGGGCACACTCTATAAACATGTCCAGAAACAAATATGTATATTTCATTACTTTGCATCCCATTGAGCCACCACTGGACATGACATGTAAACAACTTGGTTATTTCTTGTCTAACTATTTCAGTGAACATCAGTTAATAGATGCATGGGCAAACACAATTTGACAGCCATCATGAAGGGATGCACTGAAACACTTCATTAAAGATCACTGTCTTCAGGAATCTCCTGAAGGTTGAGAAAGGGGGGGGGAACAGCTTTACTGGAAGCCCATTCCAGAGAAATGGGGCCACAACTGAGAAGGTCCAACTTCTGATGGATGTCTTTCTGGCCTCCCTCTGTGTGGCAACCTGTAGGACCATGGCATGTGAGGATCTGGTGGTGTGGGTCGGTGTATTTGGGAAAGGCAATCTGACCGGAAACCATCAAAGGTTTTATAAGTTAAAACCAAAACCTTGAACTTGAACCAGAATGTCTCAGGTAACTAGCACATGTGAATCCTTCCTAAACAGCTCTGGGAAGTAGACCCTGAGTAGCATTGCTTCATTAGCCTTTAAATTCATTAATGTGTCTTCATATTGTCTCTTTTTGTGTGTGATTTAACCCCCCCCCATTTCCCATTATTTCTGAAGAGGCTGCCCTTTGTGATGTCACAAGAATCTCAGTTTTTGATCCTGAAATTTTAGGGAATAGGGAGCTGTTGGCATGGTCACTCTATTTTACATTTTTCCTAGATTTTGAATGGATTTGGAATGGGTTATGGAATTTGTCTGATATTTTTTTAAATGAAAAGGTAGTGAATATTCTCTCTCTCTTTCTCTCTGTGTATAAAATCATTAAATGCGCATGCGTATACTGTATATGAACTAACTCATATATAAGTCCATGTCTCCAGTGTGTGTGTGTGTGTGTGTGTGTGTGTGTGTGTGTGTGTGTGTGTGTGTGTGGGAAGTGTATAAGTAGGATTAGTCATATGATTATTTCACCTAGGAAGAGAATTCCTAAGTGAGAATCCCTTACCTATGTCGGATTTTAATTCATGTTGCATTGTTTTCTTCTTTACATGAACCTGTAATTTTCCTAAATCCCACCTGTATTGCAGTACTAGACGTGAGCTTTAAGAAATATAATTTAGACTGGCCCTTACCTATTTCTTTCTTTCCCATGACATGCTTAACATTAAATTGCCTTCCAGTGTTTTAGCCTCAGTCCCTTCTAAAGCAATAAAACATTGTTTTTACTTGGTTGGTTTAAAGAGTGGCAGCCTAGCTGGGGAAGACGGGCAGCATTTTTTTTTGTTTTGTTTAAACCTCTCATTGTAAGGTAAAGTTTGACCTTTGTGTTTGGAAATCTCTTGTTGAGGCAGCAGTGGTCATACCTCCTTTGCTTTCTACCCCCCCCCAAAAAAACCAGTACTAATGAAAATGAAAAAACAAAAAAACGAACTGACTAATTTTTGCGAATTTTTGCGAAAAACGGAAACAACCCGAAACGGAACCGGCCCGACTAACGACAACTCAAAAAAATTTTTTTTCAAGTCGTGCCCATCTCTATTTGTGATAAAAAATAAAATGGAACTTTTGAAAAGTTAAACTTTGCTTTCTTAAGGTAAAATTCTCCACTCTGTGTGGAGTGGAGTTGTTACAGATGTGTGTGCAATGTCATACACGAGGGTCGGAGCTTTGTGCCAAAAATTATTACTACATTTGGTTACTGCAGCTGTATAATTATCTCTCTGACTCAGAGAGATCTTTCCCGGTGAGAGAAAGTCATGTGGACCAACTCCCATCGCCAGGGAGACGGCAAAGGTGTGCCCCCTGTATTGCACACCTGCTACTCATCAGTTAACAGCTGATAAAATCTGCCCTGTCCTCTCTTCACCAGAGTGAAGTGGTGAAGCATCCTTCTGTCACCGCATGCTCATCATGCCAGGCCCATGGATGCTCAAGAAGAATTGGTTTATCTGTTGGTTATCAGCCGCCTTTAGCATATTGTGCAAAAGCCTTCCTGGAGATGAGGAAAAAAGAGCCCCACAAGGCAGTACAACTTAACCTGTTGATCTTGACCGAGCTGTATCTGGAAGGCATGATTCAGTAGTAGCTGGCCTTTCTGCACAAAAAACCCTCTTCAAGAATGTTAGTTAATGCAATGGAGAGGTAGTATATCTATATCTGTATTAATCCAACATAGCAGTTTTCCATTAAGATCTGACAAGCAATAGAGGTAAGAAATTAGAGAAGTTATAATTTTGGACTATAAACCTCTTAATTTTCTTGTCAGAAATGCCATCAACCATGATGACTTGAAGACTGCATGTTTCAATAAAAAAGTAACTTTTCCAGGCTCTGCTAGTGATGTAGTCTCCTCAGTGATGCCTTTGACACAAAATATCTTAGTGACCCCATTTATATGGAACTAGAACTCTGATTTATGCTTCCATTTAAGAACAACAATAAAATATCTTCAAATAGTCTGCTTGCTAGTACTGCTTGTGTGATAGACAACGTACAGAACCTCCAGTCAATGTAAAGACAATTATGTGAACGTTCCAGAAGCAGCTCCGAGGCATGAAGATCATGAAAAAGAAAAGAGTGCCCCTAAGCATATCTAATCACTTGTCTCAAAGTCATGAGAATTATCTGAGGTTTCAGATCACAAACGTGAGATCCAAAAGAATGGTCACTGAATCTGTATCAGGAACAAAACCTAAGGGTTTGGGCTGGTGGAGAATCGCTTCTCTCTCTCTTTTTTTCTGGCTAGCAAATGTTCATTTCTGCAGGAAGCATGTGCACAATCTTATAGCAAATTGATTGATATTCTCCTTCGCACTTCATAAAAAATACTCACTGGCTGCTTCTAAAACTAGTTTACTTCCTGAGAAATATCTCTACAACCAGCTGGACTGAGCTGAAACTTGAAACAAAGGAGGCTTCTAAGGATGTCAGGGAAGAGGACACATACAGTATGCTAGTTGAAGAAACCAAAGTTTCAGCAATGAATGAACCCTCTGCGTCACCATTGCTATAGAAACCAAAAGAGAGATCCAGTTTCAGAAAAGAAGTGTGAAGCTGTTGGGCACAGCTCAGGTAGGTTTTCTCATCAGTTCTTTCAAGGCAAAAACATCAGGATTATTATTGCTAAAACTTTTAAAAATATATATGACATGGTTGTCTGTAGGCTTTACTGCTACTATTTTACTTATCTCAATTGTCTTTATCAAGGTGCAGTTATTTCTTTACAAGGTTGCTTATTGAGGTAATGGTGATATTTGGTTTGCTTTTCCTTAGTTGATCAGATCTTACTGTTAAATCATATAAAACCTTGAACACAATAATATTTAAAATATTTAAAAGCATAATATAAATCTCAGTATAATAAAAGCCAGGTTATTTTATCTAGTAACATTTTCCATCTCATGCCTTTATTGATTGCATTACAAATTTAGCTATAATTTGGCTTATCTTGTAACTCTATCCTATGAGTGCTTGAACTTGCTGAAACTGAATATTTTAAAATGAAGGATGGGAGGTTTCCTGTTTCTATTGGCGCAACTGAGTGGAGGATCTTGCTGATACAAAATGTTTACGTTTTCATTTTAGTATAAAAATATTTTGTAATGCAATGATAGTTATCATTGTCAAGACAATGTCTTGGGCCAGTGTTTCCAGTGTCTTCAAGGATTTTTTTTAAATTCACCACAACTGTTACCCAAAAAAGATGGTTGTCGACACATTTTCTCTTCTGAAAGCAAAATGGAGTTGAGCTCAATTTAGAATGACTATTTCTGCTTTGTAAGAGGAAGACATACTTGCTCAGTTCCTTTTTTTGGACTCACCTAGATGGTTTAACAGAATGGAAATAATGTTAATCATCTTCCTTGTTTACAGTTACTTTATGAATGTGCAAGGGAAATAAATGTATGGAAATAAGCAGGATGGGACATAGTGTGATTTGTTAAGCTGAATATTAAGTGCACATTTCAGCCTTGCATTAGACCTTATATGAGTTATGTAGAGGAATAGTCATAACAAGCTAGCTGCGCAGAATATGGTTAGCTACCATTGGTCAGTTATGTGATGTGACATCTGGAAGCTTCAAGCAAGAAGACGAGAGGACAGAGAGAAGCCATGATTATCTTTAGGATCGCTTTGAGCAATAGAGCTCAGGTAGAGTAGGGAATGTTAGCTTAGGAGAAATCTTGAATATAATCAGTTAGTCAGGAGAATGACTTAGATTTTATTATTTTTAGGGAAATAAAACTATGATTGAGATCTGTTAAGGTTTTGATACTTTGTGATTAGAGATGGGCATGACTTAGCGGTATTCCCGTTTTCGTTTCCGTTACTCGTTTCCGTTACTCTACGGAAACGGTAACGGGAATTACTCCGCCAGACTTCGAGCTTGAACCGACGAACGAACAATTTTGGTCTGATTTGTCGTGCTCGTTCCTTGCATCGCGCGATCGCGCGATGCCACGCGGCACAGAAAAAAAGTTTAAAAGTTAAAAAAACCCGGTTCCCGGCCAAAAAGCAGGCGGAAAAATGCCTGCCGTGCCTCAGGGCACCTACCAGAGGGGTTGTTTCTGGAGGTCCCCGGCCTCCCCCCCCCCATCCCCCATCCTGGACTGCTCTGGTGGGACTCGCCGCAGGCTCGCAGCCAGCAAAAAGCCCAGTCTCGCCGCCGGCTGCCGCAATTAAAGCGCAAGCAAGCGGCACGGACGGCACAGGAAAAAACTTTTAAACTCTCCCCCCACCCATTCCCGGGCCAAAAAAGCAGGCGGAAAAATGCCTGCTTGACTACGGGCGCAGGGCACCTACCGGAGGGGTGGTTTCTGGAGGGGGGGTCCCGCCTCCCCCCCGTCCTGGGCAGCCGGACTCGCCATGCCATGCGGTGCGGGCGGGGGATCCAAACTCGGGCGGCGAACGCAATATTGTTTTTGAAATCATGGTCCAAAAACACACAAGCACAACAGAAACACGCGAAAATTTATAAACTGCCAGATTTTTCTGTCCTCCATTGATTTTATTTTATTTTATTTTATTTTACACCTGCGCAATGATGGGCTGGCCGAGTGGCTAGCCATGTGGGAGTGGACGACCATGCAAATTTTTGGAGCCATCCCACCAATCGCATGGCCACTTGCCCATGGAGACTTCTGGGATGTGCCAAAAAGCCCCCTAAAACCTGCCCTAGCCCCCTAACCCTAACCCTAATCCTTGACTCCAGTCCTTACCCATACGTCACAGACTGTCTTCTTAGTGGGTCAGAGAGGCACCCAGAGGTGCAACCCACTAGCCCACCGTAACCTTACCCGTCACTAGCCTAACCCTAGCCCTTGCACTAACGCACCTTAACCCTAAGCCAGATCTACTTGCATTGCACTACACGCAGCAAGTACGATTCCCTTCTTTGTGAGACATGGCAGTGCGAGAGCCTTAGGCATCACCCTATGCCTCTGGCGGGTTCACTGGTCTCACTGTCTGCAACTGGTATGCATATCCATATGGCTATTGCATACCATTTTGCAGCAGCAGGTGAGGAGGGGAGACCTCCATGTTGAGGGGTCTCTTGGAGCCTGCTTCCCCTTCCTAGTGGGTGAGGATAGGAGGCACCCACGGGTGCCTCCAGGAACCCACTTTCCCTTTATAGCAGGCCAGAGGAGGCACCCACCCCACAGAGGTGCCTCCAGGAGCCCGCTACCCCCCACCAGTACTAACAAAAACGAAAAACAAAAAACAAACCGACTAATTTTTGCGAATTTTCGCGAAAAAGGAAACGACCCGAAAGGGAACCGGCCCGACTAACGACAACTCGAAATTTTTTTTTTCAAGTCGTGCCCATCTCTATTTGTGATAAAAAATAAAATGGAACTTTTGAAAAGTTAAAGTGGCCTCTTGTTTTGAAAAGAACCCAAGAGTAAATCAGGAGGTGAAGATGTTTTGGAGTATTTTGTCTCAGAGAACACAATTTCTCTTTACTTTTGAACTCGGCCAGTGGAACCCCTTTTGATTTACCATGCAATAAATAGATGAATTGATTATTTTGTGCTGCCCTGTTCTTGCTCAAGAAGAAAGTAAGCCTGATAGAAGTGCCTGGTCTCTCTCTACAAATGGGCTGGCTGTTCAGTAGCTACAGTTGAAGCATCAGTCAAGGTGGGTGACTTCGGAAATAAATGCTTCCTCATTTTTCTTTCTGCATAAAATTGCTCCTCAGGTAAATTTATTTGCACTGAAGATAATATAGATCTATCCTTGAAGGGCACTTTCAGGGAAGACATGAATAGAAGAAGTGTTAAGACATCCTTACCCTTTGAAGGCCCTACGCCTTCAAAGACATAAACATATTAAGGGAAAACCTTTACATAGCCATGTTTCTTTCCTTGCATGAGGTACAAGGCATGGTTTCTTCTATGTTGTCAGCTCCATAAGCAGATTGATGTCTATCATGGCTTTTACGGCCATGTTTGGGAAGGTTCCCACTTTTTCATGAACCATACTGTTTACCCCTCCACCATGGTAAGGTACGGTTGGACTTTGGTGGGCTTCATCTGTACACTGGAATGACAACATTAGCAAGAATGGGATGTTTCTCTTTGTCCCATTTGATTCATCCAGAATCTTCTGTTAAAATCCTCACTTCTGTCTTGCATCTATTTCTGATTCTAGGCTGATGGGAAGTATCAATTGGAATGGTCTTACAGTGAGACCAGTTTGAAAGGGATGTAAAATTTGATTATGTTCAACATAGCATTTGGTATATGCTCACATGCTGGTTTTCATGATGATAATTATGAAACACTCAGTAGTTTAGGTGTCTGGCTACAGAACTAAGAGGTTGGGAGTTTGATTCCCTGCTGTGTCTCTTTGACAGGAGCTTGACTCAGTTATTCACGGGGTCCCTTCCATCTCTGCAATTGTAAGATGAAGATGATATATTTCTGTGCCTTCTGGTAGTTTCAACAGAGATAGATCAACCAAATCAATGGGCTTTATGGATATATTGATCTACCATTCATCATTTGATTCTGAGAGTCTGCTCTAGTAGAGACTAGCAGTAGAGATGGGCATGAAATGCCAAAATGGCATTTCGTGCTCATTATTCAGGTCCTGGGGCCCGCTTCGGGTCGTTTCCGTTTTTTGGACTCCAGGGGCCCACTCCTGTTTTTCAGGTGTTGTTTTTTTCGGCTCCCCCAAGAAGCCACCTTCCGCACTGGGGGGGAAAGCTTTGCTGATACCTCCCAAGCGTTCCTGCAGTTACCAGGTCTTCCATGGGGACTTTGGTGGGCCCTCCTGGGCCGGGCGCCACCGCAGCCAGCGGCAAGCTTCCTGGGAGAGCCATCCTGCAGCCGCGGGGAGCCCTCCCGGGCCTGGGCGCCGCCGTAGCCTGTGCCTTCTGGTAGTTTCAACAGAGATAGATCAACCAAATCAATGGGCTTTAATGGATATATCGATCTACCACAGCAGCAAGCCTCCTGGGAGAGCCGTCCTGCAGCCAGGATGGTTATCGACTCAGGGCTTTTTTAAAAAAGCCCCGAGCAGCTCTAGCAAGTCGCCCGGTGCTTGGTGCTTTTTAAAAAAAATATTCCCCCCCCCCCCCCGAAGCCCAGCAGGGAGCCCACACTACAGCTGATCAGGGCTTTTTAAAAAAAGCCCGGACCAGCGCTAGCACGCCTGGTGCTTGGTTCTTTTTTAAAAAAATTATTTTTCTTCCCCCCGCCAGAAGCCCAGAAGGGGGGGCCACACTACAGCTGATCGGGGCTTTAAAAAAAAAAAAGCCCCAACCAGCTCTAGCGTGCCCCTTGCTCGGCACAATAGCGGCGGCGGTGGTGGGGGGAATGGGTGCTCCCCCGGAATGAGAGGAGGAGGAGGAAGAGAAGAGAAGCACGGGGAGCCAGCCACCTGAGGCTTTCTTTTCCTCGCCCCAAGGTCCACCTCGCAGTTGTAGAGCCCCACCCCCCGACCAGCTCTAGCGCACCCCATGCTCAGCACAACAGTGGCTGTGGCAGTGGCGGGAACGGGCACTCCCCAGAATGGGAGGAAGGAGGAAGCGCGGGGAGCCGCATGAGGCATCAGTGGCAGGAGGACCCAATGGCAGCGGGCGGTGGTGACATCCCTTCCCTGCTCCCCCCCTTTGGCACGAGGTAGGGCACTTTGAACTCTCAGGCGCGCTGGGTTTCTTCTCCTCCCCCAGACAGAGTTACCAACTCGCACCAGCAATTAGCCCAGCAGGGGACCTGCACTACAGCTGATTGGGGCTTTTTTAAAACAGCTCCATTTCAGCGTGTGCCATCATAAACAAAAACAAACAGTAACGAAGTTAATTTTCTTGTTTCTGTTCGGTTCAAGCCTGACCCGTCACAATGGTCGTTATTCATACCGTTATGTAATGGAACGAATAACGGAGAACAGTAACAAAAAAAATTGTCGTTTCGTGCCCATCTCTAACTAGCAGTTGGATTTAAGCATGCTACATCACGGAGGTCTCCTATTTGGAAAGGTTTTTGATAAATTTTTAAATAAATAGTAATAAGGCGACTTGCATGGAAATGATGGTCAACACAGATTCTTTGCCTGTTCACTTCATGCTGCAATTAACAGTCATATCAAGACCATTATAATACAATGTTTTCCCAAGCACAAAGTATTACATTGTAGTTCTTGTGGGTGCTTTCCCAGTGTTTGGATTCTTTCCCCCCCACTTTTTTTTCCTTTTTTTGGTTACTGCAAAGGCTGTTGTAATTGTGTCGGGCTGAGTCATATGTTGGTGCTGTATGATAAGTAATGACTTATACTGCAGACTTGCATAAGAAAGTATTGCTTATCAGATTGTCCCTGGTTACGCCTTCACAAATGTATCCACCCATACTTTACTCACTTTTGTTGTGAGCTAGGCATTCTTCATTATCCTATGCTCATCACTGTGACTGTAGCATATTAGTTGGCTAATTTCAGAAATCATTCAACTGTTGCTGTCTCTTAGGCCTATATCAGTGGTAGTAATTTTCTCTGCTAATTTTCTGTTCTCCCTTCTCAAATGTTAATCACTAGATATATGTGCAGCAGACAGATCTGTGATCCACCTAGCTTGTTTCTCTTAGCATTTCAACAGCAGGAAACCTCAATGCTTGGAGGTTGCGTGAAGGTAGGCAGGCAAACGAGTGGGCTGGCACGCAAACATTTTAATTGCTGGGGGTGGAGAAACCACACCTTCTTTTAATGTCCCATTATACATTTGGACTTTGCTAGTTGTCTACAAGAAGGTGTGAATGGGGAATTGGCAGCCCAAATACCAAATACTGGTCATGTTCATTCCCCAAACAGCTGACAACCTGTCCAACAGAATGTTGGCTTCAATGTGTGCTCTCTAAAAGACCTAGTGGATAGGTAGTGACATGCTAGATTTCCTTGGTTTTCATGTTGATATATAGTGCTTTCTGCTGGTCCCAACAGAAAGGGACCAACTGAATCAATGGGACTTATGTGTGTGTTAATCTACCCTCCAGCATAATTGCCACATGGGGAGATTTTGCATTTTTTCTGCCAGTGGAAGCAAATACTTATTGAACAATTACATAGACAGAAGCAGAAGCAGACAAAGTCAGAGCTTACTTAAAAAAAACAGCTGTATTACAAATATATACAAGTTACATGGAGACAAATCAAAAGCATAACATCATTTCATCATACATGGCATACATAATTAGCACATAATGTAGAGAGACAAGAATGGGTGCCTTACTCACAAAAGGCCCAGTGAACACTGATTAACAGAGCACTTATATATGTTTGTCTGTCCAATCAGGTAACACATTGCATCATGGCAAGTGCAGCACCTTGTATCAGCCAAACCCAATTAAGCTCATTCTTTTCAGCTGCATAGAAAAAAACCTTTAGACTGAATCACTGTGATTTTGCAAATCATTCTAGAAATGATTTGTAACTCCATTCTAGAAATCATTTAAATACAGTAGGGCCCCAGTATCCACTGGAGATTGGTTCCAAGCCTTCCCATGGATATTGAAAACCGTGGATACGAGAGAACGCCAAAATGTCCCCAAAACTGCTGTTTTGTCATAGTAACTTAATTTACAGCTGCTGTTTTGCAACAGTAGCTTGCTTTACAGCTGCTGTTTCTGAAGGTTGCTTGCTTTACAGCTGCTGTTTTATGACAGTAGCTTGCTTTACAGCTGCTCTTTGTGACAGTAGCTTGCTTTGTGGTTGCTGAATTATTTATTTATTTTTCCTCTGCCAACCGTGGATAATGAATCAGTGGATACGGGGGTCCTACTGTACATACAGGCCATTTATTTATGCAGTTGTCTAACACATTGTTTCTCTAATTAATATCTGACAGGGTTGCTACATAAAAGGAAGTTGGTCCACTCCTTCCCAGCTATGGCACTTTGAAACAGCCCTACATTACAGTTATATTGTTTTGACACTAATAAACCCACTATTTCCAGTTTTCCTGGAGGTGGTTTGTATCCCAAGACCTTCAAAGTCCCAGAGCAATAAAAGAGGAAGAATTATTTCAATACATGTTGCATTGAAATAAGCATTATATGGCAAAAATGCAAATTAAAATACCTGATGGAAGCTGAAAGATTAAAATACCTGGCAGAAGCTGGTGCCCCAGGGCCATCTCAATGTATGGATTATGGGAGGTTCTCATCTAAAGAAGGACATAATATGATTTCCCCCCTACCCTGATTAGACAGGTTGATGATTTTTTTTATTCCTTGGGAAGGACACTGAAACCAGAAGGACACTGCTGCATCTAAGGGCCTTTTTACACGACCCCTAAGATCCTCTGGCCACTTAAATTCGGACCAGAGATCTTAGGGGTTCGTCGCTCTTCCTCTGTCCCCACCCCCCTCCGCACTTCCTGGTTGCTGGCTGCCTGGGGGAGGGAGAAAAAAGAAAGAAAAGCATGCCGGTTTACCTCCGTTTTGTTCCGGGCAGCATTCAGATCTCTTAAAGGGGCGGGGCACAAAAAAAGAACAAACAGAAGCCAGGAGAGCCCTGCACTCACTATCCTTACACCGGATCAAATATTTGTCACATCCAAAAAGCAGGTACAAGAAAACTGCTCTGGGTCGCGCTAAAGTGGGCGGGGTCGCACTTAATTGTCTGCAAAGTCCGGAGCTGGTGGGTAAACATTTTTAAGGTCCGGACCTTGCAGCCATTTGCGGCGGAGCTTAGGGGTCGTGTATAAACGCCCTAAATCTAGATCCAGCCTATGGAAAAGTAATTGTAAACTTTCAAACAAGACTTGGTCCCTTTTGAGAGGTGGCCTCCTGTATGTTTAATGACTGGGGACTTGCATGAGTGACAGTACATGGACTGATCCCCAAACTCAGTGGGCTTCGTGTGCCTAATACTGGGCAGGATTGGTGCTATGAAGTGTGTGAAACGCTGTATACAGTTTCTAATGTGAGAATAAACAGGGCAATTCTCAAGATGGCACAAAGGATTTATTATTTTGGTTTCTGAACTATAGAATGAATTCGGTTTCTGAACTATAGAATGTATGCTCCTCGATCTAACAACAGTGGATATGTGTGACTTTGCATACCTGCATATTTACTGAAACTGCTCTTGAAGTAAGGCATAATGGAATGCACTGAATTTACTGAGGTTACTGCTTAGAAGAACCAGAACAATTAATGTTCAAGGCACTTTTCATGCATTTCATTTTCACTCTTGTATCCCATACTGGTGATAGATTCCAAAAAAGATAGCTTTGGTCTCATCATTTTAGAAACCTACAGTCTCCCCCTTCTCTTCAAGCCACCTGCTCACATTATTAAAAACAGGTTGGTGAAGTTGACACACACATGCTTAAACACACACGAATCGTGGGCAAAAGCATTCAGATTTGATAAATGGCAGTTGTACTTCTCAATTTGTTTCTGAAGCTTCTGTAATCAGCCGTCCTAATGAATACAGTGGTTGCCACACACTTCTACGTACGTATGAGTTACATAGTTTCTATTTTCTTCAACTAGTTCTGGAGAGATTTACCATGCCAATGATTAGAAGACACAAAATTGCAGTCCTAACCATACAGAAGCAAACCACATTGGATATTGGAGATTGTGGAACTTCCTTGTGAGGTTGCATGGCAAGACCTTGTTTTAAACATAGAAACTGAGACAGTTATAGAAACTATTGTGTCAGGCCTTACACTTTCGTTATTTTTTTTAATCTGTGTTATTTGCATTTTGTTTTAAGAGAGGACATAGCACAGATGTGAAGTGCTCTAGTCAGTCATTACGTTACACTTTTTAAAAGCCTTCAACGTTTTTTCTTTTGTTGCAATGTCAATAATTAAAAAGGTATAATTAGAGCAAGGGTGAGTAAAATGTAACCCATTGACCACATGGGATTAACTGGGTGTGGGGGGGTATTTTGCAATCTCAGAGGTTCCCACCCACCAAATAAGCCCTTTAAAAGACCAATTTCTGTCAAAATAAGGCTGAGGAGGATCTGAAAAGAGTACCACATCTTCAAATGTGTTTTTTTTAAGTGTTTTTAAATAAAAATATTCATCCATTTCTGGCATACCTCATGGGGTTTTGGGAGCTTACATTTGATGGTTTGGGACTAGGCATGGGCCTTTTGTTTTAGAATGGGTCCAGTTCCAAAACGAATCACGACAGCACAGCTGCTGTTCTGAACTTGGACCCACCCTTTGAAATGGACTCACACAGTGACTTGCCTTGGTTTATCTTGTGATACTCCAACCAAAAAGTAGCCTCCGACATGTCATCATTTCTTCTCCATAGCACTGGCCAATCAGACAGGGAGGTGGAATGTCATTGCCAGCTCCTGATTGGCCAGTACCAGGGAGGAGGAACGATGACGCATCAGAGGCTACTTCCTGGTTGGAGTATTGTCCCATATGAGGTAAACCAAGGTAAGTCAATGGATGATTTCATTTCGTAGGTTAGGTCGAAGTTCCGAACAACAGCTGTGCTTCCATGTTTCGATTTGAAACCGGACCCATTCTGAAATGAAAGGCCCTTGCCTAGTTGGGACTATATTGTACCTTTGACATGATGTAGCACTTGTGTCCAAAAGGATGAGTTTAGTTCCTATGACCATTGTATACAATAAACAGGAGTTAAGGAAAGGTAATGGGTGTGAATTTTCTGCAAACTGCAATACAGAGATAAAGCTTTTTGAATGGTAAAGATATAGTTAAGGGTGTAAATCCATACCTGAATCATATCCTATCTTTACTGCATTTCTGGTTAGAAAGCAACTGCATATTATGTCCCTTGTGTTGAGAATGACCTAAATTAAACAGTGTACTGCACCATAAAGTATTTGTGTATTCAAAGCTACAAACAATCAAGTTGTATTTGAGGTTTGTTGCCATATCTAATAAGAAGACTTTCCTTAGTGCATTACATTCAAAACCCATCTCCATAGCTCCACATACACTTACACCTGAGTAAGTACAAACTTTGAATGTGCCATACAGTATCTCTGAATGAAAACTCAGTTCACCTTTGTGTCCACTTTCAACTGCCCTTGCAGGATCTGCAAACATTTAGTCACTTTCTGCACCTGGGCTTTCATTCTTAGGGCAATGAGATGGATTTTCCTCACTCCACCTGGCATGTTAAGTGTGCCCCAAAGCTGAGTGCTTGAAAGTGTGAAGGCAGCAAGTGCTTTTAATAGCACCATTTGATTTGCCTGTGTCAAGCTCTGGAGCATAAGCAGCAATATGAATTTAAACAATTCTTCCACACCATGATATTTAACTATCATAATCTGCTTCTGTTGTTCCATTTATTGTTAGTTGGTGAACAGGGCATAAGATGTAAATCTTATGCAGAGTATTTTTGCAGGGGGATTATATAGTCCAAAGCAACCTGAACCTTTGGACCTATATACAAGGTTCAACTGCATTCCAGTCTGGAAGCTATATTAAGGAACAGAACTATGTAATAAGAGTTGCCAAATTTTGTATCAAAACAACTAAATTTTCAAGAGGCAGATGCTCTGTATTTGGGGGGAATTGAATTCTTAAACACAGTGATTTGTTGGCAGTAGAGATGGGCACGGCTTGAATGATGTTTCGGTTTTTCGTTTTTCATTGCGGGTCCATTTTGGTTTGTTTTCGTTTTTTTCTGAATCTTTTGAAAACATTTTGTTGCATTTTTTGTTTTTCGTTTCTACCAGCTTTTTGCGTGACTTAAAGCATTTCTGTGCGCGGATGTCCCCCAATGCCCCAGACCAGAGGGAAAACAATAAAAAAATGATGCTGGCAGAGACACAGTATAGACTAGGTATGCAGGGAGACTGCAAAGACAGCAGCGGGCGTTGCCCAGGGTGTAAGGCAGCCACAGAGTGACTGCACTGTGGGGGAGGGGAGGGTACTCACCGAGAGGTACGCACGCACACAGGGAGGCTGCAAAAGAAATCTCTTCTTTCTCTCCCCCAAGAGCCAGGCTGCAGCCAGCAGGAACACAGAGACACACACCTGCCTGCCTGACCTAAAGTAACGAGTCGCAGAGACAGCAATCCCACCCTAACTCCCACCGCAGCTTGCAAGGAGGATTGGGGGTTCCAAAACTTTTTATGCCCTCTGTGGCTGTCACACCTACCCAGTCTGCAACCTGGACATGCTATTGGTTGAAATTGTCCAAGAATTTACATGATCCCATCACATGGCTTGCATCCATCTTGTGGCTGGAATCTATTTTGTGTCATACTTAAAGGGAAAAGAAAAATACATTGCAATGGGAGAAAGACAAAAACAAACGTTTTAAGGACCACAACCCACTGGTAGGTAATAATTTCAAATAATTATCACTGCATTTTTATGGATGTCCAGGGCATTTTAATACCCAAGAAATCAATATTAGGCATCTGGGAGCCATTTTGGGTAGAAGTCCCCTAACTCCCCTTAAAGGAAAAAAAAATACAACAATCTGAGAAAAGACATAAATGCACGTTTTAAGGACCCCCCCCCCCCCGATAGGTATTATCAGGCAGGATAAATAATTATTGCTGGGTTTTTACGGATATTCAGGATGTTTTTTAACATTTAAAAACAGCTCATTTCATTGTGCGTCGCCATTAACGAAAACAAAACGTAACGAACCTAATTTCTGTTCGGTTTGGTTCCAATTTCATCACAATTTTCATTATTGATTTTGTTATGTAATGAAATGAATAACGAATAACGTTTTGTGCCCATCTCTAGTTGGCAGCTATATCAGAACATTCTTCACTTCTTACTTTTCTTCCAATCCCCCAATTTTTGCTGCTCCCCTACCCACCAAATAGGGGGCTGCAGTGTGGAAGGGAGATTGCCACCCACCCAGTCCTGCTGGGTTTAGCTGTGCCATCATCAATAAGCCGTGGTTGGCTACTGCCCAGATGTGTTTACTGTGGAACTCCCTGCCAGAAGAAGTGGTGACTAGAGATGGGCACGACTTAGTGGTATTCCTGTTTCTG
This sequence comes from Phrynocephalus guinanensis, assembly GCA_037367245.1. Lineage (NCBI taxonomy): Eukaryota > Metazoa > Chordata > Lepidosauria > Squamata > Agamidae > Phrynocephalus > Phrynocephalus guinanensis. The sequence continues at coordinate 85,212,179 of CM074739.1, forward strand.
TTTCCGTTACTCGTTTCCGTTACTCTATGGAAACGGTAACGGGAATTACTCCGCCAGACTTCGAACTCGAACCGACGAACGAACAATTTTGGTCTGATTTGTCGTGCTCGTTACTTGCATCGCGGCGATCGCGCAATGCCAAGCGGCACAGAAAAAAAGTTTTTAAAAGTTTAAAAAAACCCCGATTCCCAGCCCTAAAAGTAGGCGAAAACTGTCTGAGGGCACCTACCAGGCCAGAAGGGTGTTTTATTTGGGGGGGGGGGTTTCCCGCCCCCCTCCCCTTGGCTATTGCTACTGCTGCGCTGCTGGTACCAGGCTGGGAGGGCGCATCCATTTGCCATGCAGTGCGGGGGATCTAAAATGGTGACCGCAATTTTTTTTTTGAAATCGTTGCCCAAAACCCCACCAAAGCACCACAGAAACATGCGAAAATTAGCTATTTTAAATGCTTGAATTTTTACAGTAGCAGCAGTGGGTTTTTCTTGCAAAAAAAAATCTCTGTTGATTTTATTTTAATTTTTTTTTTACACCTGCGCATTCGCAATGATGGGCTCGCCCATGGGAGTGGACCATGCAAAGTTTTGGAGCCATTCCACCAATTGCATGGCCAGGTTTTGCTGACTGTACCAGGCTGGGAGGGTGCATCCATTTGCCATGCAGTGCGGGGGATCCAAAATGGCGACCGCAATATTTTTTTTGAAATCGTTGCCCAAAACCCCACCAAAGCACCACAGAAACATGCGAAAATTAGCTATTTTAAATGCTTGAATTTTTACAGTAGCAGCAGTGGGTTTTTCTTGCAAAAAAAGTCTCCGTTGATTTTATTTTGTTTTATTTTATTTTATTTTATTTTATTTTTTTACACCTGCACATTCGCAATGATGGGCTCGCCCATGGGAGTGGACCATGCAAATTTTCCACCAATCGCATGGCCACTTGGCCAGGTTGACCACAGAGACTTCTGGGATGTGCCAATCGGGCATAAACAGCCCACTAATCGTAGCCCAAACCCAAACCCTAAGCCTAACCCATATGCCAGTACACTGTCCTTCTAAGTGGGTCAGAGAGGCACCCAGATGCACCCCAATACTCACCCTAACCTCACCCGTAACTAGCCTAACCCTAGCCCTTGCGCTAACCTGTCTTAACCCTAAGCCAGATCTACTTGCATTGCACTACATGCAAGTACGTGAGACACAGCAGGTGCAAAGAGTCTGCCAGTCCGTCACTTGTGGCTCTGGCTGACTCCTGCAGCTCCCTCCAGGAGCCCGCTACCCCCCCCAAACCAGTACTAACGACAACGAAAAAACAAAAATACGAACCGACTATTTTTTGCGAAATTTCGCAAAAAACGGAAACGAGCCGAAACGGACTGCCTCCGACACACGACAACTCGAAAACGTCATTTTCCCGAGTCGTGCCCATCTCTAGTGGTGACAGCTGCCAACCTTGACAGCTTTAAGAAATGATTGGACAAGTTCCTGGAGAACAAGGGTATCAATGGCTATCATTATGAATGCCTAAAGACAACCTCCGGGTTGGAGAGATAGGCAGGATATCTCTCAGTACCATTTGCAGGGAATCTTAAGCAGGTGAAGATATCTTAAACCTGAAGCAAATGGTGAACCATTGTGTGAAACAGAATGCTGGACTGGATGGGCTGTGGCCTGTTCCAATAAGGCTGTTCTTATGTTCTTACATTTTGTATTTGTTTGAAAGCATTCGATGTTAGCATATATTGTCCTGTTTGTTTTAACTTCAGTATTCTCTAAATGGCTTTCCCTATACTGAAGACGAACACCATGTATATCTAGCAATTTCTAAAACCATGCTCAACCAAAGGTAAATCCCACTTATTTCAATAGGAGGGCAAAATGATCCCATATAATGGTGAAGCATGAGAACAAAAAAGAAACATGCATTAGTCAAAATTCCTAATGGGTTTATCTAGTGTATGGTTTGTAAGACTATTAACAAAACCGAAGGGTTATCATTTGGTCTTGTGTTACAGGCAGGAAACCACAAGCGTCAAATTCTTTTTCTCCCTCTCCTACTTCTTTTAAAATTTGAATTCAAATAAATATGCATGATTAAAAATGTCTCTCTGTCTGTGTGTGTGTGTGTGTGTGTGTGTTTGTTTGTGTGTTCACGCATGTGCACATCCAGATCCAATTTAGTACTGACTCATACTATGTTGCTTTAAAGCTGGCCTGAACTGATCTGTTTTTGTGTTTTTGCAGATATTTATATTTATATTTATATTTATATTATTTATTTTTTGAGTATTTTTATGCTGCCTTTCTCCTTGAAAAAGGACCTAAGGCAGCTTACAGTAATGAGGGACAATATACAGTCTAGTGTATTTAAGACATATTCAAATTCAAAAAGGGAATTGAGGGGCATCTTATGGCATTAAAAGGCAACATTAAAGCTAAAAGTGAATGTGAGCAGTTAAAGAAAAGAGTAAAAATTCCATTATGAGGGATGGCACTAACATTGAAAACACAGGTGTATTTATGAAATCACTCCATGCAATCATATGGTAGACCATCAAAAAGTTATGAAGGATAGATACTTACATTGAAAACACACTGTCAATGGCTGACAAGATATATATGTGACAAAAACAAGTTTTTATTCAACATCTCAAAAGGCATATGAACAATTACCTCTGTGGCCTTGGCAAAATCATTAACCATTAAAATGTTGCCCCAGCAGTCCTTTAACCTGGGTGTCACATAAGAAGTCTTTAGAACAGGTACATTCCAAACCACTCACAATCCACAATACCACAGCAGGGGTGTCTCAACCATTCACCTTTGGGCTTTCTCTAGATAGTCTTGTTGTGATCAAGATGCTTGTGCTTCCTCCAGGGAACCTCCCCCCTCAAATAGGCATATGCAATCCATTCAGATAGTTCACCTTCACTTAGCTCAATGTTGGCTAACCTATGGCACGGATGCCAAAGTTGGCACTCAGAGCCCAACACCGCCCCTTGACAGCCATCTCTATTCAGGTTAAATTGCCATATTGGCAGTTTGTGAAAAATTAGTGGGTTTTGAATTGCAGTTTGGGCACTCCGTCTCAAAAAGGTTCACCATCACTGACCTAGTTCTACCTGGACACCTACTGCCCTCTCTTTCTGCTCCCCCTCCTTTTAATGCTCCTTCCTCCCATTCACCTTTGTCTGTTACCAAAAAGCCTTCCTCTATTGGCTCTGTTCTTCTTACTCACACCTTCTTTGAATTTTCTGCCTTCCTCCCCTTGGATCTCCATCTCTGTCATCATTGGCAATAGGGCGGACATCATTTAAAACCCTGCTGGCTTGTACAAGGAAGGGGACAAGTCACTGAACTCTCCTTTCTTTGTGCATCTCTCCTCACATGTGCTTCTTTCTATTGCTGTCTGGAAGTTGAATTGTGGCTAACTGGACTTCTTTTCTTATGTGATTGAAGCACTTTGCTACTCATCCAAAGTAGCTTCTTCAGTCTAAGAAAAGTTGGTGAGAAGCTATCAATTTATAATTCTCCTTGGTATCACCACACCCTGGCCTGAATAAGTTCATTAGATGGCCAATGGCCTAGGGCAGTGGTGGTGAACCTTCGGCACTCCAGATGTTTTGGATCTGCTTCATCTTATTTGGTCTCTTTTGCACCAATGCTGGTGTACATCACTGTGACAATGGTAGTGGGACCCTGTGGAATATAATAGTCTCCCCATTCCTGCCCTGACATATTTCCACATCTGTACCTACAAGTGTTATCTTATCATTTCTTGTGCTCAGAAAGAAAATATGTGATTTTTTAAAAGCAGTATTGTTGTTTTTCAGTAGTCCTGTCCTCCCATTTAGGCCTGCACATGTATGACTTATAAAATACTTTTCCTCCAGTTTCTTTTACATATACAGAAGAAGAAAAGGGTGCAAAACCATTGTCTATTTCAATTTTCAGGTCACCTTTAAGGGAAATCAAGTTTTTAAGAAAGTGACTAACTTAAGCTTTCAATTGAACCTAGAGGCAAATCAGTAACTTGATACTGAAATGTCATTCTGTTGCCTGCTCAGAAGAGTGAAGTGAATAACAGGAAAGAATTAATCCACCCACCTCTTGGTTAGTCAGGCATCCATCTGGAATGCAATATTCCAGTTGCTACACATTAAGATTTTGCTAAGGAAGACTGTATCAGGAACTTCAAGGGCATTTTAAGCTACATGCACAACACTTTGCTTTTAAATACTCCTTGTCCTTTACTTCAAAGTACACTGCAAGAAAATATCAGAGAACTAGCTAGATGTAAGAGAAATTTCACTCTGAAGATAATCAAATGTAATGAGTTTAACAAAAGCTTTCCGGCATGATAAGTGCTAGAGATGGGCACGAAACAGAAAAATGGTGTTTCGGTTTTTTGTTTGTCGTTGAGAGGTCTGTCTCAGTTCGTTTCCATTTGTTGCGAATTTTTTGAAAAATTTTGTGACCGTTTTTCATTTTTTCATTTTTCGTTTCTACCCGCTTTTTGCACGATTTTTAAAGCATTTCCATGCGCAGGCATCCCCCAATGCCCCAGACCAGAGGAAAAACACTAAAAAAAATGGATGCTGGCAGAGACACAGTATAGACTAGGTATGCAGGGAGGCTGCAAAGTCAGCGGCGGGCGTTTGCCCAGGGTGCAAGGCAGCCGCAGAGTGACTGCACTGCGGGGCAAGGGAGGGTACTCACTGAGAGGTACGTAGCACGCAGGCACACAGGGAGGCTGCAGGACTGAAGCTAGAGTCGCAGCAGAGACAGCAATCCCACCCTAACTCCCACCAGAGACTGCAAGGAGGACGGGGGCTGCCAGAGCTTTTTATGCCCTCTGTGGCTGCCAGACCTGCCCGCCCAGTCTGCAACCTGAGCATGCTATTGGTTGAACATGACCCCATCACATGGCTTGCCTCCATTTTGTGGCTGGTGGCGACATCCATTTTAAAGGGAAAAGAATAATACATCGTGATGGGAGAAGACTAAAACAAACGTTTTAAAGACCTCAACCCCCCTGGTAGGTTATCAGACAATATAAATAATTATCACTGCGTTTTTACGGATGTCCAGGGCATTTTTAACATTTAAAACAGCTCATTTCATTGTGTGTCGCATTAACGGAAACAAAACGTAACGACCACAATTTTCGTGGTTCTGTTCGTTTCGTTGCATTTTCATCACAATTTTCAGTTTGTTGTTTCGTTGCGTAACGGAAAGTACAAATGATAACGGAAATGAAAAAATGTTCGTTCCGTGCCCATCTCTAATAAGTACTGCGAATGATTGGTGGAATACGATTAAAAGGATCTTTGATTACGAAACACAGGGGTTTGGCAGGAAAAAGCATTCTTAGCAGTCTGAGAAAACTGGAATCCTAAGGAGAAGGCTAACCGATACACATATTCACATGTTTACATGCCATTCAGTCCACAAAGGGATATAAAGCACATGATCATTGGCTTGGATTCAAACACAGCTTGAAATGTCATCTCTCACCCCCACCCCCAATAAAGTAATGTACTAACTTCACTCATTCTTTTATTTGGAAATTTTGTTCTGAAAAAAAGAAGAATATGTTATTAGTGTGTTCCATCTAGTTGTTTACATCCAGATTTTGAAAGAGTTGCTTTTAAAAATAAATTATGGTCAAAATTTAGGGAAGAAACTATCCCAAATGACCCCTGCCAATCCATTAGTCATTATACTGATAAAGCAGCAACATTACTAGTGGCTAATGAGTGGCTACTCATCATTCACCCTTGGACAAAGATCATGGAGACCATGAAGACTGAGATGTCTTGGATCTGCTTCTAAGGAAGAAATGGCTCAAATATCTGTGTCTTTGCTGGCTTTCAGCCCCACACCAAAGTGGAGCCAACTCACCTAGAGGATCCTGAGAAAGCTTCCCCCTCTCCAGGAAGCTCAAGAGACACAGAAATGAAAACGACACCTCTGTATCATGAGAGATCTTGCCCTTTTTCCTTCAGTTCATCTGGAATTTTGAAGGAGAAGAAACCACCAAGCCACAAAAGACACTGCAAACTGCATCATTCCCAGGCACTGTCTAAGGAGGCAACACATCATTCAATGCTACGGTCTTATCCAAATCAGAATGGATTTTACCACCTCCCCTCTATGATTATCACAGAGTTCATTGAGATAAACATATGGGTCCACACTGTGATTTTTGCTGTTTTCGTAGATGCAGACCCCATGCATCCATCAGACTCATGGGCAGAGGACTTTGGAATTGGGGTCACCTGAACTGAATTGCACACTATCCAAGCCAAAGCAGTCTCATAGGTTTTGAAATCCAGGAATCCAGAAGACCTCGTTGCCAATCTCATCATGCTACTTGTCCCTTTTCTCATCTGGTTCCAAGGTCACTCAAACCAAAGTTCAAACATCTGTCTCGGATTCCACTGACCAAGTCAAAGTGGAACATCAGTCTCCAGCTCTGAGATCATGTGACCTAAAGGAACCTTGTCAATTACATCATGACATTGGTTGTTTGCACTCCTGGTTGGTTTTGAGATTCCCGGTCCTAAAACCAACCAACACTTAAGACATTCCAGGTTGGCACAAACCAACACTTAGACATTCCAGGTTTTCTATTACACCAAAAACAAGAAGAGAAAAGCTGCTGGGTTTGAAGTCTCTTATATCAGCTCCTTGGGACCAGAGATCTACCTCTATCTGTTCAGCCTCAGGATCTCCATCACTGACACTGGTTTTGAGCCATAAGTCAAAGGAATGCTCAACTGTGGACACAGCAGCACCTGAGACCGATCAGAACCAATAGTCTCACAAGCAGTTTTCAATGCTGAAACCAGACAAAACTAAGAAATTAACCATCATGGAACACACCCTCAGTTACAAGCAACCATCGACTCAAACAAAGGAAAGAGGTAATTGTACATGTGCTTTGCCCTTCTAATTGGCAAGGAGACATAACAGGTTCAATTAAAGCAAAGCAAAAGCAAAGTGTTCTGCTTATATACCGCCCCATACCACTTCAAGTAGTCTCTGGGTGGTTTACAGTTTAATTACAGTATGCAGGCTACACATTACCCTTCAGTATGAAGACTTTCAGACAAAGATCTTTCTGATGAATCTTCATTCATCCTGATCATGACATTTGAATCAGATGTGGTGGTGGTGATGGGATGAAACCCTGCCTCTCTTTCAGAGGACATTTGATTCTACTCCAATTTGTCTAATCGAATCATCAAATCTTTACAACTGGAGGTTCAGCAACCACTTGATCTGATCCAGTGTATGATCAGATAAACAAGAATACAGCCCAACCTGTCCACATCAGTATGTCTTCATCACTCTTAGATCTAGTAAAGGAATCATGGCACAAACCTTCAAGTCAAGCTTATCACTGACTTGCAGATGAGTTGAGATTGTATCCACACCACAATTGGTAACAAGGAGGCTACGTTCTTATTGAAACATCCTCAGCTCAGCTCCATTATTATGGAAGCCTCAAAGTTTTGTAATGCTTTAAGTATCCTTCTAGTGAGATGGAATTGAAATAGTTCAGGCATGTCCAAACTTCGGCCCTCCAGATGTTTTGGACCACAACTCCCAGAATTCCAAGCCTGTTTTGCCAATATAAAGGACTGTGGGAGTCGTGGTCCAAAACATCTGGAGGGCCGAAGTTTGGACATGCCTAAAATAGTTGCAATGTTCAGTGTAAGATATTTCAGTTAAATGTATCTATTCTTTCTCAGTTACTAAACCTTTAATATGTTGATTGGAATTCTTATGGTGGGACTAACTGGAACTATGTATGAGATTGGCAGGTGCCTTTTATGGATTTAAAAAAGCTCCCATAGTAACTCTCAGTAACTCTTTTAATTGGGTCCCAACCCCTCTCAGTACTGATTGCAGGATCCTAGCTTTTCCCCATTCCTGGCTATTCAGTGCTTGGCAGCCAAATGCACTCTCATTGAAATGAGGATATTGATATATACAGTCAATGTCAGCCAAGATATAGAGTAAAATAACTGGGAGTAATGAGAATGTATAAACAAATAGTGTATTTTGTTTCATACTGACACATATATGACACTAATCCAGGAGCTAGCGCCAGAGGCAAGTGGAGTATGTTATGAACTACTTGAGGTATTCCTTTTGGGACTACTCATATGGTATGATTTCTGTCTCATTGCTTTCAGAGAGACTTTGCTGATCTATTACCAAAAGGCGCTCTATATGTGCAGGTAGCTAGGTAGAAGGAACCAGTTCTGAAAATTTGGGATTAATCTTCTTAAACAGGATTTCTTTTTCTTTTTCTTTTCTTTTTCTTGTTTGATACACTTATTTCTTTACACAGAGATTATTACAGACTCTGTGGCAGAATGAAATTGAAGTATCAGTCCGCTGCACAAAATTTGATTACACACACTTTAAACTTCATTTAAACATCATTTTTAGCAGATTTGTGGTCTAGGTGAAAAATATTATATTGGTATCATCATCTTAAACCAGGATAGGGAAAAGGCTGCCCTACAGATGTAGATAGACTAGAATTCCTAGCAACACTCAATGATGGTTTTATCGATAAGGACTTATGGGATTTATACTTCAACATAATCTGTGCTGCTGCAAGGTGTCCACCCCTGCCTTAAAAGCTATTCTTTATGATAATAGTTCCAAACCTTGGGTCTCCAGCTGTTCTTGGACTACAACTCCCAGATATCCTGGCCAGCATGACTAATGGTGGGGGATTCTGAGAGTTTATAATAATAATTGTTTATTTACGGTCATAGACCAAAATGTCTGAGAGTTTTAGTCCAAGAATATGGAGACCTTGTAAATCTTGTCTGTGAAGATTCTCAGTCATCCAGGTTCGTTTAACTGGGAGTTGAGTCATGGCTACTGGACTTCTTTTTTGAGAGATAGAAACGTTTCGCTGTTCATCCAAACAGCTTCATGGTTTATAAGAATAATGGGTAGAAACCAATGGTTTCTAATGAAATTTTCAGCGTAGAAACTGAGCCCTACAGTCCAGTTTTAATTGTACCTACTCAGAAGTAAGTCTCCCCCCACCCCCAAGATTTACCCTTTGATAGCAGTGGATGGAACTGCTTTGTTAGTTAAATTATCATGATATTGGACAAATATGTTTTCTTTTGAGTTCTGTATAGTTTCAGCTTTAAAATAACAATGCTGATAATTGTTGTTGTTAATTTAATCCATAATACAGCACACGAATGGGCAATATATTGTATGTACATAGAAAATCCACTTCAGATGTAAATGCAAACAAAAAACACTACCGCCCTTCACTTGCCCATTGATTTTAACAGTTATGGATTGCCCCCACAGAAGTATATTCCTGAACTAGATGCTATTGGATGTGAGCCTAAATTAATGTTCCAACTCAGCAGTAGAATCTAACTGGTAGCCTTAGGCAGGTCACCGTTTCTCAGTGTTGGTTCCTCTTCATTTCAATTGTGTTGAGAATGATCTGTAAGGATGAGCAAGGAGAAGAGAAAAATGTTGCATTTTCAAAACACAAATGTACTGAGGTTCTTTGCACATTTCGTGCGGTTAATAAGTGTAATAAATAAATAAATAAATAAATAAATAAATTTGCTAGTTGTTGTTGTTCAGTCATTCAGTCGTGTCCGACTCTTTGTGACCCCATGGACCAGAGCTCGCCAGGCCTTCCTATTCTCCACTGCCTCCCAGAGTTTTGTCAAATTCATATTGGTTGCATCGATGACATCGTCCAACCATCTCATTCTCTGTCATCCTCTTTTCCTTTTGCCTTTGATTTTCCCCAGCATCAGGGACTTTTCCAGGGAGTCCTCTCTTCTCATGAGGTGGCCAAAGTACTGGAGCCTCAGCTTCAAAATCTGTCCTTCCAGTGAACATTCGGGGTTGATTTCTTTCAGAATGGATAGGTTTGATCTCCTTGCAGTCCAGGGGACTCTCAAGACTCTCCTCCAGCACCACAGCTCAAAAGCATCAATTCTGCGGCGATCAGCCTTCTTTATAGTCCAGCTCTCACTTCCATACATCACTACTGGAAAAACCATAGCTTTAACCATCCTGACCTTAATTGGCAAAGTGATGTCTCTGCTCTTTAGGATGCTATCTAGGTTTGCCATTGCTTTCCTCCCAAGAAGCAGGCATCTTTTTATTTCGTTGCTGCAGTCGCCATCTGCAGTGATCAAGGAGCCCAAGAAAATAAACTCTGTCATTGCGTCCATTTCTTCCCCTTCTATTTGCCAGGAGGTGATGGGACCAGTGGCCATGATCTTAGTTTTTTTGATGTTGAGCTTCAGCCCATTTTTTTTCACTCTCCTCTTTCACCCTCATTAAGAGGTTCTTTAATTCTTCCTCACTCTCTGCTATTTGAGTAGTATCATCTGTGTATCTGAGGTTGTTGATATTTCCAGCCTCAGTCTGGAAATTTGCTAGTAGCAGCAGCCAAAAATATATCATGTTTCTTTTCTTCTGTCATTCACAGTTTTTCCACTCTACTAATTCCATGTGTGAAATCAGTGTAGTGTATGATATCACCATAAATGAGTTAGATCTCTAGATGAAAAGCTAAAACTGTTGAGAGAGAGCAACTTTTAATTGCTGGCCCTGACATTTTGCTGAATCCAGGGTGCTGATAGATCTTACAAAACATATGGGTAAAATCTAGCCCTTGTATCAGTAGAAAGCATGCTTGGGCAAATAATATGTCCTCTTCCCTTCCACTCCCTCTGTAACCTGCTCAAAATTATAATAAGCTTCTCCAGAGCATTAGAGGGGATAACTGGGCATAGTGGGTTACATCTAATGGGAGGAGAAATGTCCTGAACTTGGACAAATGAATCCGGAAGTTGAGTCATGGACAAACGAAACTCACATTAACTGCAGAAAGTTGCAGATTTGGCTACCCTGCCAAAAAAGTGCACAAGCCTCAATCAGGTGCTTGTTAAAATATGAATCGGGGCTTGTGCCCTCCTCCTTGTTACAGCAGAGAGCAACAATATGAAGAGGAAAGACTCCAGCCATATTTAGTCTTTAGGGTAGCATATGGAACCCACACTTGAGTGCAGAGGGTTGCCCCACCCACCCACCCCCAGCATGTCAAACAGGGAAACATGACATTTCTGAAGAGAAGGAAGTTGCATTGTCAGGATGGTCTGCTGATGAAGACCACAGCACTGTTGGGACAAGGCTAGCATTCTCCCTTTCTCCATGTGTTCCAATAAACCTATCTGGATAACCTGCCTGAATAAGAATATAATCACTCACCATGGAAGGAGGAGTTAACTGCTATCTCCCAAAGCCACTGTGTTTTTGGTACAGCACTGGAAAATGATTCTTCTGATAACATAATGAAGTCTGCAGATATGAACAGCTGTCCATATATTGCTGGTCCTGTAGTATAGCTTTTTTGTAGTATTTGGAGTCATGGGACTTATAAATGGGGGGGGGCTCTTGCCTTGTAACTAGGGAAGGGCACGAAGCAGAAAAACGGTGTTTTGTTTCATTCTGTTTTGCCCCCCACATTTCATTTCATTTAGTCTCATATGAATTTTTACAACAAAAATTCATACGAAAGAAACAAAAATGCATTTTTTCGTTACCTTGTGGCAGCTCCGTCCAAAGGCTCCACCAGTGGCTCCAAAGGCTCTGGCGGTGGCGGCGGTGGCGGTGGGCCTAGGCTGGCCTGCCCAGCTAGCTGGCGGGGCTCCAGCGATGGCTGCAGTGACGGCCCTAGGCTGGCCTGCCCATCTGGCTGGTGGGGCTCCAGTGGTGGCCATGGCAATGGACCTAAGCCAGCCTGCCCAGCTGGCTGGTAGAGCTCCGGTGACAGCCATGGTGACTCTGGCAGCAGTGGTGGTGCAGGCCTAGGCTGAACTGCTGGCCGTTTACCCTCTCCTGCTGCTGTGACGACTCTAGCAGCGGGCTTAGGCTGGCCTGCTCAGCTGGGAGGCAGTGATTCCAGCAGTAGCCACAGCAACTCTGGCTACAACCATGGCAACTCCAGTGGTGGTGGGCCTAGGCCTGCCTGTCCAGCTGGCTGACGGGGCTCTAGTGGTGGCCACAGTGACTCCGCCAGCAGCGGTGGGCCTAGGCCAGCTTCCTGGGCGCTTGCCTCTCCTACTGCAGTGGCCGCAACTCCTACCAGCCACTCACCCTCTCTGGCCTGGCTGGGCAGTCTTGGCGGCAGGGGTGGTGGTGGAACACCCACAGGTAAGTGACCATTTTACAGATGGAACAAAATGGTTCATTTTAACAAAAAGAAACACAACCATTTTGTTTTGTCTGTAATGAAATGCTACTTCATCATTTTGTTTTGTTTTGTTTTGTTTCAATATGTAGCGAAACAAAAAAACAGCATTTTGTTTTGATTATGTAGCAAAACGACAAAGCAGCATTTCGTTTTGCATTTCGTGCCCATCCCTACTTGTAACACAGAGGCAATACCTTGCTTTAGTAAACAAAACTAAACACCAAGACTGCTCTTTGGTATTTATGACAGCATACAAAGGGAGTCTCAAAGAGGTTCATGGGGTTATTATTCACAAAGCAATGTTCTGCCGATATTTTAAGCCAGAACGTCCACAGCATATATCCTTTCTCCAGAGTATGTAATAATGCCTTTCTGTAGCTATAAAGGCATGTTCAGAAAAATTATGGACCAGAATAATCTGTATGTTTGTTTGTTTATACAAATGTTCATAGAATAGAATAGATACTTTTAATCATTTGACCAAAATCCTTTTCAGAAAACCTGTGCATGTATTGGCAAGCACACAGTAATTTTTCTTTCATTGCTTGACATTAGACATGGGCACGACTCGGTGAAATTGTCGTTTCCATTTTCAGTTATTGTTTCCGTTACGTAACGGAAATGGTAACGATAATTAAGAACTCGAACTCGAACTGAAAAAAGAAAAATTTGGTCGGGTTTTTCGTTTCCGTTTGTGGCATTGCAGCGATCACGCTATGCGAAGCACAGAAAAAGTTTTTAAAAGTTTTTTTAAAAAAACCCGACTCCCGGCCAAAAAGGCGAAAATATGCCTGCCTGAGGCTTTGCCACCTACCAGAGGGGTGGTTTCTGGGGGGTCCCTGGCCTCCCCCCCTCTTCTCCTGTCCTGGGCTGCTTGCACCAGGCTGGGGGGGGGGTCATCCTCATCGTCTCGCTATGCCATGCGGTAGGGGGGATCCAAAATGGCGACCACAATTTTTCTTTTGAAATCGTGGTCAAAAAACACACCAAATCACCACAGAAACATGTGAAATTTATTTATTTTAAATGCCTGAATTTTAATAGTAGCAGCAGTGGTTTTTTTTATAGCAATAAAACATCGTATTGGTTTTATTTTATTTTATTTTATTTTTTATTTTTTTAGACCTGCCCATTTGGGCTGGGCATGGGATGGGACCATGCAAATTGTTTGAACCATTCCACCAATGGCATTGCCAGGTTTTTGACTGACACTTCTGGATGTCTCGGAGGGCATAAAAAGCCGAGGCACCTTCCAGAAATCGCAGTCGGGTGTATGGATGTGATTGAGGGAGGAGGGCTGGCTGCTGGTGCTGGTGTGATCCGATGGAGATTGAGGAGGGAGGCTGGAGGCTTTAGGATTTAAGTTAGGCAGGCAGGGAGGGAATTGAATTTAGAAAATAATTTCTTTGATTCCCTGCAGCTTTGTCTGCTGAAGGGAATAGCAGTTTATTCTTTATTTCTTCTCTGGCAGTTTGGGAGGATTTTTTTCTGATATTGGATAAAGGGGGAGGTTCGACTGGGAGTGGGAGGTGTGGATTTATTTTAAAAAATATATTATATACTACAATTTATTTTCTATTTTCCCAAGTTCAATTTACTTGCACACACACACATTTGGGGTGCAAGCCAAGAACAGAACCTCTATCCTAAGTGATATCCTAACTGCCTACTCGCCCGCCCGCTCGCCCCGCCCCCCACCTGTGGCCCGCGCCACTTCCCCCCGCCCCCCCACCCGCCCCACCCGCCACCTAGGGCGCAAAAACACCTAGCGCCAGCCCTGATTGAGGGACGCCCCTATGCTCTGGGAAGTCAAATCGCGCTAAATTGCAGTGGAAACGACAAATGGAAACAACAAATTTTTGAAAAATTTCATGACAAATGGAAACGACCCAAAACGGACCCGTTCCGAAAAATGAAAATTCGAAACGTCATTTTTTCTGGTCCTGCCCATTTCTACTTGACATCCATCACATGGCTGACTGCTTACCCGCCACTGTTTTCACTGACTAGGTGAAGCTGAGGAATAAAATGGATAGCCAAACATTGGCTTGTTTGTTTAATTGCCTCTCTATGCGGTTTGATTTAAATAAATAGTATAACCTACTTTGAATGTTGATTTTGTTTAAGTTAGAGATAGCCATAGATGTGGAGGAAACTGGAGCTAATCTTTTTTTCAAATGCTGAATTATTTTTGTTCAAATTTAGACAGCATATTATGTCTGCCTGTGACTTTTACCATATTCACAGTGAAGCACTTATTCTCTGTAAGAACCTACGTACTACACATAAATAAAGACCAACAATTAGAAGAAGACGAATGCACAGTCAACAAAGGTGATTCCATATCTTTTAGGAAATAAGTTAAATGTTCTCATACTTCTCTGCTGTTGTGTTTCACAGAAACCACTTATCTGATGATCCATAAAAGTAAAAGTGCAATAATTCAGTGCTACTTCAAAAAGGTTTTACTGTACCAAATTAAAGGTTTTAATAGCTCCTTTGACCTGGAACATTGAGTTGCTCTGAAAGATGCCGATTGCTTCTCCTTGCTATGATTGCACTATGTAACATTTTACACAACAGTAAATAAGGAATGAATGTGAGAACACATCATAGATAGGTCTAGCATAATTGATTTTATATATGTATTTATTTGAACCCAAGTTAGCATACAAAAACATTAAACCTAATTATTAATCAAATGCTTACAATTGAAAACTATGATATGCATATATTTTAAATAGAGATGGGCACGACCAGGGAAAATGACGTTTTCGAGTTGTCGTGTGTCGGAGCCGGACCGTTTCAGCTCGTTTCCGTTTTTCGTGAAATTTTTCAAAAAATTGTCGTTTCGTTTGTCGGATTTTCGTCTGTCGTTAGTACTGGTTTTTTTGGGGGGGGCGGGCTCCTGGAGGCACCTCTGGGTGGGTGCCTCCTCTGGCCTGCCATGAAGGGAAAGCAGGCTCCTGGAGGCACCTCGTGGGTGCCTCCTCTCCTCACCCGCTAGCCGCTACAAAATGGCATGCATAGCCAATTGGATATGCATACCATTAAGTTGCAACAGCAGTAGCAGGCAGAGGCACCTCTTTCGGGTGCCTCACTGCCTGCTGGAGAGCGAAGTGACAGAGGACTGGAGTGAGTCACTGGGGACCCCTAAGGGCGCCCGCTGTGACTCACTAAGAAGGGAAGTGTACTTGCTGTAGTGCAATGCGAGTACATAGATCTGGCTTGGGGTTAGGGGTTAGCGCAAGGGCTAGGATTAGGGTTACTGGTAAGGTTAGGGTGAGTTACTGGGGTGCACCTCTGGGTGCCTCTCTGACCCACTAAGAAGGACAGTGTACTGGCGTATGGGTTCGGGTTAGGGTTAGGGTTCGGGTTCGGGCTAGGGTTAGTGGCTTTTTATGCCCGACTGGCACATCCCAGAAGTCTCGGTCAAAACCTGGCCAAGTGGCCATGCAATTGGTGGAATGGCTCCAAAAATTTGCATGGTCCACTCCCATGGCCAGTCCATCATTGCGCAGGTGTAAAAAAATAAAATTAAAAATAAAATAAAATAAAATCAATGGAGAGAGATGTTTTGCTGCAAGAAAAACCCACTGCTGCTACTGAAAAAATTCAGGCAGTTTTAAAATAGCTATTTTCGCATGTTTCTGTGGTGCTTTGGTGTGTTTTTGGACCACGTGATTTCAAAATAAATATTGCGGTCGCCCCATTTTGGATCCCCCGCCCGCACCGCATGGCATGGCGACTTAGTGAGTTGGCGAGACAATGAGGATGCGCAGCCCAGGAGAGGAGGGGGGGAGGCCGGGGACCCCCCCCCCAGAAACCACTCTTCTGGTAGGTGCCCTCACTGAGGCAGGCATATTTTCGCCTGCTTTTTGGGCTGGGAATCGGTTTTTTTTAAAACTTTTTTCCTGTGCCGCGCCGCTTGGCCAGTTGGCGTGGGCGAGAGCGAGTGCGACTTGACGACAAGGATGTGCACTTTGCGCAGCCCAGGAGAGGAGGGGAGGGAGGCTGGGGACCCCCCCCCAGAAACCACCCCTCTGGTAGGTGCCCTCACTCAGGCAGGCATATTTTCGCCTGCTTTTTTGGCCGGGAATCGGGTTTTTTAAAACTTTTTTCCTGTGTCGCTTGGCATCGCACGATCGCTGCGATGCCCAGGAACGACAACACAAAAAATCAGACCCAATTTTTCTTTAGTCGGTTCGAGTTCGTGTTCTGGCAGAGTAATTGTCGTTACCCTTTCCGTTCCGTAACGGAAACAAGAAACGGAAACGGAAACGAGAATTTCGCCAAGTCGTGCCCATGTCTAATTTTAAAACATTTTTAGAAACCTATACTTATTTTCAATTTGTAGATTGTACAGTTTGTTGTTGTTCAGTCATTCAGTCATGTCCGAGCAGAGCTCACCAGGCCTTCCTATCTTCCACTGCCTCCCGGAGTTTTGTCAAATTCATATTGGTTGCATCAATGACACCGTCCAACCATCTCATTCTCTGTCGTCCTCTTTTCCTTTTGCCTTCGATCTTTCCCAGCATCAGGGACTTTTCCAAGGAGTCCTCTCTTCTCATGAGGTGGCCAAAGTACTGGAGCCTCAGCTTCAAAATCTGTCCTTCCAGTGAATATTTGGGGTTGATTTCTTTCAGAATGGATAGGTTTGATATCCTTGCAGTCCAGGAGACTCTCAAGACTCTCCTCCAGCACCACAGCTCAAAAGCATCAATTCTGTGGCGATCAGCCTTCCTTATAGTCCAGCTCTCACTTCCATACAGTTTAGTTGAGATCAATGGTGTTACTAGTTATTTCGCTGTGAATAAAGTCAGCAGTGCAGTCGCACTGGAGTGACTTTTCAGCCAAAATGTGATTCACTCTAGATTAAGAAGACACTCTGTGCAAGTGGCCTTCACTTTCCTCCCCTTCAATAACATAAATGGGCAACAGTTCACCTTTAATTTTATATTTTAAGGTAGGCTTGTTGTAAGATGATATTTTACTTAGAGTGTGCATTTGCACATTCTGGGGTTGTCTGCTAATTTGATATCACGTTCAAATCTATTTTAAGCTTATATAAAGGCCTCCTTAACCTTAAGTCTAAGACTGTATTTTTTTGGCTATTTTCAATGTGGCTAAGAAACAAGTAACTTCCTCTCTTGTTCAGAAATGAAGTTTCAAAATACCTATAAACAGCAGTCTCTAGTTTGAGGGTGAGCCATTTTTTCAGGTTTAGGGGCCAAATTCTTTCTCAGAACTCACTAAGGGCCAGAGCAGCCACTTGTGCCTGCAGTGACCATGGCAAGAAAATGCCAAACAAAGCTAGAATTTTATCCTGTCTTTTCCTATAGAAAAATCCCCACATATCTTCATTGAGAAGCTAATAGCACTTCCAAATGATTCATGAAAGTATTCTGGAAGTTGAATCATGGCTACTGGAGTTCTTTTCAAAAAGAAGTCCAGTAGCCATGGCTCAACTTCCAGATAAACTCACCTGGATGACTGAGAATCTTCACAGTCATGAAAGCATTGTTTTCCCTGTAAACAAGGCACATCCGATGTGTACTTGTCATTAACAAGGTTGTTTCTAATGCTTTTGGAAGGCTTTGGAGACTTCTGTAAGTCTGTGAAGCAACACCAAGACTTTAAAAACAAAGTGAAAGAAGCAGGCAGAGTTTAGGTTTCACCACCACTTCAGTGGTGATGTCAGCATTGGGTACCATTAGCTGGGCTTGGTGAGGGGCACAGATATGGAAGAGAAAACTGCATGTGGTACAACCCCCAAAGATTTACTCTGTCCCATGAATAAAGATACAATGCATGGGAGTTACTTTATGAATTTTGTGAATTGACAGCTATTATTCTGTGTCTGTTTTCACACATGCATTAGATAACTAATCAATAGCTACCATCTCTCAACAGTTGCTGGAAGCGAACAATGAGAATCTGGGAATGAAACTGGTTTAGCCAGTGGTTCATATCTTGTTTGCACAACTATACCATATAAGGCCCATGGCATCAGCAACCTCGGTGATGATTTGGAAATGGGAAAAGTCTAATTCTCCCCAAAGTCCCTGAAGCTGCCTGGGATCACCTTCATTGTGGGAAAAACATTGGGGGGCACAGAATGAGAAGGAAGTTATCAATTTCTGAAAATCCCTGCTGGAGGGATTTTGCCAGTGGCAGTGATTTTTGGAAATTAAGGATTTCCCCCTCCCTCTGCCGCCACCAGTCCTGAGGATTCCAGTGACTTCCCTGAAACAAAATATACTCTATGAAAGCCTCAGAAACTTCGAGGGGAATCAGATATTTTAAATTTCCTAAAAATGTTATGCGTAATTTATGGAAGAGGCTTTCAGCCCATGTATCTTAACCTGATGGTGCATAATCCTTCGTAGACCTTATAACCAGGATAAAAGGAATTCTTCAGGAAGATAGTCCAGTAATAGAAACAATGAAAGCCTTGGAAATATTTTGAAGGAGTTTTTATTTATTTATTTATTTATTTATTTATTTATTTATTTATTTATTTTATTATTATTTATTATTATTATTATTATTATTATTATTATTATTATTATTATTATTATTATTATTATTATTATTATTATTATTTGTGGAGGGTATTGTTACCCCCCCCCATTTTCTATTGTAGTTTGCCTCTGTTTTCCTTGTCCTTTCTCTGCTGTTTGTTTTTAATTCTAAACCACTCAGAGTTCCATTTCGGAAGATGAGTGGTATATAGATGTAATATAAATAAATAAATAAATAAATAAATAAATAAATAAATAAAAAAATAATAATAATAATAATAATAATAATAATAATAATAATAATAATAATAATAATAATAATAATAATAATAATCAATCAATCAATCAATCACCCTGCCTTTGAAGAGCATAACTATGCTGTTCCTCTTGCCAAATCCAGATGTAAAAAAACAACACCACCCAAACCTTGTCATTTCAATAGCAGCTCCTAGGATGTGTGGAACTAGCCATGTGATGCTTTGGGTCCTGGCCTGTATATTTACACTACATTTACTTTGCACATAACATATGCTGAAAACTCATCCTCTAATGGTAATACATTTGGATGCCACTTGCTGTGGCTGTCACTGCTGCCAAATATTCATTGGTGCCCCTTATAGTGCCAGAATTCACTGTTGTTTCATTGTGTGTCTTCGGATGAGGATCCACCCCCCCTGCAAAACAACAACAACAAATGAGCCTGTGATACTCTATCAAATTGAACTTTGTTTGGCCCACACAGAAGACAAGCGGCAATCCCCACCCCACCCCACCCAACCCCACCACCTCTGGCTATATCTTCTGAAATACTCTCTGCACACACTACTGCTTAACTTGAAGTAGGAAAAGGTTAAATATGTACAAGGCAAATGATCATTCATTTGTCTAAGCTCTCTCTTTTTGGTCTTTTGTTGTAGGCGAAACCATTTCTTTGCTTTGGACTGTTGCTTTCTGAACCAGAGAGAAACCATGGATAAGGAGGTAAGTGCTTTCTTTTTTTCACAGTGGGAGGTTGCTTAAAATAATTCCCCTCCTTTTCCAATATAACTCATAAGCATGGTGGAGAGGAAGCAGGCAGGCAGGCAGTTTTCGCTTTTTTGCTACTGAGAAGTGAAGGGGATGATTAACGAGAGTTGTAGACAATGTAGTAGTAATAGAGAGAGGGGGCCCCTACAGAAGTTAAACAAAAGTGCCTTCAAGAATTTAGACTATTCCCAGGGATCTATAGTAGAACCTCATTGTGCCTGTCTACTGTTTCTATTTTTGATTAGATTTATAAACACAGCACCACATATTTTCATGTGGTTTTGTAGCCCAGGGGCAGAACGAGATTGACTGCACTGAAACTGTGAGGCTTGTGAATTTCGGGCAAGGGACGAAGTGAAATAAGTAGTGTAATTGTTTTTGTGGAGTGACCGTGGGACCTCCTCTGTTCTGAATTACACATGGTTCAACCCTTTGACCTAACCAACCTCGGTAGTGCCTGGTAGATCTCCTAAAGCTGTGCTGAAAGGTCCTATCAGTGACATGTTGGAACATTATCTGTCATGTGAGATGTGTGCCAACAACCATATTAAACTACATTAATTACTACCGAGACCCACATTTGTGACAGTCTCCCCTCCATTCAACCCACAATTGTGTTACTTAAAGAGGGAGTACAAACAGGCCATTTGTTGAATCAAAATATAATGAAATCATTTTGTTTTAAATTACACTTTAAAGTGCCAATTTTTAATCTATTCAAATACCCTCTCCTTCTAGCTGCCGACTCAAGGCAGCTAATAACCTTGTATTAGTACACCCTTTTTCCTTTTCCTTCACTGTTGATATATTCACGATATGCTGTATATTAGTAAAATGGGGGGGGGGAGCAGAAAAGGATTTTTAAATTAGAAAATTATATGCTTTCGAAAAGAAGACGGCAAATCATATTCATTCTTTGGAAAAAATTTAAAGCACAAGTGTCATTTTTCTCAAATCACTGTGATCAGTGGCATGGATTTTGTCTTACTCAGAGTTTTGTATATATACATACCTACTAGGGACACAGCTCTTGCAATATAGGTATGCAAACTTATGATGGTATCATTGTTCAGTACCATATAGGACACAGAAACAAAATGTACACATTTATCTGTTTTATGTCCCCCTCGCAGTCCCATCTTCTCTGTGTTGTGTGCATTCTTTGTATTCTGTCTAGTTACGCATATTTTGTTAAGTCAGAACCAACTTATAGCAACCCTCATGAGGCTTTCAAGCTAACAGAGATATTTAAGGTGTGGATTTACCAGTTCCATAACTTCCATGGTCAGCTGGAGATTTGAACCTTGGTCTGGGTGTATTCTACATATAACCCTATACATTTTCATTTAGCATTTCACCTTAGCTTTTCTGTTCTATAAACACTTTTTGAAGGCAGTTTTAAAAAAAAAACAATTTGTCAACTTTATGTTGACATCAAAAAGGTGCATTTGATCCTGTCAGGTGCCATACTTGTTAACAGTAAGCAGTTTTCCTAAGAGCAGACAGGTGCAAATTGCAGAGAGTTTCACCTGGACTCTTGCTCCATAAATAGATGCAGTAATAAAGTGAGGATTGGTGAGGTGATGGGCGGTTCCAGATTCTGCCTGAATTAAGGAAACCTTTAACAGGGTTGTCCTGGCAGATGGCATGAATTAAACACTGTACTATAGAAATAAAATTTTCTACCAGTGGTTTAGCTCAGTAGAATACCTCTGCACAGCGTAGTAAGATTTTACCCATATTTACTCAGCAAGGGTGAGCTTTGGAAAGATACCCTGTTTTAGTTTTAAAGACTTAATGTTTTCACTGACGTAAATGAAAATAGAAGCCAGCCTACCTGTTCCTGCTTACTGTCACTACATTCCTTAGAGCATTTCAGGCATTATTAGGTTTCTGGAATCCCATCAGATTGACAGTTTATCTCCAGCTAACACTTCTCTTCGGTTGTACACAGATACAATCCCAAAGCGGGGTAGGGGGGGGGGGGGAGTGGATGGGGTCCCTGATGGCTGAAGCTGCTGAGCCAGCTCGCTGATGTTTGAAGCCGTTGCTCATTTTAAGAACACCTAATTTAGTTTCACAAAGGAGACATCACATGCCAGCCCATGTCTAACTCTAAGGTATGCATTTCCTAAAAGGGACTAAAACTCTGTCATTCCAAAGGCTCTCTTCTCTTTGACTCCCAGCCGCATAAGGACTGCTGTCTGGAAGTGGTAACTTTAACTTTAACTCTAAGCCTGCTGATGAGGTCTGTCTGTGTGATCTTCGCCAAGCAGATAAGGGTAGGGAGACAGCTCAGAGCACAGCTTGTTTACAGCGGGACAGGAGAAAACAGCCAGACGCAAATGCAGGCTGACGGTTTCATGAAGCACAATTGGTTGATCGCAGATTCAATCTGACTGCCCTGAACTGAGCGATGATCCGTACAGTATGCAAAACTCACTTTCTTGCTGGTCTGTGCCCACCAGCCTCGCAGCAGCGTTCACAGAACCCCTGAGCCATGGCTTTGAGTGGAACCAGAACTGAACGTGGCTTTGTTGTACCCAATTCCTTCTGACAACAATCACATTCTTTTAAAAACTTCATAGGTTTTACTTGTCACTGGTTATAAATGAGGGGGTTGCTGCTGTTGTTGTTGTAGCTACTGCAGCTGCCGCTGCTGCTGCTACTGTTGTGATACTGCTTGTTTGCACATAGATTTCATTATCACGTTCCAGCACTGGTTTTAAAAAGCAGTTTGTTATTCCAGGAACATTAAGAAATGTTTCCCTACCCCAATTCCCTCAAAAAGATATTTTAGATGGGATTCCTCTTTCCCACTTGCTGTTAAAATTATACAGGAATTGGTTTGCCCTTCAAAAGGATTTCATTTTCTTTTAAAATCTGCAATAAAGTCATCATCACATCAGAATTGAAGGAAAAGATTTCCTGATGCCCCCTTTAAAAAATTCACTGTTAATTTAAGACGGAGAAAAGGAAAATTGCAGTGACAGGTAATGCTGCTTTTTTCCTTCTAGAAGAAAATCATACCATTTATACATTTAAAACATATCCTCTGAGGGAAATTTGTCTAGTTATAGCATCTCAGAAGCATGGCTGTTGCTTTACACCCCCCTTCCAAGCTTTCCAGTTTTCCAGAGGGAAAGGCTGATATTTAAAATGTTGTGTTGTTACAGTTGTGACCGACTCTTTGTGACCCCATGTCCATGGAGCTTTCTTGGCCAGAATACTGTAGTGTAGAGATGGGCACGACTTAGCGGTATTCCCGTTTCCGTTTCCGTTACTCGGTTCCATTACTCTACGGAAACGGTAATGGGAATTACTCCACCAGACTTCGAGCTCGAACCGACGAACGAACAATTTTGGTCTGATTTGTCGTGCTTGTTCCTTGCATCATGCGATTGCGCGATGCCACGCGGCACCGAAAAAAGTTTTTAAAAGTTAAAAAAACCCAGTTCCCGGCCAAAAAGCAGGCGGAAAAATGCCTGCCGTACCTCAGGGCACCTACCAGAGGGGTTGTTTCTGGACGTCCCCGGCCTCCCCCCCATCCCCCGTCCTGGGCTGCTCTGGTGGGACTCGCTGCAGGCTCGCAGCCAGCAAAAAGCCCAGTCTCGCCGCCGGCCACCGCAATTAAAGCGCAAGCAAGCGGCATGGACGGCACAGGAAAAAACTTTTAAACTCTCCCCCCACCCCTTCCCGGGCCAAAAAAGCAGGCGGAAAAATGCCTGCTTGACTAAGGGCACAGGGCACCTACCGGAGGGGTGGTTTCTGGAGGGGGGTCCCGCCTCCCCCCCGTCCTGGGCAGCCGGACTCGAGTCGCCATGCCATGCGGTGCGGGCGGGGGATCCAAAATGGGGCGGCGAACGCAATATTGTTTTTGAAATCGTGGTCCAAAAACACACAAGCACAACAGAAACATGCGAAAATTTATAAACTGACAGATTTTTCACAGCAGCAGTGGGTTATTTCTTGCAACAAAATGTCTCTCCTCTCCTCCTCTGTCCTCCATTGATTTTTTTTTTTACACCTGCACAATGATGGGCTGGCCGAGTGGCCAGCCATGTGGGAGTGGACGACCATGCAAATTTTTGGAGCCATCCCACCAATCGCATGGCCACTTGGCCATGGAGACTTCTGGGATGTGCCAAAAAGCCCCCTAAAACTTGCCCTAGCCCCCTAACCCTAACCCTAATCCTTGACTCCTTACCCATACGTCACAGACTGTCTTCTTAGTGGGTCAGAGAGGCACTCAGAGGTGCAACCCACTAGCCCACCGTAACCTTACCCGTCACTAGCCTAACCCTAGCCCTTGCACTAACCCACTTAACCCTAAGCCAGATCTACTTGCATTGCACTACACGCAAGTACGATTCCCTTCTTTGTGAGACATGGCGGTGCGAGAGCCTTAGGCATCACTTCACCCTATGGCTCTGGGTTCACTCACTGGTCTCACTGTCTGCAACTGGTATGAATATCCATATGGCTATGCCTGCCATTTTGCAGCAGCAGGTGAGGAGGGGAGACCCCCATGTTGAGGGGTCTCTTGGAGCCTGCTTCCCCTTCCTAGTGGGTGAGGATAGGAAGCACCCACGGGTGCCTCCAGGAGCCCGCTTCCCTTTATAGCGGGCCAGAGGAGGCACCCACCCCACAGAGGTGCCTCCAGGAGCCCGCTACCCCCCCAAAAAACCAGTACTAACGAAAACAAAAAACGAAAAAACGAACCGACTAATTTTTGCGAATTTTCGCGAAAAATGGAAACAACCCGAAACGGAACCGGCCCAACTAACGACAACTCGAAATTTTTTTTTTCAAGTCGTGCCCATCTCTACTGGAGTGGTTTGCCAGTTCCTATAGTGCAATCAAAATGGAGAAAAGGGTTCAGATAGCAATGAGACCTTTCCTTGACATAATTTTCCCTCCACACCACAAGCAAAGTACTGTAGGAAGAAATAAAGAAGAAGGAATGCATCTCACTGCAATCATGTGCTTTCATACTACTCAGATAGGGACCATTGCAGAATATTAACACACACACACACTGACCTAAGGTTAATAGCCGATAGGGCCTGAGTTACACCCCTTCGAAGTAGCTGGGAGATTGATCTAGATCTCGGGGGGGGGGAATTCAGTTCATATCCCTCCTTCCCTTGCAACTGTGCCACCAGCTATCTCAGGTTTTATTTTTTTATCATACAAATGATGTCCTGGTTATAGAAGAGGAGAATCGGGCCAAATGATTAGCTGACCCACATTAGTGCAGTGGCAGTGAAATTATATATGCATAGCTCAGTATATATAGCTTTATACAAGTGTGAATTCATCAGTTACTCTCTATGTGCATCTCCCCCCCATGTGTTTTCAGGTTACATTTCATCTCATTTACGGACTTTATATACACAGGCAAACGTGTGCACACATCTTTTATGGAATCAACACGGGACACTGATTAGGTGTTGCTGAGATTGTGCAACCTTGTTGCTGCCTTGTTTTTATTTTTAATTCAATCCACTGTATCTTTCCCCCCCCAAAGCCCATAGCAGTACTTATAAATTGTGAGTAGGCGTGGGAACACAGGGCATTTATACAGTCAACCGGAGTACAAATGTCTTGTACACTGGAATACCTCACCTGTATTCCTCACCTAGCTCTGTGATATTGCCCCTTTTATGGAACAGAGAGCCGTTAACAAAATAAAGTTCAGTCCCATGGAGTATCCCAAGTTCCCTTATACTTTCTAAGTGGGCATATCTCAGTCTAGGATCATCATGGAGAAGAAACCTGGTGGGACTATGGAATCAAGTCCTGAGGCCTGAGATGATCTACTGACATTCTGTCCATTAGGGCAAGTGGGGTGCTTACCCCTCAGACACAGGCTTCCTCAGCCATCTTACTCCTGTTTACCTCATGTGTGTGTGTGTGTGTGTGTGTGTGTGTGTGTGTGTGTGTGTGTGTGTGTGTGTGTGTGTGTGTGTGTGAGAGAGAGAGAGAGAGAGAGAGAGAGAGAGAGAGAGAGAGAGAATACAGCACCAGTTACCACTAGTTGTTCTACCTCATGAGCCACAATGGTTACAGAAAATGTATATGAAAAACCTCTTCAGAAATCCAACTTGGCACCAGTGTAGAATAACTAGTTCTAAAATTAATCCAGAGTAGATATAATATAGAAGATTTATTTATTACTTTTAAACATCTCATCTTTCTGCTGAATATATATTTTCATTCTCACAACAAGAAGATTAAACTCAAGTGAATAGCTCAAAATTACTCAAGTCTTTGTCCTATACATATTTGCTTGGGAGAAGTTGCATTAGACCTAGTGGCACTTACTTTTCAGGCAACATGCATAGAGTTTTA
This sequence comes from Phrynocephalus guinanensis, assembly GCA_037367245.1. NCBI lineage: Eukaryota > Metazoa > Chordata > Lepidosauria > Squamata > Agamidae > Phrynocephalus > Phrynocephalus guinanensis. The sequence goes on from CM074739.1 coordinate 85,238,356, forward strand.
TAGGAATTAAGCCTTGAGTGGTGGGGTGGGGCGAGCCCCATCTTCTGTTGGACTGATACTGATTCTCTAACTAGATAAACTTCAAAGTTCCTTGAGACTTTCTGGACTCCTTTTTTGAATTGTCAAGTTTTGTGAGATTTCATCTTATGCAATTAAATAACAACAACAACCTTTATTGTCATTGTACATCCAGTGTACAATGTACAATCCAATTACAGTGAAATTGGCTGAGCCTCCCTCCCTCCCCCCCAACACCATCCCACTAAAAAGCCATTCAATCTGATTTCACACTGTGTGCTTGCTGCACAACTCGCCAGCCCCACGAGTCTGTCACGAGTAAGGCTGCAATTCCATCCATGGAAACAACAAGTAATTTGAATAGATGTTTGTTTAATGCCACTTTCTTCCACTCTATTGTGTTATGTGGCATCAGTTTTTGGCAATCCTATGAATTAATGACCTCCAGTGGGACGTTTACTGCTCTGTTTATATCTTACATATTGACGTCTGTGACTTCATTTATTGACTACTCAATAAATCCTCTTTTCTCCAACTTTTCCTAGCATTAATTGTTTTTCCAGTGAGTCTGGTCTTCTCGTAATATATATTAAGTATTATGGCCTCAGTTTAGTCCTTTTTGCTACTAGTGAGAAAGCAGCTTGATTTTTATGGGGTGTCTCCTTATTCGTCTTTCTGGTAATCAGTCGTATCTGTACAACTTTCCTCCAGCACTAAATTTTGAATGAATCAGTTATTTTCCCTTTCAGCTCTTTTCATTGTCCAGCTTTCAGGCCCATAGAGTAACCAGGCATCATAAAGTATGAAGCAATGGCCTTGGTCCTGGATTCCAACAACATATGCTTGTACTTAAAGATCGTCCTGAGTTCCTTCATAGGTGCTCCACAAAACTCTCCCACATTAGTGTTTCTTAAATCTCAAGTTCTTCCCATGGGATCCTAACAGAAAGTGAAATGGATGAATTTCTTGTCTTGAAGACATTTGCAAATTTTAGTAATATTTTTTTGGGGGGGGGGGTGAGCCAAGTCAATGAGCCCACAGGTCCTTTGTCCTGGGAAATGAACTGACACCTTGGTCAAATAGTGCTGTGGTTCTATACAAGTCAAGAAGATGTATGAATAAAATGCTGTATTTGTGCTTCTTTTTAGAAAATATCAATAGAGACTGCAAGATGCTCTAATTCATATGAGAAGCATAGCACTGGAAAAAAATGCTGATGCCTCTCTTCTCCCCAGGGTATCTGGGGAAAGGTCTTCCCTATTTTCTTTTAGTCCCATGTGAAGAATTTGTGGGAAATTTCTTATTCTTAGCAAGACTGGTCATCTCAACCTATCTGGACAGGCTGAACACCGCACCCACCCCCAGTCCCACAGAATTTTTCAGTTTATCTCTAGCATGATAAAATAAGAGCATTTTTTAGGCTGACTTTTCCCAGAATTTAAATAAAATATCTTGTCTTTTCCCTATGCCAAGAACACACAAATAAAGGAATTACAGAAGGACTAACTGGTTGATCCAAAAGATGCAGATAATTCATCTAACGTCTACTTTCAAAAAGTCCTTCCATCCAAGCCACAGTTACCCATTTAAAGATTGCACAAGAACATTCTCGCAAAGGCAAAAATTCTTGATGAGAATGGTAGGAAAATCCTCCTGTTCCACAGGGCATGGGTATGGGTAGGTCTTCCTTATTCTTGGGCACAAAACTGAGCAAAATGAGATTTTGCATTCACAAACTTTGTGAATACATAGAAGAGTGTCCTTGAAAAAATTAAGTGGAAAGAGGATGGTGTTTTCTCCCTACCGCAATTACGGTACCTGTACTTTTTCCCTTACCTTCCTGGCTTCTACAAGGACCATGTAGGGACATGCATCCCCTCCAAGGACATTTTTGTAGCCCATAAGAGCCTGGATTGTAACCCCACCCACCTCATTTTGAAGGCATTATAAGAGTCCATTTTTGCTCCTGCAGGCCTTCGTGAGTAGTCGTTTTCAATTCAAGTTCACCAAGATATCTCATCCCTGAAAAAGAAACAGAAAAAAGAAACAGAAACCAGAAGTGACTTTTTTCTTTTGAACCACATTTTCCAGTCAGCTCTAGCCCTGGTGTAGCCCGTGATGGAATCTGGGGGGGGGGGGGGAGGCGCATGTGGCTCTCCCTGACCTGCTGAAATTGTCATCCCTTTGTCAATGCTTAAAAACATGAATCTATCCATGGTCCCATCTGGCACTCATTCCCAAATGCAGCCCTCCACATGCCTTCTAGTACACTTCCCAAAATCTCCCAGACCACTACGCTATGTTGAATAAGAGATGATGGAAATCCTCACTGAAGACATTGAGAGGTCACCAGATGATGTAAAGACAGACATATAGTTTTGTGGTTAACCGTTTCTTCATAGTTCAAAAATTGCCCAGTGCTGTAAGCTCACTGAATACCAAGGGCATGTAAAGGTCTCATGTTGAAAATCATTGCTGCGATTCAGCATCATGTGTTAGACATTAACAATGGGAGTCAAGTACCAATAGTAGTTAATGGTATTTGAATTGGTTCATTATGACAGATCATCACTGTGAAATACAACAAAAACATAATTTTTAATTCACATAAAAATTAACAGTATTCTCACTTTCATTTTTTAAAGATGAGATTTGAATCCATGTAAACAAAATTTGGCAATTGCATCTTATCTAAAACAATAAATACCATGAGGCTGATGAGACCCTGAACGCATTTCGGAACTTCAAACTATTTTAATTATTAAAAGGGCAGTCATATACTTAAAATTCTGAAAAGCAATCTCTCACTATTTTTCTATTTTTCTCTTGTTCTCTGGAGAGAAAAAAAATAGGCAAACAATAAAGAATATGTATAAGTCTTAACCTGCCAGTTTAATAATTGCTATTGCTTATAATTAGAATTTGCTTGGATTATAATTTAATTATTTTGGCATATTTATTGTTTGTGACTATGGCACACACATTTTTAAGGCTTGCATCCCTCTCTCCACCTGGTAACAAGAGAAAGGTAGAAAATTAGAAATGACCAGTTAGTTTTTTAAAATATACTGTAATTGAGGTTCCTATGATAGTACTGTAATTCCAAGACAGAATTAGATGTCATTTGATACAGTCTAACCCTTATAATCATCCAGGACACTAACCTGTATATGAGCCTTAACACTCTCTAAGTGACAGCCTTTCATTGAATTTAGGTCACAAGCAACACATCCACTGGGTTAATACTTCAGGGAAGATATTTAAAAAGTAGTTTCCTGGGTCACGTCAAATCAAATAGAGGTGCAGTTTGGAGGGGATGGATGGGCAAGATAGGATTTATGGAGCTATGGCTCCAGGTTTTGGGGGTGCCTTTGGCCAAGGTGCCCTCCTCAAACAGGACACACCTCCTTCTCACTGCTTCTGCTTCTTTCCCATCCGCTTGCTATCTTCCTCTTGTCCTCCTGTCCTTATCTGTGTGGTTGCCAGATGGAGTAGGAGGAATGTTCACATTGGTTCCGCCCCTTCCCCTTTGACCTGAAAATGGGTACAGGTGAAATGGGTTGAGAGTAGAGATGGGCACGACTTGAAAAAAAAAAATTTCGAGTTGTCGTTAGTCGGGCCAGTTCCGCTTCGGGTCGTTTCCGTTTTTTGCAAAAATTCACAAAAATTAGTTCTTTTTTCGTTTTTTCGTTTTCATTAGTACTGTTTTTTTGGGGGGTAGCGGGCTCCTGGAGGCACCTCTGTGGGGTGGGTGCCTCCTATCCTCACCCACTAGGAAAGGGAAGCAGGCTCCAAGAGACCCCTCAACATGGGGGTCTCCCCTCCTCACCTGCTGCTGCTGCAAAATGGTATGCAATAGCCATATGGATATGCATACCAGTTGCAGACAGTGAGACTAGTGATGGCACTGAACCCAGAGCCATAGGTGATGCCTAACTAAGGCTCTCGCACCACCATGTCTCACACAGAAGGGAATTGTACTTGCGTGTAGTGCAATGCAAGTAGATCTGGCTTAGGGTTAAGGTGGGTTAGTGCAAGGGCTAGGGTTAGGCTAGTGACGGGTAAGGTTACGGTGGGCTAGTGGGTTGCACCTCTGGGTGCCTCTCTGACCCACTAAGAAGACAGTCTGTGATGTATGGGTAAGGACTGGAGTCAAGGGTTAGGGTTAGGGTTAGGGGGCTAGGGCAGGTTTTAGGGGGCTTTTTGGCACATCCCAGAAGTCTCCATGGCCAAGTGGCCATGCGATTGGTGGGATGGCTCCAAAAATTTGCATGGTCGTCCACTCCCACATGGCTCGCCACTCGGCCAGCCCATCATTCCACAGGTGTAAAAAAAATAAAAAAATAAAATCAATGGAGGACAGAGGAGGAGAGGAGAGACATTTTGTTGCAAGAAATAACCCACTGCTACTGTGAAAAATCTGGCAGTTTATAAATTTTCGCGTGTTTCTGTTGTGCTTGTGTGTTTTTGGATGACGATTTCAAAAACAATATTGTGTTCGCCGCCCCATTTTGGATCCCCCGCCCGCACCGCATGGCATGGCGAGTCCGGCTGCCCAGGACGGGGGGGGAGGCAGGACCCCCCCTCCAGAAACCACCCCTCCGGTAGGTGCCCTGCGCCGTTAGTCAAGCAGGCATTTTTCCGCCTGCTTTTTTGGCCTGGGAATGGGTGGGGGGAGAGTTTAAAAGTTTTTTCCTGTGCCGTCCGTGCCGCTTGCTTGTGCTTTAATTGCGGCGGCCAGCGGCGAGACTGGGCTTTTTGCTGGCTGCGAGCCTGCGGCGAGTCCCACAAGAGCAGCCCAGGATGGGGGATGGGGGGGGGAGGCCGGGGACATCCAGAAACAACCCCTCTGGTAGGTGCCCTGAGGCACGGCAGGCATTTTTCCGCCTGCTTTTTGGCCGGGAACAGGGTTTTTTTTTAACTTTTAAAAACTTTTTTTTCTGTGCCGCGTGGCAGCGCGCGATCGCACGATGCAAGTAACGAGCACGACAAATCAGACCAAAATTGTTCGTTCGTCGGTTCGAGCTCGAAGTCTGGCGGAGTAATTCCCGTTACCGTTTCCGTAGAGTAATGGAACCGAGTAACGGAAACGGAAACGGGAATACCACTAAGTCGTGCCCATCTCTAGTTGAGAGGAGGCCTCTCACACAGGTATGAGTCTTGGTAACTGCCCGTCTATGCCAGACTCTGATGTAGATGCATACCATGCAGACACTCAGCATGCTACTGTCTATTAATGTATAACCCACTCAGCACCCTAATGGAGCAAGATCAACTGAAAGTTTATTGGATCTTCCACCTTTCTTTGTGCAAGAGTTCCTGGGAAACCACAAAGTCTCGTTTCTTTGGGGTTTTCATAAATATCCCTCTTTGCCTGTTCAAATTTGTGTGCATGTGCCCTATCAAAAAACAAAATTAGTTGAGGCCAGTGTAAAAAAATCAAAGATACTGTAGCCTTATTATTCCAAAACTCAAACATCATGGCATTGCTCCTTATTAAGAGCAAGTGCTACTTCACAAATCAGCGTGCAACCTTTCCAGGTAATAGTGAAGTGGATGCTATCGTAGCCAACTAGCCATCTTCCGGTTTTGCACAGCCTGTTTTATCCACTATGCATGTAGGAGAACAAACAACCCCACCCCTTCTATTGTCTCTTTCTTCAGGTGGAAAGTGATGGGTCTTTTCACCTGAAAGAAACAGGTGGAAAGGGACAAGTCTTTCCACCTGAAAGAAACAGGTGGACAGAGAAGGAGCCCCTATTCATATGTTGGCTGTCTATAGAAACAGGAACATTGGAAAGCTGGGAATGTTGTTCGTGTGGAAAGACTTTACTGAAGTGGGAATCTCTTCCCTGCAATTGCAATTGCTTTCCATGTAAAAAGCGCAGTATAGGGTTAGGTGTCTCAATGCTCAGATCTTGGATAAGCGATGCATTATTTATTTATTATTTGTTTGTTTCATTTTTATACCGCACCATCTTCCATCAGGAACTCTAGGCAGTTTACAGGGGGGGAAATCAAGTTAAAAATAACAATATGAGCAAAAAAGAGGGGGAATACCCCCAGCAAGATGCAGCGAGGACATATGGAAAGAAAGAAGAAAAAAAGAGATGGAGTTAAGTGACAAAAATGGAAAGAAATTTCTAATTGCCAGAGAGGAGGCAAGGGTTCTCTTAATCTTATCAAGTGTGGTTGTGTGTAGGTGTGTTCTCCATTATTTTCTTCCTCCTTGTTCCTGTTCCTTCTCCTTGATATTACTCATAATTTTTCTTTGAGGAAATTGGACCCGAAAGAAATGAAGGGAAATAAAAACAAATTTACCGGTAGAAACTAAGACAATTGTTGACTAAAGTTTTATGCACAACCAGTTCCTATAGTGTCTCAACATCATGCTGAATCCAAGGCCAAGTGTTCCTTTAATGGAAATTGTTTGCATTAATTATAATAGATTCATTTTTAAAAGGAAATATTTTAATGTGACCTTCATTTGGCATTTGTCTTAACTTTTCTTCTACTGTTTTTATTTAATTTTTCCACTTCTGTTGTTCAATTAGTGTTGGGCCCCTTTAGCGGAGATGTAAATTAAATGACATTTCAATGCCATCATATTTAAAATACTGTGTTCGTTGTGGATCATAAAGGGTGATATTCGTTCTTAAGCTAATTTATTCATTTAACAATTTCCCTCCAGAAGTTCCAGCAGAAGGCTCTGAAACAAACTAAGCAGAAGAAATCCAAGTCGGCTGAATTTCTGATGGGTGAGCCTTGCTTGATGAGTTATTGCTCATAATTTGTGTAAGGATTAATTAACTAATTACAGACAAATGGCTTTAGGCGAAATTTTGCTCTTGCTTGTCAGGGTGCAATTTATAATTATTTTAATCATTTGTCCCCCCTCCCCATTTTAAAAAATAAAGAGTTAATTTTAACCTAATTCTGCTCAGTACCGTTTGATGCTGATAACACTCAAGTCTTTTAGAATATATATATGATGGAATTTTCTGTGTGACACTGTCTAGAGTATTCCTATGACCTTGTTATCCCCCCCCCTTATAGGAGAAGATGAGAGAGCTGCAACAGAAGGCATTGAAAATCCAGTTTTTAACATCAGCAGTGCAGATCTTTCAGCATATCAGACTTCAGAGGAGGAAGTTATTAGACGTGACAAGCTGGGTAGCACCCTTGCAGCTCACCAACAAAAACTCAGGCTGCAAGCCTGTGCTCAACCAAGAGGTGAGGCTTCACTCTTGATCATCATCAGCTTGAGTGACAGTGGTTACGTTCTTGATCTAACCTGTGCATTCCATGGCATGTACCACACATTCCAACCTGACGGCTTCCAGTAGACTTTCTTAGAAACCAGAATGTTAAGACTGGAAAGGATTAAATGATTGCTGAAAACACCTGACACACATACATCCGAAGAGCCTTCTTTTTCCTTTTATTTTGATATTCTATAATAGCTACAGGAATGGATTTTATTCAGTAGCATGAAAGAGGGTCCTCTTTTGTAGCATATTAACTGATGGGCAAAGCAAAATAAAATGGAATTCAGCAATGTGTCTCATAAGATACTGGACAGGCAATGCTTTTGTATAAGGAGGCAGAGATGAAATTGTCTTCTTGGAGCTGAAATCTAAATGCTCTTTGTCAATCAGTTTTACCTCCTTAATTTATAATGTCCCCCTTGTTTTTGATCCAGATGTGTACCAAAGTCTTGTAGTGTATGTTTTCTTCTCAATGTGACAATAGAGCCATTTTTAATTTTTTTGTTTCAAACGATTCCCCTCCTCTGCTCCCCGGAGCCTCTGAGAAGGATGTTGTTGGAATTTTGAAAGCACATGACATGTACACCTTTATAATTCTCATAATGAAGACGGGGGAGGCTGCTGGGCTTTTCTGAAGCCCCTGAAATGAGTCCATGGCCACTCGTATAGATAGTTTAGGGGAGCAGAAAGATTCATATGCAGCATACCTTTACATACCAACTTCAGGGGAGAAATGTCTTGCTTGTATGTGTGGTAAGGCATAGCCTTATGGAAGTTGCTTTTCTGGACAGTTGTTCTGTGTCATGAAGTAGGAACTGACTTCCAGCAGCCATGAGTGGGTTTTCACTAGGCAAGTAAGATATTTAAGGGGTAGCTTACCAGTTCCAGTTTTCATGGCAGAGGCAGGAATCAGAATCATGTTTCCTATAGTCCTAGGTCTGTTCCTCTGGCCACTACACCCCATCGGGTATCAGCTCTCAGAATGTTCCATCCTGCATCCTGTTTTATTCTGTCTGGCAAGTGGACATTCGCAAGGAGGATGTGAGGGGATACACAGACAAAAGCACACAGGATTCCCACCTACCCCCAATTCTTATAGTGACTGGCAGTGCTTCCTCAAGGTTCCAAAGACCGTTGTTTCCAAGCCCTGCTTAGAAACGTGAGGGACTGAAGCGAAAATGTTTTATATGCATAGCATGGGCTCTCACGAAAGCATCTCAAAATCCATTGTCCACCTTCTCTCAGAGTAAATCGCAGGGACGACACACCACTGAATTGTTATGGAGTTTTCCCAATAGGTTTTCAGGGGTTATGGGTGGATCATCATTAGTAGCATTATTATAATTAATATGTATTCCCAAGCAGCAAATTATGCTGGTAGTCATACTGCCATTTCCTGTCTCTCAGAATGCCCTGGACTGCATATGATTTTGGAGATGTGTTGGCAGAAAATGAGGCTAAAAGTGCACATGTGATCACATGTGAATGCATACACATGCATTTGAGGGACCACATGGGAAAAAAATTCTGCAAGTGCTTTCCATTATTCTAGGTGGGTAAAAGACCAATCATTCAAATTGTCTTAGAGAAAAAATATTTAGAGAAATTAAAGCTCAGTTCTAGCTGCTTCATTCATCCTTTACTTTCATCTTAAAAAACATTGCCGGCACCTTCAGGAACACCAGGAATGTTTTGACTCAGAATGCCTTGATTTTGTTTCCACTCAAGGACTGCTAATTTTTTAGCACAGTGTTTAGCCAAAATATTCTAGGGAAAATCCCCAGGCACCAAGTAGTAAACCTTTAAAAAAATCAAATTGATTCAACTTCATAAAATGATAGGCTGTACAATTCTGCAGTATCTCTGCCGTCTTCTGTTTCTTCATGTCAATACAGTATTTTCTTACAGTGACTCTTTGCCCTTAAGAATTTCTCAGGTGTTGTTATTTCTCTGCTTTCTTGCCTTACTGATTTAAATGTTGATCATCGAACGGCTTACAAAACCGGCATTAGCTAATCGTGCTTATTACTAGGCTCTCAAGACCAGCAAGTAAATTTATTCCTGCATCCAACCTGCACCATTTCCCCACCAGCAGGTCTTCCCCTGGCACAATGCCCTCTGTGGCCTGGAGGAAAAAGCATTCGAAGGATGCCACACAGGGAGCATTAGCAGCACAAACAGCCACAGATGCAGTCCATGCCCCAAAAGGGGAAACGGGCCAGGCTGATATTTTCATACAGTCTCTGCACCGAGGAATCAACTCTGTGTCTCTCTCTAGGAACATTACCTGCATCCTGTCAGTTCTGACAAGTTTAAAGCAGATTAAAAGGCTGAGGTGTGCATTTAACACTGTTTCCCTCGAGACGGTCTCATACGTAAAGCACCTGGAGAATTACCTGTCTAAAAGCACATCAGAATCTTCTTGCCTATGGATATTTACCAGGCCAGGTGAAAAATATATGAGGTGCACACTCAGCCTTTTCCCCAATATGAGACCTGATTCTTAGCAGTGAGAAGTTCTGAGGGTAGGTAGGGGTGCAATGAAGTGTTTTTCCCTATTGCATTTTACACAGAACCTCTGACTAAATTCTATATTGCTGAGCATTTGTTTTAATACCAAGGACATATCCATACAATACTGCTGGTCTTCTCTGTGGGTCAGTTCCATATAGTTAGAAACAATCCGTGGAGAAGTATTCCTTTTTCATCTACAACAAATATCCAATATATACAGTAACTAATGCTCCTGCTTGTTCAATGTGGATGGATACGTTTCAGATTTTGCAGCCGAACAATACGGACAGGACTCTTGGAGAGGTGAAGGCGACCACTTTATCATCCTATCTGATAAAAGCTGCCAGAGAAGGACCGGGCAAGTGGGTCCAAGGGTTAGTGAATACCTCCTTGCAGCAGGGTAGAATCCTTGCCCGCTTGAGGGAGGAAGTAGAGAGACCACTACTGAGGGGGAAAAAAATCTTCTTGGACCCCACGGTAATGGATAATTTCTGGACAGTCTCCAATATTCCATTCTTGGGCAAGGTGCTGGAATGGATTGTGGTATCCCAGCTCCAGGGCTTCCTGGATGTGATGGATTATCTAGATCAGTGGTTCTCAACCTGTGGGTCCTCAGATGTTCCTGGACTGCAACTCCCAGACACCCCTTCCAGCACAGCGAGTGGTGGAGGCTTCTGGGAGTTGCAGTCCAGGAACATCTGGGGACCCACAGGTTGAGAACCACTGATCTAGATCTACAGTATTTCAGTCTGGCTTGAGTCCTGGTTATGAGACAGAGATGGCTTTGGTTGCCCTGGTGGATGACCTGTGCCAGAAACAGGAAGTATGTCCCTATTGGTTCTGCTGGACCTCTCAGAAGCTTTGTATACCATTATCCATGTTATCCAATTGGGCTGTCTTTCTGGGATGGGACTTGGAGGCACTTCTGGTCCTTCTTGGAGGGGAGAACTCAGAGTCTGATGCTGGAGGATTCTTGTTCAACACCCTGGCCATTGGCCTGTGGTATTCCTCAGTGCTTTGGTTTGTCCCCTATGCTATTTAACATTTACATGAAACCACTGGGAGAGGTTGTCCAGAGTTTTAGCTACATGCTCATGCATTTATATAACTGGTAAAATGCTTTTGGTGGCTGATTAAACTTCTAGTATATTTAAACATTTTAGGAAATAGAGCAAATCCCTCAGTTTTATAGATTGAGCCATTCTAGAATATTTGGCCAATGGATGGCCATCAGGCAGAGGATGGTGTTGGCAGTAAATACATGACTGGGAGCCATGTATTACTGAGTCTGATCTAGGAGCTTTCCTCTCTCAGGGCCAGTAAAAGCACCAACCTTCTAGGAAATCTGGTTGAATGCTGAGTAAGGATGTTTTCAAAGGAACACCATTGTGCATGATTAGAGTTTCTGCAAATGTACAATAATGTAAGAAGCAAAAAGCAAAAGCAAAGTGTTCTGCTTATAAACTACCCCATACCACTTCAAGTTTACAGGCAGTTAACAGTTGAATTACAGTATGCAGGCTACACATTGCCCAAGCTGGATACTCATTTTACTGACCTCAGAAGGATGGAAGGCTGAGTCAGCCATGAGCCTGCTACCTGGGATTGAACCCCAGGTCATAAACACAGTTTTACCTGTAGTACAGGCATTTAGCCATGGGGCACTGAAGAGGCCTTTCTTGAGAGATGATACAAAACTGTGAAAGGGATGAAAATCCAGTTTTCTGCAGACTTAATGTCCTATTTTGCTCTGTTGTCAATTGGATTCCACAACAGTTATAGAAACACTTCAGAATTATGGATTGGAGTGCAAATGTAGACTATGTCACTCGCCCTACATATATCCTAGCATGGAAAATGTGTCCTTGTGAGACTTCCTTATAAATATAGAGAACAGGGTGAGGAAAAGTGTGTGCAAAAGACACAGCATTCCCATGTGTGCACTTACTTTTTTGCATGCACTCTTTTCTCTGTGTGTATTCATGGCACTGCAGAGAAGAATCCAGTACTAGGGTGCATGGTTACTTGCAATTTTGAAAGCATACATCCCATTTCACAAAGCGATACAGAGATGATACCCACCCAGGAAGCTGCAATATGTACAACAGATTATTAGGAAAAATAAACTAGGATGTCAACATTTGCCAAATAAATTGCACTGCCTATATTTCATGTTCTTCTGTCCCCCATTATAAGCCTAAAAATACATTTCAAGGCAACGTGACTGATATAGGATGAGCCTATAGCCAACAAATATATCAAAATCTATTTTGTATATTTGCAAGTATTTTTGGTAGTGTACCATTTACAGCTCTGAAGGACCTGTATATTGATATGCATTGCCATTTTCTCCTTTAATATCCAGGTGAATTATTCTGCCAGCATCTGAAAGAAACCATGTTTGCACGCTGCTTTGTGCTAGAGGAAAACAATTACACTGAATAAGGTAGACTAGCTCTGTTATTGCGGTACATAAGACTTTGATTACATACTGCCAAGATTCATACCAGCCTAGCAGTTGTTGACAGATAAAGTAACAAAAATGAAACTCATTTATTTTTTCTTTATTGAGACCTCAAGGTAAAGCAGGTCTTGTACTTACCGCATGGAAAAAACAGAGCCTGACAGTCAAAGTGTGCTGGTCCAGAAATCTAAATTAAACCTAGTTTCATATCAAAGTTTCATTTAGTGTTGGGAAAGGGGCTGCAGCATGGATTGTTCTTTTTCTTTTTTAAAGCCTAAAACAAATATACTGTGGACTGTTGAATTGCGTTTTAGATAGGTTATCCCTGTCATATGTTTTATTCTTGTACACTTTTTTCATTTTCCTCTTAAACGTGTAAGTACAGCCATAACACATTCTCTTTTTAACCCATTACCTGACTTTTAAATCCACATGTGTAATCATTTCTAGAGATGGGCACGACTTGAAAAAATTTTTTTTCGAGTTGTCGTTAGTCGGGCCGGTTCCGTTTCGGCTCGTTTCTGTTTTTCGCGAAAATTCGCAAAAATTAGTCGGTTCGTTTTTTCATTTTTTCGTTGTCGTTAGTACTGGTTTGGGGGGGTAGCGGGCTCCTGGAGGGAGCTGCAGGAGTCAGCCAGAGCCACAAGTGACGGACTGGCAGACTCTTTGCACCCGCTGTGTCTCACGTACTTGCATGTAGTGCAATGCAAGTAGATCTGGCTTAGGGTTAAGACGGGTTAGCACAAGGGTAGGGTTAGGCTAGTTACGGGTGAGGTTAGGGTGAGTATTGGGGTGCACCTCTGGGTGCCTCTCCGACCCACTTAGAAGGACAGTGTACTGGCGTATGGGTTAGGCTTAGGCTTAGGGTTTGGGTTTGGGCTACGATTAGTGGGCTGTTTATGCCCGATTGGCACATCCCAGAAGTCTCTGTGGTCAACCTGGCCAAGTGGCCATGCGATTGGTGGAAAATTTGCATGGTCTACTCCCATGGGCGAGCCCATCATTGCAAATGTGCAGGTGTAAAAAAATAAAATAAAATAAAATCAACAGAGACTTTTTTTTTTGCAAGAAAAACCCACTGCTGCTACTGTAAAAATTCAAGCATTTAAAATAGCTAATTTTCGCATGTTTCTGTGGTGCTTTGGTGGGGTTTTGGGCAACGATTTCAAAAAAAAAAATTGCGGTCGCCATTTTGGATCCCCCCCCCACCGCATGGCAAATGGATGCGCCCTCCCAGCCTGGTACAGTCAGCAAAACCTGGCCATGTGATTGGTGGAATGGCTCCAAAACTTTGCATGGTCCACTCCCATGGGCGAGCCCATCATTGCGAATGCGCAGGTGTAATAAAATAAAATAAAATAAAATAAAATAAAATAAAATCAACGGAGACTTTTTTTGCAAGAAAAACCCACTGCTGCTACTGTAAAAATTCAAGCATTTAAAATAGCTAATTTTCGCATGTTTCTGTGGTGCTTTGGTGGGGTTTTGGGCAACGATTTCAAAAAAAAATATTGCGGTCGCCATTTTGGATCCCCCCCCCCCCACCGCATGGCAAATGGATGCGCCCTCCCAGCCTGGTACAGTCAGCAAAACCTGGCCATGCGATTGGTGGAATGGCTCCAAAACTTTGCATGGTCCACTCCCATGGGCGAGCCCATCATTGCGAATGCGCAGGTGTAAAAAAATAAAATAAAATAAAATAAAATAAAATCAACGGAGACTTTTTTTGCAAGGAAAACCCACTGCTGCTACTGTAAAAATTCAAGCTTTAAAATAGCTAATTTTCGCATGTTTCTGTGGTGCTTTGGTGGGGTTTTGGGCAACGATTTCAAAAAATATATTGCGGTCGCCATTTTGGATCCCCCGCACTGCATGGCAAATGGATGCGCCCTCCCAGCCTGGTACCAGCAGCGCAGCAGTAGCAATAGCCAAGGAGAGGGGGGCGGGGAACCCCCCCCAAATAAAACACCCTTCTGGCCTGGTAGGTGCCCTCAGACAGTTTTCGCCTACTTTTAGGGCCGGGAATCTTTTTTTTTTAACTTTTAAAAACTTTTATTCTGTGCCGCTTGGCATTGCGCGATCGCCGCGATGCAAGTAACGAGCACGACAAATCAGACCAAATTGTTCGTTCGTCGGTTCGAGCTCGAATTCTGGTGGAGTAATTCCCGTTTCCGTTTCCGTAGAGTAACGGATACGAGTAACGGAAACGGAAACGGGAATACCGCTAAGTCGTGCCCATCTCTAATCATTTCTTAACTTATCACTAGAGATGGGCACAACCAGGAAAAATGACCGTTTCGAGTTGTCGTGTGTCGGAGCCGGCCCGTTTCGGCTCATTTCCGTTTGTCGTGAAATTTTTCAAAAAATTGTCATTTCGTTTGTCGTTTGTCGTTAGTACTGGTTTAGGGGGGTAGGGTAGCGGGCTCCTGGAGACACCTCTCTGGGGTGGATGCCTCCTCTGGCCCCCTACAAAGGGAAAAGGAAGGGTACATGAACGTGTAGCCATTGTGTACCAAGTGGCACTGGCAGAGGCACCCCTCTTTTGGGTGCCTCTAGCTCACTAAGAAGGACAGCATACTGGCGTACAGAGTTTTTTGGAACTTTGGACTGGTGAGCGAGGTGAGAGAAGAATGCCTCTGCTGGGCGCCCTCTGACTCACTAAGAAGGACAGTGTGCTTGCGTGTAGTGCAATGCGAGTACAGATCTGGCTTAGGGTTGGGGTTAGGGCAAGGGCTAGGCTTAAGTCATTACGGGTAAGGTTAGGGTGAGTTAGTGGGCTGCACCTCTGGGTGCCTCTGACCCACTAAGAAGGACAGTGTACTGGCGTATGGGTTAGGGTTAGGGTTAGGGTTAGGGCTAGGGCTAGGGTTATAGTGGGCTTTTTATGCCTGACTGGCACATCCCAGAAGTCTCAGTCAAAACCTGGCCAAGTGGCCATGCGATTGGTGGAATGGCTCCAAAAATTTGCATGGTCCCATCCCATGGCCAGCCCATCATTGCGCAGGTGTAAAAAAATAAAAATAAAAATAAAATAAAATAAAATCAATGGGATTGGAGACAGACGTTTATTGCAAGAAAAACCCACTGCTGCTACTGTAAAAATTCAGGCAGTTAAAATACCTAATTTTCACATGTTTCTGTGTGGTGCTATGGTGGGTTTTTCGACCACGATTTCAAAAAAAATATTGCGGTCGCCATTTTGGATCCCCCCGCACCGCATGGCATGGCGAGACGACGAGGATGCCCCCCACCAGAGCAGCCCAGGACAGGAGAGGGGGAAAGGCCGGGGACCCCCCCCCCAGAAACCACCCCTCTGGTAGGTGCCCTCACTCAGGCAGGCATATTTTCGCCTGCTTGTTTGGCTGGGAATCGGGGTTTTTTTTTAAAACTTTTTTTTCTGTGCCGCTTGGCATCGCGCGATCGCCGCACGCGATGCCATGAACGACAACGACAAATCAGACCCAATTTTTCTTTTTTCGGTTCGAGTTCGAGTTCTGACGGCTTAATTGTTGTTACCGTTTCCGTTGCGTAACGGAAACGAGAATTTCGCCAAGTCTTGCCCATGTCTACTTATCACACATCTGAAGTTGTTTATTCTAGATTTTCCAGGCAACTTGAGCAAAACCACTTACTCCTTCCCTTGCAGCTTAGAATTGTCACATATTACTGCTTCAAAGAATATATGAAACAAACTGTGACTCAGTGGCTGAAGTCCTGCTTCTCAGTGTAGAACGAGCCCCATGGGGAATCAGTGCTCTTCATAAGTTCCATGGATCCTCATGTGCCTATATTAGTTGTGGCTGATTTTTTCTTAGAGTAGGCCGATTTTAATCACTGACACCTATGGAAAAGTTGATCCACCAAATTTGCATAGAGTCAATGGACCTACTCTAGTGCAATTTACTGCACTAAGGAACAGAATTTCAGCCATTATATTTTACTAAGGAGGAATGCTTTGAAGGGATTTCAGCATCAGACTCCTTTGCATTCCCACCGTCAGCATAAGGGATCCTTCAACACTTAATCACTGACACGGTGACACCTATGGAGAAGTTGATCCACCAAATTTGCATAGAGTCAATGGACCTACTCTAGTGCAATTTACTGCACTAAGCAACAGAATTTCAGCCATTATATTTACTAAGGAGGAATGCTTTGAAGGGATTTCAGCATCAGACTCCTTTGCATTCCACCATCAGCATAAGGGATCCTTCAGCACGTGTTGTGGTGGACCACTGAGCCAATGTGGTGTAGAGACTAGATTGTTGAAATGAGACTTGTGAAATTCAGGTTCAAGTCCTTCTTGAACCATGAGAACCATCAAAGGCTTTCAGTCAATCTTTTTCTCTCTCTCAGCCTGGCTGACCTCATAGGGATGTCGTAAGAAGAGTTGTCATATGCATTTCTCTCTTCTCACAAGGGATGTACAGTGGAGGAAAGCAAACAAATATACATTGCATCAAACCAATATCAAAATCGATGAGTGCCTCCAAAAAGAGGTCTCCTATTGTTATTAGTCAAAATGCATTGGGCATTGGGCATTGGGCATTTCATATTTTCCAGAGCAACAGATTTATTGTGGTTGTGGGAAAAGAAAAAAGGTGGTGGGAAATCATTGGAAGGTTACAAATAGAAGATAAAGTCACCTGGACAATTCCTAATATTCCACATTTGGTGCAAGATGATTGTTTAAAGAAAACTCAGTTGGAAAGCACTCTGGGTTTCCATTCCTGAACTAATGGGGGTTTCTAGATCCACCAGGGAGTGAAGGTTTGCAGGTATCTGGCCCATTGGGTGCAGGTGTCTTAAGGGCATAAGGAGATCCATTACCGAAAAATAATAATAAATTTTAAAAAAACTGTGTGGCCGCTGATGTATTTCCTTTTTTTTCCATATAAATTTCATTAGTTCCTGAAGCACTGCATGTAGCCAGCAATTGAAATTGAATGTGCTAAATGAGTGCTTTTATTTCATCAAAATCATTGTGCGGATGCTGAGCCCAAGTTAATACAATTGCTGTTCAGATTAATGAGGCAGCGTTTGCAGCATCTCCTCTGTAATTAAACACTTCCATGGTTGACAATAGTCTTAAAGATGCAGCAGATGTTGAAAGCTCAGCGGTGAAACTTGAAACTGTTAAAATCGACGGAGTCACCTGTGAAACGCAGTCTCCTTAAAAGTCACTGTCAGAGCCCATTTCAATGATAATTTTGGTTTTAGGATTACTTTTTGGCAGAGGAGATTTTTTTTTAAAAAAAATCAACCTATCATCTGCATTTGAGAATTTCTCATTAGCTTCTGAGCAAAAGTAACATAAACTGAACTTGTTTCCAAAATTACCTTTTCTGACCTTTCCCTAGATGATAATTATGAAACCAGTCAGCTTAAAAGACTTTTTAAAAAAAGAATCTTATAAAGTAGTCGCAGAAATGCCCCTCTTGCATGCTGGTGTTGAATTTCAAAATTAACATTTTGGTTCATGTGCTTCTAATAATCACTGACCCTTACTTCATGTACTTTCCACAGGAAATGAATGCTGCAGAAATTACTTTGACCCTCTGATGGAAGAGGAAATAAACCCAAGGCAGTGTGGGATGGAGGTCAGCAAAAAAGGTGAGGCAGAATTAAGTATGTAATTTTTGTGTCAGAATATTCTTTCCCATTCATGGAAATGAGGGGACAAAGATCACAAATTCAGTTCCATTTAAATATACAGCTTACAAATTTAAATGGTAAGTCTTAGCTGCTCTAAATGTGATGGGAAGCCTGGGTAGTCTTTGATGAAGGACAGTGTGTTAGCAGATGGAGATACAAGCGGCTCAGAGTTACACTTTGGTTTCACCTTCTGCTTACAGGTTGCGTTACACTAAGTTTCTCAAGTGCAGTTAAAAGGGGGGGGAATGCCTACATAAGCAGGCTAGTTAATTACAAATGTTTAAAATATTCAGTCAAATCTAGCATAGCAAATTGTATAATTTTAGCAGGCCTGGCTTCGCATAAAGATGCTGTGGAATGAAGCGTATTTTTGACAGTGTGGGCTCTGAACTAGTTTTTTAGCTGAGAAAAACAAGATTTTTTCCTAAACCTTTTAAACCTGTAATAGAAGGAATGCAGAAGACACTTCTTTCCTCATTAGGTGTCCTCTTATAGTTCCCCTCAAGAACATGGAGCTGGGTTGTGTGTATTTTTTTAAAAAGTTGATATGTAAAAATGAAAACAAAAAACCAATCCCATGCAATGGATATTCAAATGTGAAACTCTATATGCCAGCTATTTTATACATGGGTATATGAACACAGCCAGTACATGTTTTTCAGTGAGTGCATCAAACAGGCATATTCACAGGAATGTGGATTGGCTGGGTTCCCCAGGAGTGTTGCTTAGATTGTAGCAATAGGTTCTCTACCATGCAGTGTATGACGAATACTATTCATGTATTATTTCAGGAGAATATGTCATTTATGTATACTGTATACAACAAGTTGTATCACTGAGACATCTTCCACAGAAAGGAAGTGACACCACCATTTCCCAAAAGGCATTATTGTAAATCATCATTATTCCTTACATATTCCTTACATTGCCTCCTCTTTTATTAAGTCTATGCATGCCTTCTTTAAAAAGTGGATAAAGAACCACACGTTAACCAGAATGGCTTGCAAGAAAAAATGTAACTGTAGTTGGACAATAACTTTATTATGATTAACCTCAATGCATGTTTTCAAGTACTCTGGAATTTTTCCTCAGGTCTGAGGGTTGCAATTTTAGGGAATGGTTGGAGTGTGTGTGTGTGTGGGGGGGGACGACAAGCAAATCCAAAAATCATGCAGCCAGTGTTATCAATGGAGATGTCAAACTGAATAGTGCACTGGAAATTATGCAATATTCAAGCTACACAAATTTTGGAAGTAAGCAATTTCTTTTTCCAATGGTGAAGATGTAGCTACATTACATTAAGCTTAGAGATAATTTAATTCCTTTTGTGTTATAACTTTTTACAGTTCTTAGGGTGTAGCCTCACCGAGTGGCAGAAAAGGACTATTGTGCTATCTTATTCTATGCTCTGCTGTAGGTGTTGTGATGACAAAGAGGCAGACAATATGGTGGCTCTGCCAAGGGGCTTGGTCCTGGGCAGGGCTTCTTTGCCCACCTGCATGGACCTGGCATGAAAAAGCACCCACCTACAGGATGTTCAGGAAGGGAAAACAGGCTATAAATTATAGCTCACCCCAAGAATGCTCTCCCTTTGTCTCCTGAGCGCCTCCACCCTCCCTCCCTTTATGGGTGAGAATGAGATTAGCTGGTCACGTATGGGCTGGATGGGAATTTCTGGCTCTCAGTCAGGTTGGCCCAGCTTAATGGTGAGTTTTTGCCAATCCTATTCTCCCTTTGGGTGTGGAGTTTAACAATTCCCAGTCACAATAAGGTGGGTAGTGCAAGAGGTAACAGATGTAAAGTCCCTTGGTAAGTCACACTAAGTTAATTGGCATCCCTCTTACAATATTAGAAAGGAGTAGTAGAAAAGTAGGAATAGTAAGGTGTACTCTGAAAGTACAGTTAAATAATGTTAGACCCGAGGGCTGCCTTTGAGTCTTTAGAGTTAGTGAGTTCATGAGGTTGCTGAGCAGGTGGGCAGCACGCTTTTGAACATAGGGAACTAAGGAACCTGTGTAGGAGCTGGAAATCAAGCAGATTCCAGTCCCTTATCTGCTTGCCCTACATTCAGGCCCCTTTGCCAGAGGTAAGAGTTAGCTTTAAAAGATGAAAGACTTTGGTATCAATGAATTGTGGCCCTATTTTAACTCAGGCATATATACCTGTATTTGTCTCACCTTTTTATTCTGGGCCAGGTGGTAACGTCTTTTGTATCATAGGCCAGCAGTCAGAGTTTTTGGAATGTAATAATATATATATATTAAAATGCAACTACAATGGTAACTAATTATTTACATGTCATGAAGGCATAACTGTAACTCATAATGTTTATAAATAGCTGTCTAGGCTTTAGTTACACATAGCAATGTATAAAGGGATTAAGAATTTGTAGCCAGTCTCCAATCCTGAGAGCACAGAGACAGGTTGCTACTTAAATCGAACCAATATAATTTGAGAAATACTGAGGCATACATTTAAATGTTACCCATATATTTGGAATAAAATATGTGTTTCCCCATATATGGGAACCAAGTATAACCCAGGACAATAATGAGTAGCTCTTTTGTGATGCACAATATGAACAAGCCAGCACCATACACCTTGTTGGTTACCTGCCCATGAGTTTTGGGGATGCTGCCATAATTTTCACCTATTTTACTTTCATTGTTTTACATTATTTAGTAACCATGAAGTTGGATGAAGTTGGACTCCTCTATGACAAACTGATGACATTCCTGGATGATGAGACCAGAATGTTCATGTTCCCTGGTAAATCACAAAAAGCTTTCATTTTGAAGAGTTTAATGTTGCATATCTTGTTCACTGATATAAAGAAAGGAAATACAAACTTAACCACAAATGGCCTAGTTTCCCCCCAGCATGGTTTTACAAGTTCTGAAAGATCAGAAAAAGGAGTCATTGCATAATTTCCAGAACAGTATGTAGAGCTATTATTTGAAAAGACGTGCAATGCAATTGCCTGCTTATAAGGATGACAAGAATCAAGCTATATTTGAGCTGGACTAATTCCCTGAGCATATCTGTTCTCACCTGATCTCAGAAGCTAAGCAGGGTCAGGCCTGGTTTGTACTTCGATGGGCAACCATCAGGTACTGTAGGCGCCTGGAGTAGGAACTGGCAAGCCACTCCAGCATTCTTGCCAAGAAAAGTTCCATGGACATGGAGTCATGAAGAGTTGGTCATGACTGTAATGATACAACAACAACAACAACAACAACAACAACAACAACAACAACAAGCACTCCAACAAGTACTATTTCTGGTGATATACCTCATATGTGCTTGTGCTATTATTTTGTGGCTCAGTGGGCTACAGCATTGAAAACTGGCGGCTACAAAGTCAGCAGCTCAGTGGTTTGAATCTTGGTTGCCACGTTGCAGAGTGAGCTCCTGCTGTTAACCACAGCTCCTGCCTACCTAGCAGTTTAAAAGCATGTAAATGCAAGTAGATAAATAGGTACTGCCATAAAAAGTGGGATGGTAAAACAGTGTTTCCTTGCAGCCATACTGGCCACATGGTCACGGGCTTGCACAACACTGGCTCTTTGGCTTGAATACAGAGATGAGCACCACCCATAGAGTCGGAAACAACTAGCACGCATGTACGGGGGGAACCTTTACCTTTTTTTTTTACCTTTAATGCTGTCTGCTTAGTTTCATTTTCACTTCTATTATTTTCAAAAAGCACTTGGCTATTTTTTTCCACTGTGGATTTTATCTATTTTTGGTCTGCATTTTGAAGAATAGCAAAATGGCAGTCCAAAGGCCACCCAGAGGAAAGGTCATAGCATTCCAGGAAGCTTTGCAGTCTCTGAGTTTCTGTGACCAAGCCTCAAGGACTTTCTTGATCCAGCTGAATGCAAGTTTAGCCAACTGCTCTCTATTTATAATGGGACCACCACCACCACCACCACCATCATCAATGCCATCTAAAGGTAGAATTAAAAGCTTGTCCAACATTTAGCTGGGGAAAACTGAGCGGGATCTGTGTTAATAGAAGGATATCACTGGGTGAGATGCTGTGAAAAGTACTTGCCGTATGAGCAAGAGCACCAGGGGCAAAAGGTTTGATTCCCATGGATATTCTCAGGTGTTCCCCCACTGAAGATTTTGGGAAGAGATTCTTTTGCGAAGATAAATAAAAACAATATTCTTGCTGTTATGACCACAGAGGGGACAATGGCCCTCAGATTAAGATTCATACACCCTCTTCGGGAATTAATGGTCACATCAGGAGAAGAGAACTGGTGATGGGTGTAATTGGGCAGCAGCCATAGTGGATGATAGGACTGATGGGAAACCTCTCAGTCAGCTACTGGAAAGGAAAGGCTCGGTACCATTCGAACAGTCTTGTTCCATTTACTGCTGATAAGAATAAAATTAATCTAAAAATTGTTATTGATTGTTTTTCTTTGTAAGTTGTCAATGCACCATTATAAATTGTCAATGCACCATTGGTGGTTCATCAAAATTGCCATGCTGAGTTAGTTATATAGCAAAAGGTTTATTAAAGACAGATAGAGATACAACAGAACACAGACAATACAGAGATATATGTTAGCAGGCATCTTAGCTTAAGGGTCCAAGAGCCCCTTAAGGTTCCAAGACATGGCACAGGCACATCTGCCCTGCAGTCCTGGACAAAGGAGTAATGGCTTCTCCATGGTTTTTATACTCTTTTGCATGGTGTACTGACGTATTTAGTACGCAGCATATTCTTGGTCTATGGCCATCTGGCTACAGACACTAGAATGACTTAACTCTATTTTGTTTGATTTCAAGTTGGTTCCTTATTACTGGCTAACTGCCATATGTTATTGTTAGCTAACTGACTCTTTTGGTGCCATGAGATAATGTCAACAATCCTAGATGATGCGCTATCTTGTCTCCTGTATTGTGGTCTCTTATGTACTGTAAGAGATCGGCGCCCACGGGTGTGAGAT
Organism: Phrynocephalus guinanensis; assembly: GCA_037367245.1. Lineage (NCBI taxonomy): Eukaryota > Metazoa > Chordata > Lepidosauria > Squamata > Agamidae > Phrynocephalus > Phrynocephalus guinanensis. The sequence continues at coordinate 85,261,239 of CM074739.1, forward strand.
ATTGTGCCAAGTTCCCAGCTGCGATGCCAAGTTTGCTGGGTCAATTTGACCTTATACCCTGTGAGCTCGTTTGGGTCTACTTATAATATATTTTGATTTTGAGGCATGTTAACCCGTTTCTATCACTGCTAAGAAATCTGCTTGCACATGTGCATAGAGGCAGATGGAAACTTTAGTATGGCATATTGTGTGTAAGTGGAACATGGGATTTAAGAAATGGGAGTTTAGCTAGGAAAGAGAAAACATAAACATTGTAATGCTTGTTGCAAGCAAATTAATTGGAACAGGACATTTCTAATGAGATGATTGTAAAGTGTTTTCTTTTGGAAAACACAAACTCTGAAGAAAGAGCATAGCTGTAATAGTGAGACAAGATGTAGCACAAGAAATCAGGAGTGCTAATGCAAAATGAGACTAACTAATCTTAATCAAATTCATGGAAAGCTTGTTCTGAACTGTGGAGAAGTTTTTGTGCAGATGTCTGGGGAGAAACTGAGCTCACACCAAAATAGAATGTTCTAATAGTCATATACGAACACAGAAATAGAAAATAAAGCAGAGTGAAATATAATTTGAGAATTTGGCCTAGGAGTTAGATAGAGAGTAGGTAACATAATGCATAGAATTCTGGAAAGCAAACAAGTTATTTATTGTACTAAACAGGTGACTGTACACCATCAAATACATTATATAAAGAGTAATGGATTTTATCAATACCAGGAATAGACAGTGGCTAACATTAAAAAAAATTAAAATAAAGCTTCAAAAGAACACAAAAACAATAATGATGTCAGGATTCAATTTAAATAAAACTCCAAATGAATTCAAATATCTTGATCAGAATTGTATTGGAACATTATGCCATAGTAAATGGAGTTGCTTAAATCATGACAGCAATATTTAGGCAATTAGTAAGCTGCTACTCATGTTTGTAATCATTGGCCACTATTGTGACCAGGCACATGATTAGGTATGAAATCAACCCTTAGTTAATTAGTTACAATTTGTCAATGCAACATCCAAGGTTTAATATATACCTCAGAAAAATCCCAGTAGGCTTGTAGCCCAAGTAAAGAATGGATTACTGAATTCAAATGAGCACAAATTGGAAAAATTGTTGAATGAACCCAGAAATGTTATAAGGACAAATACAAAAGATCCAATAAGTTAAAGGGGGATTTAAATCAAAAATAGAAATGCCTGAACATTATTGGTCAGGTTAAAACAAGATGATTGAAAAAGTATTCTGAAGAACTATATTAAAAGTTCCAAGGTGACAGATTCTTGTAATGAGGCATTTGATGAAAAACCTGTAATTTTAAAAAGTGAAATAAAAAGCTACTGTTAAAGTAACTGGATGAATAAATCACCAGGAGTGGCTGAGGAGTAGGAGGACTGTGAGTTGGAAACAACCTGAAAGCACGTAATAACTGAAACAGGGTTTTTTTTGCAGGGGTGGAGGGAGATCGCAAGGTGCAAATAAGAAGCAAAGGTTGAAATCAGACAGTGATCACAGATTGTGTCTGATCACAGTGGAAAGTGGTCCTTCATTGGGAGCAATCTCCCTTCAAGCAAGCCCTCCATGCTTATGGGAATTGCTTCAACCCAACCTCCCCAAAAGAGAAACCTTCCACTGGATCAAAATATCAGGCTTGGACACAGAATAAGATTGGGATGGTTCATGATAACCTGCACATCTTCTGATGCAAGGATAATAATTTGCCCCAGGCCATGCCCAAGTGGTCCAAAATGTGAGCCATTTCTTCGTCTGATTGCATCCAAAGTAGATTCTGCAATACTAACATCTTTCCACCTCTGGTCTATCACATTCTTGTCTCTAGAAACTCATGTCAAAGAGAAATGTGATGCAGACCGTTTAGATTCTGCATGGGCAGAGAGTTGTAAAAAGGCTTGTGATCCATGTCAAGCAGCAGCAGCAACAGCTCTCCCTTACATCGAGCAGTTTGAGAAGGATGTTCAAGATGAAATTGTTCTCCTGGGCAACTCCTCATTGCAAGAGGTCAGAGTGATGTACCAACAGTCAACTTTCCTTCCCCCCCCCTTCCAAAATGATTTTATTATTTCTTAAGTCTGTGATCTGAAGGTAATGGATACAATGTCTAGATTAAGGATAGTGAAGACAGGAAATGGTACATGAATACTAAATCTATGTCCTACTCTTTTGAATGGGTATCCCCAATGTGGCACCTGTGAATCTTGACACTTCTCATCATGTGCCAACTAGAGATGGGCACGACTTGAAAAAATTTTTTTTTCGAGTTGTCGTTAGTTGGGCCGGTTCCATTTCGGCTCGTTTCCGTTTTTCGCGAAAATTCGCAAAAATTAGTCGGTTCATTTTTTCGTTTTTTCGTTGTCGTTAGTACTGGTTTGGGGAGAGGGTAGCGGGCTCCTGGAGGGAGCTGCAGGAGTCAGCCAGAGCCACAAGTGACGGACTGGCAGACTCTTTGCACCCGCTGTGTCTCACGTACTTGCATGTAGTGCAATGCAAGTAGATCTGGCTTAGGGCTAAGACGAGTTAGCGCAAGGGCTAGGGTTAGGCTAGTTACGGGTGAGGTTACGGTGAGTATTGGGGTGCACCTCTGGGTGCCTCTCTGACCCACTTAGAAGGACACTGTACTGGCGTATGGGTTAGGCTTAGGGTTCGGGTTTGGGCTACGATTAGTGGGCTGTTTATGCCCGATTGGCACATCCCAGAAGTCTCTGTGGTCAACCTGGCCAAGTGGCCATGCGATTGGTGGAAAATTTGCATGGTCTACTCCCATGGGCGAGCCCATCATTGCAAATGTGCAGGTGTAAAAAAAATAAAATAAAATAAAATAAAATAAAATAAAATCAACGGAGACTTTTTTTTGCAAGAAAAACTCACTGCTGCTACTGTAAAAATTCAAGCATTTAAAATAGCTAATTTTCGCATGTTTCTGTGGTGCTTTGGTGGGGTTTTGGGCAACGATTTAAAAAAAAAATATTGCAGTCGCCATTTTGGATCCCCCGCACTGCATGGCAAATGGATGCGCCCTCCCAGCCTGGTACCAGCAGCGCAGCAGTAGCAATAGCCAAGGAGAGGGGGGCGGGGACCCCCCCCCCCCAAATAAAACACCCTTCTGGCCTGGTAGGTGCCCTCAGACAGTTTTCGCCTACTTTTAGGGCCGGGAATCGTTTTTTTTTTTAACTTTTAAAAACTTTTATTCTGTGCCGCTTGGCATTGCGCGATCGCCACGATGCAAGTAACGAGCACGACAAATCAGACCAAATTGTTCGTTCGTCGGTTCGAGCTTGAATTCTGGTGGAGTAATTCCCGTTTCCGTTTCCGTAGAGTAACGGATACGAGTAACGGAAACGGAAACGGGAATACCGCTAAGTCGTGCCCATCTCTAGTGCCAACCAATGTTGCTTCCCTTTTAGTGAACTAGATTTAGGGAAAATACATATGATAAATATTATATGATGGAACCTTGAGGAAATGGACATGATAAAATAGGTTAAAGTAATCTCCTGGAAGGAAAACTAGAGATTCAGTAGAGTGTGGATAAGACTCCAGTTTCTACTATACTCATGTTCTTGGGCACGTTTTCTTTTAACTGCACTGGGTTTGATCTTTCCCTAAAATGATTTATGACTAGTAAATCACTAGTAGAGGTGGAACAAGAGACCATGGAAGCCAGTCTTTATTGACTCTCTTATTCTATAGATGCCTATTAGAGATGGGCACGACTCAAAAAAATTGTGTTTCGTTTGTCGTTTGGTCGTTTAGGGGTCTGTTTCAGCTCGTTTTCGTTTTTGTGATTTTTTTGCAAAAAAATTTGTTTTCATTTTGTTAGGTAACGAAATGAAAAAACAAAAACGAATATGAAAAATTGCTGTTTCGTTAGCATTCTTTTTAGTTCAATGCATCTGCTGCAACGAAAATGAAAAACACGGCAAATTTGGTCATTTCATTTTCATTTTCATTTTGTTTTCAAAAATTTTTCGTTTCATTTTTGTTGCGTAACTAAACGAAAAAACAAAAACGAAAACGAAAAATCGCTCGTTTCGTGCCCATCTCTAATGCCTACCATGCAAACCAACTTTCCTGATGAAATGGGGGCTGTGAAGGAGTGAGTTGAAATTGATCCCTTCCCTGCCATTTTCCTGTATTGGAAAAGCTCTATTGGGCAATAATGTGATGCATTCACCCTTATTTATTTATTTATTTATTTATTTATTTATTTATTTATTTATTTATTTATTTATTTATTTTCTGAGAGTCAGTCCTATATCTGTTGATCTATTTCAGGCTGACTGTACTCAACACCAGAGAGACCTGAGTTTCAGACACTGTATGAGTAAATGGGCTAAAATGACAGGGAATCATTATGCCTCCAGAGAGGCAAATCTCATGTTGGGAAGCAGCAGAAGAGAAGATCGTTTTGTTTTTTGACTGTGTAGCATGGCTTTTAAAGCAACAATTTCTAGCATTTCTCAGCAGGAATCAGGGCTCACTGATTCATGAAAGATTTTTGTAGGTATACTGGTCCACATGACACGATGGCCCCAAATAATTTTCTTCAGGTCTTCAATGCTGGGTAGTTCAGGTGAGGTGTTTGTTTGTTTTTGGCATGCCAATTAGAGATGGGCACAAAACAAAATTGTTTTCGTTCCGTTATTTGTTATTCGTTTCATTACGTAACGAAATGAATAATGCAAATTATGATGAAATTGGAACGAAACGAACAGAACCACGAAAATTAGGTTCGTTACATTTCGTTTTCATTAATGGCGACATGTGCCAGGACCCTGCCTGTCACAGAACCTGACTCTGAGGGGTTAAATGGTGAAGAGCTGCTGGAGGAGCCTTGCAGCTCAAGTCAGCAGGCAGCTGGGTCTGATGACTCAGCTGAAAACATATCTTCTCCCCCTGGAAGGGCTATGAGCAGGATTCAAGACATGCTACCAGGAGAGCTAGGGAAAGGGTCTTTGACGCTAGACAGGGAATCAGGTCGGGAAGCCCTGAGTAGTAGCAGAAGCCTTTCCAGAAGTAAGGGTGTTTTCCCTGTTTTGAGATAAAGCTGGTAAGCTCACCTTGAGCTCCCTGTGGGAGCAACACATCATTTGTACTTGCAACCACATTCCTGTCTGTGACCTTGGCTCTGGTTCCTGATTTCGGACTGGCTTCCTGGACAACGGCTTAATCTGTTCCCTTGGGTTTGGCGTCTGGTTTCCGTGAGATATTCTGGTTTTGACTTGGACTGTTAATTGCTAGGAGTTGCTTTCTGTTATTTATCTGGCACTTGGTTGTTAGCAACGGACTTGAACTTGCCTGGCTTTCCACTAAAGATCTTGGCAAAGAACTGAACCCTGTTTGTGTGTGTGCTCTGTCTATGGGGCTTGACAACATGCAATGAAATGAGCTGTTTTTAAATGTTAAAAAACGTCCTGAATATTGGTAAAAACCCAGCGATAATTATTTATTCTGCCTCATAATACCTACCAGGGGGGTTGGGGTCCTTAAAACATGCATTTATGTCTTTTTTCAGATCGCTGTATTTTTTTCCTTTAAGGGGAGTTAGGGGACATCGACCCAAAATGGCTCCTAAATGCCTAATATTGATTTCTTTTAAAACACCCTGGACATCTGTAAAAACACAATTATAATTATTTGAAATTATTACCTACCAGGGGGTTGCGGTCCTTAAAACGTTTGTTTTTGTCTTTCTCCCATCACGATGTATTTTTTCTTTTCCCTTTACGGATGACACAAAATGGATTCCAGCCACAAGATGGATGCAAGCCCTGTGATGGGATCATGTAAATTCTTGGACAATTTCAACCAATAGCATGCCCAGGTTTCAGACTGGGTAGGTGTGGCAGCCACAGAGGGCATAAAAAGCTCTGGCAGCCTGTCCTCCTTGCAGTCTGCGGTGGGAGTTAGGGTGGGATTGCTGTCTCTGCAACTCATTACTTTAGGCCAGGCAGGCAAGTGTGTGTCTCTGTGTTCCTGCTGGCTGCAGCCTGGCTCTTAGGGGAGAGAAAGAAGAGATTTCTCTTGCAGCCTCCCCGTGTGCATGCGTATCTCTCAGTGAGTACCCTCCCCTGCCCCACAATGCAGTCACTCTGTGGCTGTCTTACGCCCTGGGCAATGACCGCTGCTGCCTTTGCAGCCTCCCTGCGTACCTAGTCTATACTCTGTCTCTGCCAGCATAATTTTTTTTAGTGTTTTCCCTCTGGTCTGGGGCATTGGGGGACGTCTGCACGCGGAAATGCTTTAAGTCGCGCAAAAAGCGGGTAAAAATGAAAAATGAAAAACAAAAAACAAAAAACAAAATTTCTTCAAAAAACTCACAAAAATGAAAACGAACCAAAATGGACATGCAACAAAAAAATGAAAAACTGAAATGTTGTTTGTTCGATTTGTGCCCATCTCTAATGCCAGTGTTGGGCACATTTGGCTATTTGGAGCAAGAGAGAGAGGGAGCGAATCACCATGTTCATGACTCATGTATAGATATGGGCACGAACCACCAATTTGGCAGTTTATTTGGTAGCTGAAGAGTGTAAGGCACTTCAAAGCCCCGCCTCCTCCAGCAGGTGCCCATTCAGAAGCAGTACCCACGGAAGGCAGAGTAGGCACCCCAGGCTGTGTTCTCCAAGTGGGCAGCCGTCAGAGGATGTAGGGTTTTGAAGCACTGAACACTGTTTGGCTGCTGAATGAAGTCTGATGAACTGTCGAACCAGCAATTCATGCCCATCTCTACCATGATCCTTATTATGCAAACCATGACACCACAGCAGTGTGAAGCTAGTGATCATCTCCTCAACCTCTTGCCTGCCCGCTGTCTCTGAGATATCGCACAGGCCCACCTGTCTGACTTTCCAACTTTCCACCCTTTAGACTCAGGATTTGGCTGAGAAATCATAGGGTGCTGCTGATTTGAGAACTCTAGGTGTGGGACTCTGCCTAGGAGATGAAATGTTGACCTTTCTGATAGTCCCTAGACCAGTGTTGGCAAACCTACAGCATGCGTGCGAAAAGTGCCACTCAGAGCCCTTAGTTTACTGTGGGCACCCGACATTGCCCCTTCACAGCCACCTGGGTGTATTGGCACTTTGTGAAAATTAGTGCGTTTTGGCACTAGTTTGGGCACTCGGTCTCTAAAAGGTTTGCCATCACTTCCCTAGACTATTGATAATTAGACCATGGCAAAACAGAGGTAAGTCATTTTGATCAGCTGGTATCAATTGATTTAGAAAAGAAGCTGTGATGTCCTTCTAATCAATTATATTTTGTAATGGTTGCTCCCATTATTATATTTCCCCCGTATTTGCAGAACAATATACTAGGAAGATACAATCTGGCAGTGACTGAACTGACATTTAATCTGGTCTGATCCCTCTAAGGCAGTCCAATCTGCATTGACCATGATAGGGGTGATAAATATTGTTTATCTTGTTTGCATGAACTACAGTATCAACCTGTATAAATCTACTCAGGAGTAAGCTGAAGTGAATTCAGTAGGTTTTACTTGGATGTTAGTGTGCACAGGCTTACATCCTGAAAATCTGCATAAATAGCAGGTGCATCAAATTACAATGAAGTACAATCATTATGATAAAATCCTCCCAATGGTAAGTCTTGCATTTACTGACTCTCTTTATGGGATGAAATACCGTATCTGTTTCCCCTGTATCTTTGGTTCATGGCTGACAGTAAAAGCTAGATTTAAAAAAAAAACCTCTAGTTCTCATAGCATTTTCTACCACAATAGACACTGGAATGTTTATAAAGGCTTATTTGTAACCATTGAATAGCTTTCCTTAACTGGCAAGGGAGAATTTGAATCCAGATGTAATAGAACATATAGAATTTAATTAGCTCTTAATAGTCACAAGTGGAAGAGATAATTATATATTTGCAGTTTTTCCTTTTTATGGTAGTCTTAATTGATTTGTCACTTGCCTTCAGGTAGGGACTCAAAGGTATTACATTACTTACATGATACCTTGGAGGTTTCTACCTCTTTTCCCATTTGTTATTCTGTCATTAACTTTTTCATTTGGACATAACATTACCTGCAATGGAAAGAAATCTGAATATAAAAGAATCTAAAATTAAGCTGGTAACAGAGAGCATCTTGTTCTGTGTTGCCACTAAGAAATACTACAGATCCATTATATCAATGTATTTGTCTTCTTTGGAGTATCAGTGTTTATGAAATGTTTAGACTCTCATACATTTTTATCCAGGTAAAGAGACAGTCCAGCAAATATATGCTACTGTGAGTATTGAGATTATCCTTTATTGTACTACCTGCTATGAAGCTCATTTGTTTTCATAGAATCATAAAATCATAGAATCATAGAGTTGGAAGAGACCGCAATGGCCATCCAGTACAACCTCTTGCCATGCAGGAACCCCCATCACAGTTCTCCTCCTGACAGATGGCCACCGAACCTCTGCTTAAAAACCTCCAAAGAAGGAGACCCTCCATGGCAGCATATTCCACTGCCAAATAGCTCTAACTGTCAGGAAGTTCTAATGTTTAAATTGAATTTTTTTCCTGTAGTTTGAAACCATTGCTCCATGTCCTAGTTTCTGAACCCATGGAAAACAATCCAGTCCCCTCTTCAATATGACATCCTAACAAACTACCCTTTCTACAAGGCAGTTCTTTTAATTATACTTTTGTGGCCATTAGGGTGTAAATTTTGGATTGTATGTCTGTGAAGATTCTCAGTCATCCAGGTGAGGTTATCTGTAAATTGAGTCATGGCAGCTGGACTTCTGTTCTTGCGAGATCAAAATGTTTCACTATTCACCCAAGTAGCTTCATCAGTCTGAAACATTTCAATTTCACAAGAAACAGAAGTCCAGTTGCCATGATTCATCTTCCAGATTTTGGATTGTACTACAAGACTGGATTAGATTAGATTAAATGCCAATACCACTACTACTACAGTACTGCCATATAGGAGAACTGGCTGAGTTGGTAGGGGAGTGGTGAATACTTCTACTCTTAAAAAAACAGTATTAAGGCTTTTTATTCAAAAAGGCTTATCTGAATTATACAACCTTGGATTCTTACTGGCAACTCTCCAGTATTCTATGGGCAAGGTACTGGAACATGTTGTAGCTCCTCTTCTCCAAGCATTACTGTGTGAGACAGATTGTCAAGATCCAGCTCTGTCCAGTTTGAGGCCTGTAGATGGGAGTGAAAAGGCTCAGTAGCATTGGTGAATGATCTACCCTGGAAAATGGATGGGGCAGTTGAACCTCATTGGTTTCACTGCATTTCTCACTGACCTTCAAAACCAGAAACCTTGATAGCCTCCTGTGTTACTTCTCTGTGATGGGACTTGAAGGCAGTTCCTGAATGGGCAAAATCAAAAGATTGTGATAGGGGATTTTTTCTGCTCATTCTTTTGGCTTTTGGAATCCTTCATAGCTATATTTCATGCCCCATGTTACATATTGTGTATATGAAGCCTCTGGGAGAAGTTATCCAGAGTTTACATGTAGCTCCAAGGAACTGTCCCAATTCTAAATCAATGCTTGGTCTCAAAAATGGACTGAACAAAGGTGAGCAAGTTTAAGCTTAATCGAGGCAAAGCAGAATTGCTTCTGGTCAATTGAAAATAGAATCAGGGAATAGGGAGTCAACCTATACTGGAACAGGTTACAATCCTTCTGAAAACTCAGTTTCCCAGCTTTAGTGTACTCCTCAGTTCCTTTCCTGACCTTGGTGTTTGCCAGGAGTATATTTTCAGAGTTAAAGCTGGTGTGGAGGCTTCATGTTTTCTTGGAAATGCCTAACATAGCTATAGTGACATGTGCTTTAATTAAACTCTGCTTGGAGTGCTGTAATACTCTGTTAGGGGCTACCTCAGAAGATTAGAACGTCTTCCAGTCCTGTTGGCCAGGAGTGATTACAGGGATCAAGTAATTGTATTGCTACAACAGTTTGATGGCTACAAGTCTGTTTCTTGGTCTAATTCAAGGTGCTGGTCTATAAAGCCCTTTATGCTTTTGGTCCAGGCTATTTCAGCAGCCATGTTTCCCATATATTTGAGATCTCCAGGGGAGGGGGCCTTTCCTGTTGCCTTCACAGGAACATCTGGGAATACAGGCAATTTTGTGTGTGTGTGTGTGTGTGTGTGTGTGTGTGTGTGTGTGTGTGTGTGTGAGAGAGAGAGAGAGAGAGAGAGAGAGAGAGAGAGAGAGAGAGAGAGAGAGAGAGAGAGGAGAGTTTCAAAATGTTTGGTGTGGTTTTTTTGTTTAGTTTAGTTTACTATTAGTTTATGTTTGCTCCTATTTTAATTCTGTAATTTCCTTTAATTTTACTTGTATATGTTTTAAGTCATTTGTAACTAGAGATGGGCATGAAACGGAAATACAGTGGGGTTTTTTGGGTTTTTTGGTTTCAGTCTTCATTTCTTTGTTTTTTTTTGTTAATAAGAGATTTTTAAAAAGAATTTTCATCATTAAAAAAACACTTTGTAAGGCTATAAATAATGAGGAGCTTTCCTTTTTTTTATTTAACAGGGAGCTCACTGCCCCAAATCAAAGACCCTCAAACCTTCCAATAAATTTCATTTCAAGCAAAGAACCTTTGGTAAACAAGCTATAAACCTAATGGCCAGCTGCTGCATGGAGAAATTGGGGAGATAAACACACCTGATCTGCAGTGCTGCAAGGGAAGGAAAGAAAATATTTTAAAATTAACCTTCACAGTCCTACTTAAAAAGGAAAGGAAAGCAATCAGTTTAAATCAACTTGCAGTCACAGGCAGTGAAGGGCTGGCTAGCTTCAGGCAGATCAAGATTGGAGATAAGCTATCTCAATAGCTGAGGTGCGGGGGGGGGAGGAAAATAAATCAATCAGTTTAAAAACAAATCTGCTGTTCTCAAGACGGCGGGATCAAAAGGCTAGGATGAATCATTTCATTTCTGAAACAAAAATGGTGTTTCACCTCATTTCTTGATGACACGCTGTTTGCTGTTTCATTTCATTTTGTAAGGTTTCATAAGCTTACAAAGCGATGCAACAGTGTGTCGCTTTTCATAAGGTGCCCATCCCTATTTGTAACACATCTCGGATTCCTGTACTGGAAGTAAAACAGGATATAAATAAAATCAAATAAGGATGGATACACTTTGTATATTTTCCTTGTAGCATCTACTTTCAACATAGAATTAACAGGATAATTGCTTTATAAGCAAGCAATAGTAATACAATACATGCACCCATATTAAGCCTTAGCATGTTGGAAGTTTGATGTGCATACTACCATATGCTATCCATTGGAGGGGTCTCCCAGGCTGTGCAGCCACTTCCTCTGCCACCACTGGCGCCTCTCTTGCAGGTGGGCACGCAAGCAATCGGCGTCTTCCAGGCCGCTTGGCCACTTCCTCCATCGCAATTGATGCCTCTCCTGTAGGTGGCTGGGTAGGTGGGAAAGCAGAGTCTTCCAGGCCACACAACTACTTCCTCTGTCACGACTGGTGGCTCTTCTGTAGGGAGGCAGGTGAGCAGGTGGGGTCTTCCAGGCATGTCCCCCCACTGCCACTCGCCATCTGCGGATAACTTAATCAGTGGATGGCAAATCAGCAGATACGAGGGTACTATTGCAGTTGTATGGTCTGGACCCTAAGGTATTTCCCCTGCATGGGATCCCAGATAATTCTATAGGAATACTGGTGCATATTAAACCTGGGTGGTTGTATCATATCTGTGATCAGGACATGTTTTATATCAGAGATGTCTGTGTGAGAGAGATTGTTTAGAAAGCAATGTCAAGGGCCCCCAGAATAATGACTATATGTCTGTACTTGGTGGTTAAGTTCTACAAATTTAGTGGGACTTATTATTCCCAGGTAAGTATGTACAGGATAGTTTGCTACCATAAAGAAGAGCAGTTCTTTCTTTTTTTAAAAAAAAGGTATAAATTTTCATATTATTTTTCATTTGGATATCCCAGGCATAGGTAAATTGCTTTCTGATAATGTTTAAATGTCTAAATTATTTCTATATTCCTTATATTGTACACATCAAACAATTAATGTAATGTAGAAATCATGCAGCTGGATTACAAACTTTTCAAGAGGGTGGAGGGAAGTGTGTACAAGGTGTACATTTTCTATATAAAATAATTTTTCATTTTCGTTTTGTTTTTCTTGTCATTCCCCATGTACCTTGTAGGTGCCACAAGATAGGCATAACACTTTTGTTTTTTTTTAATGGAAAATGATTAATTGTATGTGGGTGAAAATAATATAACTACAGTATATATATTTTAGACATGTAATATCTGATAATGCACAATTAAACACAATAAAAGTTTTAAGTGGCAGAATGTGTTAAAATCCAGGGTCTGGAAGCACTTTGAGATAATGCTTTTGAGTCTAAGTGTTTTGATGATGGAATTTCTGGTTCACAGAAGATTGTATAAATATTCATCTGGGGTATCTGGTTATTATCAGTATTAAGCTCTCTACTTGTCAGCATGTATATAACTGTCAGGCAGTGTCTGAATATTTTCTCAATGGATACAGCCATATCTTGGAAGGAGCTACATCCAGTTATCTGTTATGTCACGTTAAAACCAACCTATAGCAATCCTAAACTGGGCTTTTAAGAGATATTTAAGATAATGAGATATTTAAGTAATGACTTGACTCATTCCATATCTTCAGTGAGTTTGGCTAAGTTCACCATGATGGGTGTCTAGCTTTGAGTTATATGTGTTTTCTTGTTTTCTGTCTATAGCAAGAGTGATTCAAAGCCTTTATTAAAATGTTTAAATAATGCCTATAATAGTTGTTTTATTTTATTATTTAAACTTCCTTTTGAATAGGATTCGAAACATAAAAACATGTTCCAGAAGTTTAGTACAAGACTTCCTAATTTTTTCCCAAGGTATGTATTAAAAATGCAGTTATTTATCCTTTTTAGCACTTTCTACTATAAGATTGGAGGTGGGTGTTAATTTCAGTTCTAAAATGTAAATTCTGATTGCTTTGACAGAGCTTTGGGGTAATTTCCACTATTCCTTGCAAATAAAGTAAATGTACTGAATCAATGGGACTTGGTAAGTGTGCCTTGACAAGTCCCATTCAGGAATAGCGAATGGTTTTAACCTTCTGATAATAAAAACCAAATAATTGTTTTCAGTAGTAGGAGGATGACGCATAAATGGACCCTTAACGGACACCATATTGAACAAGTCCAGCAGGTATACCTAGGTATAACATTCCAGACATCTAGCAACGAGAGCACAAGTGAACATTAAAACTATAAATAGGTTTTTCAATATGACAGGGGGAAAACATGTTCCCTCAACTTTGCAAGGTTTTAGGGCTAATTTCATCACCCAAATGCTCTTCGGTTCACAGCTGTTTGGATATGCTAACCTGAAACCCTTGGAGATCGTTCAAACCAGTTTTGTAAGAACTATTTTGGGCATTCCCTTATGTGTCTCCAACATATTGCTTTGCCTAGAGGATGGACTTATTCCCATTCAAACATTAGCTAAATTTCTCAAGGTTAAATATTGTCTTAAACTTACCTTCCTCTCGGATGGCATAACCCCCTTGCTCTTCATAGCTAAATCCCAATCCCAATGGGAAAAAAACAAATAATAAAAGTGAAAAATTATATAGGATACTTCTCCTGTACCCTTCAAGCAATGGGTTATTGCAAAGCCACGAATGAGGTGAGGCTGCGAATTAGAGACATAGCTTTACAGAATCATGCTGCCCTGGTCGGGAAACTAGATTTTCTAAAGAAATCAGCATTCACTGTGACCCCGTACCTGGACAGGATTGTATCCCCCTCTTCCAGGAGGGCTTTTACTTTGGGTAGATTTAATGGTCTTTGGAGGGAAGGTATCAAGGTTTACCACTATTAGATTGTAACTGTCCATGTACCAACGACCAGCTGGAAACTGTAGAATGTGTCCTCTTATTATGTACTTAGACTTACGTAGAGAACTCATCTCCCCAGTCATAGGTTAATACCCTGGGAGGTCAATATACTTTTATCTGCATCTGCTCCTCTCTGACAAATTTTACCAAATAGCCAGGCAAGTTGTTAAATGCTGTGCAGTAGCAATAAGGGTTCGAAAACAGATCATAAATGGAGGTCAAGAAACATAGTAACCATGTAGCTGATGACTGCTTTACTGGGAACCAGATCTAATTTTAATCTGTACCTTTGATCTATCAATTTTATGGATTAATTTAAACATTATTATGAAATGCATATTTGATAGTATGTATATATGCTACTTGTATTTATTTAAGTTTGGTCTTTGACCGTAAATAACGATAACTAACTAACTTCTGATAATAAGTTTTCTTACAATGCTCTGGATGGTAGTTTTGTCAGCCTCCCTTCACAGGCTCTTGTTTTTCTCTGTCCCACCACTTCCCTCCTTTCCACATATATCAGTTATGTGAGTACACAGTCACTGATGACAAAGCTGAGCTTTATCGTTGTTGACTTTTGCCATGTTAAACTGTAAAACTAGTTTCTGTCAAGAATCGGCATCTCCTGATGTCAAATTCTAGTGGCAACCAGGAACCACCTGCTTTAAGTGAAGTATTTTACTCCCTTGAAATGCACATCCCGGGGTTTGCTGCTAAGAAGTCAGCTGCACATCATAGGGAAAGCCCATTTAAATGAAGCAAATGGTGCCGATGCCAACATGTTGGTGCCAGATTTGAGCTGTATGTTACTACAATGCAGAAACTGGGAGTTGAGTCATGGCTACTGGACTTCTTTTTGAGAGATAGAAACGTTTCGCTGTTCATCCAAACAGCTTCATCGGTCCGATGAAGCTGTTTGGATGAACAGCGAAACGTTTCTATCTCTCAAAAAGAAGTCCAGTAGCCATGACTCAACTCCCAGTTATACGAACCTGGATGACTGAGAATCTTCACAGACGTATTACAATGCAGAAAGCATGTTTAAAAGGATGGGGAGTGGTTATTAGTTTGTGCTGGATTTGGGCAGCAAGAATGTGGCTATGGGTATGTATTGGAAAGAGAAGAAATGGCACCCGCCACCCCCTTCATTCTCCTGGAGTTGACCAACCCATCTACATGATCTTGCTGTCATGGGTCAAGGGGAGCTCCCTGTCTTCAGTCAAGCAACAAAGCCCTACCCTCTTGATTTTGCGCCATGCAACTGTTCTTGAAACTTCAGCAAGGCAGTCACCCTTCTCCCCTTCCTTTGAGGCAGCTGTGCCTCTCTACCTTAGGGAGGGGCAGAGTAATCTTCTCCACTATGTAGGCCATTTCAGTCCTTCAAGATATCTAGAAGAAAATGTCTTGATCATATTTCGAAATAGTTATTTCTGTAGGCATTTCCATATGTTTTATTGGTCCCTCGTAATACCTGGCCATAATTTCAGCCACAGAACTGGCAAGATTTCCCTTTGAAAGGATGAAAGACTCCCTGCTTCCCAGGAATATAATTTTCCATGTTGTTGTCAGTAGTTGTGATCTTGGTGCTGTAAACTTTGCATATACAGTAGTACTACAGTGATGCCTACTGATAAGAAAGCAAGAGTGTAGAGCTTACTGGTAGTTACTTTCTACATGCAACTGGGGCAGAAACTGAATTTTTCTTTTGAAAATTAAACAGTTCCTGTTCCAGGGGACCCCAAATTAATTAAATTTATAATTACAGTTTTTAAAGTACCTATCCTCCCTTCTTATTTGCCCAAGTAACTAAAATTATCACTTTTTAAGAATATACTCTGGAGTTGCAGAAGTGCATTTGTAAATATACAAGTACCAAAACGGCATGTTTGAAGCAGGCATGTTATGATTGCGAAGTCAAGTTTTACCATTCCTTGCAAGACATTTTTTGAACTTGAACGACTAAAAGTTTCTAAAATGACATTTGCTTCCCTTCTGTTTTCAAAATGAGAATGTCCTGCCAAAAATAAAAAATAAAAACAGAGCGATGGTTTATTTGAATGCAGATGCAAATGTTTAAAAACAGCCACTGTCCTCTGGAACCTGTGCCCTGTGCCCAAGGAGACTTTGTGGCTCAGTGGTTAAACTGCTGTACTGCAGCCAAAATTGTGTTCACGAGCAGGGTTCAACTCCAGGTAGCGGGCTTAAGGTTCACTCAGCATTCCATCATTCCTATTGTAAACTACCCAGAGAGTGCTTTAAGCACTATGGGGCTATATATAAGCAGCACAATTTGCTTTTTTGCTTTGCTTTGGTGATTGGGAGGAATAAATCAGCAATTAACCATGCTATCTTATCCAAGTCTAATCAGAATTAAGTCCCACTGATTTCAAGCAAATAGGCTGAAGAATCAGTAGAACATCTTGGAGAAAGGGGGACTGACTGTTTTGTGAAACTGTTTCTTCTTGAATTGCTAGTTAATTTTCACGAATTCATGGCCAAATCACGATTTCTTTCCAGACTAACTGCACACTAATCTCCTGCTTCTTGCATTATAGGGGATGGGAAAGGGAGAAAAATGTCGCACCCCTAAAAGAGATCAAATGGAGTAATGGAAACTGTTTACCTTCATAATTGTGTAATAGCTGCTAATAAAGGCAATAGATACAGTAGTTTAAAAGTAATAAAATCCACAACAAAGTGTATTTAATTTTAAATTGAATTGCAAGCAAATGGGTGTCCTAATGAACCCCTGTGTCAATGTAGCTCTAACCAAATTAAGTGAAATAATTTCCATCATGAGCAAACTAAATACGTACAAAGTTTCAAACTGAACCATTCTTCCTGAGAAAAGAGGGATCATCTTGGAGGACTGGGCTGCAGGAATTAAATTGTAAAGTTCACAATACAAGTTCCTTAATTCCATTTTAGGGCAATTAGGTTAAGCTTTGTCTAACCTTCAGGTCAAGGAAGAAAGGGATGCCACACAATCCTTGAAGTGTTTATTTAGGGCAGTGTTTCCCATACTTGTGATAACTGAAGCATGGCTCCCCACCCAAATTAAAATTAGAGGCACACTTTGTTCTCACACCTCTCTCTCTCACACACACACACAACTATGATGAAGAGTAGTTTCCAATGAAGCTTTAACAACAACACCACTGCCTTATTCACTCTTATCAAAGTAATCTTCATCATGTAACATTCCCTTGTTTTTGTCTTTTCAACATAGATTTAATTAATTGCTCCCCACCCCCCAAAAAATCATGGAAGAATTGCCCAACCAACATGTTGGACGCACCATACATTGTCAAGGTTTGAAATTTTGTACATAGTGAACATAGAGATTGGCAGGAAGCAGAAAGCTGGTGGTTTGGGTCTTGTAAACTAACCATGAACTACCATGAACACCTGCAAAAATGATCCAGTTTGCAGTTCAGTTTTCTGGTTTATGCTTGCCCCACCCCCAACAATTACTATCACCTCTGCCTGGACTTCTAGTTTCCTGTTAAAGGAAACTCTGGTTAGGGAATACCCTAAAGTGGTCTTTCATACATCACATTGTGCTGTTGGGAGAGGTATTGTTTTTGTACAACTATTAAATAAGAAATAAGGCCAAAGTTTGAAGTAACTTCATTTTTGATGTGTCTCACAAGCTGCATTTTTCTACCTGTGAGGTTGTCAATTACTATTGCTTACCAGACTCATGAGCTAATATTTATTTCTTTTCCGTTCTTCCACGTTATTGCGATTCTAATATTTGCTAAAAGTAAGCGAAACATCTGTAGTGCCTTAAATTATTGTTGCGATTATTATAAAGGAGTCCAGTTGTAGATGGTGTATTCTACGTTCAGTATGTTGTCCAGTGATGTCTCATAACAGTTCAAAGATTTGATCCCAGAATTCATATACAATTCAACAATGCCATCACATAGGTTGCTATGTTCCTATTTGTGTGCTTTGTCAGTCTCCTGCCATATGGAACACAGGAACTTTGGTGAAAGTTACAACCCACTGGTGCAGAGTTTTTTCCACCATTGCACAGAGACTTGAGGGGTGATCACTGGCTCCAGGGCATCCTCTCCTAACACAAGGTCACCACTTATCATCACTGAGCTTTCCCAAAGTCCAAGTCCAATAGGGTGGATATTTACAAATGAAAGAGAAGGATTGTACAGTCCAAGGCAAAAGTTCTGGATGAATAGACTTGCCCCTCCTCCTTGCCCATCCAGGAAAATGAAACGAAACAAAACAAAAATTTTGGGAAACTTTTAAAAATAATAAAAATAAAACAAAATAAAACAAAAAATAAAAAGTTCCTCCGGCCCACGGGCCAGACGGTCCGACCCACAAGCCAGTGGGACAGGACAAAAAAAACCTTAAAAAATAAAACTGGGTCACGTGGCAGCTAGTGCATCTCAGCTACAGGGATAAAAAGCCCCTGGCATCAGGGACTTTTAAAAATAAATAAATATATAAATAAATAAATAAATAGTGCCAACCCAGAAATGTAATAATAATAATAATAATAATAATAATAATAATAATAATAATAATAATAATAATAATAATAATAATAATAATAAATCGCCAACCCAGCCCCTGGGGCTGCATGGTCAGTGCTGTAAAAATTTAAAAAAATAATAAAAATAAAAAGCACTGGGCCTCTGGAGGCAGCGGCCAGGGCCTTCCAGGCTGCCGCCACCGGGATCGCCACTGCCATCTAGGTAAGGCAAACCAGTTTAGCTCAGTTTGGTTCGGATGAATTTTTGTTTTCAAAATTTGTATGAACCGAACTGACCCGAACCAAGGGTGGGCACGAAACAGAACATACCGAACCATCAGTTTTCTCTTTCATGCCCACCTCTACTTATTTTAACTGATTCTTATACCAGTACATGGTTATCCAGAATTTATCGTAAAATTGGATCCATTGGTATGCCCCTTGATTCTACTGTATTGCTTGGACAAGAACAGGCTTACCAAGCATTTAGCCAGAGATTCTATGACATAGGGAAGCAAGAATTGTTTTCACTAGTGAACAGAACCTGCTGACCTCTGGCATATGGTATCTTCCCAGTGTATAGGACACCTGCAACCTACCTAACTACTCTTCGAACACCACAGGCCTGTAGATTATTTATCCTTGCAAGATTTAATGTCCTACCCTCAGTTTTATTCAGGGCAGGTTTCAGGGAACCCCATGCCAAGAAAGATTCTGCCTTTGCAGAGCTGAGGTCCCTGAATTTCTATCACACACCCTTTTACATTGTATTTTCTATAAACAGATCAGGAGAGATCTGATCCATCCCCTGATCCACAGATTTCAAGGTTATTCAGATAAGTGGCTTGTCTCATACGGCCTCTCAGACCAGAATTCTTATATAACAATTCAGATTGCTATTTTTTTAAAGCTGCAATTCATAAGGGCTGTACTGCTAGAAGAAGGCTGATTTATGCATATATTCTCTATGACCCGTCAATGCCTCCTTTTCTTCTTATTGCACTGCTTTTGCTGTTGCTGTTCTTTTCTTTTCTCTAAATGGGTCATATGACTGCAATAAACTATTGATTTATTGATTGATTGATTGATTGATTGATTGATTGATTGACCTGCATTTTTCTCTTCCTTTTTGATTAAAGGGGCCAGAATGCCCATTGTGAGCATGCTGGCAATCTGGCATGCTCACTTCCTCACACTATTACATCACAGCCCTCCCCTTGCACTTAGCACTTGGTTCAACATGAATATAAGAATCTTGTATCTTGTCAGATGGTTTTCCATTTTGATAAATAAAGTGATCAGACTGTAACAAAAAGGACAGCATGATCTGATAATAACATAAAAAGGTTGCTTTGCCAGGAGCAAATCCCATAAAGGGGGACTTTCTGCCCATAAAGAACTGCTTGTGTCCAGCCCATTGAAAAAGTCCAGGTTGGGCACAGATTGGGGTCAGGCTGGAGTATAATTGCCAATATATCATATAGGGCCTTTTTACACGACCCCTAAGATCAGCTGGCCACTTAAATTCGGACCAGAGATCTTAGGGGTCCTCGCTCTTCCTCTGTCCCCACCCCCCTCCGCACTTCCTGGTTGCTGGCTGCGTGAGGGAGGGAAAAAAGGAAAGAAAAGAATGCCGGTTTACCTCCGTTTTGTTCCCGGCAGCATTCAGATCTCTTAAAGGGGCGGGGCGCAAAAAAAGAACAAACAGAAGCCAGGAGAGCCCCGCACTCACTATCCTTACACCGGATCAGATATTTGTCACATCCAAAAAGCAGGTACAAGAAAACTGCTGTTTGGTCTTGCTAAAGTGGGCGGGGTCGCACTTAATTGTCTGCAAAGTCCGGAGCTGGTGGGTAAACATTTTTAAGGTCCGGACCTTGCAGCCATTTGCGGCGGAGCTTAGGGGTCGTGTATAAACGCCCATAATTGCCTGGAAACAGCACACAAGTGGTTTAAAATAAGAGCTGTATGCCCATGTGATCATGCTCAGAGACCGTTTCCAGAGGAGCAGAGCTTAAATCACCACCCCCTTGTTCCAGTTTAACATTAAAATATGAAGTGCTATTCATTGCCTTGTTTTTCACTTCTCTGTTCCACCTTTTTCCTTACTGCAACAACAACAACAAAACATTAGGGAAAATAACTACATTGTGTGTTTTAATGGCTAAAGTGAGAAACTCTTGGTCTGGAAATGCACTTGGGAATAAATATATGGAGATGAATATATGCCCACATATACTTTTGGTTCTATATTTGTTATAATTTAATGACTCAGTAACAATTGGGGCCAAATCTAAATATTGCACTTACAGCAGACATAGGATCATAGGTAATATATGAGGTGGAATCTGGGCTTGTGTTTATTTCCATGTTTATGCTGATATGACACAAGTGTTTATATCGGTTGTTTCACGCTTTCCACAAAGTGTCTTGTGAAGTGGTCCCCAGCCCCAGATGTTTGGGCTTCAACATCCATGATGCCATACTACTGGCTCTGCTGGTTGGGCTGATAGGTGTTATAGGCTAAATTCATCTGGAGGACCACTATTGGCCAAACCAGTTATCTGAACTTGGAAACATTAGGGGTGGGTGGTTTTTGTCATAATGAAACAATAACTTTTCTAAATCCTGCCTGATCCAACAGAAATGCCCCCCACAATACATGAGTAGGAATTTCTATTTGCATTTTAGCTGTTTCCATTATGCCTGCCTTTAACAACATGGTACAACCCCCCCCCCCCAAAATGTCTTCTGCTTATCCACCATCCCATAGTGCTTAAAGCAGTCTCTGGGTGGTTTACAATTTAATTATGAAGGCTTCACATTGCCCCTCCCCCTCCGTGAGCTAGATACATATTTTACTGACCTTGGAAGGGTGAGTCAACTTGGGTTACCTGGGATTGAGTTCCAGGTCGTGAGTACAGTTTTGGCTGCAGTACAGCAGTTCAACCACTGTTCCACAAGGCAAAATGTCATCTGTAATATGTACATTAGGTGCAGAAACATAGAATGATACTGAGCCAGACCGTTTCTCCATCTAGCTCAACAATGGCCACTCTTGACTAGCACTCCAGGATATTAAGAGGTATTCTTCCCTAGCAATATATAATATAATAATACATAATGTGCTCCCTTCCACCGAGACTATCTGGAGATATGACCAAATGTTCCTACATTTACAGAACCTCATTTCACTTCAAAAACTGCAATGACTCTTACACAGGCTCCTAATCTTTTCCTTTATTGACACAAGGTCAATAAAATCACCCCAAATATCAATAAAATTATTCTTATTTATCTTAGCCTCCTTTAGTTTTATTGTATATGTAAATCATTAATAGCTATATTCCAAACTTAAGAACATAAGAACATAAGAAGAGCCATGCTGGATCAGGCCAAAGGCCCATCTAGTCCAGCTTCCTGTATCTCACAGCGGCCCCACCAGATGCGTTTGGGAGCGCATGAGACTAGATATCTGTCTCCTGATACCACTCCCCTGCATCTGGCCCTTGAAGTACCCTGGTTTAAAGCCTAGAGATTACACATCTCCATCATGGTTTGTAACCCGTGATGGACTTTTCCTCTAGGAATCTGTCCAATCCCCTTTTGAAGGCATCCAGGCCAGATGCCATCACCACATCCTGTGGCAGGGAGTTCCATAGACTTACAACACGCTGGGTGAAAAAATATTTTCTTTTGTCAGTTCTTACTCTCCCAGCACTCAATTTG
Organism: Phrynocephalus guinanensis; assembly: GCA_037367245.1. Classification (NCBI taxonomy): domain Eukaryota; kingdom Metazoa; phylum Chordata; class Lepidosauria; order Squamata; family Agamidae; genus Phrynocephalus; species Phrynocephalus guinanensis. The sequence continues at coordinate 85,283,389 of CM074739.1, forward strand.
AGTGTATGTCCCCTAGTTCTGGTATTTTGAGAGAGGGAGAAGAGCTTCCCTCTATCCACTTTACTCATACCCTGCATTATTTTGTATGTCTCAATCATATCCCCCCTCAAGCGCCTTTTTTCCAGACTAAAGAGGCCCAATTGTTTTAGCCTTTCTTCATAAGGGAGGTGCCCCAGCCCAGTAATCATTTTAGTCGCTCTCTTCTGCACCTTTTCCAGTTCCACTATGTCTTTCTTGAGATGCGGTGACCAGAATTGTACACAATACTCCAGGTGGGGCCTTACTATTGTTTTATATAACGGCATTATAATGTTGGCTGTTTTATTTTCAATCCCCTTTTTGATAATCCCTAGCATGGAATTGGCCTTCTTCACTGCTGCCACACATTGGGGAGACACCTTCATGGAGCTGTCCACCAACACACCAAGATCTCTTTCCTGATCCGTCACGGATAACTCAGAGCCCATGAGTTGATAGATGAAGTTTGGATTTTTTGCCCCAATATGCATTACTTTACATTTGGTTACATTAAAACGCATTTGCCATTTCTCAGCCCACTCCCCCAGTTTGGAGAGATCCTTCTGGAGCTCTTCACAATCTTCTCTGGTTTTTACCACATGGAAAAGTTTTGTGTCATCTGCAAACTTGGCCACCTCACTGTTTATCCCTGTCTCCAGGTCATTTATGAACAGATTGAAAAGCACCGGTCCCAGGACCGAGCCCTGGGGCACACCGCTTTTCACTTCTCTCCATTGTGAAAATTTCCCATTGACACCTACTCTTTGTTTCCGGGATCTCAACCAGTTCTCAATCCATAAGAGGACCTGCCCTCTTATCCCCTGACTATGCAACTTCTTTAACTTCTTTAAAGATAATTATATTTAAGTTTCCAATTTATTGGTGTCATTAATCCTGGTGCTGTTAATAATTTTGAGATTAATTATTTTGTTGCCCAATTCTATCGGCCATCATCAAATATTGATAAAAGAGCTATTTTAGGGCATACCTTTATATTTCACTTAATTTTTTCATTTATCTCCTTGAAGACCAACTTTCAATGTACAGTATTTTCCCATTCCCACCACATATGGAAATAAGTTCTTACATCCTAACATCCTCTCCAACACATTCAGTATTTGTATGATTGTATTTCACTTAAGTAATATACTATCTCAACATGAATTATAATTTTTCCTTTGTTCTTATCAACATACATTTTAATATACTCAGTTCTTCTGAGCATAAGTATGGTATCATTTAAGTGTGTAGATATCACTATCACACATAAATTATCTGCGCAACTGGAAAAGGTGTTTCTTCTCTTGACCCTGCTTTTTCTCAACCTAATGGGGTTGAGTGAATGCCACAGTAACATTTCTGGTCTAACTGTGGAGATAGTAAGCACAAGCCATGAGGTTCTACCCCAGCCTCCCTAAAATCTGGGGTTTCAGCTATGAATCTGGTCCCCCCCCCATATGTACTGTTTTTTGCTTCACTGCCAGCCCAGTCTGTCTGGTGAACAAGCCTGCTTTTTCTATCTAAGGTTTGTGAGTGAGACCTAGTGGCCACAGTCCAGCAAACATGAGCTCACAGGGTTTACTGGGTTGTGGCCTATGGTGTTTTGGCATCAGTCCCGGTTGACACATATGACTTGTGTTGCCAGGCATTATCCCATTTTCATTCCTTGGCCACTTCTGGAAAGCCTAACCACTCGGCAACCTCCACTGTCTAACTACGTTCCTTCGACTGTCACATTCCTTGCAATATATTTAAGGAATATATTGAAATGCATGTACATTTCAAGGGTCAACACTTTCATTAATTTATGTTTTTTTTATTGAAACCCCCCCCATTTTCTCTGCTTGTCACTGAAGCAAGAAAGAAAGCCAGGCGTCAAAACCAGCACTGAAAGCCTGTAGAGAGAGGACCGCAGCCAATGTTAGTGACCTTGCAAGAGCGAATAATGATTCAAATGGAGCAACAGCTCTTTGCTGGAAGGTGAGGAACTCTGAGCGTGTGTGTTTGGTGTATTGTGCGGTCCCCCCAATGTAAATTGCAAAATGACAAGATCAATTATATTGGCTGGCTTGTATGAAATTCCCTCCCTTCCAAATGTTCTTGAACACGTTAGGATTTTAAGCAGGCTTAAATGTATGCATCCCAGCAGATGCAAACGAGATGCTTAAATGGAATGTCTCAAAGCATTAACTGTGACTCATTTGGGCAAGGCTGGAGTTCCACAAAGCACTTTGTTAGCACCGGCCAAGCAAAGTCTTCCTGTAGGAGACGAAGGGAAGCAGCCCTGCCACCATGTAAATGAGACAAGCTTGAGATATGATGAATCTCCTATCTCTTTTTCCTACTCAACTGACACTCGCTTTGAGGGAAGGTTGTAAATGCAAGAGAGATTGTGGTATAATTCCTCAGACTGGCGTTTTTGCCCCCCAGTCACTAGTCGATTATCTTCCAAATTGCTGTGTTTCAGAGAGATAAAGATTTTTTATGGCTTGCTGACTTGAAACAACTAGAAGAGCCAGAAAGAGGGGAGGCTAACTGGCCATGCATAGTAATTCCATTGGTAAATGACAAAATCTTTGTTTGTATGACATTTCCAAAATTACTACAGAAGATGAATCTAAAATATAAAATGTCACATTTGGCAAGCAAAACTATCAAAATATATTTCAGTATAAAATTCATAGAGGCGTTTAATTTAGAATGTGTTTAATAACTCAGTCTGCCTGCATCAGTAATCCTGCCTTGAGGTTTTAGAAAGATTGTCTTATTTATTCATTCACATGATGTTAATTTTCACACACACACACACACACACACACACACGTGTGTGTGTGTGTGTGTGTGTGTGTGTGTGTGTGTGTGTGTGTGTGTGTGTGTGAGAGAGAGAGAGAGAGAGAGAGAGAGAGAGAGAGAGAGAGAGAGAGAGAGAGAGAGAGAGAGAAGGGGGGAGGGAGAGAGAGAGAATGTCAAGCCAAAATATTAAGGTTAAATCTTCATTGTTAATTAAGATTTTTCTAATTTAAGTGAAAATAATTGTCATTCAGATTAGTTTGTTAAGTATGCCTTGTGCTGAGGGGGGAAAAACACATTCTATCTATGTGGAAATATGCTGTCTCTTCCACTGGAAATCCAAAGTAGGATTTAACAAAGACAGAGCAAGAGAGTATTGGTCACTATAGGCTTTGAGGCTTTGAATGCTTGTTAAGTAAAATATATTCAAACAACACTATGTATGCCATGGGAAGCCATATTGTTTAATGACAATTTATCATCATCGTTTGCTTCACCTCAGAATGACTGTATGAGGAATCACATTATAAATCACCTCAGAAGTAGCAACATTGAAGAATCAGAACTGTGATGTCTGTTATCCTTAGAGAGCCAAAAGAAATTTCATTTGTCTAATAGCTTCTGCTTTTCTTTGTTTTAAAGTCTTTTAATCATCAGTGCTGCTGAACAAGTTGCATACAAAAAGATACCAGCAATATGATGTAATGTCATTGAAAAGTGTGGAGTAGTCCCACCAATCTCCCCACCTCCTGCTTTTGCTCATTGGCAAATATTTCAAGGGAGCTGCTAACACCATGATATCATATCATTCTTTGTTCGCCTACCTGTTGCCAGGACTATATGGATTGGTGGTGCTCTTGTTTTACTGAAGTTAAATTGTTTGGGGCTGTAGCAAACTCTTAGTTCTTTGGGGTGGGGTGGGGTGGGGGGGGGGGTGGAAATGAGATATTTTGATTCATTTCTTTGATTTCAGGATATGTAAGGTAGTGGTATAAAGAAATAACAGAATTACACAGAGAAACAATGACATAAGAAATAGTGATCTAAGATATACAAGACAACAATCCTCCCAGTTGCACTGTATGGCGCAGTCTGCTGGGCAGCAACAATGGACATAGACACCCATCTCCATACCATGGAAATACATTTGTAATGTTGTATATTTGTTAACTCCCTACTCGATCATGTCACAAATGATAGTACATGACAGCAACTTGGTGTTATATTAGTTACACAGAAGATTAGAGAAAGCAGGCTTTACTGGTATGGACATGTCCCTGGAGCGCCATCTTCCACCATTGCCAAAAAACCCATACCACCTGAAAATTGGAAGCCAGCAGCCATGTGGGCAACCAAAACAAGATGGCAGGCTACTGTCAACAAGGACATGCAAATAATTAGTCTGTGCCCTGAAGACATGGTAGATCAGGTAATATGGTGTTTTAGCATCTGAATGACAGATGCTGCACTTGTCAGAGAAATCCAAGAAGAAGAAGAAGAAGAAGAAGAAGAAGAAGAAGAAGAAGAAGAAGAAGAAGAAGAAGAAGAAGAAGAAGAAGAAGAAGAAGAAGAAGAAGAAGAAGAGGAGGAGGAGCAGGAGCAGGAGCAGGAGCAGGAGCAGGAGGAGCAGGAGGAGTGGGAGGAGTGGGAGGAGAAAGAGGAGGAAGAAGAAGAGGAGGAGGAGGAGGAGAGAAGAGGAGAGTTGAGGAGGAAGAAAAAACAGCAACAGTGATGTATGCTCACATGCTCTGTTTGAGCTAAACTTTTGTGGACTGCAATCATCTGGGCTACAGTTTACAAAATCATATCACGGAGATTAATCATTTGTCTTTAAGGTGCTAGGAGACTTTTGGTGGTTTTGCTCTGGTGTACTGACATAGCTAGTTCAATGGGGGGAAATGATCTACTTGATTATTAATAATTATGAGCTGGAAGAGAGTCGGGGAAGATCAGGTTTTAAAACAGTGCATCCAAGGATGAAGGAGACAATCTCTTGGAGAAAACCATCTCCATGGGGCAATGGAAACAGTTATTGGGGGGGGGGGAGAGAACATAATTGCTCCATTACCTTGTTCACTTGCTATGCACAGAATCCCTGAACAGGGATACACCTGTTTGCCCCCTGTATTATAACAAGCTCACGATTGTGTTAATCAGTAATTTGTTTGTTTACAATTATATACCCTTCCCCCAGTAAGCACAAGACTGTGCACATGGCTTTCTTCCCATCAACTTTGGCCTCAGAAGAGCCCTGTCTGGTAGATAAGGCTAAAAAAAAGAATGGATGGTCCAAAGTCACTAAGGGTGTGAGCAGATGATGAGAAAGAATTGTGTCTGATGGCACTGTGGATGGTTGCTTTGGCGGGAGCGATTTCTATTAATGCAACCTTTCTGCCCATGGAGGAAAAAGATCCAGCCTGCCCCTTCCTGCTAGACTAAAAAGATCTAGCTTGGACATGGATCAGTGTTGGGCTGGTTCACGTTCTCTCCTATGCCATGTGCTGACACTGGACCCTACCACAAGCGATTCAGAACATAAGCTATTTCCCTCTCTGATGACATCCTCAATGGGCTTTCGGAGCTGAGTCTGGCTTTCTAAACATTAAACCACCCTGGCTTCGAACATGTACTTTTATTGTATTAAAAGTGGTTTATTTGTAAGCTAAACCCGTGAAGTTCTTTTCAGTCTGTTGACCGGGCTTGGTCTACCCCGCTTTTTTTGTCATGCTCCAAGTAAGAAAAGTTTTTATGTAGTCTTACTGTCATGATTCAGGAATGTTCCTCTTCTCATTTCTTCTTCCCTTAGATCGATTGGTCAAAAAAGCCTCAGCCCATTCAGATCCAACTTAAATGCTTACGAGGCATCAAAGACAAAGTGCCGCAAGGCAGCTACGTCCTCAAGGTTTCCCTGCGTAGAAAACTTGGTGGTGAGATCCTCTGTTGGTCCAAGGTAGAGGGTCAGCAGTGGGCTGGAGCCTCACAACCAGTCAGACATGATGGAAACTTCTATAATGTGGAGATCTGTTTTGACCAAAATGTCCACACAGTAAGTGATGTTCCATCAGTATGTTTTCTCGGTTTCGATGGTTTGGAGAAAAAATCTCTATCAAGCTTTATATTCAATGCGTTCTATCTAACATTTTAGTGTGAATTTTGTATAGGATGAGGTTCTCCTTCACTTTCCCAACCCCAGAATGCAGTCTAACTCACTCATTCTAAAATTCCCGAATACAGAATGCAGTGTTATCACATGGCATTGTCAACTAAGTTTAGATTTTGGCCTGTGTGTGTTTCTTATCTATGTAGCTTGTCAGCTATGCAATTTGATTTGGGTAAAGTAGCTTTAGAATAATAAGTGAATGAGTGGGTGCATATACATAGGTGAATGCCCATATCCTTGCTGGAGTTTTGAGCTTCAATGGCCACTGTTTGCTAAAAAAAGAAAAAGAAAAAAAGCAGCATTTGGATTATTCTGGAACTAACCCTACCACACTCAAGACTCTGTTTTGGAATAAGACATGCATATTTCCTTTCCAAACCCTGATGTATGGGGCAGGATTGCTGGATGTCCTTCTCCCCAGTAGCCTCTAGACAAATAGTGGCAACTGGTTGACTCATTTGCCAAGGAGAGGATTTGTCTGATAAGGATAGGCTTCTCGTTCTCAACATTTCCTGGATGTCTTTTGTGAAGCTTCTATGAGAACTGTGTTGTTTAACATTATATATTTGAAGTTATAGGCATTGCTCTTTCTAATTTTTGGCCATGCTGCACATGCAGGGGCAGGATTTCAGCTAAATCCAGAATTATACATACCCCAATTCCAGATGCTGGTATTGCTCTGCACACATGGGTGCAAGTGCAGCTTAGAGGGTATGTTGGTTACAACCATACTTTTCTGAATAACCAAAAAGCATAATGGCCATTGCAGATTGGTGGGATGCTAACACTGTTGTATTTTGGTATGTTTATTATTTTATATTTTATTTTATTAGTGTTGATATTTTGGTTACTGGGTAGGGTTAGATATTTTCCTTATTGTTTTGTCTTTGTTGTAAGCTGCCCAAAGTAGCCTTTGGTTAGATGGATAATAAATAAATAAATAAATAAATAAATACTTCTGATGGTTTTTCTACTAGCAGAACAATAACTAAATCTTTCAAGCCTGAATATGCAATTTATATGCATATCCTGTCAAGTGTGAAAGACTAGTTTCATCCATCCATCCATCCATCCATCCATCCATCCTTTCATCCTTTCATAGTTTCATTCATTCATTCGTTCGTTCATTTGTTCAATTACTTTTTTTGGCTTTGCTCCAATGAGTTCAAAGTTCCAATATATGGCTATTATCCTCTACATTTATTTTCACAGCAATCCTGTGAGATAGGTCATGTTACAAGAGATGTTGACTGCCCCCAGGTCACCCAGTGATTTTGATATCTGAGGATCTGAGCCCATGCGCATTCCATGGAGTCCTAAGCTAGCATCCTAACCACAATAACATTCTAGCTTCCAATAGGTACAATGGATGTGCCCTGTCTTCAGATATATTTGTTTGATGCTGGAGCAATGACAGAGTGCAGCAACGACACAAAAATTATCCCTATCCTGTTCAGGATTCATAGAGTTAAAGAGAGGGTCAGCCATTAGAACTGAGGCAATGGGAAACTGAAATTAAAGCTTGGGGTGGAACCAGAGGGGAAGGCAGGGGGCAGCAGACTCGACAACCACTGAAACACTAGGGATTAGAGATGGGCACGACCAGGAAAAATTACGTTTCGAGTTGTTGTGTGTCGGAGCCGGCCCGTTTCGGCTTGTTTCCGTTTGTCGCGAAATTTTTCAAAAATTTGTCATTTCGTTTGTCGTTTGTCATTAGTACTGGTTTTGGGGGGGTAGGGTAGCAGGCTCCTGGAGGCACCTCTCTGGTGTGGATGCCTCCTCTGGCCCCCTACAAAGGGAAAAGGAAGGGTACATGACCGTGTAGCCATTGCGTACCAAGTGGCACTGGCAGAGGCACCTCTCTTTTGGGTGCCTCTAGCTCACCAAGAAGGACAGCATACTGACATACAGGTTTGGAGTTTTTTGGAACTTTGGACTGTGAGCGAGGTGAGAGAAGAATGCCTCTGCTGGGCGCCCTCTGACTCACTAAGAAGGACAGTGTACTTGCGTGTAGTGCAATGCGAGTACAGATCTGGCTTAGGGTTGGGGTTAGGGCAAGGGCTAGGCTTAGGGTTATTACGGGTAAGGTTAGGGTGAGTTAGTGGGCTGCACCTCTGGGTGCCTCTGACCCACTAAGAAGGACAGTGTACTGGTGTATGGGTTAGGGTTAGGGCTAGGGTTAGGGCTAGGGCTAGGGTTATAGTGGGCTTTTTATGCCCGACTGGCACATCGCAGAAGTCTCAGTCAAAACCTGGCCAAGTGGCCATGCGATTGGTGGAATGGCTCCAAAAATTTGCATGGTCCCATCCCATAGCCAGCCCATCATTGCGCAGATGTAAAAAAATAAAAATAAAAATAAAATAAAATAAAACCAATGGAGACGTTTTATTGCTAGAAAAACCCACTGCTGCTACTGTAAAAATTCAAGCATTTAAAATAGCTAATTTTCACATGTTTCTGTGGTGCTTTGGGGGGTTTTTGGACCACAATTTCAAAAAATATATTGCGGTCGCCATTTTGGATCCCCCCGCACCGCATGGCAAATGGTGATGACGAGACTGATGCCCCCCCCAAGCCTGGTACCAGGTCCAGCAGCCCAGGACAGGAGAGGGGGGGAGGCCGTGGACCCCCCCCCCCCAGAAACCACCCTTCTGCTAGGTGCCCTCAGACAGGCATATTTTTGCCTGATTTTTTGGCCAGAAATTGGGATTCTTTTTATTTTTAAAACTTTTTTCTGTGCCACTTGGCATCGCGCGATGCCATGAACGACAACAACAAATCAGACCCAATTTATCGTTTATCGGTTCGAGTTCGAGTTCTGACGGCTTAATTGTCGTTTCCGTTTCTGTTGCGTAACGGAAACGAGGAACGAAAACGGAAACGAGAATTTTGTCAAGTCGTGCCCATGTCTACTAGGGATGCATTGGGCTGAAGTCTCAGCTCAATGTACACATCCCCAATCCCCATGCAGTGACTTCATTAGTCATTTTGCAGCATAATAAAGTGAAGAGAAAGACCTGTGCTATTATTCAAAGAGGACTTTTACATGCTAGGATACTGGGTTTTCCTTTTCTCTTCCACACAGTTTAGTTTACTGAACTCCACTGAAATTATTAGATTTTTTTTGAAGTGAGGGTGTTACACAATTGTGGAAGAATGAGTCACGGGTAGCCCTTGAGTGTAGGTCATGCACCCGCGATGCTGCATAGTCCCCCCCCAGTGACAGCTGCTTGTGATTTCACAATTCATAGATTTAAAACAACAACAACAACAAAACAAACAAACAGAGATCTAGAAATGGACATATAATGTCATGGATCTGAGAACAAAGCAAGTTAGAATGTCTCCTAAAGGGTACTGAATGGGTCAAGCCTGATATGTATGTTCTTTAATGTTTGGCACACAGTGGTTAGAGGAGTTTCCACACACTCCTAGCAGGGATCCATGCTGTTATGCCTCTTCCCTTTTTTTTTACTTTATTAGCATCCTTTCATCCCTTAGAGCTTCAGGTCTAGAAAGTGTGAAACCCACTGAAATCTAGCTTAAATGCTTAAGTGCTACAAGCAGCCACAAATCCTAGTCTCATGTTCTTAACTTTTAAACCCCACAAAACAACCATTTTGTTATATGTGACTAACATGTATTTGAAACTGTAGCATGTTGGGAAAATGCACACACTTGTGGCAATGCATGCTTCATGACATGTTATCCTTTGATGGCCGAAATCAGTGAATTACTGCCCTCATGCCCTGCATCTTGCCTTCCCATGGAAACCATGGGAAACAAGGTGTGGAGTAGACAGGCCTTTGGTATGATGCAGCTACGCTTGCCTCATGTTCTTATGTGATCCAGTCTTCAGCATCCCTAACTTACTGGCTGCTACTGAAGGAAGTCCCTGAGAACCAGACAGCCTTCCCGACTCTAACTAAAGTTAAAAAGATATGCTGTTGAAATGGAAATGGGCAAGGGAGACAGATTTTCAGGCTCTCCAAAAGCAGCTTCACACACACAATGTGCATGATAGAATGACTGGGGACCAGAAAAAGTAGTAGACTGACACTCAATGAACATTGAAGCATGTGGACCACCTTTTCCCCTTATTGAAGGAAATGCCAACCATATCCGTTTATCTCAAGACATGCATTCAATCAAAATCTCTTGCTCCTTTCCCTTTCCTTTCCGTCTTCTTTTCCACCATGAAACTTACCAAATTATCCATGTGGTCTTAGAGCAGACCTAATGGGAAATGTGTACATGTGTCATAAATGGTAACAGAGAAGATTGCAAAACATACTTACAGGAACCCTTGTTGTGCATGTCAAATGATTTTCAGCTGTAGTCCCCCACCCCCACCCCCACCCCCAACTTGGCAAGTTATCATTGAGCCCTGGAGAAGATGTTTTTGTGAACAAATTGGGATTCACATTTTTGTTTTAAATGTTATTCCAGAAAAAGAGAAGCAAGGAGGTAGGTTAAATGAACTGCTATATTCTTGGTATTTGTTACTGGGCAAAATATCAGGCAGTTTATAGGAGAGACAGAATGTTGTTTTCATTGGCCCAAAAGGAGAGACTCATGTATAATATAAAGTAAAATAAAATAAAATTAAAACATGCATAACTGATCTTGAAAAACAATGTGGTTGTAATTAATACTTTAGAATATTGTTCCAGAATATTACATGCTTCCAAAAATAATACCTCTCTAATTCAACACAGCTAGTGTTAGCATGGGTTACTTACTACAGAAAGAAGGTATTGGTTGTGTATGTTACATCAGCATTGGGGAATACCTGTAATCTGATTTAGGCACCCAATCTTTCCCTCCTAATAGTTCAGGTGAATTAATTAGTGTTCTTTCCCTAGGTTCACTGGTTTCCCCAGGTTCACTGGTTTCAATGTCACCCCCTCCCTTTCACTATCCTCCTTGTGGTTAGTTTGCCACATTTGTTTGTGAGCCACATTGGGGTGCATCTGCAGTGGAAAAGTAGCAGGAACACCAACAACATGGATGGTTAGCAAAATGTTTCAAATCCCACAAGAAAAGAAGTCAAGTTGCTATGATTCAACTCCTAAAGAACAGTAGTAGTAGTAGTAGTAGTAGTAGTAGTAGTAGTAGTAGTAGTAGTAGTAGTAGTAGTAGTAGTCGTCGTCGTTGTCATCATCATGGTGGTGGTGGTGGTGGTGGTGGTGGTGGTGGTTTGATGTTGGATATATTTCTTGTATCATGGCACACAGGGGAAGGGAGTTTAACTTGATTTGTAGAAAGTCTGAAAAAGAAACCACTTCAGTTTGGGGCCACTATATTTATTATCATCTTCAGACTGAGTGGACATAGTAGACAGAAATTTCTCTTCCTACTGGACACATACCTTTGAATGCTGTTACAAGCCCTTCATGTAGCCAAACAAGTGCCATGTGTCAAAGCTTATGAAATCAAAAATATTGATGAGCTTTTCTGTAATGTACTGTATGTCACCTTGCCAATTTGTATTTTGTTTCTGTATTTCATTATATTTAATCATGTTTTAAATGGAAAGAGGTATTGGTTGTGCTGTCTATCTGTGCATGCATGCATCCATCCATCTGAATATACAGCACAAGCTATGTCATCTTTCCAGTGCTATCTTTTCTTTGAAAAGGTATAGCCTGTACACAACCTTGCCCATTTCACGTGCCCATAAAGTTCAGAGTTGCTGATGGGAAGAGATTCATATCTCTTTAGATTTTTAAAGAATAGATTACTATAGTTAATATTTATGGCCCAATGTGGCAATGTAGCAGTGTGTTGCCCGACTGGCTAGGTACCATTTTGCTTTAGTTAAGGGAAAGCCAGGGAGAATAAAATGGCAACTTTTCAAATATGACATTTAATCCATGCATGTAAATCAAACTGTGGGAGGAATCTATTATTCATTATTAAAAGGGCACCATATTTTTATTATACTGAAAATGAAACCCAAATGCTGTGAAAAATTTAGTGGCTTCTCTGGAAGTTTCAGGACACTTATCATCCAGTCATTGAGCCAGTGCTAGCACTCATTTTAAATTATAGCTACCAAAATAATAAGCTTAAAACTTTGGTGCCAAGAAAGGAATTGAAGAGAGGCATGATCAATTTCACTCAGAAAGGTAAATTTGTTTTTTAATGTAAGGTTTCTTAAAAAGCATGTCACCGTGCAGTTCACTGGTGATGTTTGGAATGAGATCACTATGAGAAATACAGTACATATTCATATCATTATTAGTCACACCCACAATTTTCTCCCCCGAAGTACTTTCTGAAAGCTACATATATCAGAATCTGATTAACATGACCTAAGGTAGTAATTCTTAAAATATGATGAGACCAACATTTCCTGAGCCTCTTTTTCTCTATGTCAGCATCTGACTAGGAGCTGATACATTTAATAGCAATGCAACACAGTACTAGTACTACTACTGTAGTTAAGCAGGAGGAATGTGCGTATGCACGCACGCACGCACACACACACACGAACACACACATGCACATTTTACCCTCCAATCTGTGTGAAAGAAACTTTCCCACAAGTTAAGCTAGTCATTTGAAGTGGTGTGAAGAAAAAGAATGACAATAACAAAGAAGCCTGGATACTTTTCAAAATGAGGGAAAACTCCAGTGCAATTGTAAGCATGCTTATGCACCAAGAGACACAAACAATTCCGCATTCCTTGTAAACACAGTTCCTTATGCATTTCCTTTGCCCTTATTCCCCCCTCGCCCATTGATACCCCATAGCAAACTCAGATTTGCTAATATGGTGGCTATAATATCAGCATTCTATTTATTTATTATCTAAAAATATTTATACCCTGACTTACTCCCCAAAAGGACGTAAAGCTTGTGTGCACTAAGCAGCTGTAACATGAAGAAAGCAACAGAATAATATGATATAATAATTTAAAATGTTAAAAATTATGCCCAAAGACACCTAAGCCAGAGTCAGGTTATAAATATCTATATCAGTGAGAATATCTGAGGCACTAATTGGCATAGTATCAGGCAAAGAATTGCACCTGTCAGGAGCATTGAGTCAGTTTTGTATTATTGCCAATGTATTCAAATACTTAAAGGCTACAGCTAATGCAGTATTAGAAGCTGGTATTAATTCCAGATTTCTTTGTGTCTGAGCAAGTAGACATGTAAGTAGGGTGGTTATTTGCACATCACAAATAAAAGAGGGCAGCAATTTACTTTAAATGTCCTATACTAAGTAGAGATGGGCACGACTTAGCGGTATTCCCGTTTCCGTTTCCATTACTCGGTTCCGTTACTCTACGGAAACGGTAACGGGAATTACTCCGCCAGACTTCGAGCTCGAACCGACGAACGAACAATTTTGGTCTGATTTGTCGTGCTCGTTACTTGCATCGCGGCGATCGCGCAATGCCAAGCGGCACAGAAAAAAAGTTTTTAAAAGTTAAAAAAAAACCCGATTCCCGGCCCTAAAAGTAGGCGAAAACTGTCTGAGGGCACCTACCAGGCCAGAAGGGTGTTTTATTTGGGGGGGGGTTTCCCCACCCCCTCTCCTTGGCTATTGCTACTGCTGCGCTGCTGGTACCAGGCTGGGAGGGCGCATCCATTTGCCATGCCCATGGGAGTGGACCATGCAAAGTTTTGGAGCCATTCCACCAATCGCATGGCCAGGTTTTGCTGACTGTACCAGGCTGGGAGGGCGCATCCATTTGCCATGCAGTGCGGGGGATCCAAAATGGCGACCGCAATTTTTTTTTGAAATCGTTGCCCAAAACCCCACCAAAGCACCACAGAAACATGCGAAAATTAGCTATTTTAAATGCTTGAATTTTTACAGTAGCAGCAGTGGGTTTTTCTTGCAAAAAAAAGTCTCTGTTGATTTTATTTTATTTTATTTTATTTTATTTTATTTTATTTTATTTTTTTACACCTGCACATTCGCAATGATGGGCTCGCCCATGGGAGTGGACCATGCAAATTTTCCACCAATCGCATGGCCACTTGGCCTGGTTGACCACAGAGACTTCTGGGATGTGCCAATCGGGCATAAACAGCCCACTAATCGTAGCCCAAACCCGAACCCTAAGCCTAACCCATACGCCAGTACACTGTCCTTCTAAGTGGGTCAGAGAGGCACCCAGATGCATCCCAATACTCACCCTAACCTCACCCGTAACTAGCCTAACCCTAGCCCTTGCGCTAACCTGTCTTAACCCTAAGCCAGATCTACTTGCATTGCACTACATGCAAGTACGTGAGACACAGCGGGTGCAAAGAGTCTGCCAGTCCGTCACTTGTGGCTCTGGCTGACTCCTGCAGCTTCCTCCAGGAGCCCGCTACCCCCCCAAACCAGTACTAACGACAACGAAAAAACAAAAAAACGAACCGACTAATTTTTGCGAAATTTCACAAAAAACGGAAACGAGCTGAAACGGACTGCCTCCGACACACAACAACTCAAAAACGTCATTTTCCCGAGTCGTGCCCATCTCTAATACTAAGTTCTATGTACTGATTAGAGATGGACACGAATAGAAAAAATGATGTTTAATTTCGTTTCATTGAGAGGTCCTGTTCGGTTCGTTTTGTTTTTCTGTGATTTTTTGCAGAAAAAATTGTTTCATTGGTTCATTAATTCATTATTCGTTATTTCCCATTTCCCCTCCAGCGCCCACGACACAGCCCCTGGGGCCCGGTCGGCGCTGTTTTATTATTATTATTATTTTAATTTAGCTTTAGGATGCCGACGAGGCCACCCTTGGGGTCCGGTCGGTGCTCCCCCCTTTTTAATTTATTTTTATTTATTTTTATTTTAGTTTACCCTCCCACTTCCGGGTCCAGGCCCCGCACTACAGCTGTAATGTGGAACATTTTTGTTGGGTGTTTTTATCTTTCAGCACTGACTGTGCGGCCCCTGGGGTCCAGTCAGCGCAGGTTTTTATTATTATTATTATTATTATTATTATTATTATTATTATTATTATTATTATTATTATTATTATTATTATTATTATTATTATTATTGTTATTATTATTATTGTTATTTTAGGGTGCCAGCCAGGAGAGAACACCTTCCGCTCCCCCACCCGCCCCTACGCCACATCAGCCCGGTGGGGGGAATCCCACCTCCTCACTTCCCCACACGGCCTCCCCCTCCGGGAGTCTGCACTTCAAAGCTTTGCCATCACCGACCTGTTGGCCTTGGAGGTGGAGCTGCAACCTCTGGCTGCCTCAGCTGTCACTGGCTCAGGCTGCGAAGGCAGTGGGGCGGCCGGGGCGGCTTCGGCGGTGGCAGGGCTCAGAGGCGGCAGCGGCAGTGGGCTCCTTGCCCTGGTTTTGGGCTTCCTGTGCAGGGAGGCTGGAGGTGGGCATTGTGGCAGCAGGGTTCCCCCACTTCCAGATTCAGGCCCTGCGCTACAGCTGTAGTGCGGGGCTTTTTTGTTTTTTGTTTTCCTTTCAGCAACCTCTGGGGCCTGGTCGGCGTAGTTTTTTTTGTTTGTTTTTTTTTTTAGGGTGCCGACCAGGCCACCCTTGGGGCCTGGTCGATGCTCCTTTAAAAAAAAATCTGTGCTGACCACATGGGTGTGCTACAGCTGTAGCGCAGCTGTTGTCTGCTCCCCCCCCCCCGGTCACCATCCCAGAAGCCAGGAAGCCCGGACATCCAGACCAGCTCCAGGTAGGAGACATCTCCACCCCCCATTAACGAAATGAACCTAACGGAAACATTTTTTCTTGGTTTGGTTCGGTTCGTGTTAAATTTGCCCCTAGGGTCATTATTCGTTTCATTACATAACAAACTGAATAACAAACAACGAAACAAAAATGTTTCGTGCCCATCTCTAGTACAGATGGAAAATTAGGAATGATATTTATATTGACCAACCATCAAACAAAGCAAGATATTTAGTAATATACCGATGAGAAAGGTCTTACATTATTACAACTGTCTTTTGGCCATTTACTGAATTCTAATGGTATCCCCTCCATAGCATCAAGTTGAAACCTTAGCGTGCAGATTAGGGATAGGCACAAAACATAAAAATAATGTTTCATTTCATTTCGTTTCATGCTCACCCCGTTTTGTTTTGTTTCATTTATGAGTTTTTTAAAAATCATACGAAACAAAATGAAATGGCTCCCCTGGGTTCTAAAGGCACCAGATTTTATGCCTGGGACTCTGGGAGCCATTTTAAAAGGGCTCCTGCTTTGCTATTATTGGCTGGACCCCTTTAAAACTGGCCCAGTCGGCACCAGGGGGTCCCCCTGGTACCAGCTGGGCCAGGTTTAAAGGGGTCCATCCATTGACAGCTCGGCAGGAGCCTGAAAATGATGGAACAAAAAGGTTCATTTCAATGGGAAAATGACCATTTCATTTCATCATCTATAACAAAATGCTGCTTCCTCTTTTTGTTTCATGAAACAATGAAAGAGCATTTCATTTTTCGTTTCCTGACCATCCCTAGTGCAGATGAACTGCATGGATGTAATTCAATGTTGTTTTATAATAACTCTTGATTATTGTTGTATTCTATTGTGAACCACCCAAAATGGACCCCGAGCAGATGGGCTGTATAATAAATTCAGAAGGCTGAAGAGAAGTCTACTTCAAGCATGGTCATTTCTAAAAACACGTTGACATACTTCCATTGAATTGCCTCAAATATGGGGTTTATGTAAATAGGATATTTCTCAAAGGCCATCTATGATTTCCCCTTTAGGAATAGTAATTAGAGAATCCCTAAATTGTTTAAAAATTTCATTGGTACAGTAGAATAACTGATCATTATTTATTACTGTTCTTCAGTGGGTATGAGTTTCCAAATTCTGTCAGATCTTGAAGCCTTTAACATAATGCATGTGTAACTTCTGCTATGCTACTTTTTTTTTAAAAAAGCATGCTTTGATCTCTCCATTTCACCATGTTATCCAACCCTATCTTTCTTTCAATGAGGCCAGGTTGCAAAGCCAGGGCTAGATATAAAAAGTTCAGAAGAACCCAAGGCCAGTGGTGTGATCAAAATAATTCGGTCAAGGTTAACAATACTTATAGCTTACGTTGCTATTCCCTGCTGGTCACAGAAGAGAAGAAATATTGACAGCAGATGTGTTGGGGCAATTGGGACCAGATGCATAGGCTAAAGCACACAGGATGCAACAATTATTTTCCTGTTATCTAAAAAGACAAAAGGTGACATTATGTGTAGTTTACACCCATTTCCATTGCACTGTCTGTGAAAGTTACACTCTTTTAGTCACCTAGGAATATGTTGGACCAAGGCGGTGTTCGAACCCTGTTTAGAAGAGGGTTTGCTCTTATGCTGCTTTGACCTTGAAATTGTTTCTGGATCTGGAGTTGTATTACGGGCATACTAGGGGGCAGCATGAGAGACCTGTGAGAAGACCTCTGAAATACATATTCCTAAAATACAGCCAGATGAGTGAAAATGGCTCAGAATTTGACCCAACTGATACAAAGGAAAAGAGTAGAAATTCAGAAAGTTATAGTTATGGATTCTAACTACAGGATCCCTCAATTAAAATTTCTGTTCTCTGTTCAAAATGTCCCTTTCCCCTGGGTGTGTGTTTCAAGAAAGAATCAAAGGAGAAGCGTCTTGGAGGAGAAACAGCAGGGAAAGCCATATCCCCCAGCGTCTCTTTCCCAGGGTGATGAAAAACATAGGAAGTTCCTCATTTGGGGTAGTGTTATACTTGAGGCACTATTCTTAAGTCTAGGCACTTAAGAACACTATGTGTCAAGTACCTACCTATATAACCACTTTAGGTGGAGGGACATTTGGCAGGACTTGCAATTATGACTGTGATTAAAGATAAGATTGATGAACGATGGCTTCTTTGTAGGCCAAAATCTACATTTGTGCCCTATGATAGACTAGAAGCTTGTTAAATTGTTCCAAGATGGATCTACTCCTAATTAATTTTCTTTTCATTCATGATGTATGCCATGGGTCCTTTTCTTATTTTCATATTGAACTATATTTGAAAATCTTCAGGGTCAGGATTAGAGATGGGCACGAAATGAGCGATTTTTCGTTTTCATTTTCTCATTTCATTACGCAACGAAAACGAAACAAATTTTTTAAAAAAACAAAACGAAAACGAAAACAAAATGACCAAATTTGCCGTGTTTTTCGTTTTCGTTGCAGCCAGATGCATTGAACTAAAAAGAATGCTAACAAAACAGCAATTTTTCGTTTTTGTTTTCGTTTTTTGTTTCATTACCTAATGAAACGAAAATGAATTTTTTTGCAAAAAATGTCACGAAAACGAAAATGAACCAAAACAGACCCCTAAACGATCAAACAACAAACGAAACACCATTTTTTTGAGTCGTGCCCATCTCTAGTCAGGATATTGATTTATGTTTTATTCAACATATTCACAGTATATTGAAAGGTGAATTAATTCACCTTTGCTTTCTTTAGCTTTCATTGCTTTTTTCCTCCATTGTGTTTGTCTTCATGATGATGAAGATGGTGGTGGTGGTGGTGGTGGTTGAAGCTTTGGATGAAAGTCTGCTTCATTTAATCTGCCATAATATTATGTTCCTTGAAACAGTAGTTTCATCTTGTTCATCAGATGCAGTAGTTTGCAATTCTCTAATGAAGAATATGGTCTCCTAGGATGAGCTGTCTACCTGAAAATCTTTATCCAAATCCTTAAAATATCTGTCCTTCAGTGGATGTTGCTCTTTATGAGGAACAACTGGCCATAAATTCAGTAATACTGAAATTTGATTGTATAGTTTTACTGTATAGGTTTGGGATTTGCTAGATGCTTTTCTAATTGAATGGCAGATGTTCCAAAAAAATCACATCTTTATGTGAACTGGGGGTTAGTCATTTTGGGACTGTAAAGTAATGGGCTTTGTGCAATACCCTCCTAAGCACAGCTCCTGGGGGGAGAAACAAAGAAGGAAAATAATGATTTGAAGATTTATCTCTTTTAAAAATACATACACAACTTTGATAAGCCTGAAAGCTAGTTGGACTTCTAGAACAACCTACATTAGAGAAAATTCCCCCAGCTGAACCTATTAATTTGAAATACTGAAATAGTTTTAGTTTGTTTTTCTCTTAAGTGTTTCCATGTTGAAAAGCTGTGGCATATGGGGAAGTGAAACACATGGCATCAAAACTGATATAAAGCAGTTGATTTTAGAAATAACGTCAAGAGATGATTTTAGCGCAATATGCTTTAATTCCCTTATATGGAACACTTTACTGATACAAAGAAAGAAAGAATCAGATCATTTGCCTTTATTTTTCCATTGTTGCATAACATGTGGTACCTTCTAAAAGTGTATACATTGAACACAAAGAACTGTTTCGGGTTGAGGACCATTTCAGGCGAAGCTGTTTTACAAAGTGCATTGCCTGACCATGGCACACTTGGTTCCACTATTTATTAGTGACCTATAAAGGTATCATGGACCTATAAAGGCTATCCTATCCTTGTATTGGTTTTTTTTTGGGGGGGGGGTTGTCAAAGGGCTCAACCCTTTTAACTTGGATGGGTTCCACTGAGGACGACTTCCCCCTGTAGCAGTGGAACAACATGACCTTGCAGGAAGGGGGAGGATTGGTCAGATTCAAATCAGCCAGAAGATCTGGCTTATTTTCCCATTGCTGGCTCCCCAAAACAGTGGAGAATGACCCATCTGCAGTAAATATTTTTGAAATAACTACTTTTTTTAAAAAAAAGGAGAGGGTGAAATCCATCTGCCATTGTATTCAGTAAAGGAAAGATCATGTTAAATGAGGCTTATTATGCACACACTTTGGGAAGCATGGAATCAAGACAGTTGGATTAAGAGTACATTTTGGTAACTAATATTTTTAACTTTCCCCTGGGTTATTTATGGGGAAAAAACTAAATCTGGTTTAAATGAAATCGGATACTTTATCAATAGTATAATAGCAGATGTCAGAAGGTTATGGCATTTTTCAATAGAAGCTTCTGTTTCATCTTAACATAGCCTTCACAAATCATTTATATAATGTATGCAGATACATGGAAGTGACACTATATACAGTAAAGTATGCAAAAAAGCAACCTGGAAGTGTTTTTCCTCAGTAAGAATTTACATGCTGACAAAATGCTAGTAAAATAATTAGATTATTTGACAGTGTTGCACCTGCTGTTGTTGCAACTAATGATTGAGAGGTCAAATAATTAGGATCTATACCAGTGGTGTCCAAACTTTGTCCCTCCAGATGTTTTGGACCACAACTCCCACAGTCCTTTGTCATTGGCAATATAGGCTTGGAATTCTGCGAGCTGTGGTCTAAAACATCTGGAGGGCCAAAGTTTGGACATCACTGGTCTATACTATGCCAAAACTGGATAGCTCAGTAGGCTGGATCAACAGGGATCAGGAGTTTGATTTCCCAGGATAAGACTCTGTCTGTATGTCCACAATTGGGCAAACTGAATGATCCTGGGACACAAAGAGAATGTCAGATTAATAAACTACATCTGAACACTTTGTACCTAGAAAACCCTGGGGAAGTTACTGTAAGTCAGAATCAACTTGACAGCATATATACTTTTCAGTTATTTGTAACTGGCTACTTCCAAGCTCTGGGTATGTGTTTATTATGTGATTTCACAGTCATGAAACAGTTTTTTAAAGGAAATTGTAGACAATTTAAATGTGGCAATGTTTTGTGGTCCAGCGCCGAGCCTTGTGTTTGCCCCAAACCATTGACGACACAGAGACAACTGTATTTGTGGGCAAATTGTGAAGGCCACAGCTTTATTGACTAGGTGACAATCTGCAGTACTCTGGCAAGGCATTGGGTCGGATCCAACACTATCGGGGAACCCGCCTGTCCCCCGAAATTCCTGGTGGCGCCCCCCACAGGTGGCGGTACCCTTGATTCTCAGCTCCTGGAAACCCCCGTGGGTGCAGACTCCTTCGAGTTCTCCTTCGTCGAGCTGAGCAGAGAGGCCGTCTGCTATCCCTCCCGAGCCTGGGACACTTGCGGCTCTCTCTTGGGTCCACCGTAGCCACCTGTTGCTTCTGAGCCAGGCAGGCTCCATCCGACGGCCACCTCCACCTGGATCCGGTCCCAAACCGCCACCAGAGGTGAGTGCCCTCACCTCCCGCCAGAATACTGCAGCTCACACCATTTACCAATTGCTGTTTTGAGACTGGTGAGCCCAGCTGGCCCGCTCTGCTTGTCGCTGCCGCTGCTGCTCTACCTGGGAAGCTCCTGCTGCTGCTGCGCTGCCGAAAAGCCTCAGCCGGCTTGCGCAGCTTGCTGCTGCCGCGCTACCCTGGCTGCTCTTGCTGCTGCCAAGTTCCTCGCGGCTCTATCTGCTTCTGCGCTACGGGGAGCTCAGCTGGCCAGCGGAGGCTGTTACTGCTGCTCTACCCTGCAGCCCAGCTGTAATGCGGCTCTCTGCTGGTGCTGCGCAGCCGGGAAGCTCAGCTGGCCCACGGAGCCTGTTGCTGCTGATCCCTCTGTGCTGCTGCGCTGCCGGGAAGCTCAGCTGGCTGGCGCAGCTTGCTGCTGCCGCGCTATCCCGGCAGCTCAGCTGGCGTGTGGTTTTCTCCTGTGCTGTAGCGCCGCAGCAGCGCTGCTCCTTGCTGCTGCGCTACCCGGGCAGCTCAGCTGGCGTGCGGGGACTGCTCCTGCAGCGTGGAAGCCGGCGCCGAATGGCGGGCTTCCGGGCGGGCAGCCCCTTTTAAAGGGCAGGGGCTGGCGGCGGCTTTGCGCCTGTGCGGGCCGGCCAATGGCCCGGATGCCCGCGAACGCAAAGCCCGCCGGGTGCCCGGGATTGGCTCGTACGCCCGGCGCGGCGTTTGGGCACGCTGGGCCGGGCGCCATCTTGGCAACAACGCTCCGGCCGGGCTGCGTCCCACAACGCCAGACCCGGTAAGTCAGGTCTGTGTTTTCTGAGGATGGGCTGGATCATGGAAATTTTAAATTTATTATGGTTCCAATGTTTTGGGAAGAAGTTATATAAATAATTACCCTGACTAATAATGTTTAAAAAGCTTCAGCAGGAGAGTTCTTGGGTGCGCCCAAGGAATTACAATTGACCTTATTCCTTTCTATGTCATGGGATAATACAGCCATATACCTCCTTTGCATAGTGAAATAGCAAGGGCCCCATGCTCATGTGGAGCTCCAGGCACATGTTCTATCTCTTGTGTTTTGAGGATCTACACTGGGCCGAGCTTCACAAATTGTATTGCAAAGAAATGTTCTTTACTAGAAGAGAGAAAAGGAAATGAAGGCAGCTTATGGATTCTATAGGGAACATTAGCTTTCAATATTAAAATCAAATGACTCCTCATACCTGTTCATTCATTATGTTTAGACTTAAAATGGCTCAGTATTATCCATAGTCACAAATACTCACAAATTGAAAATGATACAAAAATAGAACTTTTGTTGGGACATTTCAGTTAGAAGGATTGGATTAGTAGGGTTGGCCTACAATGTTTTCCTCAACATTTGTGTAAAGTTGAATGTCATAAGACTATGATTGCTGTTACTAAATAGTAATATAAGCTTTATATGCACTGTATATATTATTAATGTTTGATTCACTGATTATTTCCTGGAAATTTATTGACTTAACTTCAAATAATCCTATTGTTGATTACTCATCCTCTGGAAGTTGATTCATGGCAACTGGACTTCTTTTTCTAGACAGATAGAAATGTTTGGATGAGCAGCAAAATGTTTCTATCTGTCTAGGAAAAAAAAGTCCAGCTGCCATGACTCATCTTCCAGATTAACCCACCTGGATGACTGAGAATCTTCACAGACATATTACTCATCTTCCTTCTCCTCCAACAGGATGTTCCAGCCAGAAAGGATGGGCAGCCTGGAGAAATACTTCTATTTGAGCTCTTTCTTCTTCGTGGGACCCATACTTGTATTGACCGAGCCGTGGGTTGGGGAGCTTTTCCTTTATGTAACAACAATTTGGACACAGTGGAGGGGAAGTTTAAATGTCCCCTTCTCAGAGGTCACTATGATGCTAAAATCGATAGATTCCAAAAAATTGAAAATCTGATTTCCTCTGATTTGGACCATTGGCTGTGCAATTTCTATTTTCAGGTTGGTATGAAGGAGTTTTAATCATCTACATGCACAGAGGCCTCTTAAGAGTACCTCTTCTGTACTTCCAACAAATGCTAGCAATGTGTTTAAACATAGTTTTAATGTGTATACTGTAGTTTCTATATATTTTAGGAATGAATGCAACATTCTTGAGAAACATGGATTCACATTTAAGATTGATGAGGAAAGGGAAGAGTTGATTTGCCTGAAGGTTCATTTTTCCCCCCTCTATGCTTCTCCTGGAGGAAGGGATTTTTCCCCAGAAATGAACACTCTCTTGAAATGTGTAGTGGCTAAATTTAGCTATAATGTAGTATTTAAAACTGCGAGACTTGAGAATCGCTTTCAATTTTGAACTTCAAAGTCAGCTTTGAGACCCATTGAGGCTTGTGGCTGTGGGGAGTAATTGAGTCGTTGGATTCACAACTTGATGGACAGTTGTGTTTTAAATTACTGTGCTGCACACTGAGAGCATTTAGGACAGGAATGATGTGAATTAAGGAGAAACTAATGACTGTGGGACCCCTGCAGTGGGAGTTCCCTGAGAATCCTAGATCGACACTTTTGATTGAACATTGGAGAATATGAGCAGAATAATTTTGCATATGGCTGACCTATTCATAGAACAGGACTCTTTCTTATCAGATAATTAAACTTCCACGGTATTCAAACGAACAGAAGGAATATGAGCCAGGTCTACCAGCTTCTTCAAATCGGCTTGCTTTTTCAAGTATTACGGAGGACAATGGTGTTTCAATGAAGGAAATAGCAGGCGGACTACAACATGATGAATTGAAAAGCCATTCAAGATGTTCTTTGTCATCCCTGCAAGGTTAGCTACTTCTTTCTTAATAAATATGTGCCTCCTTATACATGAGAGATTCATAATCTGTTTGGTCCCCAGGTCCCCATCTAGCCATTGGTTGGGGTTCAAACATTTCCAGCGACTTTGCATATATGAATATACCTGTACCCTTGCAGTCATTTTTAGCATATTATCATCTTAAGTGAATTCCACAGAGTTTGCTGTTTACTTACTACTAGAAACAGTGAACAAATTACATTAATGGAGTGCACATGTGCATGCACCATATCAGTTTCCACCATATTGATTTGTTGGTGCAGATGCATCAAAGGAGAAGAAACATGTGATTGACAGGTGATCATCATCTTGGCATAGTTCTTTAGGAAGTGCCATACATTATATGTGAAAAACCTACATTAACAAATATATCCACCACCCTACGAAGACATAACACAACAAAAACACTAAAGATTAATTTTCCGTATCATTGGTATTTATGTATTTATTTGGAGCCTTCTTGAAAGATATTATTAGCTATTAATATCCCCCATGGGTTTGTTTTCTAATACATCTTGGTGCTGTGCTACAGTATGCTGTTTCTGCTGGTGATGTGTTGCTAAGAGATTTAATAATGGGCAAACAAACACCACATGCGGTAATCCATTTCAAATTAAAAGTTTATTAAACACTAGCTTGATGACTTTCTGGCTATTTACAATTAAAGGAGCAAACCTTAGGGAACTGCAGAACATGTGACGAAACTTAGAGCTTTTCCATCTCCAACAGAACAAATGCATTTATGATCTGCAGCAAGCTGCTGATCATTGATAGATTCGAAAAACCCTTTATAGTTTCATAGGACATAACATAAAACTATGCTAAAGTGACACTAATCCTGGGACATGCAAGACAGAAAACTTAAGATCCTAAATGAGAATTGTGCTTTCAAAACCTCCTAGAATGTTCTAATAAGAACCAATTAACTGACAACAATGATGGGTTAGAAGACTGTTTAGTCAGTAATCTGAATACGTCTTGTGCCCTAGTTGCACCCATGCATGGGGCATTACTATGGATGATTAAATAATATGCCCTTCCTCATTCCAATCCTTTCTGCATGGGTAAATTTTGAAACAGAGGAGGAAGTGGTAGAAGGGGAAAAGGTAGTAAGTAGTAGAAAGAGCTGACCCTGGATGAACCCATTAAGAACCATATCTAAATTTAGGAGCAGATTGAATTTTGCTTGGAAAAGTTTGAGTGTTTCTTAGTGGGAGAGTTCATTTCCAACTCTCTTTTGTCCAGTATAAATGTAAGTGCAATTACAAATTATACTGTTATGTTCCTTCATTACATGGAGAAATCTACTTGTGCTAAGCATTATTCATTTATCTACCCCATCCCACAGGGTTACACTAGATTTACTTACTTACTTACTTACTTACTTACTTACTTACTTACTTACTTACTTACTTACTTACTTACTTACTTACTTACTTACTTACTTACTTGTTAACCACCCTATTTTTGTACTTGTACCACTGGGTGGTGTACAACAGATTGCTCAAATAAAGAATTTGCCCAAAAGAACAACCCCAACAATAAATCAAATAAAAAGGGATAAAACAGAACACCAAAAAGCAACACAATCTATTTCAAAAAGTAGATTGGCCCTCAGAGTCCTGACAATCTATTTTTGAAGATTTTAACTTGGAAATTATCTATCTATCTATCTATCTATCTATCTATCTATCTATCTATCTATCTATCTATCTATCTATCTATCTATCTATCTACCAACTTCCCTGTTAAAATCTTGTCCATTGTATTTATTCCATAGTGATGAGATTTATGTCCAGTTGATGTCATTTCATTAACATAGAAATTTGACTACCAAGCTCTCAATTAGCAAATTCTAACCAGGATGAGAAGCTAGATAGATCTGACTGTCACAGGGATATTACAAGTAGTTTATTCAATGAAGGTCAGAGCCTCTAAATGAAGACAGCTATTTTATAGCCATAAGATATTACAAGAAACTGGTTTGTTAATATATACAGTGTGCTGAGAAGCTTTGATCTCTATTGAAACACCCACACTGGAACTTGTTTACATAGTCAGCTTCTGTTGTCTCCCTCTTGAGTCTCCCACTGTATTTTCATTTTCTGCAATGGTCACTTTGAAATCCATCATAAAAATGAACAGTGTCTTGGGAGTCATAAATGTGCTCAGAAACGTATATTTCAGTAACAACATGCTACATGTATAAACAGTAAATGTAAACTGCCCTGTGAAGTTAAGCCAAGCATAGCAAATTATTTAAGCAAATGCTAACAATCATTAAGCCTGCCACTGATTTCAATGAAACTAAGAGAGTGGACCAGTTCATATCAAGATAACAACATATTTTCAAAGCAGACTTTCTGCTAAAGTCAGAGTATGCCCTGGACTAGTTTTGTACAGCAGTCTTGGTTGTGAAAAAGACATTGACAGCTTGTTCACACTTGGACATTCTCATGAGCTGGGGGTGGGGGAAAGATCCTTCTGCCTCTGAAGAGTAATATGATATTGAGAGGCTGAGTATCCTGTTTGAACAATCCATTTTGCATGTGTTCTCAAGTCCGAACACCTTTTGATCTCTGATTCACATTCCGTTAGGTGGTGCTGTGATCTGTCTGCCATGACATAAGCAGCATTATTGTCACATGCATCTCTCTGGTGTTCCTTCCTGTTGACATCTGAAAGCATTTAGATCCAATTAAACTGTAAGCAAAGCAAGGGAGCATTGGGGGGAGGGAGCACAAGACAAAATAAAGTGGATAATTTACTAGGAGATGGTTTCTCAAACTGTAGTAGGCACAGATGCTGTTCTCGTTTTATAAGTAAGCACACACACACAGCCCAATGTTGTACACTAGCTGCATGCATACAGGTACATTGGGTGTTGGGTGCAGCAGCATGTGTTTAGAAAGAGTTTCTCTTCACAGACCACTGACGTAAATGCTGAGAAGAGGGAGATGGTAGATCTATATGTGATTTGTACAGAGAGACATATACCATCTGGATTAGGCTGCTACTGTGGCACACATTTTAGGTGCAGTGCAGATTTCTTCTTCACTGCAAGAGTGGTAGGGATAGAGAGAAGGAAAGAATCTTTGCTAAACCAGGAGCACAACCGGAGAGTTGTGAAGATCTACCTGTCCTGTTCTTGTTTTTGTTCCATCCTGTTTTTCTGCTAGGCTGCAAGACTCATCCCATCCACCCACCCAGAGATTCATGTGTGCCCTTATGTTCAAAATGTGTTCCCATTTTTAAAGCATTTTTATTTAACACACACAATTTTACAGGGATTTTTATATTGACCAAACCCTGCCCTTTCCCCATTTATTTGGATATGTATCCAATGTTAGTTGTGTGCCCTTATGTTCAAAATGTGTTCCCATTTTCTAAGCATTTTTATTTAACACACACAATTTTGCAGGCGTTTTTATATTGACCAAACCCTGCATTTTTTGGGGGGGGGGGATATGTATCCAGCTTTAGTTTTGTGCACTTGAAAAAAATTTACCCAAGCCTTGGTGCATAGTCTCCTTTCTTCCTACCACCTTTTGTAAAGGCTTGCAAATATGGATTTCCAAATTTGGAAAGGTACAGTGGTACCTTGTATAAAGGAATTAACTCGTTCCAAATGGAATTCTGTTAATCAAATTTTCCTTTATAAAAATTTCCCATAGGAATACATTGGAAACGGAGTAATCCCTAATTGCGACCATTTTTATGTTGTACGGTTTTGCCCGATAGGTGATTCTGTTGAGCCAATTTCCCCTATCTCTGGAATTTTTTTATGTTGTACAGATATCATTTTATACAAACCATTTGTTATATGAGGGTCCACTGTATATATAAAATCGTACTAGGAGAAGGCAAGGGCAGCCAACTATTGTATCTGTCTCAGGTCTCACAAACCCTCTGGGTAGCTCTACTCCAACCACCATGAATTTACAATTTGGTATGACAAGAGAGGACAGAACAGTGCAGTGAAAAGTAGGTGAGATGTGGGTCTTTAAATATGCAATTAAGTAGGTTCCACACATAATTGTATTAGGGTTGCCATGCTAGCAGTATTCCATTCTCAGATTTCAGGGCCACAATCTGAGACGAAGGGATGGGTCATTGTGATTCCACGAGACTCAAGCCCAGTGAGAGGACAAAAGTAGGCAGGTACTGTTTATGTGTAAGGATCTTTGAGTTAGCTAAATTATCTCTAGCTCTAGTTGTGAATCGAGTTATGAATGGTACCCAGGATTTAAATTTGGCCCACATCTCACATTGAAAAAATCAAAGCACCCCTTCCTCTGTGATGCTTGTTATAAGATTCATCCCAGGCCTTGACCCAGAGAAACACAGTAATCCACTAAGATTTTAGCTGGTGCCCTGAGACCTTGCAGTACTAAAATTGTGCATAGGAAAAGAAAGAAAAGCTGGCTCCTACTCTGGAAGAAAGAATTACAGGAACATTCAGGGTAGCCAGACCTCAACCTCCCCCTGGTCTGAAATAGCGATGCAGGAGAAAAAATTCACCTCATTTTGAGCTTTTAAAAATAACAATTTCCACAAAGTTTCTAATTTCTCCATATTTCTCCTTGAGAGGAAAAACATTCAAATGTGGAAAATTCATCCAGAGCTATGAGTGCTTTAATCATGGTGTATTGAGTTATGTCTCTGTATGGGCATTATAAGTTCCCTTTCCTTTTGTTGTCTAAGCGATTCCTCACCTTTAACACATATATATAGGAACCAGTTTTCACATGGCATTGTTATGTTGACAAAAGCTCCATCTACAGAATTTAATCACTACAGAGTGGTGATTTTTCTTTTCACATTTTAGCAAATTTTGTAAGGATTTACCAGACATGCCTTTTAAAAAGCCTGAAAACTGGCAAATTCTTCCATTTCCTATTGGGAGGAAAAAACCCAACAATGCTAGGAAGGCAGTAAAAGAAAGGAAACCTAATATAAATTAGATTGACTCCATAAACGATGCCACAGAAGCCATTATTATGTAAGCAGAATGGGGCTATTGACAAGAGGACCTTTTTGGAGACTTAATTTATAGGGCTGATATAACTAGGGGGAAAGAGGACTTCATGGCACATGACAATAAGAAAGTCAGGTATAGTGCAAGAGGTAACCAGGTAGTGGTTCCCAAATGAAGGTCCCCAGATGTTGCTGGATTTTAACTTCCAGAAGCCCTAGCCAGTGTCCAAAAAAGTACTGAGGCTTCTGCCTCAACATGAGGCTTCACCCAGCTCCATTGTGTTTGGAAAATGATCTCTGCTGCAGCTGGAGGGAACCACTTGATGGACCAGCTAACGGCACCTTCTGAGAAGCTGTGGAGATGACAGCAGTGGCCAGTCTTGACAGGGAGGTTTCAGGAGATGAAGGGAGCTGGATCACAGTCTCTTCCTCCCCTGGTCTCACTTATTCACCTGTCCCATTTGGTTTCAGTAACTCATGTCTACTGGAGGAATAATAGTTCAGAGCTTGAAACAGTTGTGCAGATCTGTCATGGCAAATGTGTTTTGACGGAGCTCCTTTATAAAGGTCTGGCCCATCCCAAACCAATGCCGTCTGACAGTGCTTTGCTGTTCCCGGAGCAAAGAAACATGTGGAAGGAATTGTTCTTGTACATTTTGCAGCTTGTCATTTCCTCCACTGGGTGAACTTTGACCCCTCTAAGAGATTCTGACACCCATAAGGGAAGTATTCCCACTGTTGAAAAGGAAATGGGGAGGCAGTTTAATGCTGTGAGAGGTTTGGAACAATGTCTATCAAAAAGAAACTATGGGGAGGGGAGCAAGGATCAGTTCTTGAAATACTTCCAGCAGATTAGAGCTTTTATCATGACAGATGATTTGCTAACACATTGGAAATAAATTTTCTTTGCATATGTTTTCAGATTAGGAAAACACACATTTCCACACCCTCAGTGATGTCTTCTGTCAGTTATTTCACTAGGCAGATGAAGCCATGGACAAGTTTAAATCAAATGTGAGGGATCAAACAGAGCCCTGCAGAAAAAGCACTGAATGTTCCTCGTCTACCATTGAGATATTTTTTCCCTCAGCCCAATGTGTTTGCAATTACAAGGTGTGTGCGGAATGTACTGACAACTTCAGATTAGGGTTGGTGTTTCTGCGACGTTTTTACATCCTTGGCATTTTATTTGGCTATTTATACCCATAGGTTATGGCATTTCTTCCCTCTTTCCTTTCACACCAATATTGTTCACAACATCCCTTCTTAATAGAGATTCCTAAATTGCTTTTTTCCTGTTAATACGATTAAAAACATTTTATGGATCAAATGAACAAGGGTCTTAGACTTCCAGAAACTGAGGGAGGTGAAAGAATTTTTTCATACTAAGGTGAAACAGAAAACTGATAGTTCGGTTCATTCTGTTTCGGGCCCACCCTTGGTTCGGTTCAATTCAGGTTCATATGAATTTTTTTTAAAAAAATTGTACGAACCTGAACCGAGCCGAACTGGTTCAAGTCCAACTTACCAGCAGTGGCAGCAGGAGCTTTTTGAGGTGCTAGCTTCCCCATGCCTTGGGATTTTTAAATTTTTTAAATTTATTTTTCTAACACCAACCACATAGCCCCTGGGGCCAGGTCAGCCCTTGTTTTATTTATTTATTTATTTATTTATTTGTTTGTTTGTTTGTTTGTTTGTTTGTTTGTTTGTTTAAGAGCACCAACCATGCATCCCCAGGGGGCAGGTCGGTGCTTTTTTAAAAAATTGATCCCTTCTGTGGACAAGCCAGGTGGGAGAGCACTTTCTCAGATGGCTTGCTGGCGGCCCTGGTGGCCGCTGGCCCTGGGAGGGCTCCCTGCGGCTGCGGGAGCACTCTCCCGGCCGGCCTGTCTTTTGCTTCCCCCCTCCCAGAGCCAGTGCCTAGTGGCTGCTTGGTGCTAGCTTTGGGGGTGGGGAAGAGCTTTAAAAGTCCACTCCCCCATGGGGTAGGGGGAAGAGTGGGCTCTTTAAACTCTTTCCCCTCTCCCAGAGCCGGCACCCAGCGACTGCTTGGTGCTAGCTATGGGAGGGGGGAAGAGTTTTAAAAGTCCGGTCTCTCCCCATGGGGTGGGGTGGGGAGTGGGCTTTTAAAACTCTCCCCCCCCCCGAGCTAGTGTCCAGCACTGCTAGCAGCTGCTTGGTGCCAGCTTCAGGATGGGGGAAGATTTTAAAAAGGTCAGCTGCTAGGTGCTTGCTTCCCCTGCTGAGGGTGGCGGGAAATCTTTTCCATAGGAATGCATTGCTAATGCATTCCAATGGGAAAATGAAAAACAAAGTGGAACAAAGCGGAAATTTCTGCTCCGTTTTGTTTCAATTTTCCGTGATGGGTCAGTTCATTATTCGTTTTGTTCCCTAACGAAACGAATAACAAAAAACAAAATGAATAATAAATTTATTTCTTGCCCATCTCTAATTCCCACTGTTTGTAACAGTAGTGAACCCTCTCAGCTGTTAGGCTTCCACAGCATCCATTATGCAGAAGATACTGCTACAGAGTTTTCAGTTGCTGGTAATATTCCTTTTGCTGCACCGCAGAAGTACAGAAACTCTCAGAGAATAATAACTGCAAGTTCCACACAAGTCCACCCCTCTCTCATTAAATGGCACTTAAAATCTCTGTAATTTACTCAGAGACATACGTAGGAGAAAGACTAAAACTTTAAAGTTGCTTGCAATTTTAGATCTGTGTGTGCCACTTTCTTTATACACATGTACTTAGCTGTAGCTCAATTAAAAGACTTTTGCCCCGTGCCAGAAAAATGTCAGGTAAACGACAGATGCTTCCAAAGTTGGAATACTACAATAGATTAGGTATCCTCACAGGCCCCTTAGCATTTAGTCCTGGAGAGCCAGAAGACCTGTGAAAGGGCTTCTGAGGAAAATCTTGATCATAGACATATTATGATAGACAATCATTTAGGTTGTTATGTAAGAGCCTTGTGACACAGTGAGTAAACTGCTGTACTGCAGCTACAACTGTGCTCATCACCTGGGGTTCAATCCCAGGTAGCAGGATCAAGGTTCAATCAGCCTTCTATCCTTCTGAGGTCAGTAAAATGAGTACCCACCTTACTAGGGTGGGGAAAATGTATAGCCTGCAAAATTTAATTGTAAACTGCTCAGAGCGTGCTTTAAGCACTATGGGGCAGTATAAAAGCAGAACACGTATTTTTTAAAAAAATGTACAATAGAAACACGCATGTGCGTTATCCACTGATTCACTTATCCGTGGTCTGAAAATATTATTTTTTTAAAGAAAAACAAACAAACCCGAAAAACTATTTTCATCTGGATTACCAGAACTGGCCACTGGAGCTCCTGGCCATGGAGTTTCTCCCAGGGAGAGAAGGGATTGGGTGTTGTCTCACTTGTGTAGCCTGAGAAAAACTGCACAATCCCAAATTATCACCAGAAGGAAGGACTGGAGAATCACATCTGAGTACAATGTGTCGCCTGCATAATTAAACTGCCCAGAGAGTGCTTGAAGTGCTATGGGGAGATATATGTAAGCAGAACACTTTGCTTTACTTATCACCAGAAAACTCTGGGATCTTGCTACAATACAAGTTGGAGTTGCCTTAACTGCATCATCATCATCATCATCATCATCATCATCATCATCATCATCATCATCATCATCATCATCATCATCATCATAATTGCAGCATTATTAGGAACAGCATATATTCTATAAAGATATCTCCAGACATTGTAGGCTCTTAGAAGGAGCTCGATCATTGGAGAAGGCCAACTCCAGCTTAACACCTGTCAGCTGTGTTCTCAACAACAACAACAACAACAACAACAACAATGCCTTACACAATAAGTATGCTGTTAAAGATAGATAATAAGTTCCTCAGGTCTGAAATGATAATGCATACATTTACTGCATTGTTTGTGACTATGTTTTCTGCTATTTCTCTCCAGTGCCAGCCCATTCTACTCACTTCCATCATATCCTATGCTTTATGGGCACATTAGACATAAACCTTTCAGTTATGCAGGACTAGAAATTAGGTGAAGCTTGACTGGTGCTCGTATTCATACAGGGATATAAGACAATTGTGAAGTTCTATCACCTGAAAAACTCTTTAGAGAGATGACTTGATACTTACTAACTGATTTAGGAAGCAAATGCTGTAAAAATGTGGCAGACTTTTCTTCAATCTCATTATTTTCTTCCATTATATACAGCTTCAGTAGAGCCCTGGTTTCTGGCATGCAGCATCTTTCTTTCTATCTGCTGTATATGGGGTGTACATGTAATTACCTGATAAAACCCTGGAAGCTTCTCCCATCAATAATTCTGTACAGGCAGCCTTTCAAAAAGGTCCGTCAACGTATTCACCTGAAGAGTACCTTGTCTCCATTCTATACACCCCTGCAGATAGGCAGTCCTGGGATTTCAACAAATAATATGATTTTGTAATAGGCCTAGAGATGAACAAAGCACTGTTTCATTACATTTCATTGTTTAAAAAACATACTTTTGGGTGACTTTATGGAGAAATTTGCTAATCTTGGTAGGTTCTTAGGAAAAATGGAATTCTCAGCTAATTGTGCCTCCAAATTCAGTAGGCAGCACTGCTTTCAATATGGTACAATATACACTGTTCATTGTTGAAATCCCTAGAGATTATTGTGTGTGTTGTGTCATTACAGTCATTACCAACTCTTCGTGACTCCATATCCATGGAGTTTTCTTGGCAGGAATACTGGAGTGGTTTGCCAGTTCCTACTCCAGGCGCCTACAGCACCTGGTATTCCCTGGTGGTCTCCCATCCAAGTACTAACCAGGGCGGATCCTGCTTAGCTTCCGAAATCAGGCGAGATCGGATGTGTGTGCTTAGGGCATCTAAGATCTCTAGAGATTATTAGTCAGCACTATAATCCCTGGAGATGGAAACACAGATTACAAAAGGCTAAACATTTAAGTTCCTCTGATTGGATAGACAGCTATATAAATTGGACTTTTAACTATATTCAGTTAAAAACAACAATTTAGGAACAGATTTGTGAAGAAACATGTGAATATTTTTTAAAGAACGATAACTGTAGTGAAGACCATAACAATGTGCATCCAGGCCAACTCCTAATGTTTTGAAAACTCAATTGCACCTCTTTCAGGAAATGCACCACATCAGAGTCCCATGAAATCGATGGCTATCATGCAGCCAAATCTGAACCAGCTTTGATCTTAAAGGATTTTTAAAAAGTTATCAGACTGCAATTTGTGAAGCAGTCAAAGATATTAGAAACATTCTTTTGGTTGAAAACTAGATGAAGAAACCATGACCAGAAATATAAGACTGAAATCTTATAGACGCCAGAGGACTGAATCATTCCTTGTCCTTTGATAATTTGAAATCATCTTACGATTTCATAAAATTAGAGGCCTTGAGAACATATGGAAAATGACCAAATGTTGTGATCTTGAAATTGACTTACAAAACATCGGGCATAGCAGAGTAAACAATTGGATTTTTCTGTCCATGTCTTTAAAAGTAGAAATGTTTGTGCTTCATGAATGGTATAAAATTGTCCTTAAACTTTTCATTTTAATTACCGGTACAATTTGTAGTGCAGCTGTTCTATGCTTTCCATCATCTCTTAGTTGATAGGGCATCTAATTAGCACTTTATAGTATTTTGTGGTCAATTATAAAATGTTATAAAGAAGAGAGAATGCCATTTAGCAAAGATAAACTGCAACTCTTCTTTTTTTCTTGGTTTTTTTTTACAAACAATTTTACAAGCCACATTTCCTCTGTATTATGAAAAAAAAACACCCTATGATTAATTTTTTTTTAGTAGTCTGGTACTGCTAGATGTCTTTCTGATTGCTGGGCCTATTAAAAACTTCTCAAAGTAACATATAGGTTTAATTCCTCAACTCAAAGAAAAATTACCACATTGGAAGCATTTTCCATATTTCTTATATTTATGTGCACATGGAAAGAACAAAAAGAAAATCTGAGACAGAGGCAAAATCTCTTGTATTGCAAGTTTTAAATGTACCAACCTAAGGTTTGCTTAATTAGAACCTTGAGGCAATAAAGGAAGCCCTTTTTAAAAAAAATTCTGTGAATCTTAATATGCTAAATAATGCAAAGCTTCAACTCTTCAAGCATGAGACACACATCTGGCCGCTTAACATTTAAATTATAGAGAGAGTGTGTGTGTGTAAAAAATCCCTTCCACTTCTTTGGTATGAAAAAGGAAAGAGAAATGTATTACAACAAAATTTAATTTCATTTTAGATTTTCATCATGTGCAGCATTTGGGGCACAGGGGTGGCAAGCCTCTCTTTATTTTATTGATGGCACCTCTATTCTTTTTATTGATCTTTAGTTTAGGCTGCTCCTCACTGTTTATAGCCGCTGAAGTGTGTTCTACCAGGAAATCTATTTGGAGTTAAATATAATGAGTTCAGTGATACAGAAAATAAAGGAAAGAATACAAGCTCAAAAAACCAAGACAAGATAGGACAAAACAATACACAAAGACACACCAAAAATTAAAGCAGGATTTTTTTAAAAAATAATATTCATCCCATTTGTTTTCATCTTTAAATTTTCACTTAGGCAACCCAATCCATTCTGTATTAAGATTAAGAGAGGAGGAGGGAAGACTCAGGAATGTTAACATTGCAGTAGAACACAATAGCTGGTTTTCACTCCCATTAGTTTCTGTCACCAGTATCAAGCCCCAAGATAAGCTCAGTTTCTGATCCAGCAGAAAAATGAAGTGGAGAAATGCCCTTTCCAAACCCCGGACCTGTTGAATTGTTTTTCTATGTAGGAACCCACCAGCGCCCTATCCACCTTATCTTCACAGGTCCTTCTCTGGATACCTCTATGGGCTCATTTGTGTTTTAATGCCTTAGGTAGCTTCAGAGTGTGTCAGAAATTTGTTTTCTCCATAGGAACCTACCAGTGCCTTTATGGCCAATGGTCCAGCTATGGAGGATGCTCCCTAGAGAGGGTCACCTGGTCCAAGGAACTGCGTTGCTTTAAGGCGGAGTGGCCAAAGGTGCTCCTCCTGCAAGTCAATGTGCAGTGGTCGAAGGTAATTAGATTATTTAAGTGCAACCCCCCCAAAAAAAACCCCAACATAATTATTTTGTCCTTTTGATTAAAACAACAACAACAACAACAAATAATAATAATAATAATAATAATAATAATAATAATAATAATAATAATAATAATAATAATAATAATAATAATAATAATAATGTTCCTTTAATTTGTTGTGCTTTCACATTTTACTTTTGCTCTTGATGTGTGTTATTGAGAATGTTTGCCTTTGACAAACAAACAAACAAAAAGGAAGTGTAAAGAGATCAAGGCACTCCACCAAAAACATGGTCACGCAGATATTTTATTCCTCCAGAAGACAGAAAGGACTAGCAGTAACAGTAGTAGCAAAAAAGAAAAAGAAAAAGAAAAGACCGGAACAAAGGGAAAAGATGGGAAGGTAAAGAAAAGAGGGGAAAAGTGAAAAGGTCATGTTTAGCACAGAAAATGTGCTTGGTGAAAAATTAAATTTAAAAAATTTAGATAAGATACTGAGTTTTGTTTCCCTTATTTTCTTTACAAAATGCTGCTGCTGCTGCTGCTGCTACTACTGCTACTACTGCTACTACTGCTGCTGCTGCTGCTACTACTACTACTACTACTACTACTACTACTACTACTACTACTACTACTACTACTACTACTACTACTACTACTACTACTACTAATAATAATAATAATAATAATAATAATAATAATAATAATAATAATAATAATAATAATGTAGTTGATCAAATGGTCCACTGGAATTTGTGTCACAACTATCATCTGCCTGTAGCAAAGAACTGGTGGGATCATAAGCCTGGAAAAGTTATTGAAAATAAGCATGCAAAATTACTTTTGGACCCCTGAATACAGACAAACAGGGTTTTGGAGCATAATGCCCTTGATATTATGACTGTGGAGGGGGGGAAAGTGTGGATCATTGATATTGCTATACCAGGTGATAGTAGAGTCACTGAGAAACAACTTGAAAAAATTACCCGATTAGAGATGGGCACAAAACGAACAATTTTTCGTTTCTGTTTTCATTTTTTCATTTTGTTACGTAACGAAACAACAAATGAATTTTGTCTCCAAAATGAAACGAAACGAACAGAAACACCAGAAATTTTGTCATCCGTTTCGTTTTCGTTACGGCAATACATTGAACTGCTTTAAATGCTAAAAAAAAAAAATGAAATAAATGGTAACGAAATGGTAACAAAAAGAATGAAAACAAAAACGATTTTTTTGCAAAAATTCACAAAAACCCAGAAATGAACCGAAACGGACCCCCTAAACGACAAACGACAAATGAAACACCATTTTTTATTCGTGCCCATCTCTATACCTGATATCAGGATCTGAAAATTGAACTTCAGAGACTCTGACATAAACGCTGGGCGTGGTGCCTAAAGAGCTAAGCAAGTATTTAGTAGAAATTGGAGTTCCCAAAGTCATCATCAGTCAGCTGCAGAAAGCTACCTTACTGGGATCTGCTTGCATAATTCAAAGATACATGAGGTAGCCCTAAATGCTTGGGAAGTGTTGGACTAGTAATTTGTAATACAAAATCCAGGGTAGTTAATCTTGTCTGCTGTGATGATGATGATGATGATGATGATGATGAATGGCCAGAACTGGTTGTGGGGTAGGAATCACACACACACACACACACACAATAATTTTCCTCCACTAGCATGAAGTAAGTGAAGACTGACAACCCTTTTCTCTCCATCCTTCTCCTGAAAACCACCCTATATTCTTGTTTTGTGGTGCCATGGACATGAAATAAACAGCTGTGTCCCTCATGTGATCACCTTTCAGATTATCACAATTGATGTGAGAGCAAAGGAAATAACAAAGACTGTTAGTGATGGGAAAATGTAAAACTTCAAAATTGGGGCATGTACTTAGGAATTTGCCACCTCTGAACTTGTAAAGGCACACCATGCTGCAACCAGTTGAATGCTGCAGATTCCAAAATTAAACAAGTCAACAACATGCAAGCAAGAAAATGCATGATTTCTTCCTTTCATCCTAGCCATTGGATAGCCACATTGAATATATTTGTTTGATTGTGATCTTCAGTTTGTGAGATTTCTATGCAGGTTCAAGCTATACACAGCAAAACAGATTATATTCTTCAGGTGCAGGGTATACAAATCAAAACGATCCAGAGCTTGCTAATGGTGACTATTTAAGCAAGTGTTTTCAGAGGCATTCTTTTAATGGCACTTTTTACTTCCTTTGCTTAGGAAATGACCCATGCACACACAACTCTAGTTTTGCGGATAAGTGCTGTGATATCGTCCCAGTGAAGGAAATCCACGGAAAATACTGCAAAGTAAGGAATAAAGTATGATTTTTTAGAGAAATCTACTATCCATGTCTTGTCTTACACTGAAGGGTCCAAAAAAGCAGTCCTTCAGGTGGAGTTTTTTTATGCAGCTGGCAAGGTGGTGGTGAGGAAAACAGTGGATATTTTGTGAACTTAGCCTTGCCAATAAAACATTTTATGGCTTAGTGAGCACACTCTTCTGTACTACCAAAGACTTTGGCTAAATAAACCTCTTTACAACTCACCTGCCAATCTTTGAAGTAGTAATTGAATAGTTACTTTCTTTGCTGATTTTGCTGAATTTTATGGTTTACTGCTCTTTCTCACTTCAAGTTCTATACCTGCTCCCTTGAGAATACTGCTGGGGAGCCTGAAAGTCAGGGCAGGAGAGAAAATCAGTCACATGCTTTTCTAGGGGGAAAAAACAGGAAAAAAATTAAGAGTCCTATCAGTGTGGTTATATCTCAATTAGACATGGGCACGACTCGGTGAAATTGTCATTTCCGTTTTCGGTTGTCGTTTCCATTACGTAATGGAAATGGTAACGATAATTAAGCCGTCAGAACTCGAACTCAAACCGACGAAAGAAAAATTTGGTCAGGTTTTTCGTTGTCGTTCATGGCATCACGGCGATCGCACAATGCCATTGGCAAGCAAGCAGCACAGAAAAAAAGTTTTTAAAAGTAAAAAAAAAAACCCTGACTCCCGGCCAAAAAAGCAGGCGAACATATGCCTGTCTGAGGACACCTACCAGAGGGGTGGTTTGGGGGGGGTCCCCCGGCCTCCCCCCTCCTGTCCTGGGCTGCTTGCACCAGGCTGGGGGGGGTCATCCTTGTCGTCTCCAGACGGGTCCATGCCATGCGGTGGGGGGGGGATCCAAAATGGCGACCGCAATATTTATTTTTAAATCATGGTCCAAAAACCCACCAAAGCACAAAAGAAACATGTGAAAATTAGGTATTTTAAATGCCTAATTTTTATAGTACCAGCAGTGGGTTTTTATAGCAGTAAAAGGTTGCACTGATTTTATTTTATTTTATTTTATTTTATTTTATTTATTTTATTTTAGACCTGCCCATGTGGGCTGGGCATGGGATGGGACCATGCAAATTTTTTGAACCATTCCACCAACGGCATGGGCAGGTTTTGACTGACAGTTCTGAATGTCGCCCGCCCGCCCGCACCGCCACCCGCCTGCGGCCCACACCGCCACCCGCCCACTCGCCCGCCTGTGGCCACCGGCCACCCGCTCGCCCACCCGCGCCTCCCCCCTGCCTCTGTCGCCGCCCGCCCATGGCCCCCTGACACCGCCGCCCGCCCGCACCTCCCCACCCGCCGCCTGGGCCCCCCGCCACACCTGCCGCCTAGGATGCAAAATGGGGGGTGCAATGTGATTTTGCCTTTAGTCTTTTAGCGGGGAGAGTCTTCTCTTACTCTCCAGTCCCAAAGATATGCTGGAAACTGTGGAAATCAGCTCAGCCCAGGTCTGTGTTAAGGATCTCTCTCCCCCCCTCCCGCGGTTTGGAAACCTTGCTCTCCAAACATAAACCAAGCCCAGAGGGACGAACTACCCGCCCTGGGTATATGGAGCAACTAACCGCGCATGCAACAGGAAGTTGGGGTGCATTCCTGTTGTGGGACTTCAGCCCCCAGAATTCTGAAACCTGGAAAAGGAAGGATCCCAAACTGGGCTGCGTGCAGGGGAGGGTGAGGGGGCAGGTGTGAGGGACGGTGTGGCAAAGAGGGGTCCCCGGGACACTTCCTGATCCACAGACACATAGAGAGTCCCAGTTCAGCTCCGCGCCAACTGGACTACACAGCCAGGGGAGCAGGTGGATGACACGCTTGTGGGTCACATTTCCCCCTTGTAAGCGCTGGCATCGGTGAAGAGGCGCCACGATTACATCCCGCAGAGCCTGGACTATGTTGCCTTGATCTCTCTCTCTCTCTCTCTCTCTCTCTCTCTCTCTCTCTCTCTCTCTCTCTCACACACACACACACACACACACACACACACACACACACACACACACACACACACACACACACACACACACACACACCTTGGCGGAGGGACAACGCCGAAGGCACAGACCTGCGTGGAACTCGGAGGAGGGGACGCCAAATGTGCACGCAGCGGGCACACGCGCGCAGCACGGCATGAGTGCCATCCGAGTTCAAGAGGCTTGCTGCAAGCACATTTTGAAATGGATTGGAAGGCAATGAGCAGCGGCGGGTTGAAATAAAGAAGTAAAACCCCGTGGTGGGAAGCGGTAGAGAGGAAGAAAAAGGCCCATTTCTCCTCCCAACTCTCCCCACCCCCCACCCCGAAGGACTGTATGTGTCGGGTGGATCAGGAAGCGCTCCGGGAATAAAAGGTGCCACCTCCCTTCGTCTCTCCAGGAAGGAAGGCACGCTTCTCCTGCCACCTCGGAACTCCTTAAAAAAGGACCAAGCGCTAGAGTCCCAGATCCAGGGACTGCAAGGGTTCTCCCCCTTCCTCCAGGCTACCAGCCTGCCTGCCCACCTAGCGCCTGCCCTGATTGCGGGACGCCCCCATACTCCCTGGGACGTCAAATCGCACTAAATTACGGTGGAAACGACAAATGACAAACGACAAACGGAAATGACAAATTTTTGAAAATTTCCTCGACAAACGGAAACGACCCGAAACGGACCCGTCCCGACAAATGACAACTTGAAAAGTAATTTTTTCTGGTCATGCCCGTCTCTAATCTCAATCCAAAGACATGCATGTTAATTTTCAAAACACTACTTTCTATTTACCAAATGAATGATTGCACCCACTGTTGTTGTTGTTGGCATTTGTTGTCGTCACCTCCGACTTATGGAGGTCCTATGAATGAGCAATCTCTGAAATGTCGTGCCTAGAAATGGTCACAAAAAGGAAATATAATGTTTTGTTTTGCTTTGTTTTGCTTTGTTTCAGTCTTCCTTTCGTTTAGTTTCGTTAATAATGGATTTTTAAAAGAATTTTCATCATGAAACAAAATGCTTTGTAAGGCTATAAATAATGGGGACCTTTCCTTTTTTTTTATTTAACAGGGAGCCCACTGCCCCAAAGACCCTCAAACCTTCCAATTTGCTTTCAAGCAAAGACCCCCTGTAAATAAGCTAGAAGCCTAATAGCTAGCTGCTGCATAGAGAGATTGGGGAGATAAACACACCTGATCTGCGGCATGGTGAGGGAAGGAAAGAAAATATTTAAAATATAACCTCCACATTTCTACTTAAAAAGGAAAGGAAAACAATCAGTTTAAGTCAACTTGCAGACACAGCCAGCAAAGGGTACAGCTCAGCTCCTGGATTAGTTTGAGGCAGATCAAAATTGGAGATAAGCTATCTCAACAGCTGAGGCACAGGAAGAAAGGAAATCAAATCAAATCAATCACTTTATGAAATAAACCTTCAGATCTCAAGATGGCTGGATCAAGAGGCCAGGATGAATTATTTCATTTCTGAAACAAAACAAAAATTCATTGCTGTTAGCTGTTTTGTTTCATTTCATAGTTTCATAAGCTTATAAAATGACAAAATAGCATGCTGGTTTTCATAAGTTGCCAATCCCTAGTCCTTTCCTCAATAGCAGCACCCCCCCCCCCCCCGGTTTCATAAACATTAGAGCTTCCTTTAGGACAGGCATGTCCAAACTTTGGCCCTCCTGATGTTTTGGGCCACAACTCCCAGAATTCCAAGCCTGTATTTCCAATGGCAAAGGACTGTGGGAGTTGTGGTCCAAAACATCTGGAGGGCTGAAGTTTGGACATGCCTGCTTTAGGAAGTCAATCCATCTTGGTTTGGGGCTTCCTTTTTTATGCTTCCTTTACCTATTCCCAGCATTTTTTTTTTGCCTTTTCCAACAAATCTTGCCTTATTAGGATGTGTCCAAGGCAGGAGAGCCTCAGTTTTATCACTTTTACTTCCAGAGACAGTCGAGGCTTGATTGGATCTAGAAGCCGTTTTGTCTTTCTCCCAGTCCAGAGTATCTACAAAGCTCTCCTCCAGAGCCATATTTGAAATGAATCATTTTTTTTTCCTATTGGCCTTTTTTAAAAAAAGTCCAGCTTCCCCATCTATACACAAGGATCAGGAATACTAGTGAGGATGACCTTGGCCTTTGTCTCCAGTGACACATCCTAACCCTTGATGATCTTTTCTAGAGATGGGCACGAAACAGAAAAAATGGTGTTTCGGTTTTTCATTTGTCGTTGAGAGGTCTGTTTCAGTTCGTTTCCATTTGTCGCGAATTTTTGGAAAAATTTCGTTACCGTTTTTCGTTTTTTCGTTTGTCGTGTCTACCCGCTTTTTGCGCGATTTTTAAAGCATTTCCATGCGCAGGCATCCCCCAACGCCCCAGACCAGAGGGAAAACACTAACAAAAATGGATGCTGGCAGAGACACAGTATAGACTAGGTATGCAGGGAGGCTGCAAAGGCAGCTGTGGGCGTTGCCGAGGGGCAAGGCAGCCGCAGAGTGACTGCACTGTGGGGCAGGGGAGGGTACTCACCGAGAGGTACGCAGCATGCACGCACACAGGGAGGCTGCAGGACTGAAGCTAGAGTCGCAGAGACAGCAATCCCACTCTAACTCCCAGCAGAGACTGCAAGGAGGACGGGGGCTGCCAGAGCTTTTTATGCCTTCTGTGGCTGCCAGACCTGCCCGCCCAGTCTGCAACCTGGGCATGCTATTGGTTGAACATGATCCCATCACATGGCTTGCCTCCATTTTGTGGCTGGTGGTGACATTCTTTTTAAAGGGAAAAGAAAAATACATCACAATGGGAGAAACACAAAACAAACGTTTTAAGGACCCCAACCCCCCTGGTAGGTATTATCAGACAATATAAATAATTATCACTGTGTTTTTACAGATGTCCAGGGCGTTTTTTAACGTTTAAAACAGCCCATTTCATTGCGCATTGCCATTAACGGAAACGAAACGTAATGACCACAATTTTCGTGGTTCTGTTCGTTTCGTTGCATTTTCATCACAATTTTCGTTTGTCGTTTTGTTACGTAACGGAAATGACAAACGGTAATGGAAACGAAAAAATGTTCGTTCCGTGCCCATCTCTAATCTTTTCTAATTCCTCCCTTGCTGCTCTTCCTAGTCTCAGTCTTCTAAAATCTTGGCTGCTG
This sequence comes from Phrynocephalus guinanensis, assembly GCA_037367245.1. Classification (NCBI taxonomy): domain Eukaryota; kingdom Metazoa; phylum Chordata; class Lepidosauria; order Squamata; family Agamidae; genus Phrynocephalus; species Phrynocephalus guinanensis. Next base: position 85,326,894 of record CM074739.1, read on the forward strand.
TCTCCACCTGTTTCAGTTTCAATATTTTCATTCCTAACTGTGAATGAAAAGATGCCTAACATAACCAGATGTTACACTGATCAGGGGATTGGACTTGATGTCCTTATACTTTGGATTCCATTAGTCTATTATTTCAGAGCACATTCTGAGACACATCCTGTGTTTTTTTTTAAGATGGACCCCCCTAAGGGAGACGTGGAAGGGATGAATTTAATTACTCACAAGTCATTCTTCTAAGAATAAAGGAGGCCTTGGCCAATCTGTTATTCTCCCCCACTTAAAGTCATATGTAAGACTTTGTGGAGGCATCAGCCAATCCTAGTAACTCTGTGGTTAGTTATAGGAACCTACAGTGGTACCTTGTATAAAGGAATTAATTCATTCCAAATGAAATTATGTTAAGCAAATTTTCCTTTATACAAATTTCCCATAGGAATGCATTGAAAATGCAGTAATCCCATTTTTATGTTGTACAGATTCGCCCCATAGACAATTATGTTAAGCACATTTCCCCTATCTCAGGAATGTTTTATGCTGTACAGATTTTACGTTATACAAACTGTTTGTTATACAAGGGTCCACTGTATAGAAAAATACTTCACCTTTATAAATCCTTTCATGAAAAACATGCTTGGGTCTTTGCAGGACTGATGAGGTACCATTTCCCAGGGAGGCTATGCTGATTTTTTGTTTTCCTCGCAGCAAGTAAAATATTTTCTAAGGATAAGACTTGGAATGATTGTGCTTTATTTTTTTAAAGTTACTGAGGCCCCTTAAAACTTTTAACACGATTGCCTTATAATACTAGAAACATATTTAATTGTTTATTTAATAGCAATTTATTTTCTTTTCTTTAAAAAAATATGTTGAGCACTGCCTTGTGTCCCGGTTTCAGAAGAAAAATGTTATAAATCTATCAAACAAATAAATCCAGCTCTTACAATGCAAACCATATCCCATGCTGATCAAAGCCACTGTGTCATGTATATTTTCATGCTTATTATACCGGGTAATATTCTAATGCTAGTGTCAAGGGGGAGAGCAACCCCATTGAATGAATTACTGGATGTGAATCCCATTGAGTTCATGGGTCTACTGTAGCTGAGACTAGCAAATGTTTACTTTCCACTATCTTGTTGCTCTTTGAGGTAACATAATATTACTTCCACAAATGAAATAGTATTGCAGTAATTTATTTGTTTTGTTTGTTTTTGAGTATTTTTACCCTGCCTTTCTCCTTGGAAAAGGATCTATGGCGGCCTAGTAATAGTAATTGTTGGTTTTTGTAATTCTATTTTTTAAAACATTTCAGTTGTTTATATTGACATTCATTGGGCATGTCAAATGCTTGGAGAGATATCATTAAAAGTAGATCAGTCCTATACACATTAACAACTCTTTAAAGCAAGTTTAAAGAGTTCAATGGGGCTTACTCCCAGGTATATGGCATTGGATTGTGAAGGAGTACAGTGGAATTTCAGTATATTTATTTTTTTGTTTGAGTCCTGTCTACATATTTTTTCATCTAAAAGGTTAGCATTTTGAGAAGCAGTGGCATACATTGCCACTTATGTCTCCGCTTAATCACTGTTGGTTTTCTTCTGATGTTTTGTTGGACTGTAAAGCACTGCAAGGACATCTTATTTGATGTTGTTCAGAGTCTTCTGCTATGTTTAATTAAGTTATTAATGTTTTAATAAGTGCTTATAAGCACTAAGTGCTTATACCCCTGCCATCATGGTGAGACACTAAATGTTTCCTGGAGCCACACCCTCAGGTCTTTGACTTGAGTCATACGCATGACCAAACATAACCCAGTAGAGTCCTTTTATGACCCACTTTAATGTTGTTTAAGATATTTTCTACTTTGAACAGCACTATAATTCTAATTCATGCAAAACAAGTTAAGTTTCCATATGATGAAGTCAAAACAAGTAGGATCTTATTCTCTCTTGATTCAGGATATTTTGGGCAGGGAGATGTTGATGAATCATGCTTACAAAGACCAGCATGGAACAATACAAGTGAATACTAACTTCCTGTTTCTTTGGTAGTTGTCAAGTAAAACCTGGATGCTGCATTGTGAATGTAACTGGATTACTTTCAATATATTCCATCATTCTCCAAAGAAACATTCGAAATAGGAATTATAAAATCTCCAGATCATTAGTTTGTCTACTTTATGTTCCCTTTTTATGATCATTATTTCAGCTGAATTCAAACCATGGGCTTGGCCAGAGAAGACCTGAGATGGAGCAAAAAAACGAGGAAGCTTTACATGATACATCATATATAGAGGAGTTGGAGAAACATAGACTCTCTGTATGGTGAGCAATATTTCAGAGTTGGTGTTCTGTTTACTCATGGAGAAACATGCAAAATGTGTCAGGGAGGGTGAAAATAGAGGCAACACTATCTAAGAGAATATGACAGTTGAAACGAGTGGTGATTTAGTACCAGAGCTGTTCATCATTTCTAGAATCAGAAAATACATTTCATTTCCTCTGTTGCTGGAAGTGATGCCGTTTGAATAAGCCATAAAATGAGTTCCTGGCCATTTGTGGTTATTAAAGACCCCCCAGGCACGTTTTTGAAAACAGTCACTGCTACAGTAGCAGTTCTAGCCCTAGTATTCTTGCCAAATCCTATTCCGCCTGCCTCAGTTTTGCCAGAGATTTTCAGTAAGATAGAACATATAGCCTTCACTCACTCTCCTTCTGCCTGACCCTGAAATGCTTGCTCCACCTCTTAGGAAGTCATACTCTATTCAAAGCTGACAATTTATCCAACAAAAGCTCTTTCCTGGATTTAAAAAAGAGGACAGGAATACTAAGAAATATGTGATGGCACATGTTGCACAATGAGGTATCTATATCCTTATTTTTCCAGATAGAAGTACCAAACATTCTCCTCTGTTCTTTTTAGATGCCTAGTTTAATAGACATGAGGAACATGGTTGTTTAGCCAGTTACAACAATTACTACACCTGAGTTGTCACTTTCCTTCTCACTAACCCAGAGTTTTGTTGATTTCTGGCCCACCCTGGATTCACTTTGTAGTCCAAAGCAGCTGTTTGAATACATGAGGTGGTAGTACCGATTTGTGGCCTTTTTGAACCCGGCCTTAGTTGAGTAACTTGCTGGCTGAGCCAGCTGTTAATAGCTGCTGCTCCTGCAGCAGACGTTTGCATATTCCAGCCTTGTTTCAGGAGGACAACAAAGACCTGAACTTGTACTGTATATACTCAAGTATAAGCCTACCCGAATATAAGCCAAGGCACCTGATTCCCCCCCCCCCAAAAAACTGGGAAAACTTGTTGACTCAAGTATAAGCCTAGGGTGCCTTCCTCAACGGGCAGGACTTGGCCTCCACCACCCTTTCCAAACTGGTTGAGCACTCTGGAGCTGGCGGAATGGGCAGGACTAGTCTTCCACCACTTTCACCAAGCACTCGGGAGGCAGTGGAAGTGCAATAACTATATTCACTGAAATATAAACCAAGGACATTTTTTTCCAGCCAAAAATAAGGGCTGAAAAACTAGGCTTATATTCAAGTATATACAGTATAGGGTAACAGCCACATGTTAATTGCAAGGCACATGTTTCATGTAGGGATCATTCCAGGGGCGGTCCTCAGTGTCTAAAATTGACAAAAGATTAGATGGCAAGTAATGGAAGAAAATCATTTGTCCAACATTCCTGGAGAGCTGCTTCTAATCAAAGTGGATAATGTATTGCAGATTTTTGAATTAATGGTAAAATTCCTTTTTGTGGTCGATGTACAGAGACTCACAGAGGATAATAGTAAGTTCCATATAGTCCCCCTCTTTCTCATAGAATGGTGCCTAAAGTATTACATTTAGAGGATAAATAATAAAAGCATTTATTTTCTCATAGGTGCTTGAAATTGCACACTTGTGTATGCTGCTTTCTTTACTGCATGCTTAACTTCCAACTAAACAGATCAACAGCAAACAAACAACTCTGTTTTCACCTGAGGAAAGCAAGGAAAAAGAACACTTGGGGTTATCTTTGAATTCTTAGGCTGGAAGGAAATATTAGTGCTGAATAGACAATCATTCTCAGCTTAGAAAAAGTCCTTCCATCACACAAACTACATAGAGCATGCAAGGTTGTAAATAAAACTCCAGCATAATGCTGGCTTAGACAGACAAATGGTTTGTCCTGGTTGAAGGCAATTTCTTATTTTATTTATTTATTTATTTATTTTTGTATTTATGTCCCGCTTATCTACTACATGTAGTACTCTAAGCGGCTAACAAGGGCAATTAATGCTGAATCAAATACAATAGAATACATAGAAACATCACATATAAAGCAAAATAACATAAACAATGGGACAACATACCATATAAAAACCTACTACATCCCAGCATGTAGAGGAATAGGTCCTAACAGATAAAATTAAAGTAAGAGGCTCCTAAAACAATCAGAGCTAATAACAAGAGCAACGAGAGCAATAACGATGGCGGGAGGAAAAAAAAAGAATAAAGAAAAACTAAGGATCGCCGAAGGCCTCTCGAAACAGAAAAGTTTTTAAAGCTTTCCGAAAGGCCTGCAGGGACTCTGCAGAGCGCACTTCGCTGGGGATGGAATTCCATAAGGAAGGGGCTGCCACTGAGAAGGCCCGGTTCCGAGTGATCGTCTTCCGGGCCTCTCGTGGGGTGGCAACCCGCAGCGAGTGCGCTTGCACCTGCCGAACAGGACGGGTCGAGGTGGATCGCTGGACGATACGCTCTGTCAGGTAGTCCGGTCCCAAGCCATGGAGGGTTTTATAAACTAAAACCAAGACCTTGAATCTAATCCGGGCTGCAACAGGCAACCAGGGCAGGCGGGCCAGAACTGGGGTGATGTGGTCATAACGACGCACACCAACCACCAGTCTGGCCGCCGCATTCTGTACCCGCTGCAGGCGCCGGAGAAGAGTCAAGGGCAACCCCATGTAGAGCGCGTTGCAGTAGTCCAGTCTCGAGATCACCAGCGCTTGGACCACTGTTCTCAGAGAGTCAACATCCAGGTACGGGCGGATCTGGGCGATCTGACGAAGATGGTAATAGGCGACCCTGGTTACCGACGCCACCTGCGCCTCCATGGTCAGCGCCGGGTCCAGGACCACGCCCAGATTCCGCACCCTCTCCACTGGCCGGAGGGAGACCCCCCCAGGCAGGGAAGAGGGCCACCATACCCAGATGGTGAGCTCCCAAAGAACATAACCTCCGTCTTCTCGGGGTTGAGCTTAAGCCTGTTCGCCCCGGTCCAAGTCAGCACGGCGTCCAGGCACTCATCAAGGATCCACACAGCTTCCACTGCAGAGGTGGAAAAGGAGAGATAGAGCTGCGTGTCATCAGCGTACTGATGACAGCAGACTCCAAATCTCCTAATGACCCCAGCCAGCGGCCTTACGTAGATGTTAAATAGCATGGGGGACAGCGACGACCCCTGTGGAACCCAACAAGGGAGCATCCAAGGAGCCGATAACTCCCCCCCATGCAGGACGTACTAAGGACGGTCCTCCAGGAAGGATCGGAGCCAACTGTGAGCAGTGCCTCCGATTCCAACCTCAGAGATCCGATCCAACAGGATACCGTGGTCAACGGTATCAAAGGCCGCTGACAAATCCAGGAGAACCAACAGGGTAGAGCAACCCCTGTCAGCCGCCCGGATTAGGTCATCTTGCAGCGCGACCAAAGCTGTTTCGGTCCCCCGACGAGGCCTGAACCCAGACTGGCAAGGATCGAGGCACTGCCGATCCTCCAGGTACGACCGCAGCCGGACCGCCGCCACCCTCTCGATCACCTTACCCATGAACGGGACATTAGCAATTGGACGATAGTTGACTAAATCGTCTGGACATAGGCCTGGTTTTTTGAGAATGGGCTTCACCACCGTCTCCTTCAAACGGGAGGGATAAACCCCCTCGCCGAAGGAGGCGGTGGCAATAGCCGAAGCCCATTCGGCCATGGTCCCGCTGGCAGCTTTTATAAGCCAGGCAGGGCAGGGATCGAAAGGGGTGGTTGCCGGCCGGCAGCAAGCCATAGCCTTGGAGGCCTCGGCAGCGGAAACAGGCCCAAGCGCATCCAACCGAGGCGACGAAGGCGGACCAGCAGCTGGGGATGCCGGGACAGTTCCACTGCAACCGGAGTCGAAGCCGGCCCGGATGGCCTCAATCTTTGATCGAAAAAAGGCTGCAAAATTCTCACTACTGAAATCAGTAGGAGGAGGCCTGGCCAGACTAGGACTGGTGAGGTCCCGAACCACCCGGAAGAGCTCCCCCTGGGAGCTCTATCCCCGAACAGCCCATCTCTAACCTGCCTGCATAGCACATAGCTGTACTGTTGTTGTACCAAGATACAGCATCTGGGTGATCTCTATACACCATTCTTCCCCATTTTGTGTCACACAAAAACCAGGAGGAAAATTTCAGTCATTACATTGGGTCTCCCAAAGATGGTCTACCCAAAGGCATTTGTCATCCTTGACTAATGGCCATGCTGGGTATGGCCAATGGGACTTGTGGGGTGAAGCATCTGGAGAGACTAATGCTGAGGAAAGCAGCTACTTTTCTGCTGTTTATCTTCTTCACTTTTTGCCACCCTCTGACTTCTTTTCAAGTTGTCTCTGAAAGGCTGTTCCTTTCTCTGATCCTAGACTTGTCTCTATTAGGCTATATTCCTTTTAATATATTATGTTAGATGATTGGGGACCAAAAGAAGAGAATTAATGGGTCTTTAGGTCTAGGGGCTTTTTAGCTTTCTATAAACATCAGAGATTCAGATACTCTGAGATGCAATCTGAGCAATTTCCTTGATCTTTTACTGGAGCTGGTAAATCGTTTATTGGGGTAGACTTTTTACAAAATCCTGGTTTTTTAAAAACCCCATAAAGTCTATTTATCATAAAATACTGTGCTACCAGCCATCTTCAAAGTTATGTATGAACTGCATTAATTATCAGCTAACAGTCGCCTTGAAAATAATTTAGACTTTTCCAGTATCCTGGCGCCTCTTTATCTTTGCTTTATATAAAAAAAAAAATGGAACACAGGAGCCAAGCAGTACATGTGTGTTTTAAGATACGGGTGATATGTGTATGTGTGTGTCTGTACGTAAATATATGGTAGTAACTGCAAGAAGCACTATCCTTATTGTGACCAGAATGTGCCTCGTTAATTCCATTACGCATAGTTTGCTTTCAGATTTATAAGGCACACAGGCCCAATGGGACAAATTCTAATACTTAATGAAATGAGTGACCATTGAAAAATTACTTCCATGATGGGAAATGTGGATGCACATCATCACATGTAATCTTGTATGTTTGTCACATCCTGTTGTCCATATACAGGCAGAGAGAGAGAGAGAGAAAATCCACCATATGATGAGACCAACTTCATGGGGCTTTCACTCCTTTTTTGTTAGAAAATGCAAGCAGACTTCTAGGAATTTTTCATGGGTGCTGGCAAATTACTGTATTATGAAAATACAGTAACCTCTGTTTGTTCCCCACAAGAGCGTGTATGGGGGAAATCATAATATCCTTCACAGAATAATCACATCAAATTATGCATTTCAGATTAATGGTTTATTGGGTATATGTAGCACTGCTACCCAACAGGCATATTTTTTCAAATTTCCATAAATCACTATAGATATAATCAAGCACATAGTCATTCACACAACATGGCATACAATTGATAATGCTTATGGAGATGTTCTAGTTTACAGTGATTTAGCTTTCAGAGTTACACTTTTTTCATAGTAGTACAACAGGATTTCAACCAGTAGATCACCTAAGACTTTGCTTTACTTTACTTTATTTGAGACTTATTATACCGCCAGCTTGTATAAAAAACAACCCATGGCGGTTAACAAAGAACAAGTACAATAAAGAAATAAACAAAAATAAACAGGCCCAAAGGACAATACAATAGCTCCAATACTGATTGCCAGAGTATAAAGCCATTTTAATATTAATAAACAACAATTATTAATTGTATGCTGTTAAGTCAACAGCAATCCTGTGGTGTTACATCACCAGGGTAACTATTTCCAGGGTTTCTCCAGTAGAGAATACAGTACTCAGATGTAGTTTTATATGCCTTCCCTCTGGGGACGTTGCAGGGCTGTGCAGCTTTTCCAAGGACAGACAGGCTGACTCTCCTCACAGGAAATATGCAGTGAGGAATAATTCCTATCACCTCTTTTCTCAGCCAGATGCCTAATTCAAAAAGCTATCCAGATAGTCCAATTTGAATATTAGCCTACTATGTAAAAACAAAACTGAAAAAACCCACACCCAAGAATTATACTTTAAAAATAAATGTTTCACCTGCTTTGCTTGGTGGGAAAACAAATGTTAGAGCTTGAGGTAAAGCAAGAGTTAATTGTAAGCATGGCAGCGTAGCCACGTTGTTTTTAATAAAAACAATAAACTTCTCTTTTTTATAACACACAAGTGATTTGACATTGAAATAAATGCAGATGCTTCTTTGCACAGTGTATTCCCTGTTGTGCTTTCTTAAACACCTTCACATATGGTTTGCCTCATTCCTGTGAAACGGCTTGTTGTTTATGTCATACAAACAGAACAGATTGATTTTTACACTGAGTAAGTAAGGAGCAGAATGAATTATCCATTGGAAGCAAATCATTGCCTGTGCATTTGGAATATTTGAAATTAATTTTGACTGCTTGGAAAAAATTCTTATGATGATTCACCCTGAGCCCTCTTTTACATTTAATTTCAGTTGTCTAACCTTTTTTTTTAAATTTCAGTTACACTTGCCGGCATAACTCAGACAGGAGCATAGACCTTGTTATTTGGATAGCTTTTGGTGCTGTTTTATTTGAATCCAAATTGTGGCATCCACATGCATGTTGACTTAGAGTGACCCATCATGCTCCATTTAAAGCTGCCCTGCACCTTTTGGCACAGGGCTAGGACTACAGGGGTTTTGGTGTGATTCAGAGCAGTCTTAATCGGTTCATTGTGTAGCTCATTTTGATGGTTAGTTTGAACCCAAGGTCAGCATAAGCCTTTCCTAGTGTGTATTTCAAATGTCTGTTCTGCCCTTAACTTGCAGCAATAAGACAAAAACAGGAACACCAATTGCCTGTAAAATCAATGTAAAAAATGTCAAAGGATTCTAACCTGTATTTCAATTTCACTTCACTTCACAAATAGTCACTTGTCAGCATTTCCACTGTTGCGCAAATCATGCATAAAAATGACAACTATGAGAATAAGTGATTGGATTTCCTTTTGGTGTTATAGAAATGGTCCACAACTACTGCTGTTTTTTTTATAACAAAGCCTTCATTTGTAACACTAACTCAGTGCTCAGGGGTTAAATGGCATTGGCTGTACTGCAGCCAAAACTGTGCTTATGACCTGGGGCTGAATCCCAAGTAGCTGGCAAAAGGTTCATTCAGCCTTCCATCCTTCTGAGGGTTACAAAATGAGTGCCCTGCTTGCTGGGGAGGTGGGCAATATGTAACCTGCATAATTAACTTTATGGACTGTCCAGAAAGTGGTTTAAGCGCTATGTATATAAACAGCAAGGTTTTCAGTTTAACAGTAATACTGCCTTGCTCTCCACCATGTAAAGCATTTTATGGATTGTCCTATATCAGTGTTGGCAAATCTATGGCACAGGTGCCAAACTTGGCATGTGGAGCCCTTTCTGTGGGCATGCAATATCGCCCCCTCACAGCCACTGCACTTCCCCCTCTGCTTGGAACATGCCACTATGCTCCATGCAGAGAGCAGGGCAAAGGGGAGGCAGCAGTTTGTGGGTTTCCTCCTAGCCCCAGTTTACTCTCCATCCATGCTGCTCTTGGCACCCCAAAAGCCTCATGGCTGGAGAGTAAACTGGAGCTATGAAGGACCCCACAAACCATTGCCTTCCCTTCACCCAGCTCTGTTCGCGGAGCCATTTTGGTGGTCTCGAAGGAGCTCCATGAAGAGAGCTGAGTGAAGGGGTGACAGCGGTTTGTGGGCTCCTTCGTAGCCTCCAATTTGGGATGCCACTCTGAGCATCCCAAATGCATCAAGACTGGAGAGTAAAATGGGGCTATAAAGGAACCCACAAACCACTGCCTCCTCTTCACCTGGTTCTCTTCATGGAGCCATTTCGGCAGTCTCAAAATGGCTCCGTAAAGAGAGCCAGGTGAAAGAGAGGCAGCAGTTTGTGGGCTTCTTCATAGCCCCAGTTAACTCTCCAGCCACACTGGTTTTGGGATTTCCAGAGTGGTGTGGCTGGAGAGTAAACGGAGGCTATGAAGGAGCCCACAAGCCGCTGCCACTCCCACCTGGCTCTCCCAATGGTGTAGCACCCCATCCGCCTCTCTGTGCAATGCAGAGAAGCAGGTGGGGTGCTAGTCTTTGGGAAAGTGAGGATCAAAGAGCTGTTTTTTGAATTTCTGGCAGCCACAGCACCCGCATGGGAAAGCACCCTCATGGGAATTACACAAACCTGCTCTGTGATCCTCACTTTCACGATGGTGCTTTTCCCATGATGGTGCTGCGCCAGTGGGAAATTCAAAAATCTGCTCTTCAATCCTTGCTTCCCCCAAGGGTAGCACCAGAAGCATTTGTAACCTGGGGTACCGCTGTATTCAAGCTAAATTGCTGTATTGGCACTTTTTGAAAAATAAGTGGGTTTTGAATTGCAATTTGGGCAATCGGCCTCTAAAAGGTTCACCATCCCTGTCCTATACATAGGCTGAAGGTAAAACTCTCCATGCTATAAATAGATTTTGCAATGGTTTTGCCACCCATTTGGAAATTACAAATCAAGGATGGCAAAGGAACATTTTCTTCAGAGCTATATTCCATACCTATCTTTTTTCAAGTTTTTCTGTGCATCTTCTTATCTGAGATTCCTTATAATAAAAGAGGCATCCCATTAAATAAATAAATAAATAAATAAATAAATAAATAAATAAATAAATAAATAAATAAAAATAAAATAAAAGCATGCGACCAGCAATAATCATTTGTGTGGAAAAGAAAGACTTTACTGTACCCCAATATGAACTTGATTTATTTTATGAGCCCAAGGTATGCCATATGAACCTGTTTTATGCACCTGTCTTTAAAATGATGTACCACAATGAGCCCCCACCTCAAAGCATTGAATTGAAAGGCACCCTGCAAGGAGAGAGAACTTAATCAGGCCCAGCGTGCATATCTTGCTGATGCAGTTGTGGAGATGAAGACTGAGGTGACCAAAATTAATCGAACTGGCTGTCTGTAATCCAACATGACACAACAGATAAGGTTCCGATATCTTGGAGCAGCTAGGGAAGAGATGCTGCCGTGTAGAATCAAGATAGACGTAATTTATACGATGAAAGGGCACAGAGCTGGACAGTTGGGAATCAGGAATTCTTCAATGATTTCTAAATCACAAATGACCAGTAAAGCAGATAAATCAGAAGCTAAAATTCCAGAAGTAGCCACTTTGCTGCCAACCGTGGGACCATTTCAGGTTGGCCACGTGACCCAGGTAGGCAGAGGGCACATAAAGAATGCCCGTGCAAACTGAGCCACCTTTTCTATTTTGGCCGTCTTGCATGCTCCTCACCTGGAAAGCAGCAGCAGAAGCCATTTTAGAAAGGAGCTCAGCAAGGAAAAACTAAAGAGCCTCCATGGTTCTTTCATTATTTTAGTTAGCAGTAGAGATGGGCACAAAACAACCATTTTTCGTTACCGTTCTCCATTATTGGTTCTGTTACATAACGGTACAAATAACGACCGTTGTGATGGGGCAGGCTCGAACCGAATAGAACCAAGAAAATTTTCTTCAGTTCTGTTCGTTTCCGTTATTGGCATTGCGCCACTCCCACGATGAAAAATGGCGCAGCAGAAGGCGGCGAGAGGGGGCTGGGCCTGGTGGAGCCTCTTTGCCCACTCCCCGCCGGAGCTGATGCAAGACTTTGCCAGTCTCACGAGAAGAGGTGGGATCTGAGCCCTTATGAGGGCTGGGCTCTGGGATCTCGGCCTCTTCGTCGGCACTCGGCAGGCTTTGGAGGGGAGGATGTTGGAGCTCGGATGCACCTGGCGCCATCTTGGCCACATGGTGAAGCGGCGACGGTGCAGCCGGCTCGGAAGCAGGAGTGGAGGGTGTAGTTGGAGCAAGGGGGAGAGTGCAGTGGCATCCCCCCACAGGTTTCCCAGGTCTAGGCCTGGGAGGTGCAGGGCAGCGGTCTGCTGGGTGGCGGCTCCCAGGGTAGAGTGGTTCCCGGGGAGAAGGGCCCCAGTTAGGGTGGCGCTGCGTGGGGCTCCAGGGTAGCGACCCGATGGGGGTGGCAGATGGAGCGGCGGATTGGTCCTTGGGGAGGGGGCCCAAGGGAGGGCGGCACTCGGCCATGCTCCAGGGGTGGCAGCCTGTTGGGGGTGGTGACCGGAGCAGCACCCAGCTCCGGGAGGGCTCCCCGTGGCCACGGGATCGTTCTCCCAGCAGGCTTGCCACCGGCTCCGGCGGCCCCCGGCCCCGAGAGGGCTCCCAGTGGCTGCGGGACAGCTCTCCCAGGAGGCTTGCTCCGGCCCAGGGAGGGCTCCCCGTGGCCGCGGGAATGCTCTCCTGGCCCGCATGCCTCTGTCTCTGGTGGCACCCAGCCCTGGGAGGGCTCCCTACGGCCGCAGCTTGCCATACCCGAAAAATGAAGAAACGGAAATGAAGCTGGCCCTGGGGCCCCAAAAAATGGGAATAGAATGAAGCGGGCCCCAGGGCCTGAATAACGGACACAAAACGCCATTTTGGCATTTCGTGCCCATCTCTAGTTAGCAGTATATAAATAATACAAATAAATTTGAAACCCTGTGTATTTTTCTAAGTACTGTATATCCAACGGTTTCTTTTGTTCAGATAGTGTGACTTTATCATTTATTTGTTATAACATTTTTTGTACAGTTCCATTTATTTTTATTTTATTTTGTTATTTTGTCTAGCCATATCTGCTAATGATTCGACTACTGTTGCAAACAGTAGTGGGAAAAGCAGACTCCCTTGCTTTTTTCCTCTTCTTAATAGTCCTTGGCTTGTTTCAACTCCATTAACCTAGGTTTGCATCTTTTTATTTATTTAGTTAGTTAGTTTATACCTAAATTCCCACCTCCTTTTTATTACACTTGTCCTCTGGGTATAGTATGTTTACTATATCCTCCTATAGTATTTTCTTCCTGGCATAAAGCACCCTTGATCCTTTCTAATATAATTTATTACAAATAAATTTATTATTGTGGCTCTGACTGAGGTGTATATTTTTATGTCCTGGTGAAGGAATGTCGTTGGGTGGTATGGCTGGGCTTCTTTGATGCGACCACCTTGCTTGGGTTTTACTGTTAAACTTGCATGCATCCAACAATTTGGAATATCTCCTTCTCGTAGTCTTGTGGTGCAGAGGTTTATCAGGTCAGGTACTTTACCTTCTTATAATTTCATCAAAGTTTGATTATTTTTCCTGTCTTAACATTCCTTATGGCCGATCTGACTTCCTCCTCCACTATGGGGGCTTCTAGGACTGATGACCCCCCTTAATTTGTTGACTTGGCAGGGAATCAATACACTGTACAACAATGACCTTGGCATCGATGCCTGAGGTATATAGCTTAGTATAGGAGTTATGAAATTCCATAATTATTTCTTTAGATGATCCCCCCCATTGCCTCCTTTGCTAATTATCACAGGCATTACACTTTGTGCTTTCTTTTTTGACAGGTCTCTTGCTAGTAATCTTGAATTTTTCATGCCACTTCCACTGCATTCTCTTTTTAAAATAAGCTATTGCTGTTTGCATGCTATCAATTTCTAACACTCTAAGTTCTTTTCCTCCCCCCCATTCCCACCCCCAAAATGAATTGTTCCCAAACCTTTTGGTTTTTTGTTTGTTTAATCCCTCTTGTCAGCTGGACAACATTCTTTAGAATAACTTTCTGTTGATTTTTTTTTCCAATCATGATTCTCCCTGAAGACTTTGGGCGTTTATACACGACCCCTAAACTCCGGGGCAAATGGCTCCCAGCTCTGGAGCTTAAAAATGTTTACCCACCAGCTCCGGAGTTAACAGGAAATTAAGTGCGACCCCGCCGACTTTAGCGCATCCCAGCGCAGCTTTCAGGTACCTGCTCTTTGGAGGTGAAAATTATTTGATCCGGTGTAACAATAGTGAGTGCGGGGCTCTCCTTGCTTCTGTTTGTTGTTTTTTGGCTCCCGCCCCTTTAAGAGCTACTTTTACAGAGACGAGAGGCAGAACGAGGTGAGTGGCATGCTTTTCTTTCTCTTTTTCTCCCTCCCCTCATGCAGCCAGCAGCCAGGAAGTGCGGAGGAGGTGGGGACACAGGAACAGTGATGAACCCCTAAGATCTCTGGTCCGAATTTAAGTGGCCAGCGGATCTTAGGGGTCGTGTAAAAAGGCCCTTTTTGCCTCTAAAGATGGCTTTTTAATACATGCCACAACAAAACTGATGTGCTGGTGGGAATTGAGATTGTCTTATAGAAACTTAAAATGCTGGCTTTTGTATATTCTCTGACTACTTGTCTGAATGATATAGTTAAGCCCTCACAACAGTGCTGCTAACGACCAATGCATGCAATTTGGTATTTGGTTTGAAAGTGAACAAGGTTTTATTTCTGTCTTAAGTATGTGGTTGTGGATATTGTAATATATAAGCTAGAAATTTCTGGAATATACTATATGGTGATGAGAGAAGGATTATAATATTTGGATATTGGGAATGCTGTATGTCTGTCAAAGCAAATCCATAGAATCATAGAATCATAGAGCTGGAAGAGACCTCAAGGGCCATCTAGTCCAACCCCCTGCCATGCAGGAACCCCCATCGCAGTATTTCCAACAGGTGGCCATCCAGCCTCTGCTTAAAAACCCCCAAAGGAGAAGACTCCAGCACCCTCCATAGCAGCATATTCCACTGCCGAACAGCTCTAACTGTCATGAAGTTCTTCCTAATGTTTAAACTGAATCTCTTTTCCTGTAGTTTGAGACTATTGCCCCGAGTCCTAGTCTCTGAAGCCATGGAAAACAAACCTGTTCCCTCTTCAATATAACATCCTTTCAAGTATTTAAACATAGCTATCATATCCCCTCTCAGCCTTCTTTTTGTAAGGCTAAACATTATCAGCTCCCTAAGCTGCTCCTCGTAAGACATTTTTTCCAGACCCTGAGTTATTTTGGTCGCCCTCCTCTGGACCTGCTCAAGATTGTCAACATATTTTTTAAATTGAGGTGCACAAAACTGGACACAATACTCCAGATGGTGTCTGACCAGAGCAGAATAGATTGGTACTATCACTTCCCTTGATCTAGACACTATGCTTATGTTGATGCAACCAAGAATTGCATTGGCTTTCTTGGCCGCCACATCACAGTGCTGATTCATATTCGATTTGTGGTCCACCAAAACTCCCAGATCCCTTTCCCAGGTACTATTTTCCAGCCAGGTGTCTCCCATCCTATATCTGTGCAATTCATTCTTTTTACCTAGATGCAACACCCTACATTTCCCTCTGTTGAAACCCATTCCGTTAGCTTTGGCCCAGCACTCTAATCTGTCAAGGTCCTTTTGGATTTTTATCCTATCCTCTAGGGAATTAGCAAGCACACTCTCTATTCCTTCCTCCAAGTCATTAATAAAGATATTGAATAGCACCGGACCCAGAACAGAACCCTGGGGCACCCCACTTGTCATGTCTCTCCAAGCTGAAGAGAAGCCATTAATGAACACCCTTTGGGTGCGATCAATCAACCAGTTACAAATCCATCTAACAGTGGCACTATCTACCTCAAATTCTATGAATTTCTTTGCAAGTATACCATGGGGGACCTTATTGAAGGCGTTACTAAAATCTAGATAAGCAATATCCACAGTGTTCCTCTCATCCACCAGGCGTGTAAAAGAAAGAGATCAAATTGGACTGGCATGTTGTTCTTAAGAAATCTGTGTTGACTTCTCGTAATGACAGCATTGCTAGTTAAATAACTACAGACTGTCTGCTTAATAATTTGTTCTTGGATTTTGCCAGGAATTGAAGTCAATCTGACTGGGCAGTAATGATTAGGGTCCTCTCCCCCCCCTTTTGAAGATAGGGACAACATTAGCCCTCCTCCAATCTATGGGAACTTCCCCTGTTCTCCAGGACTTCTCAAAGATGATTGCCAATGGCTCTAAAATTTCTTCTGCCAGTTCTTTTAATATTCTTGGGTGTAATTCATCTGGCCCAGGAGACTTAAATTCATTTAATGTTTCCAGGTGTTTCTGTACTACCTCTCTACCTATTCTATGTTGCAATTCCCCTCCTACCTCATCTACTCTTTGTCCCAGCAGATCTCTTTTTTCCTTTTTTGAGAAAATGGAGGCAAAGAAGGTGTTGAGTAGTTCTGCCTTTTCCTTGTCTCCTCTTAGTAACTGGTTATCATTGCCATGCAGAGAGCCTATCATTTCCTTATTTTTTCCTTTTGCTGTGGACATAACTAAAGAAACCCTTTTTACTATCTTTAATCTCTCTGGCAAGTCTAAGTTCATTTTGTGCTTTAGCTTTTTTTTACCACCACCCTGCATATATTCTTCTTTGGTGCATTCCCCATTTTTCCATATCTTGTACTTTTTTTCCAGATTTTTTCCTTTTTTCCATTTTCCCATATGTTGTACTTGTCCAAGCAATTTCCTGCAGGATATGGATATATAAATTATAACTATAGTTATAGAGAATTCTATACAGAATCTGGAATAACTATAGTTATAGTTTATTTATCCATATACAGTAGATATAAATTAATATAACTAGCAGATCTTGCAGCTATACATTGCATGTACAGTTTATATAACTTTACTGTTTTACGGAATGACAAAATGACATACATGGGAATGGTGTCTACTCTGGCAGGCAAAACACATCTTGGAAGGGGTTTAATTTGCATTTTATATGTTTTGGACGATTTATAAGTGTTTAAAGACCACAACTGTTTTATTTCAAGAACTCAGCCTGGATAGTTTTATTGATTTGAGGATCCATTCTGTCCCACCACCCTCAAGATCTCAGTCCCTGGCTTGTGATAGCAGGGACCAGGAAAGGTATTGTTTAATAATGATAGCTCGGGCTGATTTATCCATTCTTTCAGATGCATTTATATTTAGGTTTGAGTAGTTGCAAGAAAAGTCTTCTGAGTCTAAATCCACCACTTTTCTGAAATGAGAAGTGACTGAGTTGCCAAATCAGATTTTATATCAAAGTTATTGTAGGCCCCACAAAAACAGTGTGTGTGTTTTTCTGTGTGACAATGGCATCTGAAAATGGAAGGGAGGGAACGGAATCAAGGGGTAACTGTTGAAGGAGAGTAGATAGGATAATGGATGTTAATAATACAGTGCTTTAAAGATCCACTTGTCCAGTTATGAATAAAGCTGCAGTTTATCTGCCTGTTGATTTAATAGAAAGACCTGTAAACTGGGAACCCACAGCAATTGTTTGGAAATGTTATGAAGGAGTGAATTATATTCTCTAGCTGAACATTCAAGAGTAGAGATGGGCACGACTAGGGAAAATGACGTTTTCGAGTTGTCGTGTGTCGGAGGCAGTCCGTTTCGGCTCGTTTCCGTTTTTCGCGAAATTTTGCAAAAATTAGTCGGTTCGTTTTTTCGTTTTTTTGTTGTCGTTAGTACTGGTTTGGGGGGGTAGCGGGCTCCTGGAGGGAGCTGCAGGAGTCAGCCAGAGCCACAAGTGACGGACTGGCAGACTCTTTGCACCCACTGTGTCTCACGTACTTGCATGTAGTGCAATGCAAGTAGATCTGGCTTAGGGTTAAGACGGGTTAGCGCAAGGGCTAGGGTTAGGCTAGTTACGGGTGAGGTTAGGGTGAGTTTTGGGGTGCACCTCTGGGTGCCTCTCTGACCCACTTAGAAGGACAGTGTACTGGCGTATGGGTTAGGCTTAGGGTTCGGGGTTGGGCTACGATTAATGGGCTGTTTATGCCCGATTGGCACATCCCAGAAGTCTCTGTGGTCAACCTGGCCAAGTGGCCATGCGATTGGTGGAAAATTTGCATGGTCCAGTCCCATGGGCGAGCCCATCATTGCGAATGTGCAGGTGTAAAAAAATAAAATAAAACAAAATAAAATAAAATAAAATCAACAGAGACTTTTTTGCAAGAAAAACCCACTGCTGCTACTGTAAAAATTCAAGCATGTAAAATAGCTAATTTTCGCATGTTTCTGTGGTGCTTTGGTGGGGTTTTGGGCAACGATTTCAAAAAAAATATTGCGGTCGCCATTTTGGATCCCCCGCACTGCATGGCAAATGGATGCGCCCTCCCAGCCTGGTACAGTCAGCAAAACCTGGCCATGCGATTGGTGGAATGGCTCCAAAACTTTGCATGGTCCACTCCCATGGGCGAGCCCATCATTGCGAATGCGCAGGTGTAAAAAAATAAAATAAAATAAAATAAAATAAAATCAACGGAGACTTTTTTTTTGCAAGAAAAACCCACTGCTGCTTCTGTAAAAATTCAAGCATTTAAAATAGCTAATTTTTGCATGTTTCTGTGGTGCTTTGGTGGGGTTTTGGGCAACGATTTCAAAAAAAATATTGCGGTCGCCATTTTGGATCCCCCACACTGCATGGCAAATGGATGCGCCCTCCCAGCCTGGTACCAGCAGCGCAGCAGTAGCAATAGCCAAGGAGAGGGGGGCGGGGAACCCCCCCCAAATAAAACACCCTTCTGGCCTGGTAGGTGCCCTCAGACAGTTTTTGCCTACTTTTAGGGCCGGGAATCGGGGTTTTTTTAACTTTTAAAAACTTTTTTTCTGTGCCGCTTGGGATTGCGTGATCGCCGCGAT
Source organism: Phrynocephalus guinanensis (assembly GCA_037367245.1). NCBI lineage: Eukaryota > Metazoa > Chordata > Lepidosauria > Squamata > Agamidae > Phrynocephalus > Phrynocephalus guinanensis. The sequence continues at coordinate 85,345,769 of CM074739.1, forward strand.
GAAAGTAACGAGCACGACAAATCAGACCAAATTGTTCGTTCGTTGGTTCGAGCTCGAATTCTGGCGGAGTAATTCCCGTTACCGTTTCCGTAGAGTAACGGATACGAGTAACGGAAACGGAAACGGGAATACCGCTAAGTCGTGCCCATCTCTATTCAAGAGATAAGGGAGCACAAGGGTGTGATTTAGGCACAAGGGTGGGGGCGTCGTCTGGTGGTTGTGCCTAGATTTCTCCCAGTTTTGATTTTGAGTTTTCCACCGAGGTATAGCGATTGAAAACATTATATACCGTTTGCTTTCATAGGTTTAGTGTGACCATGTAAGATAAAATCCTCTGGTTCAATCATTCTTTCTTGTTGCATTCCCGAGTGGTATGTTTTTTTCCAAGCAATGACTTCTTTCACCTTTAAGCATTCAGTCAAAGCGTAAAAAAGAGAAGATCTCCACATCAGATATGGATTGGGAGTTAGAGAGGTTTAATTAGCCACTGATGTATATCTTCTGCATTGTTTGCCTACAAATCCCAAAATAACAGCTCTCTTTGAAATGCTCTTTACGTTAAGGCAAAAATAGCACCTTGAGCAACCATGCATACCTTATGAGAAGATCATTCCCTGATTTTATTTGTTTTGGCACTCATAAGGTTCTGCCATGTTTTTCTGTTTGCTTGTTTTTCATCTGGGCAAAGTTACTACAAGCTTACCAGCATTGGTTTTCTACAGGAAATTATTCTTACACATAAGTTTAAAAACAAACAAACAGTGTATCTGAAGTATTGAACAAGACCTGAGGAAGACCTGATTTGAAAAAAGGAAAAGTAAAGTAAAATAATTTGTAGATTATATTTAATACCATGGATTCGCAGAGGAATCTATTCAGCAACAAATACAGATACAGTATTTGGATTGGTAGTGAGTTGATTATAAGAACAACATGTAGTAAACCCCCCCTGGAAAAGTGTTGAAGATTGGTTGGTACAAATGTTGACATTGCTCACTGCTCCTCTGGCCAGTGCAGGCTCTATTGGGCTTGTTAGTGGTTTGAAAGGGAATGAAGAGAGAGAGGAGAGAAAGAAAAAATGTTGGAAAAATTTACAATACAGTTCTGTTACTAGAAGTCAGGAGTGTGCCATAGAGATGTGAAGGCCCGGGGGGGGGAATGGAAAAATTTAGGGGGGAAACCCCCTGGTCTCCCCCCCACCACCACCATATTTTTTTCTGAAGCCTTTTTGTTTTTTTCCCCAAACATTTTTTTTGAAAAATTAAACAAAGAAAAAGAAAAAAATGATCATGGAATATATTTTTTTGCATGATGAATAAAATATTTTAAAGACAGGCTATTCAAATATTTTTCAAATCATTTCTTAAAAATATGCCTAGTATCAGATTATTCTAATTTCTGTGCACTGAGGACAATCAAGCCCTAGGTTACAAAATGGACTCTCCAATGCAAGAATAAGATGCACTTATTTCTTCCTTTAGGAGGGGCTGCTATTGTCAAGAAAAAGAAAAAGGTTTCCCTTTTGTTTTGGCGTAGGGGTGGGTTCTGTCCTCTTCACTAGGCCTCAAAACACTGGAAGGAAATACAGAGCAACAAAAAGAACCTGAAAGTATATGATTAATTAAATTAAATTAAATTAAGTTAAATTAAAAAGTTTACATTTATCTGATTCCAGAAAATTGAATCATTTAGCTATATTAGTTTATAACAAGTAAATTCTGTTTGTAATAATTGTTTGGATGCACTATATTTTAATATTCTAGTTGTGATAATTTTATGCCAAGTCAGTTTGTCTGTAGTCGTATTTTATGTCCCTGAAGTAACAGAATGACTTTCAAGCGGTAAAATGGAGGTTAATTTTTGTGAAAATGTCTGTTTTTCCTCCCCCCAAAACCAAGATTTTTTCTGAGCTTCAAAATTTCTGGAAATTTTTTACATCTTTAGTGTCCTACTGAGGCAAAAGTGAGCTGATAAGAGGGTGAGCTGATGAAAGTCAGAGCTGGTGGAACACGAGAGAGTCTAGGAAATAGCAAAAAGGGAGGACACAGAGGGATGAGGTGAGGTGTTCGGGAACAACTGGTTGTGTGTACAGATATGAGTACATCCATGAACTGGCTACAGAAAGGCAGGTAACAAGGCACTGTAACAACCCCATCTGGAAAAGCCCCTTAGCTATATGTCCATTGGTAAATGAAATAAAAAACAACAACCTTGTTCTCAGATTCAAATTGCCATTCACAAGGTTCATTGGATACTCTTAGACCAATCAGATTCAGAATTTTAGGTTTGAACACTTCTGCTAAACAAAGGAACTAAGCTCAGTCATGAAAGTTGCTATATCCTTATGCTACTTTTGCCGCTGACCTGGCTTTACATTCACAGTTCATACGAGGATTCCAATGAGCGAGCAGTATATCACTGTTTCTCTGCTGCATTTGCCAACAAAGCTCCTATGATGTGGTCCCTCCTTGCTATCAGTGCACAACACTTCCAACTGCACATCCTACACGAGGATGCCTTTAAGAAAAAACCCACTTGTACTCAAGTAGTCTCAGATTCCCAAATATTCAAAGTCTTGACATGAGATGCATGATAATACAGTGGTACCTCTGATAATGAATTTAATTCTTTCTCAGAGGCAATTTGTTATCTGAAAAATGTGTTATCCGAAACGTGGTTTCCTATTGAAATGAATGGGAAACTGGTTAATCTGTTCCGGAGGTCTAAAAAAAGGCAAAAAAAGCTGGTGGCTGGTGTTTCCAGACCTCTTTATAAAATGCACTTTAAAGGCTTGCAGTACTGGAACACCCTCCAGAACATCCCCTGCAGTGAAATGCAAACATGGACAAGAGAAACCAGCAAGACTACCCCAGCCTCTTCCAGCCAAAAATGCAAAGAAAGGCAGTGCAAAGATTAATAAAAGCTAGCTCCCTATCTTACCAAGTTCAAAAGGTCCAAATCCCTCAGCAAAACATGTCCAGAATGGTTCCAAAACACCATGAAAAAAACCACTCTAACTCCTCCCACCCCTCCATAAACTATGCATCCTGCAATGCATGCAGGGCACACATTTCTTGCAAGGCATTATGAAACATTTGTTATCCAAGCCAGCCCATAGGGAACATTTGCTATCAAGGCAGCCCTATACCTGGAAATTTCCATTTGTTATCCAAAAAAAATTGTTATCCGAGGCATTCTTGAGTACCCAGCTTGCTGGGGGAGGGGGCAATGGGTAGCCAGCATAAGTAAAAAAAAACTTTAAACTGCCCAGAGACTACTTGAATTGGTATGAGGCAGTATATAAGCAGAACACTTTGCTTTGCTTTCTTTATCCGAGGTATTACTGTAATTCTTAATTGAGGCCTGGCATTAACTCCCTCCATCCCCACCTATATGTGGAAGCATGTTGCTTTCAATGTAGAATGCATATTCATTATTTTTGTTAACCTTTGCTTCAGTGCATTCGTGACAAGAGTGTATGCGTATGTGGCTGTGTTTTAACAGTTTTTTAATTTCAATTGTTGCTTGAAGCACTGTGCTGGAAATTAGACACTTTTAGTACTTCAATTATTGTTGATTTATTCATTATTCTTGTAGATACAGTGAATGTAGTTACTAAAAGTAAGGTTATCTAATTTTGAATGCCAAGCACCAAACCTTGGTGTACAACCTGACAACAGTAAGAAGACTTATTGACTTGAAATTTGTCAAACCAACCAGAGTGCCTTGTAGCATTTTGTTTACTGCTTTATGTTAAATGGAATAAGATAGGGAAAAGAAGTAACCTCTCTTCCAGTCTGACACTGGACTATTTGTAATACTAAATTATGCTGAATCCTGGTATAAAAATGATAATCTTTGTTGAGTCCTCTTTTGTGCCATGTTAGCCGAATTTTATGAAACTTTGCTCCAAAGCAACCTGTTTTTTCTCCTTCTCTTCAACAAAACCTCAATTGGTTAAATATATTTCAATTTAACACTAGTTCAGGACTCCCCAAAATACAACTGGCTTATTGTCCTCCACTGAAAATGTTTACATGAGTTTAAATAGATTAATGTTCTACATGTCCTTTGAGAAATAACTTGTCCAGATACCAGTAGATTATTCACATTTTGGAAGACATCATCTGATTCTGACATATTTATTATTTCCAGTTCCAGTGTTCATTGTATCTGCAATCATAACAGTGCTGGCTTAGGTGGCCATTTTCTTGGATAAACCAAATCCTGTGATGTAAATCCCTTCCCACAATCCTGTCTACTACATTTTCTCTTCACCTTCGAATTGTAAAATTATACAGTGGCACAGTTGAGAATGGATGCTACCCAAAGTTCATCCAGGAGGTAGAGATGGGCACAAATTGAAAAAATGATATTTCGGTTTTTCATTTTTCATTGTGGGTCCTGTTTCGGTTTGTTTTCGTTTTCCATGATTTTTTGGGGAAAAAATCATTTTGTCTTTTTCATTTTTTTTTTTTTTTTTTACCCACTTTTTGCGCAATTTAAAGCATTTCCGCATCCCCCAACACCCCAGAAAACACTAAAAAAATGAAGCTGGCAGAGACAGAGTATAGACTAGGTACGCAGGGAGGCTGCAAAGGCAGCGGTGGGTGTTGCCCAGGGCATAAGGCAGCTGCAGAATGACTGCACTGCGGGGCAGGGGAGGGTACTCACCAAGAGGTACGCACACACACAGGGAGGCTGCAAGAGAAATCTCTTCTTTCTCTCCCCCAAGAGCCAGGCTGCAGAAAGCAGGAACACAGAGGCACACACACCTGCCTGCCTGGCCTAAAGTAATGAGTCGCAGAGACAGCAATCCCACCCTAACTTCCACCGCAGACTGCAAGGAGGGGGGGGCTGCCAGAGCTTTTTATGCCCTCTGTGGCTGCCACACCTACCCAGTCTGCAACCTGGGCATGCTATTGATTGAAATTGTCCAAATATGTACATGATCCCATCACATGGCTTGCATCCATTTTGTGGCTGGGTTCTATTTTGTGTCATCCTTAAAGGGAAAAGAAAAACACATCACATGGGAGAAGGAGAAAAACAAAGGTTTTAAGGACCCCAACCCCCTGGTAGGTAATAATTTCAAATAATTATTGCTGCGTTTTTACAGATGTCCAGGGCATTTTAATACCCAAGAAATCAATATTAGGTATCTGGGAGCCATTTTGGGTCGATGTCCCCTAACTCCCCTTAAAGGAAAAACAAAATACAGCGATCTGAGAAAAGACATAAATGCACGTTTTAAGGACCCCAACCCCCCTGGTAGGTATTATCAGGCAGAATAAATAATTATCGCTGTGTTTTCACGGATATTCAGGCCTTTTTGTAACATTTTAAAACAGCTCATTTCATTGCGTGTCGCCATTAACGAAAATGAAATGTAACGAACCTAATTTTCGTTGTTCGGTTCGGTTCATTCCAATTTCATCACAATTTTTGTTATTTGTTTCATTACGTAATGAAACAAATAACGAATAACGGAACAATTTTTTTCATTTCGTGCCCATCTCTAACAGGAGGCCATAGCTGAATGGGCCATGCCAGGTGGCCATCCAATTTTTTTAAAGCTTCCATCGAAGCAAAGACCACCAAGCCCACCTTCCAAGGTAGTCCATTCCATGGTTGAGCAGCAGCTCTTGCCATCCGGAAGTTCTCCATGCTGTAAATTTGTATTTTCTAATTTAGTCCTACCCTACTCTCAGGAACTTCAGAATACATATTCGTTCCCTGTGATACCCCTTTGGATATCTGATGATGGCTGTTGGGACACTTCTTAATCTTTTGTTTTTCCTGACTAAATTTCTTCAGTTGTTCTTCATAGTGTTTGCTTTTCTCACTGTTTACCATATTGGTGATCCTCCTCTGGACATGATCCAGATTACCCTATGGCTATTATCCTATTATCCCATAAAAATGTTACAGCATTGCACAGAAGGATATTTTAAACAAGAACAATCATTGGAGACACATTTATTGCTTGCATCATCGTGGATGCCACACAATGTCCATTTTGAATTAGTGCATTTGTTTTCATGGCATACCAAAAACAACATAAACCCACACCTCCAAATTTGTCTTCTTTGTATATACGACACATTTTTCATTAATTTTGTGTTTTTTTAAAACAACTCCTATTTGCTTCTTTCCTTCCTATAATAGCTGACATATATTTTTAACTGCCTGGGAAAAGGACCACAAGTACCACCCCCTAAACTGTTACAGGACCCTGTTAATAGGTTTGCTTCCAAATGAATTATATATGGGTCCTATAGCACATGTTTAGTCTTTCATCCTTATCTGTTTGATCATTACTTCCAATCTGCTGTGTGAGAGATGTGACTGGCATATTGTGTGGAATAAATAGATGCTGGAGGTTGAGATCATTTATGCATGGCTTGAATTTTTAAGAAATTTTATACTGCCTTCTGGGCTAAATATTTAACCTAAGCATTTGTCCCAATGATTTGGATGAATCAAGCTTTATTATCTCCTGTGCTATTTACAATATAGCCTTTTGTGAGTGCTGGGAATCCAAAAGGCTAAATTTGTGTATACACCTCTCCTTGACTTCCATGAGATGAAATCAAACACAAGCATATATAAAAAGGAAAACTGCTCAAATTTCATCCTTTTAAAACAGGGCCTTCTGGTTTTTCATGCATGCTGATGTTATTTTGGAATTAGATCCTTCATCTCTTTGTTCTATGTGATGAGGTGAAATTCACCAATAGTTACTATTTACCCTCTTCTGATGTAGCCTGTTGTGCCAGCTCCCAGACAGCTTGAAAAGCTATCCCGCAGTTTTCTCCAACAGCAAAAGAGCCCGCAAGTTGAATTTATTTATTTATTTATTTATTTATTTATTTATTTATTTATTAGATTTATATGCCACAGCCCTCTAACCCGAAGGTGCATGGTAGACATGGGCACGACTTGGCGAATTTCTCATTTCCGTTTCCGTTCCTCGTTTCTGTTACGTAACGGAAACGGTAATGACAATTACTCCGCCAGAACTCGAACTCGAACCGATAAAAGAAAAATTGGGTCTGATTTGTCGTTGTCGTTCCTGGCATCGCAGCGATCGTGCGATGCCAAGCGTCACAGAAAAAAAGTTTTAAAAATAAAAAAACCCGATTCCTGGCTAAAAAATCAGGTGAAAATATGCCTGCCTGAGTGAGGGCACCTACCAGAGGGGTGGTTTCGGGGGGGGGGTTCCCCAGCCTTCCCCACCTCCTTTCCTGGGCTGCTGGTATCGGGCTGGGAGGGGGCATCCTCGGCGTCTCCATTTGCCATGCAGTGCGAGGGGATCCAAAATGGCATCCACAATATTTTTTTTGAAATTGTAGTCCAAAACAACACCAAAGCACCACAGAAACATGCGAAAATAGCTATTTTAAAACTGCCTGAATTTTTACAGTAGAAGCAGTGGGTTTTTCTTGCAACCAAACGTCTCCATTGATTTTATTTTTATTTTTATTTTTATTTTTATTTTTTTACACCTGTGCAATGATGGGCTGGCCATGGGAGTGGACCATGCAAATTTTTGGAGCCATTCCACCAATTGCATGGCCACTTGGCCAGGTTTTGACCGAGACTTCTGGGATGTGCCAGTCGGCATACAAAGCCCACTAACCCTAGCCCGAACCCTAACCCTAACCCATACGCCAGTACACTGTCCTTCTTAGTGGGTCAGAGAGGCACCCAGAGGTGCACCCCACTAACTCACCCTAACCTTACCCATAACCCTAAGCCTAGCCCTTGTGCTAACCCCAACCCTAAGCCAGATCTGTGTACTCGCATTGCATTACACGCAAGTACACTGTCCTTCTTAGTGAGTCACAGGGCGCCCATAGGGGTCCTCTCTCACTTCGTTTCCTAGCCCAAGTGCACTGTACACCTGTATGCCAGTATGTTGTCCTTCTTAGTGAGTCAGAGTAGAGGCACCCACCCAAAAGAAAGAGAGGTGCCTCTGCCTGCCACTGCAACTGGTATGCAATGCATATCCAATTGGCTATGCATACCCTTTTGTAGCGGGCCAGAGGAGGCACCCACCCCAGAGAGGTGCCTCCAGGAGCCCGCTTTCCCTTCATAGTGGGCCAGAGGAGGCACCCACCCACCCCAGAGAGGTGCCTCCAGGAGCCCGCTACCCCCCAAACCAGTACTAATGACAGACGAAAACGACAAACAAAACGACAAATTTTTGAGAAATTTCGCGACAAAAGGAAACGAGCCGAAACGGGCCGGCTCCGACACATGACAACTCGAAATGTCATTTTTCCTGGTCATGCCCATCTCTAGTGCATGGTGCAATTTTACAAGGTGCAATTTTAGTTGCACTCTTCTGCACCTTTTCCAGTTCCACTATGTCTTTCTTGAGATGCGATAACCAGAATTGTGCACAATACTCCAGATGCGGCCTTACTATCATTTTGTATAATGGCATTATAATGTTGGCTATTTTATTTTCAGTCCCCTTTTTGATCATCCCTAGCATGGAATTGGCCTTCTACACCGCTGCCACACATTGTGTAGACACCTTCATTGAGCTGTCCACCAACACCCCAAGATCTCTTTCCTGATCCGTCACAGATAGCTCAGAGCCCATGAGTTGATAGATAAAGTTTTGATTTTTTTCACCCTAATATGCATTACTTTACATTTGGCTACATTAAAACGTATTTGCCATTTTGCAGCCCATTTCTCCAGTTTGGAGAGATCCTTCTGGAGTTCCTCACAATCTTCTCTTTTTTTTATCACACGGAAAAGTGTCATCTGCAAACCTGGCCACCTCACTGCTTATCCCTGTCTCCAGGTCGTTTATGAACAGATTGAAAAGCACCAGTCGCAGGACAGATTCCTGGGGCACACCGCTTTTCACTTCTCTCCATTGTGAAAATTTCCCATTGACACCTACTCTTTGTTTCCTGGATCTCAACCAGTTCTCAATCCAGAAGAGGACCTGCCCTCTTATCCCCTGACTGTGCAATTTTCTCAGCAGCCTTTGGTGAGGTATTGCATCAAAAGCCTTCTGAAAATCCAGATAGACAATATCCACCAGTTCACCCAAATCCACATGCCTGTTGACCTTTTCAAAGAATTCTAAAAGATTTGTCAGGCAAGACTTACCCTTACAGAAGCCATGCCTATTTTCTCTCATCAAGGTTTGTTCTTCTATGTGTTTTAAGATTTTCTTTTGGATGAGGCTTTCCACCATCTTCCCTGGGACAGACGTAAGGCTAACTGGCCTGTAGTTCCACCAGGGAATACCGGCCTGGTATTCCCTGGTGGTCACCCATTGACCCTGCTTAGCTTCTGAAATAATGTGAGATCAGATGTGCTTAGGGCATCTAGGCAGCTGAGAAAAGACCTTTATTCTCTCTTAAATCATATTTTAAAAGCTCTGCCTCAACGTGTTTCAGTGGGGCCTTCTTCAGGAGCTCTGCAAAACAAAATTAAAATTATAAAATTACATATTAAATATCATTCTGTAAAAGAAATACATGACTTAGGATATGTAGACAATACTGCAGTACATGTACTAAATAAGCACATTAGACATACCAGAATATATTTTGTAAAATACCATAAAATCATATACATACTTAGCTTTTTTCGCCTTTGGTCTGTAACAGCTCCAGAATTGATTTAGAATTAAGATAGTGGTGAAAGGAACATTCAAAAGCAGCTGTGCACCATGTGAAGGGCAGTGAGATAGCATTATGGTTATTATAATAAAGGGAGGAAATCTATCTCTTCATTTAACCTTTGAGGTACTTGGGTGTTTAATTTCAGGATCCAGTCTATCTCTCTTCTCAATAGAGACCTCTCACAGTTCCCAGGAGATCTATCAATAGCCCAGAACACCAGATCTTTAATTGTGTGTTTCACTTCCATGAAATGGCTAAACAACAGACTGCCCATTTGTTTGTTTCTTAAATTGCTAAGATGTTCACCCATTCGTATTTTCAGGGCTCTGGAGGTTTGTCCTATATACAGTTTTTTTTTTGCATGGGCACCTTATTGATTACTCCCATGGTGTTACAGTTAGTGAAATTCTTCAAGGTATCAGCATACATCTTATCATTCTATGGGTTTACAAATTCTGATGTATGTCTTTTGTTGCTACTGTAGACGCAATGTCCACATGGATGGTGTCCTTTTGGGGCGGAAACTCCATGTAGAATGCTGGGAACTGGTGGTGTTCTTTCTTTAAATTCACTTTTAACCAGTATGTCTTTCAGATTCTGGGTTCTTCTAAAGTAGGGATGTCCAAAGTCAGGCTGGGGGGCCAAATGTGGCCCGTTTTCAAATTTTAAGCGGCCCACAGCCTCTTTTCCCCACCAGCTCAGCCTGTCACACATCCCTGCCAGCTAGCCCTTCCCATACCAGATAGAGACATCAGCTTGCAGTTCTATGGTTTGCCTGCCCTTCCTGCCTCTGTCAATCCCCCTAGCCACCTGCTTGGTCTACCCTCCTCTGGCTCCATTGCTGCAGCGACCACCCCACCTCCTTGTCTAAACTCTGGCCCGGGGGCCAAATGGGCTGAATGGTTGGCCCCCACATTTTCACCTCACTAAATCTGGCCCTCCTTGCAAAAAGTTTGGACACCCCTGTTTTAAAGGATTTCTGCATTGTGTCTTTAAACCCTTCAAGATATTCTAGGATGTGCCAATGTCTTTTTATGCATTTTGTCAGTTGGTTTGTTACATGATTATATGTCAGTACACATTTTATACGATAAGAGGGTTTCCTTGTCATCTGGTCCTGGTAGCCTGTTGTCTATGACCTCATCTGGGTAACCCCTGTCCTTTAGCTTTTGTCTCAGTGTCTGGGACTCCTGTACAATGTCTTCTTTCATGGTGCAGTTTCTTTTGATTCTCAGAACATGGCTGTATGGGAGATGTTGTCATAGAGGTTTAGGATGGGAGCTATCAAGTCTTAGGTAGGTATTTCAATCTGTGGGTTTCCTATACAGTGACCCGTCACCTATCGTGGGGGTTAGGGACTCAAGCCAACCCGCAATAACTGAAAATCCACAATATGCGGATGCAGTTCAGGTCGGGCCTGGGGGGCCTAACTGGAGGCACTTGAACATGAACAGGCATGTGAGGGCCTTCCCAGTCCTGGGGTAAGTATGGAAAGCCAGAAACAGCCTTTGCCCCTTACCCCGGGGGGGGGGGGCGCTTTTCATATAATACAGTCCTGCAATATAGCGGGACTGCCGTATATGAACTGAGAAAGCATGGGGGACCACTGTATATTCTATTGTATAGTTTCCCAGAACTTTTCTTAATAGTGAGATCTATAAATTGTATCTCATTATAGTAGTATTTGGTGTCAAATTTGATATTGCTATCCAGAGTATCTAACCACCCAAAAAAATTAACCGAGTTCTCTTAACCTCTCCAAATCATAAAGATATCATCAATATATCTGTACCATTTAGTCCATCTACCTTCACAAAGATGAGTGCCAGAATACATCTTCTCTTTAAATGACTCCATTTATAAATTAGCTACGTCTGGAGCCATTGCACATCCCATAGCTACTCCTTTTATTTGCCAATAAAATTTGTTGTTGAATTTAAAATAATTCCTTTGAAGCCAACGCTTGAGAAAAGCTTGTACCACCCTTTCAGATAAGGCAGAATATAACCACAGTCAGTGATACTGCTTGTTATCAAGAGGGCCAGCACTTATTCTCTCTGTCTAATTCTCAGTATAGGTAATCTGCCAAGATCACCAAAGCTGTCTTGGTTCAAAATTAAAGCCAGAAACTAGTCTGAAATGAATATTGACAATCCATTCTATCCAAGAACCACTGTAATGGAACCTTCACCATGACTTAAGTGAAGAATGGTCAGAAATTATCCAGCATTACAAGATTCTTTCATGCATTTATCTAGGGAAGAGTCTTGTAAAAATGTCACCAAAGTAATCTTAAGGCTGGATTCAGCAAGGTTTTCCAAATAGATATTTACTACTCAGTTTCCACTCTACCACTCCTGCCCTGGCTGTTTTAATTGGCCAGAAGGATCAAGTGCACAGATATGTGGTCCTATTCTATTAATCTTGTTGACATCTTTAGTCTATATGAACCACAATATATTATTATTATAACAAGATAAGCAGGTCCAAAGACACTTTTAAAGGATCTGCTATAAGCATAATAGGTGGATAATATGGTGTGTAATGAATGAAGTTTTGGACTTGGATTAATAAAATCTGGGTTTGATTCTCTGTCTCTCTTATGGAAACTCATGGTGTAGGAGGTGGGCACATACACAGGGAGAATACCTCACTTACTTTGAAAACCCTATTAGGATCACTATAGGTTAGTTCTGACTGGATGTCACAAAACAATAAGCATAAGAGTAACCCAAATGAGAGAAGATGTTAACAGCTATCTGCCAAGGATATTGAAAAAGCCACTGAGGCTAATGTTTATTAGTGCTTTAAGCTGTTCATTACATTCAACAAATGGATGGTACATATGGATGCTGCGTATAAGCCTCTCCCTTTAAAAAAAAATCTGCGGAGTAACAACTTGTGATTGAAAAGACTCTGATAGAACCTGAGATGCTTCTCTTTCAAGTACAAGGAACCCTTTTCCTAAGCTGACGTGGGGACACTTAACATCAGTCCCTATCTTCATTCTGTAGCATTGTCAATACGACTGCTGTGCTAGATATATGACTGAGTTATGAATCTCTGATCAAATTTCTTCTCTACTATTGGGATAAGGATTTGTAGTAAAAGTCTCCTTTCTCTATAAGGTAAATACTTCCTTCTCAATGATTTTGTACCTATTACTGTATTCTCTTATCATTCTTGTGTCCACTTTAGCTCTTGCTTATTATTTCCCCCATGCAGGCTTTGCCCCTTTAAAGGAGAGACACTCTGCTCACATGTTCACACATAAGCCATCATTTCATTTTAACCTGTCCACGTGAACTCAGTCCTGGTCTGTGCGGATTTCATGTTCTTGTGAACCAGGACTGCTGGAAAACCATGGTCTTAATGGGATTTCTAACCCCATTGCAAGGATTTGCATTTCCCCATTCTCTAAGCCAAAAGAAGCCAAGGCTGAGCTTGGACTGGAGCCACCGCTTCTCATGCTTTCCCAGAGCAATACTCCATCAATTATCCTCTCCTTTCTCAGCTGTTCTCTATATTTATGTGAGCACACAATTGGTTTGGCATGCAAATTGGGATTTACATAAGAAGGGAGCCCCCTTTACATGTGTTGATGCATAAAATATCAAATGCAAGTGCGCATGAAGTTTGGTGATTTTTTTCCTCCCCACCCCATCCACCCGGCTTCTGCTTCTGGAGATGCTTTCTTAAATGTTTGGAATACATGTGTATAGCCACAGCCTTGCTATTTAATTAATTGGCAGTGTGTCTGCTTCTACTGCTTCTTTCTTTTTAATAGGAAGTCTTTATGCCGGAAGCAATGTTTGAGATACTGGGAACATAAGCAATTAGCAAATTATGGTATGTTTAAATGAAAATAGTTTCCTGGCCAAGCACAATGAAGAAGGCTTGTAGCCATGTTGTTTCTTCATTAAACAAAATGACAAGCTAGCAATAAGTATCTCCTATTGTATAGACAGAATTAATGACATGGTAATCATATGATAAATCATTGCAGTTGGCGTGTTCAGGGGAACAAAATGTTTCATCCCCATCAAACAGTTACACAGCGGGTGTGACAAATCATTGTGTCATCATTGGCTACAATTTGGGTGACTTTTAAGAATGAGTTTTAGGGCTTGGGAAGGAAATGTATTTACATTGCAATATTTATTTAGCTTGCCTGTTCTTTATGGACTAGTCAGTGCTTTGTTTTATCTTGAAGACCAGCAACTAAAGCCTGCCCCTTCGCAGATCTGCCAACTGTCCTGGTGAAGGCAATTGTGGAATTGTTTTCAGGCTTTGCTATTTCCATCAGTACAGTATATGAAGTCATGCTGCCTTTCCTTCAGAAGTTATCTATTTCTTTATTTATTTTAGCAACATTTAAACTGTTTTAAAAGTTTTCTTTAAATCTTTGGTTTTAATATTGATAAATGTTTGATTGTTTATAATGGCAATTTAAAACAGCTGATTACAGTATAGTTTTAATAGGGCTTTGACACCTTGAGTATCCTCTGGGGAGAAAGGATGATGGTCCCAGGGCCGGGATGCTTGAATCCTCATTGTATCTCCCAGGAGAAGTTCTAGAGAAGATCTGCTGGAGGAAGTGAGGCAAATGAGGCTGTGTGGCATGCTATCTGTCTGGCCTTTGGCAACCTGTGCAGTCACAAAATGCCAACAGAAGGAGGAATGGGAAACCCCTTCTGCAACTTCTATACCTAGGAAGGCCAGGACGGTCACCATGATTTGATATTCAAATGGAAGCCCATAATTATTACTATTGTTGCAAGAGTCAGGTAGGCTGCATCTGAGACATCACTGTACTCTTCCCCAAATGTCCTTGGATGTTGGTGTATCAAGGGAGTCTCATGGCGCAGTGGTTAAATGCCTGTACTGCAGGTAAAACTGTGCTCATGACCTGGGGTTCAATCCCAGATAGGAGGCTCAAGGTTCACTCAGCCTTCCATCCTTCCGAGGTCGGCAAAATGTGTACCCAGCATGCTGGGGGGGGGGGCAATGTGTAACCTGCATACTGTAATGAAACTGTAAACTGCCCAGAGACTACTTGAAGTGGTATGGGGTGGTATATAAGCAGATCACTTTGCTTTTTTATATATATGGCAGCCACACCCTGATTATGACTCTAGTGACATGATAAATTTTGAGTGAGGGACTTACATTTTGGTCTTTCCTTATGTGTAAGTTCGGTGCTAATTGGTGCCTATGAGAAGAGGCAATGTGCCTTAAGAATCATTAGTAGTTTTTAGTACTGAGTTTCCGCTGGACTTTGTGTGTGAACTTTAGCTTCCACTAAAATGGGTCTATATGTAATTTTATTGTTTCTGACACTTAAATGTGTAGAATTTATTCTTATGAGCTGGAAGCGGTCGTTCAGCACTGACATTTTAAGTATGACAATAATCCCAGTAATTGTCACTCATTCACTTAACTGGAGACATCTTTACTTCCTGAGAGAACTAATTAGAGTACAGTGTTACTTATCTTTTAATTGCAAAAAGTGTTAGCTTTTGTTTTCAGTTTTGCATTATGCCACTGTTCTTCACAGCTCACGGGCCTTAAAGAATCTTTCTGTAAATGACACTCTGCTGCCACCTTCTTTGTCTGTTAGATTCTTTGGCATTTGCTGAAATCCTAATATTCAGATCATTTCTCCAATTAGCTAAGCTTTCTCTGTTGGCCACCTATGCTTAGAGATGCTTGAGGGGTTTGATCTTTGCAAATCACACTATAAAACAACCCACTTGGCGCCACTCAGATTAAAATGTGATCAAAACTATCTCCTGGATGTTTAATCTTTCTAAATATTGCTATAATTCTCAGTAGCATGTGAATTTGAAGAATTCTGAGACACAAACATTGCATTTTGTACATATTTAAATACATAGTTTGAGCTGATTTATTTAAAAAATTAGAGAATGGATGGAGAATGGTATTGTGGATAAACCCATGGACATGCTGCTTAGACCAAAAATACACAGAGGAATTCATTAGCAACTTAGCCCTACAGAAATCTCACTTCATGGCTGCTGTGTCAGTCCGCTGTCCTGTATGCTTACATCTCCTAATGAACACACTGGAAAATTTCTGAATAAAGGATATAATTAATGGCTGGGTGATCTCCAAAATCTGGAGCCAGCACACACATACACAGCCTTGGAGCTGTGTGGTAGAGGAGGACACTCGTGTGATTTTTACCCCCAATTCCAATCCCCCCCCTCAGAAAATCAGGTAACCAAAATGTCTATTCGGCAAAAAAACAAAATAAACAATCCGGGAAAATACTGAAAGCACCTCAAAACATGGCACAAATGCCTGCTATGACTTCTAGAAGGCATTAAAATGTACACGAGGATGCTGAGGGACACCGGTTGCTTAGGAAGCCACATTTGAGTGTCTAACGGCTGTTGTAAATGCTTCATGCTCTGTATATTTTGAGTGCTTCCAAGGTCAGGTTGCAATCTAGCAGCTTCCCAGGACCTGAAATGCCAGGGCCCCAAACCTGTCACCAGGGATCAGGTTCTTGTGCTGTCACAGCAGTTGGGGTCCTATTGCACCCCTTACAAAATAGTGTGTTTGTATCTGTCTGCGTGTGAGAGGGTGAGGCTAGGTGGAGCACTGCCATCAGGTTGGGGGAGGTAGCCTCCTTGAAGCATCTGGGAATGGTGAATGAACTCACAGGTCCCCTTCCTGCTTGACTGTACGAGAAGGGATGCTGATACTCTGGAGAGTTAGCATCCTGGGTAGCTGACCATTTTATGGAGTGAGGAAAAGACAGTGCTGCCACTCTCTTCCTGTTCCCCCACATAAAAAGAAAAGATGGAGCCCAATGGAGGACAGCCTTGGGTTCAACTTTTTTGCCCCCTTTGAGTTGCTATGGAAGTCCTGTGTCCTACTTAGATTATTTCTGGGTCCTAGATAACTATCATTGTGAAGGGCTCTGAAGCCAATCTTTCCCAATAGAGGTCAGTTGTTTAATCCGCTGATCAGCGCTGGTCACTTAAGACTGCTGGGGACAGGGTGTAAGGAAACTTTTCCCTGGCATTGTCTTTCCTATACCTTTCACTCTGAATTCATCATACAAAAATGCAAGTATGTGTCTGAATTGTTGAATGAGAATATCATAAGTGGAGACCTCCAGTATAAAACAACTGCTTTTCTCCATTAGGCCATGTGGGTATTTATTTCCCTGAAACTTGGGTAGGTGTAGTGCTTTAAGAGCTGGGCTGTTTGAGTGATTATTCTTACAGCCCTCTAACTCAGTCTACAGTTCCTGCCTCCTATTAAGAGGTCAGCAATCTGGAGACAATATGAAAAGCACATGGAAAGATTCCAATTATCATAAATGTGTTTGCTTCGGATTCTGTGAAACAAGCCCTTAAAAACCATTTTGTTGAAAGGGCATGGGTAACTTGATTAAAGGCAATTGCCACATCAAGGCAGGGAAGGTACAGTGACTCCACTATTAATGATAATGAATTAAGTTTTCTTTTTATTGTGAATGTATATCTTTGACTTGTGTTAATCTAATGAGTCAAATGTCTTATTTTTCTTACTGCCAAGAGTAGCCGATGAGTTTATTCCTTGACTGATGATTGACAGGCAACACAATGCAGTCTGCAGGATATTGATTCAGTGAAATGTTTGGAATTGTGGTTTGATTTAATGGCATATCCCTGATTAAAGCCAGCATGAATCATTTTTAGAGAAGAAAATCATAGTACAGTGTATCATCACTCTTGCAACATTCTGACCTGGTTTTATTACAAGAGCTCTCATCTGGATAATAACATTGTTTTGTTTCCAGGCCTCCTTCACAATCCTCTGTGCTGGGAAATCTGGTGCCAGACATGACCTCCACACAATGCCATGTGCCATTCTTGCCATGCATAACAGCACTAGAGATGGGCACGACTTGAAAAAATTTTTTTTCGAGTTGTCGTTAGTCGGGCCGGTCCCGTTTCGGGTCGTTTCCGGTTTTCGCGAAAATTCGCAAAAATTAGTCGGTTCATTTTTTCGTTTTTTCGTTGTCGTTAGTACTGGTTTTGGAGGGGAGCGGGCTCCTGGAGGCACCTCTGTGGGGTGGGTGCCTCCTCTGGCCCGCTATAAAGGGAAAGTGGGCTCCTGTGCAGACAGTGAGACCAGTGTGAGAGTGATAGCGTCATGCCTTCCCTGCACAAGGCTCCCGCACCACCATGTCTCACACAGAAGGGAATTGTACTTGCTGCGTGTAGTGCAATGCAAGCAAGTAGATCTGGCTTTAAGGTGGCTTAGTGCAATGGCTAGGGTTAGGCTAGTGACGGGTAAGGTTACGGTGGGCTAGTGGGTTGCACCTCTGGGTGCCTCTCTGACCCACTAAGAAGACAGTCTGTGACGTATGTACGGAGTCAAGGGTTAGGGTTAGGGCTAGGGCAGGTTTTAGGGGGATTTTTGGCACATCCCAGAAGTCTCCATGGCCAAGTGGCCATGCGACTGGTGGGATGGCTCCAAAAATTTGCATGGTTGTCCACTCCCACATGGCTGGCCACTCGGCCAGCCCATCATTGCGCACTGCGCAGGTGTAAAAAAAATAAAAAAAATAAAATCAATGGAGGACAGAGGAGGAGAGGAGAGACATTTTGTTGCAAGAAAAAACCCACTGCTACTGTGAAAAATCTGGCAGTTTATAAATTTTCGCGTGTTTCTGTTGTGCTTGTGTGTTTTTGGACCACGATTTCAAAAACAATATTGCGCTTGCCGCCCCATTTTGGATCCCCCGCCCGCACCGCATGGCATGGCGAAATGGCGACTCGAGTCTGGCTGCCCAGGACGGGGGGGAGGCGGGACCCCCCCCTCCAGAAACCACCCCTCCGGTAGGTGCCCTGCGCCCTTAGTCAAACAGGCATTTTTCCGCCTGCTTTTTTGGTCCGGGAATGGGTGGGGGGAGAGTTTAAAAGTTTTTTCCTGTGCCGTCCGTGCCGCTTGCTTGCGCTTTAATTGCGGGCGGCCGGCGGCGAGACTGGGCTTTTTGCTGGCTGCGAGCCTGCGGCGAGTCCCACCAGAGCAGCCCAGGACGGGGGATGAGGGGGGAGGCCGGGGACCTCCAGAAACAACCCCTCTGGTAGGTGCCCTGAGGCACGGCAGGCATTTTTCCGCCTGCTTTTTGGCCGGGAACCAGGTTTTTTTAACTTTTAAAACTTTTTTTCTGTGCCTCTTGGCATTGCGTGATCGCCGCGATGCAAGTATCGAGCACGACAAATCAGACCAAAATTGTTCGTTCGTCGGTTCGAGCTCGAAGTCTGGCGGAGTAATTCCCGTTACCGTTTCCGTAGAGTAACGGAACCGAGTAACGGAAACGGAAACGGGAATACCGCTAAGTCGTGCCCATCTCTAAACAGCACATTGGGTGCAATAGCTGTTCTGCAGAGAAATCTGCATAAATAGTTGTGAGAGTGTTACACCTCTCTTTGTTGCATTTCCTCTCTAACTCATAATGTGCTGAGTCTATCAAAACTGTGCACGAAGGCATTTACAGTCATAGGTAGAGATGGGCACGACTTAGCGGTATTCCCGTTTCCGTTTCCGTTACTCGTATCCGTTACTCTACGGAAACGGTAACGGGAATTACTCCGCCAGAATTCGAGCTCGAACCGACGAACGAACAGTTTGGTCTGATTTGTCATGCTCGTTACTTGCATCGCGGCGATCGCGCAACGCCAAGCGGCACAGAAAAAAAGTTTTTAAAAGTTAAAAAAAAAACCCGATTCCCGGCCCTAAAAGTAGGCGAAAACTGTCTGAGGGCACCTACCAGGCCAGAAGGGTGTTTTATTTGGGGGGGGTTCCCCGCCCCCCTCTCCTTGGCTATTGCTACTGCTGCGCTGCTGGTACCAGGCTGGGAGGGCGCATCCATTTGCCATGCAGTGCGGGGGATCCAAAATGGCGACCGCAATATTTTTTTTGAAATCGTTGCCCAAAACCCCACCAAAGCACCACAGAAACATGCGAAAATTAGCTATTTTAAATGCTTGAATTTTTACAGTAGCAGCAGTGGGTTTTTCTTGCAAAAAAAAAAAAGGCTCCGTTGATTTTATTTTATTTTATTTTATTTTTTTACACCTGCACATTTGCAATGATGGGCTCGCCCATGGGAGTGGACCATGCAAATTTTCCACCAATCGCATGGCCACTTGGCCAGGTTGACCACAGAGACTTCTGGGATGTGCCAATCGGGCATAAACAGCCCACTAATCGTAGCCCAAACCCGAACCCTAAGCCTAAGCCTAACCCATACGCCAGTACACTGTCCTTCTAAGTGGGTCAGAGAGGCACCCAGAGGTGCACCCCAATACTCACCCTAACCTCACCCGTAACTAGCCTAACCCTAGCCCTTGTGCTAACCCGTCTTAACCCTAAGCCAGATCTACTTGCATTGCACTACATGCAAGTACGTGAGACACAGCGGGTGCAAAGAGTCTGCCAGTCCGTCACTTGTGGCTCTGGCTGACTCCTGCAGCTCCCTCCAGGAGCACGCTACCCCCCAAACCAGTACTAACGACAACGAAAATCGAAAAAACGAACCGACTAATTTTTGCGAAATTTCGTGAAAAACAGAAACGAGCCGAAACGGACTGCCTCCGACACACGACAACTCGAAAACGTCATTTTCCCTAGTCGTGCCCATCTCTAGTCTTAGGCACAGAATGTGTGAGGTGATTCCTTGCATGAGAACAGAATGTTTTGAAAGATTTTTTTTAAAAAACTTTGCTCTTATTTATAGTTGAATGAATGCATGCTGGTCTTTTCAGTGAAAAGAGAAATTTCTGGGAATATATACTGAAGGTCAAGGTCAAAAAGGGAATTTGTAAAAACTTCTGCATACTGAGACTCGTTGTTCAATTGGTTTGTGATTTTTCTCTTTTAACCAACATCACTATATTAGCACTGCAGCACTGGAAGGGACCCTATGGGTTGTCTCATGCAACCCCCCTGTGGAGGAAAAACAGTGGAGATTTAAACGTCCGAGCTCTGGCTCCATGGCCAGATGCCTAGCTTTTGTTGTTTTCAATGATTTAAGAGAGTGTGCCTATTTGAGAGTCTCTTTAAGCTTCTTCACATATTGGTGAGATTCTTATTACATACTGTACATCAACCAGCACAATTTAATTGGGGTAAATAAGTCTCAACCCTAAGAAGTCAGCATAGGCATTTGCTGTTGTGCACTGAGACACAAAGAATCAAAGAGTCAGAAGAGATCTCAAGAGCCATCTACTCCAACCCCCTGCCATGCAGGAACCCTCATCACAGTACTCCCGACAGGTGACCATCCAGCCTCTGCTTAAAAACCTCCAAAGAAGGAGACTCCACCACCCTCCATGGAGATTGAACCCCAGGTCATGAACACAGTTCTGACTGCACTACAGCAATTTAATCAATTTGCCATGAGATGGCTGCAAAGGATGAACCTGGCTCGGAGGCTCTACTCTTTCTGCTTCTTTCTAATGTTATACTTCGGGAGCTGCCTTGGTTTTATCTTTTTATCTTTATGTGTATGTTTTATTTTTGTTTAATAGGGATACACTACATTACTTTTTAACTTTATTTTCTCTAAGAAGTGCAGTGCTCTCTTTGGATGTCTTTCCTGGTCCTTAGGAGCAACTGACACTCAGGGTTGCTTCCACTCTGAAGCTTCCTGCAATGTGCTAGCTAAATTAATTAATTTAAGGGGGTGAGAAATAATGAGGGCAAGTTCACACTCACCACACAAAAAAACAACCCTGCAAAGCAAATGTGGATAAATATCTCATATATAAATCATACCTTTTCTAATTCTGATGATGTCCCACAGAGGATGGGACCATTAAGCATTAATCTCGGCCATCAAAACTCTCAGGAGAAGCTCCTCCAAAGTGCTGAGTACAGTTTGGGAGCCTGAGAGAACTCCTGCTGGATCTTATCTCAGACCACTCTCTTCTTGTTACCAAAATTGTTACAAATGTCTTCCAACAGCTTACCTGCATCTCCAAAGAAATAGATGCTCTTAGACAAGTATTCGATAGAAAACAACTTCATGTCAGCGAATCAGAATGCACCTTTCTTTTGAAGGTAGACAGTCATTAAGGAGGAGTTGGGACATAATTTGGTACCATCTACCCAACTCCTGGTTTGCTTTTGTCCAAGTTTCCAGCAGATGTAGAACAACAGCCTTGTAATGCTCTTCAGGCCTCAACCCCAAGCCATTGGCTGCTCAGCCGCATATCATCATTGTTATCTTTTCAGAACTGCAGAACTGGAAAGGATCCTACGGATACAGCCCCTATCAAGGAGGCACAATGAACTCCCAACATCTGGCTTCACCATCAGAAATCTAACTTAGTGAGTTATATAGTACCAGTGGGCTCAGCTGCTGCCAGCCCTGAACCAAAGCATTCAATGCTAAGTAGACTCACAATGGCCTCGGTCACACAGCTATTAATTGTGAATCATATTTTGATGCATACTAAAATTGTGGGCAATCATGTGATGTTTGGTGTGCAGTTAATGCCCCGATGGCAGAGGTGTATTATACTTCTTTCTGTGCATCCCATCTTGCCAAATGCACATCTTTTCCCTTTATTGATCTGCTTTTCTCCGTCATGCTCACCTATATATTAAAAAGTGATTTCCTTGTTGATTACCGGCATGTCGGCTTTCTAGTATTACTGCAAGGGTTCATGCGAAAGTTTGAGAACGTGGCAGTGTATCCCTAGTACCAGAGCCCCTTTATAGTAACTCCTTTGTTTTTCTCTCATCTCTCACTTCCTTTGCCATTGGTCACTGTACCAGGTAATTTGCAGTTACTAGAAGTGCTCAGTTAATCTGCTTAGATGTCCTAAGCACATCCGATCTCACCTGATTTCGGAAGCTAAACGGGGTCGGCCCTGGTTAGTACTTGGATGCGAGACCACCAGGGAATACCAGGTGTTGTAGGCGCCTAGAGTAGGAACTGGCAAACCACTCTAGTATTCCTGCCAAGAAAACTCCATGGACATGGAGTCACGAAGAGTCGGTCACGACTGTAACGACATAACACACACAGAACTGCTCACTTACCGAAATGCCAGCCAGTGATTAAAGCAGGACAGCAGAAAGAGGCAGGAAAAGGGGGGGAGTGAAATGGTGCAAATTTTCACTGGTCACACTCCAATTGCTGTGATAAAAACTGTGCATCATTAAGAGGAGTCATTTGATCAAACCCCTAGTGGTGGTATAGGATGATGCGGTTAAAGTGCGCTTCAGGGGGCGTGGTCGACTGGGGTGCCAAAATGCTGCACCTTGGAGCGGAGGCACGATCTTTGGGTGCGCAGTCATTTGCAGCAAACACAGCACCAAAATGGCCATGTGACCAAGGCCAATATTAGTGTTCCTTTCACACCCTTCCTTCTCATTCTCCACGATATCCTTTGAAAAGAGTGAAGAAATCCAAGATTCTAGTGTGTCATTGGTTCGATTCAACAGCATTTTCTCTTCCATCACAGGGAAGGGAGTGTTCATCAAGAGGATTCTCTGTTTCAGGCTTCTGCTGTGAAACCTTATGTTCTCTCTCGGGAGAGACAGCATTTTCTTATCTATAGGAGCTACACCCTGGAAGCTTTCAGCTCCATGTTTGCTTTTTCATCTATAAACTTATGTGGTTCTGTGTACAGATATTTCCCCCAAGTATAAAATTAGCACTCCCTCATTAGGTGGCCCTTTTTATTTCCCAACTGATAAGCATTTGACCACCCAAGTTCATTATTAGATGGAATCGTTCTATTCATGTCTGATTTAATGGGGCAATATATTTTACTGGAGTGCAGGTTAACTTGAAAAAAATATATTTGGAGATGAAACTTGCCTTATTTCTAAAGAACACCCCCCCCCTTGAGCAGCTGCCAAGGTAGCCTGTTTATTTTCTGGACACCTCTAGTACAGCTAGTATCTATTATATCATGTAAGAGAGCAGGCAAACAAAAGAACAATGCATAAGGATTTACACTGCTTCTTCCCCCTGCCTTTCTTTTAATGCAAGAGACCTGATTCCAGTAAACAACCCCCTAAAGGTACTCTCTACCAATCATAGGCCACTGCAAAATAGATAAGGTTCTCATTACGTATCCACCATGTCTTGATCATAATTTCTATCATGGGTGACATTCTGGTCCAGTTCTATCAGGTACATTCCGTGTGAGTCCTTTAGAATACTGTGATAAAACCCTGCTGAATACGGGATCATTTTGCCTTAGGGGAAAGGAGGAGAGAGGGAGGCAGTGGAAGTGTGCTCAGTTCAAGGTGGATTTCTCGTCAGATTCTGCAGCACTGGGAGATGTTGAAAAAGAAATCTTTTTTGGAACTGAAGTGGCTCAAAAGGAATTAAATTAAGTCCTTAATGGCTAGGTTTCCCCCAGAGCTGTCAACACAAATTATACTCCAAACAGAGTTGAATAAGTATAATAGCGGACTGCAACATGGATAATCATCATCATCATCATCATCATCATCATCATCATCATCCATGATTCATTGTAGTTTGCTAAATTATTTCAAGCTCAGTTTTCTTCCTTTTATCAGTTGATATTTCTTTCTTAAAGAGATATCCTGGGGGAAGCATGTAACAAATCCTGCTTGCTGGAACTTAATTGCTGTTTAAGTGTATTTGTATACTTTCTGATAAAAAAAGTTCTCCTTCCAGATAATGATTTAATGCTTCTTAAGTCAATAGTATGACTGTTGTCTTTTTCAACTGTGCATCAAAAACATGAGGGAGGAGACTTGCAATTAAAGGCCTTCAAAATTTCTCCAGTAAGTACTTTTCTTCCCTGAAGAAAAGGGAATTGTTCACACTTGTGCAAGTTCTCTTGACCAAAATGCAATCCACTGGTGTTCAGTATATGTGATAATGCTTAGAGTTCAGCATGGGGACAATGTAATATACGACCTACGTTCTTTTACATTTTTGCAGTACTAGAATCTTGCATTGTTTACATGTGTTTGGAATGCTGCCTGGTTTAGATCTGCTAATGAGAGAGAACCAATCTCCTTGACTCTTCTGTTCCAATCCTTAATTACTTTCTCCATTTTTATTGTTTTTTAAACTTTATGCTTAATTATGAGAGTTGTTCTAATATGGGGACCTGAGAGAATGAGTTTTCAGTTCCAACCTCCCATCAGCTACCAATTTATCAGATAGTTTTGAAATAAAAGTCCCAGTGTCTCATGTTCGATAGAGTGTTTCTAAGTTTCTAGGTTATCTAAAGGAATATGGCCCTCGCGTGCATCCAGATGCCACCCCCTAACAAGACATGAGAAAGAAAGATAAGTGTGCTAGCTCGGCTCTTCTCTGTCTTTCTTCCCACATTGATTAGAAAAGTTCTACTTGGAGATGGAGAGCTGCTCTGGGCAGGGAGGAACCCGAGTTTCAAGCATTTGACATCATAAACAGAGCATCCATATGTACAAACTGCTGCCCATTATAGGCACCTGCCCTTAGGACAAGGGTGTCAAGAATGGAGGTGTACTAGTGTGCTCAAGCATATATTTCCTTATCAAATGTTACTAGAAAGAGGAATTTCAACACCTGAACGGGACTTATGAGTAAACTGTGCATGTTATATGCTGCCATGTTGGAACTGACTTACAGTGGGCCCTAATAGAGCTTTCAAGATGAGTCAGATATTTAAGGAATGTTTTTACCAGTTCCTTGCTCCCAGTGAGCTACCATGACCAAGCAGAGATCTGAACCCTGTCCTAGTCCATCAATTTATCAAGAACACCACACTTCATTGAAGTATTTAGAACAATTGCAACAGGCTATATTAACCATCATCACAACAGCATAGAGACTCCTTCTGCCAGCTAAGATAATTTATCCATCTGTTTCTTTTGGGGATGGAACCATACATTTCTTATCCATTTAGGCACTCTCAATATAATGAGGCACTTCATGGGAATTTGTAATGGGTAGTAGTAGGGCCTTGCCTGAAGCCAAGAGAAAGAGAAAGAGCTCTTCCTCTTCATCTTGTGCAATATTTACAATTCAAAAGCCTCCAAGTGTCCTTTCTCCTTGAGAAGCAAAGTACATGCATGCACAGAAAGTGAACCAACATAGAAGGGGTGACTGTTAAGAAAGATTCAAACTCATCCAGCACTATAAATTCTTACATAAAGCATCAGTCACCAGAGTTCTGAGCAAATCACACAGTGCAGGTTGCACAACTAGTGCTGAATGTCTAGTTTGACCTTCAGTGAGTTTTTTCTCCCTATTTAAACCCTCTTTGACAGAGATTACAAGAAGATGGCTTTAAAGAATAACTTTGCCATCTCTAGGAACTGCCACACATTTTAAAAACAATACCCCTTGTTTGTTTGGGACCTGAAAGCACCCCAAGGTGGTTTACACCAATGATTTTATCTACTTGTGTTGTAGCAAAATAAATGCTAACTAATACTATGTGGGTGCTTCATAATAGAGTACTTTAGTTCCGGAGTCTCTTTCACAATGCCCTGAATGTACAACTGATGAATGTATAGGTTGCAGATGTCTGAGTGGATAATCATTTCAGGATTTCATCCAGTATTTAGTCTGGAAGAAGACTGCCATTTCCCCTCTAGATAAAGCAAATGTCCTTGACAAGATGGCCAATGTCAAGGTAGAGAAGGTACCACATATTCTGTTTGTTTGTTTGTTTGTTTGTTTGTTTAATTTTTATACTGCCCATTTGGCAATGAGGCCACATATTCTGGAGACCCTTAGAACAGAAGCAAGTCTGCTTTCTGTTGTTTTTAACCTCTTTTCTGTAGAATACCATTTATTGTTTAGTTATTTCCATATGTTTGTTCCCCAATGTAGTTGGTACTGCTTAATTCCATAAACAGTATATTTAGTATTTCAATAGTTGGCATGACTATAACGTAGCCAATATCAGATGAATTCAATCTTTTAAAAGGCAGGAGGGGTTGCTTAAGTTCTTTTGAAACTAATGGAACTTGATTCAGAGTGCTTTAGATGCTTAAAACATTCTGTTATCAAATCTAACATTTGGAAATAATGTCTTAGAATTCATTAAATCTGTTACCGCTCCTGTCAGGAGTTCCACAGTGGGGTATAACTGCTCCACAAACAGAGAGTTCACCTCTTCCAGTTGCATTCCTTCAATATAACACAGTAAGAATCTTGGAATAATAGCCATTTAAAAACAATAGGATCTTCATTTATGTTCCCTGGCAGCGGTTGTGGTGACAGGGACCAATTCCTGTAACACTTTAAGTCAGTTATAGTTACAGATTGCTGTCCAACTACTGAAAAGTTGAAAACAACGTTGGTTTCATTCCCCTAAGGATAATGTTTGAAAAATAATGATATTTGAACCAAAAAGTGAAACAAGAAGTCTCTGTCCATGATGATGCTGGGATGAGTTGCATGGTCCATCCAATAAGTGTCTTGTTTAATTTCGGATTACCTAATCATAAAGTCTTCAAGGCATGAAACAGTCTGAAGTGCTTTGCTATCACTTTCTTCTGCTAATACTAATACAAATTGTCACTCCTTTTTTCCCCTATGGAAAGTCCTCTGTCACTGTCATTTTCTACTACTTCTGCTCCCCAATAAATGCTCTTTGATAATTTCCCTACCCCCATCTCTGTAGGAATGATCAGTTCTCTTCTGCTGATGCAAGCATTAGTTCTCATTTATTTACTGAATTTCAGTGCCACCTTTCACCCAACAATGGGACAAGGTGGGTCACAAATCATTAGAACAATAATTGAAAATAGCATATATAACAGTAGAGGTTTCAGAGAGGGTAGCCATGTTTGTCCTTTCTGCTGCTATGTGTCTGAAGAAGTGGACATATCCACGAAACATTACATTAAAATAATTAAAGTTAGTCTTTAAGGTGCCACATGTTTTGCAGCATATAAACAGCAAGCAGGAAATCCATAAACAAAGCATAATTAAAGTCATCAAATAAAACAGATTAAAATATAAAAATATTTGAAAATACATTAAAAGGATACGTTAGCAGTGAATGCAGAGCAGCTAGCTATGTTAAAATCAGATCCTAAACATTCCTGTGAAAACGTTTTCACTTGCCAACAAAAAAGAGAGGAGAGAGACAGCTAGCCAAGTCATACAAAGGAGGACATTCCAGGACTTTGGGACAGCAAGAAGGTTTGTTCTTAGGTCCCTGGCAAACATATCTGTAAAGGTGGTGGGACTGGAATAATGGCCTTCCAAGATGACCCTAAGACTCAGGGGTGGTTATATGGGGAGGTATGGTCCACCAGATAGCCAGGGCCTAAACTAGATACCTGAAGGACTGCCTCCTTCCATATGAACCTACGCAGGAATTAAAATCTAGCCAGGTGGCCCTTCTAAAAGAGCCATCCCTCAAGGGGGTGAAAGAGATTACTTGTAGGTACAGGGACTTTTTGGCAGCTGCCCCCAAACTATGGAACACCCTCCAGAGTGAGATCCACATGGCACCAATGTTGATAACGTTTCGGCACCAGGCAAAAACCTTCGTGTTACAGAGGTTTTAAAACCAATATTGTGAGTCCTGATGGCATTTTAGTGTGTTGCATTTAAAGGCTTTAAGTGCTTTTAAATTCATTGGTATTTTAATTGTTTTTAATTATTTTGACTGTTTCAATTTCATTTTGAATTGTAAGCTGCCCAGAGACACTTGGGTACTGGGTGGCATATAAGTGAGTGAGTGAGTGAGTGAGTGAGTGAGTGAGTGAGTGAGTGAGTAAATAAGTAAGTAAATAAATAAACAAACCATATAATAGCCTTATAGATCATAAGCAGCACTCTGAATTGAGCTCGGAAATGGAATTGTCACCAGGGAAGTACAAAATACATTGCAAAAGGTTTTAATTTTGAAACAAAGCAAGGGCATTTAAACAGCATCATGGTAGCTTAAGTGTTTTAAGCAATAAAACTAAAACACAGCATAAACATAGCCAAATATGGATAATTTTAATAATGAAGACCAAAGTACAAAAATGGTTTTGCCTGCCTGCTTGATACTACTGTATATTAGAATGATTCATAAGCACCAGACCAGCTGAAAGCTACATGCTTTTCTATATCATTTAACAAACATGTCAGTTTACACAGCAACAGCCAGCCCAGCAATCTGATTCAAAGAACAAAAAATATTTACAATTCTGCTGATTTGGGCTCCATAGCAGGAACAGAGCATGTGTTGATCAAACCCCTCAGTGGCTCCTTTAAACAGCATGTCATATGTTTAACAGAACTGGGCTGTGAAAACTCAATGGCTCAAACAGAAATCTTCAAAGTTTCCAGCACAGCAAAAGCCCACTCATTCATTAATTCATTTGTTTTTAAATTTTTAAACACCTTACAGCCCCTTCTTGACCGTCACACTATTAAGCAAAATGTGTTAGTCTCTCTACATTAGACATGTGCATTTTGTTGGATATCATTCCCCCTGCCAAAAAATTGGCCAGAATCCTATTATTTATGTCCACTATCTTAAGTCCAACAACATAAATCTCAGTGGCAAGTTGCCACTAGTTAAGAAATCAGTAATTCTATTTTTCTGTTACGCTTCAGCTATGTGTGGTGGCTCAATGGGTTAAGGCTTCCGAAAACTGTCGGCTGCAAAGTCGGCAGCTTGGTGGTTCAAATCCCAAGTGCCACACAGCAGAGCGAGCTCCCGCTGATAAACCCTGCTCCTGCCAACCCAGTTCGAAAGCATGTAAAAATGCAAGTAGATAAATAGGTACCGCCGTACAAAGCAGGAAGGTAAAACAGTGTTTCCTTGCAGCCATGCCAGCCACGTGGCCATGGACTTGCACAACACTGGCTCTTCGGCTTGAATACGGATATGAGCACCGCCCCTGGAGTCAGATACGACTAGCACACATGCACAAGGGGAACCTTTAAGAAATGCAAATACGGTACCAACCTCTTAGTTGGTAGCAATTTCCCTCTGAAATTTGCACCATTGGACGTATGTGATATTAATAATTCAATTGTATCCTTGCCCATGATTTCCCCTTTCTTGAAATGGCTTATATTTCAAGTCCAAACAGGGATTTTCCATTTCAACAGTGTTTTGAGATAATTAGGAGAATTGTTTCCATAGGTGTCATTTCATCCATTGACAATATATGCCAGGCCTTCCCAGTCTTTATTTCTTTCTTTTTTGGGGGGGGGGGGGGGGAAAGAAGAAGGAAAGGAATGTGGTGGAAGAGAAAACAGCTGCATGTTTGCTATTTTACTTCTTAAATGCTTCCACTAAAATTCAGTGATCAATAGATTTGCATTTTACATCCACAGGAAGGAGCATCTCTCCGTAATGCTCTCTGTTATACCTGTGTAGTAGTTCCACTTTAAAATAATTGAGTTCCCCCAAGTGTAACTGAAAACAGAATTCCTCTATCAGGGTCTTTAACAGAGTTGATGAAATATGAGCCAGAAATAACACAGCTTGAGTTTTAGATCTCATGCTGAGTTTACATGCCTAGCATTTAGGGGAAAAGAAAATGTACTTGTAAATTGAGAAAATGCATTTTGGAGATCACTGGGACACAGTAAATAAAGGCCCATGACATCAGCTTTACAGAACATACCTTTTCAAAGTAGACTTGAAGTTTATGTCTTCATTATTAGATTGACAGGGCACAATTCTGCATTTTGTCTTAAACTGATTTATGTTCTCACAGAATATCCTCAAGTTGATTGACTGACCTTTTTAATGTCTTTTTTATACTTTCTTTTGACTTTTTTTGTACTTCAAAAAAGGGAACCAATGCTTAGCACTGGAGCCAGTGGACATATGTCTTTTAATTAAATAAACTTTCTTAAGAGGCATTATAATATTCCTATCTTTTTCTTAGTTCCTCTGACATTTCTTTTGAAATTAAGTCACCTACTTCCAATAATGTGTCCAGGCATATGATGTGGATTAACTAAAGGCTTTTAAACCAGCCATTAATACAAGACCTTCATGAGGGCTGTCAGAAGTGTGCACTGTGTTCAGACTTGGGGAGCCAAACTATTTCATCTCGTGAATCATTTCTTAAGTGAGCCTCTTTGCCCTGGTCCCAGAACATGTCCTGTAGCTTGTCTCAGGCTGGCAATCATTGTTAGGGAAGGCCAGTCAAGCCTACAGACCTTCTCATGTCCTTTGGTTAAGCTACCTGCTAGCCCATCCTCAAGTGAAACCCATGGTTAAGCGAGCTGTTGAAGTTCTCTCCTCCCCTCCCCTAACCTGTGCCAAAATAACTCCCCTTCTCTGAATTGGTTCCTTTGAATCCTCACCAAAACATAAACCTTTCACCCGCCTGCCCAAAGATGAACCAGTGCCACTTTTTAAACCTGCACCACCTGGGTAACTAGTTGTCCCGTAGCCATTTCAGTGCAGAGTAGGGGGAGGGGAAACCAAAACCCTCTGCCAAGACTATAGTTTGGAGGGCAGAAATTTCTCACTGGTGTCAGATCAGCCAGCTGGTGCAAGGTGGGTGTGAGGGCATCATGCAGAACAATCCAAAGAAAGAACATCATTTGGATCTTTGCAGAGGAAGACATTTCAAAAAAGAGTAGTGACAACCGTTGACCTTCATACCCAGATAGATTCTTTTTGTACTCCAGAATCATGTTCCATTGCAAAAATCCTCAGAAAACTAGATCTGCAAGGTAGCCCTTGTGTGAGATTGTCACCTGAAGATATATAAATAAGAGCTTTTAAATTCAGTCATTGATCTGTGCAGCCTTAAAAACAATAAAAAAAGATAAGTAGCCTTCTCTGGGTAGTTCCTCCTGTATTTCCTATCAACCAACAGACACTGTATTCTGGCTTATATGGCTGTGCTTCCAGGGTTGGTCCCTCTAAGAACAGCTGTCATATCCCGTGAGATCTTCTGAGGTGGAGCATAGCTGCGTTGCTTGGTGTTTTCATTAGTGATGGGACTTATCCTCTAAGAAAGGCTTTTCGGCTCCAGAAGCCTCCAAAAGGGGGGTGGGGTGGGGGTGGGGGGAGAGAATGAACTAGAAGAAGCCAGAATGCCATTTGAATTTTGAAAAGTGTTTTGTTTTGGTTTGGGGTGTGTGCTTGAGTTAAGTAGTGCTTGTGGGCCTTTGTCAGTGCCCGAAAGCGTCCAGGAATAGCGGCTTATCTTTGGTGGGAGCTGAAGAATTTAGAAGGGTGGGTTGACTCCAGAGGGGTCTAAGGGCACAGACATGTGACCCACAATGCTGTGAGTCACATGTGGCTTCTGGGCTGCAGCTGGCCCATTCCGTCTCCGTTCCTACCAAATAAATAAATAAATAAATAAATAAATAAATAAATAAATAATAAGAAGCTTGTGTCATAGTTTGCTTCCAAATCGGTGTTCATCACGTACAGCCTTGTGACATATGAAGAGACACTGTGTTGCGAACCAAGTCAGAAGGGCAGAGTGTACTACGGCCCTGCTCTTTGTGGAAGGGATATGGATGTCTGGATAGATACAGGCAGAGAAATGTAAAAGGAGAAAATTTTGGCTGTAGATTGTCCTCATATGATACTTCTTGAGACGAAACAACAGCAAGCAAGCATTTCCCCATGCTTCAGTTGAGAGACCTTTATGCTTCCGAATCCTGAATGTTTAAAATACTGCACCCAATGTAAAAATAATAACAGTAAGGGCATGAGTGTGTGGACATCCTGCTTGGTGGCCTGAGCTGCTTAGTCATTTTACTCAATGGGGATATGCACCACAGTTAGAAGTTTGCAAAGGTCAAAGAAGCAACTGTCTTTTCTGCTTTGAATCAGCAAAGATTTTTTCCAGTTTCTTGCAGACAGAATGCCAAGTTTGCATCTGTGCGTCTGCCTTTTTTTTTCTCTTTGAAGAAGCACAGTAATTAACTAAAGGGCAGATCACACCACATTGAGCAGTAAATGATTGCGCAGTGCAACTTCCTTTCTGTTTTTTCTCTCTGATGACAGCCAGTTTCAGAACAGCTTTCAGGCCTGTTTATACATAAAAATGTGCCAATGGACATCATAGGACCATTAAACACTTAACTCATTGATTGTTGGGGAAAAGAAAATCTCCTCAATCGCCCTGCTGCAATTATTTCCTACCAAAATGGACTTTATGAGTAGTGTGGAGAACAAATCAGCTGTGTAATGAAAGAAACGCAGAACTCTTTCAAGTGATGTTAATAATTATTTTTATTCTTACTACTCAAACTTTTAACTATGTACATTTCACGCAAGGGTCTAAAAAGGTAGAAGTTAAAGCTTTCAGCAATCATTTTGCTGCCAAAACAGCAGACCAAATCTTAAATATACAAAACTAACAGCTGCCAGAGTACATGCTTTCATCTGTCTTGATGAGTGGACCCTGTATTTGCAATTTTGTAAGTGCATGCCAATGAAGCTGACTGCTTTTTCTGAAACATCCAGAGAGATGACCATGTTAGTCTGTAATCTGTTACAGTTAAACAGTGCTGGCCAAAATCATGCTCATTTTTACTATGCTCACAACAACCCATTGTGCATGCAGTTTCTACCCTGGTATATGTGCAAAGCGGCATCCATTACCCAAGATGGTGAGAGTTATAAGATCTCCCACTTATATAACTGCAAGATGGAGGACAAGTGTTTGCACATGGAGTATTCCATTCATGGAACTAGTCCATGCCACATTTGTCAATGACCAATAGTTCAAAGAGTCTTGTGGAATGTGAAAGACTTAATATTCCTCTCCTAATGGAGGTTGGATAACATCATGGCTATTCTGCCTTTGATGCAGTGGCTCTAATGAGTGATGCAATGTCTCTAAACTAGAAATGGGCACAAACCAACAGTTCAGTGGCTTGTGCTGATTTGTTTGGTGTTTGGCACTTCAAAGCCCTGCCTTCCCCAGCAGGTGCCCACTCAGAGGCAGTGCCAGGAGGTGGAAGGGCAGAGGAGGAAGGCCACTGCCTCCAAGTGGGCACCCACCACAGGAAGTGGGGCCATAAGCACCGGACACTTGTCTGGCTGATAAAATGAACTATCATGAGCTGCCAAAATGGTGGTTTGCGTCCATCTTTAAAACCATTCTTTAGCTCTACCTTCTGTGAATGCAGCAGGGCCTTTTAACATGTGCAAGTCTAAAACTAGACCTCTGCTTAAGATTTGCAGGCTTCCAAGACAAACTGATGTACTCTGGAACCTGGCATAGAAATCTTGATAGAACCGTATGTAAAGACATTGATATTCTTAGTGAGCCCTGTGGTGCAGTGGTTAAAGTGCAGGACTGCTGTCAAGCTTCTGTTCACTACCTGATAGAGATGGGCACGACCATGAAATTTATTTTTCGAGTTGTCATTTTTCGGGAGGGGTCCATTTTGGGTCGTTTCCGTTTGTCGCAAAATTTTTCAAAAATTTGTCATTTCGTCGTGTCATTTGTCGTTTGTCGTTTCCACGCAATTTAGCGTGATTTGACGTCCCAGTCCCGGACATCCCATTGGCGTCTCCGCGCAATCAGGGCCGGCGCGCTAGGTGTTTTTGCGCCCTAGGCGGCGGGTGGGCGGCGGTGGCGGGGGGGGGGCTTGGGCGGTCGGCGACAGCGGCAGGGGTGACGAGCGGGTGCGTGGGCGGGCACGCGGGTGGGTGCACGGGCAGCGGCTGCGGGTCCCGCAATGACCCAGAGCAGGCTATTCCCCACAGCAGACAGGGAATGAAATATTTCATAAAAAATCAATTGAATCAATTATTCCTCCCTGCCTGCCTAACTGAAATGTAAAGGCTCCGCGAAATCGAAACTAGTCTAGCACAGCAGCCAGCTACACACAGCCCTCTCCACCCACATCCAAACCCGGACTGCGAGTGTTCTCGGAGTGCCTCGCCTTTTTATACCCTCTGGCACATCCAGAACTGTCAGTCAAAACCTGTCCATGCGATTGGTGGAATGGGTCCAAAAATTTGCATGGTCCCATCCCATGGCCAGCCCATCATTACGCACGTGTAAAAAAAAAAATAAAAATAAAATAAAATCAATGGAGACGTTTTGTTGCAAGAAAACCCCACTGCTGCTACTATAAAAAATCAGGCATATAAAATAGCTAATTTTCGCATGTTTCTGTGGTGCTTTGGTGGGTTTTTGGACCACGATTTTAAAAAAAAAATTGCGGTCACCATTTTGGATCCCCCCGCACCGCATAGCAAATGGAGACGCCGACGAGGATGCCCCCTCCCAGCCTGGTACCAGCCGCTTAGGACGGGGAGGGGGGGAAGGCTGGAGTGGGGACACCCCCCCCCAGAAACCACCCCTCTGGTAGGTGCCCTCAGGCAGGCATATTTTCGCCTGCTTTTTTGGCCGGGAATCGGGGGTTTTTCCTTTTAAAACTTTTTTTCTGTGCCGCTTGCGCTTGGCATCGCGCGATCGCCACGCAATGCCAGGAACGACAACGACAAATCAGACGCAATTTTTCTTTTTTTGGTTCGAGTTCGAGTTCTGATTGCTTAATTGTCATTACCGTTTCTGTTGCGTAACGGAAACGAGGAACGGAAACGGAAACGAGAATTTCGCCAAGTCGTGCCCATGTCTACTACCTGAGCTTGATCCCACCAGGTTCAGGTAGCCGGCTCAAGGCTGACTCAGCATGCCATCCTTCCAGAGTCAGTAAAATGACTACCTAGCTCATGGGGGCAGGAGACACAGTGTTGTTTACATAATTATTTCATAAACTATAGAAAGAGCTCTCTAGCACTACTGGGCTGTATATAAATCAAAACAACAACAACTACTACTACAATTCTAGTTCTGCAACAAAGGGCACTTTTACACGACCCCTAAGATCTGCTGGCAACTTAAATTCGGACCAGAGATCTTGGGGGTTTGTCGCTCTTCCTGTGTTACCACCCCTCCGCACTTCCTTGCTCCTGTCTGCGTGACGGGAGGGAGAAAAAAAGGGAGAGAAAAATGCAGGCTCACCTCTGCTCTGCCGTCGAGCTGCTCCGGGAACCATTCCAGTCTCTTTCAGTCTCTTAAAGGGGCGGGGGCAAAAATCCCCACAAACAAACACAAGGCGAGGAGAGCCCGGCACTCACGGCTTTACATCCGCATCAGAAATTTTTCACCTTCGGAGACCAGGTACTTGGAAAATGTGCTGTGATACGCTTAGGTGGTCATGGTCGTACTTTATTTTGTTTAAAGTCCGGAGCTGGTGGGAAAACATTTTTAAGCTCCGGATCTGGGAGCCCTTTGCCCCAGATTTTAGGGGTCGTGTAAAAGCACCCAAAAAGATCCTTTCCCTCCTTCATTTCTCCTCTTATTTATGCTCCCTTCAATAATCAGCTCTAAGCATTTGCAATTTCCAGTTTTGGCCAAGAAACTGTAGTAGTCTAGTTTTCTGCTATTTTATGGTTTCATGTATTTGGCATAACTTTAATCCTTAAAAGTCTTCCATTAGCCAAATAAGCATCTCCCAGGTGAGGAGAGATCAGGTACAGGTCTTAACAATGGTGAGAAACATTTCAAAGCTAATGGTGGGCAGACTGACATATAACATGGAGAAAAGTATTTCTCTCAGTCCAGTGAAATGAAGAGTATGGCCTAGAAATAAACACAGCTGCCTTTTTGTGGATTTAGCTACTACTTAACAGCATTCTGTACCCCAGTATATCTGAGAAGAGAGTTTTAAATATATATCAGTTCATCTAAAAGCCTTACACCACTGATCATTAACATGAAAGTTCACATTATTGATATGATTCTACACTTACTTATGTTTCTTACTTCGCCTTCACTGCTCCTGCTTCTTTATTCTTACAGCTGTCATCCTGCCCTAGAAACAAGAGCGTTCACCAGCACCACTAAGCACTTCTACTTTGGTGTATATGTGGTTATTTCAGAACTGGGAATAGGCCGTTGGCATTCCTGTTACTTCTGGTTCCTCATAACGATGCTAGCTTTGCTGTGGTTTATCCGTCTATATTTGCATTATTGCAGTCAATGGGTCTTACTTCAAGCTCTCTCAGTTCCTGTCACAAAGTAAGTATGAATTTGGTGTAAAGATTACTATAATAATTATCATATCATTAGGACTGTATATTCTCATATGGGCCTCCTTGGCATTCAAGATCATCAAAGGAGACCCATCTCTTGGTCCCAATGCCAGCACAGACTTGATTGACACAAGACAGGGTCTTCTCCATGGCAGCTCCCAGATTGTGAAATGCTTTCCCTAAGGAGATCGGTTCGGCACCGCCCCTTTTGTCCTTCTGTTGACAGCCGAAGACCCATCTTTTTAGGCAGCCTTTTGACAATTATGATATAGTCCCTGGATGCCATTCTTAAGTTATGATAGTTTTTAATGTTTACCTGATTTGAATTATTCAATTATATTTTAATTCATGTTTAGTTTAATTGATTTTAATGTTTAACCAATTATGTTTTAATTCTATTCTTATGGTTCCCCTTAAAGCAGGTTATAAGTAAAACGTGTGTGTGTGTGTGTGTGTGTGTGTGTGTGTGTGTGTGTGTGTGTGTGTGTGTGTGTGTGATACCATATATACAGACCACACACAGGATTGTGTAATCTCTAAAGCTGACAGTTTGTTGGGACTTGGACAAAATTCAGTAATGTAAAGTTATACCATGTAAGCCTGATAATTAGACATGGGCACGACACGGCGAAATTGTCGTTTCCGTTTTCGGTTATCGTTTCCGTTACATAACGGAAACGGTAACGATAATTAAGCTGTCAGAACTCAAACTCGAACCGAAAAAAGAAAAATTTGGTCAGGTTTTTCATTTCCGTTTGTGGCATCGCAGCGATTGCATGATGCGAAGCACAGAAAAAGTTTTAAAAGTTAAAAAAAAAAAAAAAACGACTCCCGGCCAAAAAAGCAGGCGAAAATATGCCTGCCTGAGGCTTTGCCACCTACCAGAGGGGTGATTTCTGGGGGGGTCCCCAGTCTTTCCCCCCCTCTTCCCTTGTCCTGGGCTGCTTGCACCAGGCTGGGGGGGTCATCCTCATCGTCTGTCTCGCTGCATACCATGCGGTGGTGGTGGGGAATCCAAAATGGCAACCGCAATTTTTCTTTTGAAATCGTGGTCAAAAAACACACCAAATCACCACAGAAACATGTGAAATTTGTTTATTTTAAATGCCTGAATATTTTATAGTAGCAGCAGTGGTTTTTTTAATAGCCATAAAATGTCGTATTGATTTCATTTCATTTCATTTCATTTTTTATTTTTTTAGACCTGCCCATTTGGGCTGGGCATGGGATGGGACCATGCAAATTTTTTGAACCATTCCACCAATGGCATCACCAGGTTTTTGACTGACACTTCTGGATGTCTCGGAGGGCATAAAAAGCCGAGGCACCTTTCAGAAATCGCAGTCAGTTGTATGGATGTGGTTGAGGGAGGAGGGCTGGCTGGTGGTACTGGTGTGATCCGATCGAGATTGAGGAGGGAGGCTGGAGGCTTTAGGATTTAAGTTAGGCAGGCAGGGAGGGAATTGAATTTAGAAAATAATTTCTTTGATTCCCTGCAGCTTTGTCTGCTGAAGGGAATAGCAGTTTATTCTTTATTTCGTCTCTGGAAGTTTGTGAGAATATTTTTCTGATATTGGATAAAGCGGGAGGTTCAACTGGGAGTGGGAGGTGTGGATTTATTTTAAAAATATATTATATACTACCATTTATTTTCTATTTTCCCAGCTTCAATTTGCTTGCACACACACACATTTGGGGTGCAAGCCAAGAACAGAACCTCTATACTAAGTGATATCCTAACTGCCCACTCGCCTGTCCGCCCGCGCCGCCACCCGCCTGCGGCCTGCACTGCCGCCCGCCCACTCGCCCGCCCGTGGCTGCTGCCCACCCATGACCCCCGCCACCGCCACCTGCCTGCACCTCCCCCACCCCCGCCCCCCGCCACCTAGGCCGCAAATACACCTAGCGCCAGCCCTGATTGCGGGACGCCCCTATGCTCTGGGAAGTCAAATCACGCTAAATTGTGGTGGAAACGACAAACGACAAACGGAAACGACAAATTTTTGAAAAATTTCGTGACAAACGGAAACGACCCGAAACGGACCTGTTCCGACAAACGAAAACTCGAAACGTCATTTTTTCTGGTCGTGCCCAAGTCTACTGATAATATTATCAGGTGTAGCCATAGTTTGTTAATGAAGTTTCCTATGCCTTACTCCCTTAGTCTCACTTTATTCCTCAAGAAGCCTTTGAGGACAGGAAGACAGGAGAAAGGGGTCTCAGACATATCAACATTGTCACTGGTAGTCCTGATGGCCACAGAGGGACTGCCAGGAAAAATGTTCAGACATTTAAGAGCCCCACATCTTGCACGCCCCAGAGACATCTCCAGGACCAAAGAGACCTGAATGCAGCCTAAGAAATCTCTTGGTGTAGCAGATTTAGAAACCTTTCATTGCCAAAATACAGCTGCAGCTGATGACATCATATGACATATGTGGTTCAACTTTGTGTTACTGGATTCCAGTCATTGTGTTATCCATTATTTCTCTACAGCAAGGCTTTCATTATTGTTGCTCCAATCACTCAAGTAATTTGTTGCATTGTGTTGCATCATTGTTACCAACAGGCCACAAAAAATCCAGGGAGGTAACATTTTGGTGCCCTCTAGTGGCATATTCTGAAATTGTTCCATGGAAATGTTTACAGAAAATACAAACAAACAAAAAACCCTTTACCTTGTAACTTAAGATTGATAAGAGAATGGCATAAAACTTGAAAAAATCTTCTCATAAGGCCTTTAAAAATACCATGAACAATAGTTTTTGAAAGAAGCTAAGTGTTACTTGTTAACTTGGGATAAGCGGTTTGTTTCGGGAGTAGCATGTTCCAAAATGACCCACATGAGCCCAGGTGCTGTTCGGAAGCCTCCAAAATGCAAGCAGCCAATCACTTGCCTTCCTGCAGGGTCGCTTCGGGCTAAACTCCAACTAGGAAGAAGTCACCTGATGTCATCTGTCCTTCTCCAATCAGGCAGGGAGGCGTGATATTGCATTTCCCTGCACAGCTCCTGATTGGCCAGTGCTAGGGAGAAGGACAGATGACTTCAGGAGACTTCTTCCTGGTTGGACTTTAGCCCAATACAACCATGCAGGAAGGTAAGTGATTGGCTGCTTGTGTTTCGGAGGCTTCCGAACAGCAGCTGGGCTCGCATGGGTCGTTTTGGGGCATGCTGCTTCTGAAATGAACTGCCCATCCCTATTGTTAACCTAAAAAGTTAATTTATTCAATTTGTCATTACGAAAAAGTCATAACTTACTGATTAAATTAGTCACTTTAGCAATAAGGAATAATTTAGTCAACTTAGTTACTTGAATACAGTTACTTTCAGCATCAGAAAATCAACTTAATGTATCATTTGCCTCATTTTGTTTTGAATATAGTTGAGAGTTCAGTTACCCTCGTGCGTCTTCAACAAGGGCTGAACTCAGTGACCCTTAGGATCTGTTCCATTTCTGCAGTTCCAAGTTGTTGTTGTTGTCGATGATGATGATGTTGTCGATGATGATGATGATGATGATGATGATGATGATGATGATGATGATGATGATGATGATTTAAAGATGAAGACTGAAACAATATACTAGTTCAACATGACATCCATTCTCTGTTCTTCCTCTGTTACAGACAAGATTAGTCAGTGTTCAGAGAACTTTAAAACAAACCCTTTATATTCTGTAGCTCTGTTCAGCATTTCATCCCAAGTCCTGTCCTAGGCATGCTGTGATTATGAACAGTTTCAAATTTTGCTTTTCTTTCACTGCTTGTATGCCACAGCAACCATAGACCAGAAGTTTTTGATGTCTAGGCTGGAAAGATTAATTGATGCAAGTAGGAAAACTCTTAACATTACTCCATGTATCTATTTGGAGTTTAATATCACTGAATCTTCCATCTGACCCTTTTACATTCCAGATTTCAGTTCTACCTTTACACAGTGGATTTGTGCTACCAGAATTCTTTGCTACAAACTCATGAGGAATTGGCCATGATCACAGTGGGACCTTTGGCCTTAAATGCGGTGATGCTTCTTGTGGTTCTGATGAGATGGGGCTGTCAGCTGTTGTTTGGCTCATTCCCTTCTTACTTGTCAAAGCTGATCATGGCTTGGGGACTTTGGACAGTGCTAGACCCTTTGGCAGTGTTTGTAGTGGATGCAATCCTAGGGGTAAGTCACTTAAAATAACCGAGACACGAGTTCTTGATGTAGAATATTGCTTTATTTGATGACTCAACAAAAGATATGACATTCTACCCCTAGCAACAGAATGTGCAATTTTTAGAATGGAAGGCATGAATATGTTATGTGCTATTATTCTTTTTTTTAATTTAAAGGTGTACTTTATGTTTTCTCTTTTCTTCCCCTTTATATAACATGAACGAGGCATATACTAAAGGTACAGATTAAAAAGAAGAGAAGTAGCCTAAGAATGATGGCGCATCCCCGTTTGCTTCAGAGCCCCATTCGGCACTTTGGGACTGGCTTCAGTTTGAATCGCACCCCACTTTATACCCAAGATATACCACACTTTGCTGCACAGAGACCATTTGGTAGTAGAGCAGCAAAAACACACACCACCTATAAATAAATAAATAAATAAATAAATAAATAAATAAATAAATAAATAAATAAATATCTGAACTGATTTGTAAATCTGAATCTCGTCTTCCATTGACTCAAACTGGAATGCCAAAACAGCTGCAACTATTGAATTATTGCACTGAGATTCATGAGGTATTGCCCATTCATGCTGTTTTTGTCCATAAGTGCATGCATAAACACATACTGTACTTAGACATGTGCATACATATACCCACAATAAAGAGATTTTTTTAAAAAA
Organism: Phrynocephalus guinanensis; assembly: GCA_037367245.1. NCBI lineage: Eukaryota > Metazoa > Chordata > Lepidosauria > Squamata > Agamidae > Phrynocephalus > Phrynocephalus guinanensis. Next base: position 85,387,283 of record CM074739.1, read on the forward strand.
AGAATGCTCTGAAGTTGTCATTCATAGACACAATCACAATACAATGTCTAACATTTATTCTCCCAAATAGGACATTTCCCCCTTCACCACAAGTTTAAAAAAACTCACTTCACAATCCCACTCATTCTATACCCCAGAGAACAGAGAGACCTCCTAGTTCCCTGAGCTCCTTGACTTCTGAAGATGCTGGCCACAGAGTCTGGCAAAACAGCCAGAAGAAAATCTTCTAGAATACGGCCAACCCCCCCAACCCCCGAAAAGCCCACAACACCTGGCTGTGAGAGCCTTCGAGAATACATAGACTTATTTTCCCCCAGTTCTGGAGCTAGGTTCACTACCAGGTTCATGCCCTGCTAACAATGACAGATTGGGGGAATGGGAACCATTTGCTTTCACATACACCTGTCAGATTTTACTCCCCCGCCCGCGACAAATACTAGTTCCAAATTTTCAAATTGCAGTTGATGTGAATGGATCAAGTTCTGCCCTATTGATATTATATTCAAAAGAACATGTTTTAAACACTTAGCAGAATGTAAGTTCCTCTTTTCTGGTTAAAGGAAACCATGACATGAATATTGATAAATCGCCATCTTCTGTGGCACAGACCCCAAATAGTCCTGAGACTTCGATGTCTGAGACAGTTTCCAGTTTGACTTTGATTCGAGAAGTTCTGAGACCTAAATCTTGCTCTATGCTGAAAAACTGGCAGCATTTTCTGCCAAAATTACCCGCACGAGGAACGCATTTAAATGAATACCATGCAAAAGGGCATATCCCATTTCAAAACGAAACTGAATCTCCTACATGTGTTTCCCATATTTGTTCTTGCAGTTTGGTTTCCCTTCCTTGGCATTCCTTCAACTGCTATTTAAGATTTACTTGCCAATCAATTTACTTCAGATCAAGCATTTTAAAATGTTATGTTGTGGTAATGTGACATGGGTTATTTTAATGATCTAATATCTTTTAAAATTCTAAATGGACTTAGCGCTTATGGAAGTTGACAGATTGATAGCCCTGGAAAAGAGGGATCTGTGGTGACTCACTTTCATTTTTTTAATATTAAAAAGAAAAGTACTGATCACTTGACAGCTTAGTAAAAGAAACCTCAGCAACAATGGTGTCAGATAGATGTACAGTATAAAGTTATGTCTTGCAAACTGCACAACATCTAATTACCCCTATCAGTCATCAGTGCCATTGTTTATTATGTAAATATAGACGCTAAATGGGATCACAGGTTGGAGATAAACCTTGAGGAGGACCAAGTGTTTAAAAGTTGACCCTAGCAAATTCTTTACTGGTTTACATTACAAGCGTATGCTATATTGCTCAGTTGCACATATTGAGGGTTGTGATAAAAAAACAGTGCAAAACTGCCTTTCCCCTTCTGCATTTTCATGAATTGCAACACTCACCTAAATTCTACAAGACTTTTTCAATAGCTGACATTTCCCCCTACTATCTTAGAGTACCCTGAAAGTTTCATGCGTCATAAATATTCTCTGGTCACACACTGGCTGTGATCAGCCTCTGTTGGGTCTGCAAGACGTCTGCCAGTGGGAATGTGTGAGTGTGGAATAAAATCACACTGCATAGACCAGGCATGTCCCCTCCTGGTGTTTTGGACCACAACTCCCAGAATTCTAAGCTTAGATTGCCAATGGCAAAGGACTGTGGGAGTTGCTGTCCAAAACATCTGGAGGGCCAACATTTGGACATGCCTGGCGTAGACCTACTCCTGGTACCATGTGTGTTACATAAATGTGCAGTGCAATATAACAAGTTTGGAATACACGGAAAACCACATCTTGCTTCTTCTGACAATAATATATACGCACCGATTAGTCCTAGTGTTCTTCTTAACAAGCCTGCCGGTATAATACTGTTATCTGTTGAACCTTGGCTGTTGAATTACAAAGTCAAATAGATATCCAGGAAAGGGATCTTCTTTACCTCTGTCAGAGGTATGTTCGGTGAAAACCTGAGAGAGGGCCTTAGTAGTGGTTTCTGCTGGGCTTTGGAAGTCCCTTCTGAGGAAGGCTAGGCTGGCCATTTCTGACAGAAGTTAAACCATCTGCTAGGAGGTGAATACATTTGCATTTGGACAGGTAGACCCACAACTCAGTGACGGGAAAGGACCTAATGATGCATGTCGTTCTTGTCATAATTTTTATTTGAAATCGTTTTTACACTATATTAAATCAATATTTCTGACAATTTATTAATGACTTTTCTAAGACTGTTTTCCTCTGTCCCTGAAAAAGTGGATCATAGTCTTCAGTTCACAAGAACTAAGCAGGGCGGTTAACAATGGGATATTTCGGAGGTTATTCATTGGTGGATTGGAGGAAAACAGTCTTGGAACAGTAATTAATAAATTGTCAGAAGAAGTATTGATTTGTGTTCTGTAGTTACAGTCGTGACCAACTCTTCGTGACTCCATGTCCATGGAGTTTTCTTGGCAGGAATACTGGAGTGGCTTGCCAGTTCCTACTCCAGGCACCTACAGCACCTGGTATTCCCTGGTGGTCTCCCATCTAAGGACTAACCAGGGCCGACCCTGCTTAGCTTCCAAAATCAAGCAAGATCGGATGTGCTTAGGGGGCATCTAGGCAGCTATTGATTTAATATTGTGTAAAAACACTTTCAAATAACAATAATGACAAGAACATGCATCATTAGGGAAAGCTTTGGTGATTGCTGAGTGCACCATGGTATATTGTATGTTGGTTTTCTGTTGTTTGACCCAGCCTTTTCTTGCCAGACAATGTGTTTGTGGTATGGATGCGGTTTTCTGTTTTTATCTATCCTTTTGTTTTGTTTTGTTATTGGTTTGTTTTTCAGATAGGTTGTTTATGTTATAATTTGTTGTACACCACCCAGAGTTCCCGTGGGAAAATTGGGTGGTTAATAAGCATAAATAAATAAATAAAATGCCAATGCAGCAATTTAACCTGAATACAGGTAGCTGCGAAGGGGCAATGTCTGGTGCTCACAGAAAGGGCTCCGAGTGCCACCTTTGGCACCTGTGCCATAGGTTCGCCAACACTGCCCTAAGTAATTTTAGAAGGTTTTTTTTCTTTAAAAGAGATGTTTCAGTCGAGTGGTAAGGGGAAAGGTGGCAGTGGGAGGAAGCAATTACTCACATACCCTGCTTGAACCCAAGATTTAATTGCTTCCTCCTGTATAGTGATAACTTAGTGCTCTTAATATACTTTCCGGGTTGAAGTTCAACCCGGAAAGTATGACATGGTGGAAGCAGCAGCATAGGAAGCTATTAATTCTCCAATCTGATAAGCATAACAAAACATTATGTACTCAAAAATAGTGATCACGAGCATATATCAGCACCAAAATCGCAGGGTGACTTCTTTGGACTCTTAAGCCTTTTAATCCCTATATTGTTGGCATGTGCCATACACATTTTTGCATTTAGCTAAGGGGGCCCTCTTTGCAGTTGAATAACTTTTCCCCCTGAACCCCAAGCCTCTCCAAATTTGGGGGGCTTATAGGAAAGAGTCCAAAGAAGCTGCCTTGCAATTTTGGTGCCAATACATGCCTGCACTCACTATTTTTGAGTACATAATATTTTGTACTTTTTGAAAAGGTTGCTTTTATTTCGTTTTGTAACAAAACAATTTGTTAATGACAAAACAATGTTTCATTTTTCATTTTGTGCCCATCTCTGTTCCCCACCGTGCCCCACTGTGCCCACTTGATGGTCCACAGGATTCTTTTCAGCTCTGCAGTTCTAAGAGAATAGAGTAAATCACATGGATTCAATAGAACTATTCTAGTTTAGCCAAACAACTACATTTAGTTCAAGTCTGCAATCCAGGGAAGAAGGCAACACATGATGGAAAAGGTACAGCTTTGCTTTGCATCACTGTTTTACACTCCTGGTTGCAAATTTAGAAGTGATTGGGTTCGTCACCCCAGCATCAGCCCCATAAAAACATAATAGCAAAGCTAAAGATACATTCAATACAGATGCACTAAAGTTGCTCCCAGTAAGGGTGCAATTTGTCTTTCTAGATCACAACTTCTAGTACTTGGGAAGGACAGTCACCAACTGGGTTGGCAAGCTGCTTATGTGTCATTGTCTATATTGCTCTACACATTGATCTAGATTCAGAAACACTTCTGCTACTGCTACTTATTATTACTGCGTGCTGTCTTACCATGGATATTTTGATTTGATTAAAACATTTCAGCGACTTTACTATACTCCAGACAAACCAACAGCTGATTGTGCCAAGCTATACTGGCTTTTTTTACGGGCAGAAGGATCTGGCATTCCTGGTGCATTGATAACCATCTTGCTTTATGCCATTCTGTTCATCATTTCATCTACAACTTTGTATCTGTATTGTGTAAGGTAAGCTCCTGTTACTTGTCCATATTTAGATGCCGAGAATGTTCCTCAGTTTACAAATGGCCCATCATGATCTCATTACACAACATACAAGGAAATGCCAGATATTCCACAAGTCTAGCTTACACTCTAAGAACCAGCTTCTTTAGCTCCTTTCAGGCACTAAAGTAGGTTTACAAACAGCTTCTTGCCTGTGGTAAGAACAAGTAACTTAGAGCCTTTTCACACGACCCCTAAGATCCGCTGGCCACTTAAATTCGGACCAGAGATCTTGGGGGTTCGTTGCTCTTCCTGTGTTCCCACCCACTCCGCACTTCCTTGCTCCTGTCTGCATGAGGGGAGGGAGAAAGAAAGAGAGGAAAAAATGCAGGCTCACCTCCGTCTGCCGGTCAAAGCCACCCTGAGCCCTGTCGTCGTCTTGATTCCTGTCTCTTAAAGGGGCGGGGGGCAAAAAACAACAACAAACAGAAGCGAGGAGAGCCCGGCAGTCACTCCTTTAAATCCGCATCAGGGATTTTCACCCCCGGAGAGCAGGTACCTGAAAAGTGCACTGGGACACGCTTAGGTGGGCGTGGTCGCACTTAATTTTCTGTAAACTCTGGAGCTGGTGGGGAAACAATTTTAAGCTCCGGAGCTGGGAGCCATTTGCCTCGGAGTTTAGTGGTCATGTGAAAAGGCCCTTAAAAAGCAGTATGCTGTGTATATGGCGCCGCATAGCACTTGAAGCACTCTCTGGGCAGTTTACCCTTGGATTCTTCTAAGTTCCTGTCAAGTGGCCTGCTAGGTGAAGGGCTACATTTTCCCCTTCCTCTAGTTCCCTTTATGCACCAGAAGATTTAAGAGGTGATAGGGAGCCATTAGACATAATAGCTGACTTAAGGTCATCTGAAATTTGTCGACTCCAGTTTACAGTACTTAAGTTGGCCAGAATCCAGTAGTGTCCTTCCACAAGATCTTGGTGCTTCTGCCAGATTCTAAGCCTCCTGTTCTTTCCAAAAATGGATGTGTGGAAAAACCTTATGGAAAAAAAACTTCTTCACATCATAGAAAGCTGCAACAGGAGGGAAAAGAAAAGTCTCAGTTCTGCTCAGATTACATACCAGAGCAAGCCTTGTGGATCTTGGCCTGAATTCACATTGTTAAACACACACACACACACACACACACACACACACACAGACCAATTAAATGAATATAATTAGAGATGGGCACGACTCATTGAAATTTTCGTTTTTGTTTTCGTTTTTTGTTTCGTTTCACAACGAAAACGAAAATGAAAAATTTTTCAGAAGCAAAACGACAACGGAAACGAAATGAAAAATTTTGCCGTGTTTTTCGTTTCCGTTACGGCAGACACATTGCATTGAAAAGAATGCTAACGAAACGAAAATTTTTTGTTTTCGTTTATGTTTTTTCGTTTCGTTTCGTACAAAAACGAAAACAAAAAATGTGCAAGAAAACCCCCAAAAAATGAAAATAAACCGAAACGGACCCCCTAAACGAAAAACGAAAAACAAAAAATTATTTTTTTGAGTCGTGCCCATCTCTAAATATAATAAGTATGGCCCAAATTCACATATATTTTCAATTTGTACATTTGTGTTTTTTTCAAATGCATTAAAAAAAACCCAACCCCTGATACAGACATTGGGGAAGACATCAGTGAAATTAATGAGTAAATATTATCATCCAGAAGTCATATCATATGGTGCCCAGTTGTCCATAAGCTGTTGGTGGAATGCTAATTCCTCTGTGTTAGTCTCTCACTGACCTAATGAGAACCTGATGAGGCCAACTTATGTGTGATAATGAATATTTTACACTGTGAGAATATTTTTAGGGGAACGTATCTTGAAATAGCAGCCATGATGTTTGTGTGGGTGTGTGGGGAAAAACACTTTAAAGAATGGGTTTTAAAAACTGTTTCCTCATCACATATAGTTCTACGAAAGGTTACCTCCCCCCAAAACTCTACATAGAGTGGGAGAAAAAAACCTTTTTTTAAAAAAAGTGGAAGGTAGTATATACAGTAAATTTCAAATACCAAACTAACTAAACAGAGGATATAAAGGATTGAGGCTCATGTGTCTTAAAATGGTTGCAATACTGATACTGATATGGTCAGGTGATGTAATGAATATGGAACTGTGATTTTCAAAGAAAATCTGAGTGAGAATATTTGCAGTTTTCCCACACAGGTTATGTTGGCACATCATAGTCTGTGTTGGATTTCAAGCCTCCTCTTTCCCCCTTCCATTCAAATGACATCTTTAACATTGTCATTGTCTTAACACAGTTATGTTTTCATCTGTGAATACCCAGTAATGGAAACTAGAAGCAACCAGATGGCATTTATTTTACACCATTTTTAAAAGCTAAAGTGTTGGGGGGAGGGCATAATTTACTGTATAGTACAACAACAACAACAAAAACACAGCTGAATTCCAATAATGTATATATATAATTAGGTAGTATGAAACGGGAACCAAATAGAAAGAGTGTAAATGAAATGAAAACATCAAAATTTCAAGTCCTTGAAATGATTACTGTTTTAGTACAACAGCATCTGCCAGGACAAAAGGACAAACTATTTTTAGTACAGTGTTGTTAGTTTTTTCAACCCATCCATGTCTTTAAAAGAAGGATGGAACTACAGTTTTGCTGATTTACTAGTTGTTCAAAAAAACAGCAGTTGATAGTATTTCTGTAGAGCCATGTTACCTACAATTCATGAAAAGTTTATTTTCAGAGGTTCAACAACTATTCCACTGATTTCCAAGTTTCTGCACTCTCTCCTGCGCCAACACCTTCCCATGCCTAGACAGATTATGGAGGCTTGGATAAGAATAGGCTTTTAGCCTCTATAGTGGCAAATTGTGTTACATACCTTTCTATTTTTTTTAATCAAGTAAGAGTAACACTTACAGCCTGTGGCGATGCCCACAAATGTCTGAATGAGAAAAATCTTCTGCCGGTTAAAAATCCAAGTGTCAAACCAGCTGGTTTGGAAATTCCTCGCATATTCCCAGTGCTGGTATATACCATTGAATTGCTCCTGCTTATAGCAGGGATTCATAAACAACCATGAGGCTTTGCTCCATCATGTGTGTTTTGCATCATCCAAATGCAGGCACAGCCAGCTATCTGATTTGTTCCCATTCTAGACAATCAGAGACAGAATCTGGTTTGCTGGAGGAAAGCAAACCAGAGAGGTGGAGAGATGTCTATATCTGGATGGCACCATAAACTGCTAAAAGCAAGAGTAATTGAGAGGTGGGCACAGGCAATCTGCATGTACACAGAAAACCAGGCTTCCTATAGTTCATTGACTTGTTGTGTCATCCAAAAAACAGCTACGAAGGCAGGCAAAGCATGGAATTTTGGAGATCATTCCTTCCCTTCTCTTACTGAGGTCATCCAAATGGTCAGTCTACTGACTCTAGCCTTTGTCAGCCCATTCCTAGACATCTGGAAGTTGAGTCATGACAACTGGACTTCTTTTTTGAGAGATAGAAACGTTTCGCTGTTCATCCAAACAGCTTCACCGATGAAGCTGTTTGGATGAACAGCAAAACGTTTCTATCTCTCAAAAAAGAAGTCCAGTAGCCATGACTCAACTTCCAGATAAACTCACCTGGATGACTGAGAATCTTCACAGACATTCCTAGACAACTTTGTAAACTATTTCTCAAAAGTAGGGGAAGGTTTCCAGTTTCATAACACATGGTAATTTATTTATCTACACTGCTAGCAATACACAAATGCCATCCTTTTCTTCAAAATCCAGAATCCGCAGCTTTTCCGCTTAGTTCTAGTGAACTGAATTGAAATGAATTTTGATATTAACCCAAACACATATTCTAAGCTGAAAATAATAAGATATTTTTGCAGACTGACAAATGAGATTGCCAGTGCTGAAAAAAATTGCATACAAGTAAATCATTTATTTGTCTGTACATTCTAAGAAGCTCCACTGCATGAAACTAGGGGAAAATAAGCAATCTAAAATCCGACAAAGGACATTCAAATCTTCTGCATTCCTGGAAGCTGTACACAAGTCCAATGTACCGGTAGTCTAGTTAATTAGTTTTTGTGGTGTTAATGCCTTCTTAATCATTGACTTAATAGTTTTGAATGGCTTCATAAGTTTTAGCTGCTGTCGTTTATTACTCAGGAAAATTAATTTAAATTAAAACATTTGTAAGGCAGATTTTTATGAGAATGTTATGAACATCTTCATTGTCTGGGGAACAGGTGTGGTACCATCAAAGATTCTCTTCCTTCTGGATCAATCTTTCCATAATGTTTTACAATAAAGAAATAAAGGTACTTCATTGGCCAATGTATCTTTTAAAATTCTTCATAGCAAAATAATAAAGCAAAGCATGCATAACAAAACTGGATGCATTATAGAAGATTTCCAAAACATGTGGCTCTTTGGAAAATACAAAGCTTAGTACATAATATAATTATACCTGAATTTTGAAAAAGAAACATCTCTGTTTTATTGTGCACTGAAATGTCTGTTGATAAATTCATGTCTGACTGGTTACACAGCCACCTCCTTGTGCATTAAGATATTTAGGCTTAATGTGCCCATATGTATCTTTGCAAGCATTATGTTTGCATCTTTTGCCTATTTACACTTCAATGTGAATCTCATTCAAATGCTTTTTATACATAAAATTAACTCAAGACTTGCAAACCTCCCTGGTTCGGGGTGGTAAAAATACTGTACTACTATACTACTATGGTATAGATTATCTCAACCCAGGTTCATCCCAAAAGATAGAATTAGGTTGGTAATTAAAGCTGAAATCTTATATGCAATTGCTCAGGAATAAGTTCAGTAGAACCCAGTGCGATTTTAGCATGAGTACACTTGCAAATAATTTCATGGTAAAATCTGCAAGAAGTTAGATCAAAACTTGGTTCCTTCAGGCAGTTCAAACCCCCTTCAGAATGAGGTAACCTTGACAAAGACTGATTGGAAATACAAGGAACACGGACAATACAATATAGAGTTATAGCTGTCTCAGAGGTGCTAATGAATCAACTTTTTTGTTGTTAACAAATAAGAATGCCCATACCTACCTTGATTAGGAGGGGTTTAAGCAAGACAATGTGACTTTTTACTGGTAATGAGATGCGGATTCAGTTCTTATGTCACATATCAACCATCCTCACTGCTAGCAAATGCAGGGCCATTGCCAAAAAAGGTAGCATTTTAGGCATCATGTGCAGATTTGGTCAAATGCATTATTTATGAAGATTGCAGAATATCATTTTTGTCTTTATTTGCATAGTTCCATTTATCAGGGTTTAGAAAGGTACTTTCAGAATGCATTCATCTCTGATATCAGACAGCGATGCCATCTAGGATAAATAAGGAATTTTCAATCAACACAAGAATCATGTGTGAATCTTCTTCAGTTACAATGTACTTTATTGCATTAGAAGCCAATAAGCCAATTCTTAACACAATAAAACAGCTAATTCATATTGTGTAGATCTGAGCACATACTACAATATGTGCCAGCTTTTATAAAAGCAGGAGCAGAGAAGATCTAGTTCTCCAATATTTTGCTTGGCTGTACATGTTGTAGTCGCTTTCTCCCTGACTTTCCAATTTAAAAAATAGCAATTAAGGCAATAGTAAATATTACAAAAAGATAAAATTAGGTTAAAAGCAAAGAAAAAATAATGCAAATAATAAAACAATTTTACCATCATAATAATATGAACCAGAGGTGGGCACCTTACAAAAAACCTACATGCTGTTTTGTTTTTTTGTAAGCTTTCAAAACCTATCCTTAACCTATCCTTCCAAAGTACCCACTTGTAAGGAAAGGGTCAATGATTAAAATCCTATTGCACAATTATCCAAAGCGAATAATGTTTAGATCCAAACTTGGCTAAGTTAAGAGATCTTGGTAGGCATTAACTGTTTCATGCTGAAATACGCAACAGGATTTTAGTCATTAACAGTGACAAACTCATTTTGAAGGGGCTTCTCATGGGAAGGACTTGGACAGGGTCACTACAACTAAGGACTAGGGAGCTTAGCTTTATAAGCTTCAGGGGAGGTTGGTAGGATTGCCAGAAACCATGTTTGTTATTAACTGTAGCTTTTCTCAGCTCACTCTTGTACCTCTTTGTGCCTGAATGTGTTTGCAGTTGCCTCTGATTTTGCTTTGCTCTTGCCTGAGATTATTTAGATCTTTATTTCTATAGCTAAAATGTCTGTGTATGTGTGAATGTGTTCAACATGCAATTCCCCATGCCTCACTATTAGGCATGGGTCTTTTGTTTTGGGAGGGGTAAGTCAATGGGTGATTTCATTTCGGAGGGTGGATCCAAGTTCCGAACAGCAGCTGTGCTGCCTTGATTTGTTTATGAACTAGACCCATTCTGAAACAAAAGTCCCATGCCTACTTACTATTTTTCCTGCACACAAGCTTTTGACTACATATAGTCATGCTTATCGTGAATTACTATTTGAAGCATTGCCCCTTCAAGTATTATTTCTAGTTAATTGAGTCAGAAAGAATTGTAGATTTTCGTAAGATCTTTTAAAATTGCAGTGCATAAACTTTAGGTCACTGCTGTTCAGAGATATAGCCTGTAACTTGCATAAACAAACAAATGGATGAAGAAAAATAAGATGGCAGTAAAAGCAATTCCCTTACACCTCTTTCAGAATACACAGTGAAGGCTGGTTATTGGATATGCTCCGAAGAATTCAAAATGATGAATCCGCTTTCTTTATTCCATTTGATCTGGAAATTTCTAACCAGGAGCTAAGTTACATAGTGAAAAAAGCAGAACAGTGGAGAGGAATCAATGGTGAAAGACGAAAGGTGGGTAGATTCCACTAAAGAGATCTGTATCAATTTCGTTCAAGGTATGTTTCACTTTTCTTCCCCAATAACTTCATGGACTTTGCCTGTAACAAAATTAGCTTACCTTTGAATAATGGCCATGGCCTTTAGTTTGCAAGACCTGCACAGAGTTGTTAATGCTAGGACCTTTTGGGGGGTTATTAATTCATAGGGTCACTGTGAGTCAAAAGTGTCTTGACAGTACATAACAACAGCACATTTAGCAAAAAAAAATTAGATTTACTGGTAGATACAAACAGAACATGGGAATCACAAACATTTGTGAACCAGCTAAAGAATTTTCAAATACAATTTAAGCCTGTAAAATGTTTCATAATTTTTCAGCAACTGTAGTGAATCATTAGTATCTTTATGTCTTGGTGGTCAGCTAAGATGTCATGAAATTGAATTTAAAAACAAAAAATACAACTTAATAAACTTGGTTGTGCGATGAGATGAACAAAGCATGAGACTAGAAAAACATAATCAATTTATATTTTGTATTATTTTCGGTTTCATCTAGACAGATAATTTGCTCCTGTGCAGTTTTTGCTAGTGGATGCCAGATGAATACAGATATTTTACCAGGGGTTATTCTTAGAACTCCACTTTTCCTCTATTCAAGGATCAGAATCTAAAATGCTATTTCTTAAAAAGTTCAAACAGCTTGAAGAAATACTTTAAGGTGCTGTGTTGTGTTGTGTTGTTTGTTTGTTTGTTTGTTTGTTTTAGTAGACTAATACTAACAAGGAATGCTTCCAGTCTCAGCCCTTTGCAATAGAGATCCACTGTTCATTTGGAAATCAGCAATCTTTCAGAATATTGAGAAACCCCTTTAAAATGGTTGGTTGACTGGGTGGTTTTACTGGGTTAAAACTGAAGCTAACATTGAAGTACTAACAACAAGCTCTTGTTGCCAGATTTTTGCCCTGGAACAAAGGGAAACTTTGTCAAAAGCGTAAAAAAACCAACAACCCTGGAATGACAGGGTTCTGTTGCTCTTTGTTGCTGTTGGTACTGTTTTAAAACTTGCATCATCTGGATCCAGAAAAAAGAAAGAAACAAGCAATATGTTCAGTGAACAATTCATTACACATTGGAGAGAGAAAAACACTCTCTATGGTTGAGCCCTAATTTCAAGTCATGGCTGTTGGGGTAGGATTTTTCACTCCAATGATATGAAAAGGCAGAAACTACAGCGTATGAAAAAGGATTATTAGTCCTCCCATTTTCCATCATGGATATTGAGTTTTCCATCACTTCCCTGGAATTTTTCACAGGAGAACCCCATCAGTTAATGCGGCATTATTATTGTCCATTAAACTAGGTCTAGAATTTGCCTATTAGGGCATTTGATGAAGAACCAGCATACAGTATATCACAGGTGTGTACTCACTTTTGTTGCTAGCAGTTTGGATATTAATGGCTGTGTGTTGCGTTATTTTGAGGGGACAACACATTTACACTGTTATATTTATTTATTTATTTATTTATTTATTTTTACAACTTATATGCCGCCCACTACCCAAAGGTCTCTGGGCGGCTTACAATCAAGGAATTAAAACAGTTAAAAACATCAAACAATAAATAATTAAAACAACAATAAAAACCTTATACTAAAACATCACACTAAAATTGTCATCAAAAGACCCACAATCTAAATTGTATCAATTAAAAAACTTCTGGAACAGGAAGGTTTTTACCTGGCGCCGAAATATCATCAGTGTTGGCGCCAGGCGGATCTCACTTGGGAGGGCATTCCATAGCTTGGGGGCAGCTGCCGAGAAGGCCCTGTGTCTTCAAGCCATCCCTCTTATCTCCTTGAGGGATGGCTCTTTCAAAAGGGCCCCCTGGCTTGATCTTAATCGCCGGGTAGGTTCATATGGAAGGAGGCAGTCCTTCAGGTATCCAGGTCCTAAGCCATTTAGGGCTTTATATGTCAACAAGCACTTTGAATTGGGTTCGGGCAGCAACTGGTAACCAATGTAGGCTACGTAGAATCAGCGTGATGTGATCCCTAGCGGCCCCACCACTTACTAGCCGCGCCGCACGATTCTGAACCAGTTGCAATCACCGAACCGTCTTCAAAGGCAGCCCCATGTAGAGCGCATTGCAGTAATCAATACGGGATGTTACCAGTGCATGCGTAAGTGTTATGAGGCTCCGTTCATCCAGGTAGGGGCATAGCTGATATATTTTCCACAGCTGGAGAAAGGCACCCCTGGCCACCGAGTCCACCTGGGCTTCCAGAGTTAGACCGGGGTCCAGGAGCACCCCCAAGCTGTGGACCCTGTTCCTTAGGGGGAGTGCAACCCCGTCCAGAACAGGGAAGTGGCCCTCTAACCTGTCTGGCGAAGCACCCACTAACAGCACTTCCGTCTTGTCTGGATTGAGTTTCAATTTGTTAACCCTCATCCAGTCATTATCTGGCCCAGACATGAGTTCAGCACAGAAACCGCCTCACCTGGATTGGTGGAAAACGAGAGGTATTGCTGAGTATCATCAGCATATTGCTGAGCCCTCAGCCCAAACCTCCTGATGACCTCTCCCAGTGGTTCCATGTAAATGTTGAACAGCATGGGAGACAGTATAGAGCCCTGAGGAACTCCATGACATAAATGCCACGGGGAAGAGCAACTGTCCCCCAGCACCACCTTCTGGACACGGTCAGCCAGGAAGGAATGGAACCACCGCAAAGTGGTGCCTCCGACTCCCAACCTGGCCAGCCTATCCAGAAGGACACCATGGTTGATGGTGTCAAAAGCCGCTGAGAGGTCCAGGAGTATCAACAGGGTTGCACTCCCCCTGTCTCTCTCCCGGCAGAGGTCATCATACAGGGCAGTGAGTATACAAGCTGTATACTCACTGCTTTACATTGTAGCCAAGTGTCACTTCTTCAGTGTTGCCACATGAAAAGATACACTAAAATATTTATGAAATGTGAGGGAGAATACTCACTTCTGTGACATAGGTACTATACATGAGATGAAATGACAAAGTGATTCGAGGTGAATAGTATATAGCTTGGGGAAGAAACCAGGAACTTTTGTTTAACCATATTTTTTACTGTTCCCAAGATTTCTGGGAGATGTAGTCCAGAAATGTAACTTCTCCAACTTCTGGCTCCAGGTGGAGAATATTTGGCCCTCCAGATGGTTTAGATTTCATTTCTCAGATACCTCAGCTATCATGGCCAATCAATAGATGTTGTGGATGTTGAAGTTAGAAATATCCAGATGAGTTAAAGATTTTCCACCTCTCACGCTGGACATTCAAATTTGTTAGAATAGTCTGCCATGGTCTAGAGTTATTAAGGATTTTCATAAAAGCCTTAGGGCCCATCTTGATATAACTATTGTGTGTTTTATTGGGGTGGTACATTTTTTGTGATTTGAACTAAAGACAAAGTAAAGGCAGGATTTCATTTAAATAAAATGACATTCCAGCCACCCTCTCCAAAAGTTTGGATGAACTTCAAGTCTTTAAAGCTTTCTCAGAAGAAGACCAGCACATTTTACAAATATATAGCTCCTCCAGTCTCTGTTACAAACATTTGCCATTCAAATTATTTTCCAGTTTCCTTCTTGGATAGTTTGTCCCTGGACGCAAAAAATAAAAGGACAATGTGCCGATCGAATAAGGAATACTTTATATGTTTGGAGAGTGGTTCATACTCAAATTCCTCTTCAAAATTCTCCTGCGTAAATGTTAGTATCAAATATTCTCTAGAAACAATCTCAGTGTCTGAATTTTTGAAATCTACTGCAATATTGTTTGAATATTTAATACCTGACTAGTAACAGCTGACCAAAAACAGTTAATTATGCATTGTCATAGAATCATAGGATCACGAAGTTGGAAGGGGCCTAAAAGTCTAAACCCCTGCTTAAGGCAGGAATACAAATAATAGGTTATCTGTCAGGTGATTGTACCAATTTCTCGTTAATGCCTCCAGTGTTGAAGCCCTCACTACACCTGTCAAGGTAACTGGCTCCAATAATGTACAGTTAGGATATTTTTCCTGACATTCAGTTGAAATCTGGCTAATGTTGAAGAACACTGGGACAATTCAATTTCTAGTTATGACAACCCATTCTGTGTTTTTTGTACCTATAGATTCTCATTCCCTTCTTTGTTCTCTCAGTATTTGTGGTTGTGTGTGTATAGTATATAAGATAAAGCTGCTGCTCGTTTTTCTTTTCATTTAAATGTTTTAAAAGCTTCAGAGATGTGTGTACAATGAGGGTGAACAATACATTAAAATGCATGAATATGCAGATCAGGTTTTTTAACACTTCACTATCAGAGACTGGAGAAGTTGATGTTTTTTGAACTTCAGTTCCCAGAATCCCTGTTCACACAGCTTCTGGTTATGCTGGATGGTGGGAATTTGGGCAACTCAGGAGTTGCAACCTGAACTTTCCCAAACTCTCACCAAAATGTCATGGTGATATATTTGAAGACACCCTGAGACTAATGTTATGGATCACCTGTCTAATACAGTATAACTTTTGATTCTCCCAAGTGGAGCTGTAGTAGGGATCTCAATGGAAAGTGTTTGGCAACCCTGGCAGATGTAGGAATGTTGGAAGCTGTGCTGCCCATGTTAGTGTATCTCCATGTCATTGCCACAGTGAGAGTAAAAACTGAGCACAGGAAGAAATTCTGGCACATCCTTTTGAAAAACTACCTTGGGTTAATATTTTCCACAATGCAGCACATGTGTGATATCTGATAAAGTAATTCCTTTGCAAACACCTCATTGCACATCTTCTTGGGTGCTGGAGGTTTGCACATGATTCCTGACCTTTTCTTTCCTTTTCTTTATTTATGCCCTTCCCTTCGACTTTGATTCCGGTGATCAATAATGCATAGCTAGACAGCTCTAGCCTATCTGGAAGAAATTCACTAAACCTGCCAGTTTTTCCTTATGGGAAATAAATTTCAGGTCTAGCTCAATCATAAACCACAATGACCCATGTGCTTCTGATGGACTGAGAGCAGAAGGGGCTTATGCCTGCATCTCTAGCTTGTTGCCTTTATTAGCACATCTTCCAGTGAACCAATCAGCTGTGAAGCCATGATACCACTTTCTGATGAGGGAACTTATTTGAACTTTAGAATATAGGATTCTCTGGAGGGATTGCTGCTTGTGTTGTTCAAAGGGCTAAGGATCCCAACCTTCCAATCTCCCCCCACAAAGGTCCTGAGACTCCCCTGGGATCCCTTTTATTCATCTCACTGGCAGACATTTTTGGGAATTCAAGACTTGCCTCCCCCTCCAGTGGCCTCCAAGCCCCCCCCCCTCGGTGACAAAAGCACCACGAGCGATCTTTGGGACATTCAGGTGAGGAAAGGAATTGGAAATGTTTAATCCCATCCCTCCCCCCAAAAAATCAACCCACCCCACATTGAGTGATGACATTATCAGCCTTATGCAAGGTAGGTTACACCACTCTATTCCAGCCAATGGGACATATGCAATTGTTTCGATTTAAAAGTCCTATTTGGGTACCTAGTTACAAATAACCAAGAAGGAGGATCTTTTATATGTAGGGGGGGGGATAGTGTGTCTCGTTCAAAAAGGGAAGGCACTGACCCAGTGGTCCACTGCTGCTGAGTCTGCTGTCGAAGTGCTGACTATAGAGGACTATAAAGACCTCTGACTTTATGGCATGTAATCTTTAAATTGGACATGGACTGGACTTCAGATGGATGATTGTTTCCAAGTAGAGATGGGCACAACTTTAAAAAAAAAATTTCGAGTTGTCGTTAGTCGGGCCGGTTCCATTTCGGGTCGTTTCCATTTTTCGCGAAAATTCGCAAAAATTAGTCGGTTCGTTTTTTCATTTTTTTGTTTTCGTTAGTACTGGTTTTTTGGGGGGGAGCGGGCTCCTGGAGGCACCTCTCTGGGGTGGGTGCCTCCTCTGGCCCGCTATAAGGGAAAGTGGGCTCCTGGAGGCACCCGTGGGTGCCTCCTATCCTCACCCACTAGGAAGGGGAAGCAGGCTCCAAGAGACCCCTCAACACGGGGGTCTCCCCTCCTCACCTGCTGCTGCTGCAAAATGGTATGCAATAGCCATATGGATATTGCATAACAGAATGTGCAGACAGTGACTGTGAAGACTAGTGGATGGCACTGAACCCAGAGCCATATTGAGATGCCTAACTAAGGCTCTCGCACCACCATGTCTCACACAGAAGGGAATTGTACTTGCGTGTAGTGCAATGCAAGTACATCTGGCTTAGGGTTAAGGTGGGTTAGGGTTAGGGCTAGGGTTAGGCTAGTGACGGGTAAGGTTACGGTGGGCTAGTGGGTTGCACCTCTGGGTGCCTCTCTGACCCACTAAGAAGACAGTCTGTGACGTATGGGTTCAAGGGTTAGGGTTAGGGTTAGGGTTAGGGGGCTAGGGCAGGTTTTAGGGGGCTTTTTGGCACATCCCAGAAGTCTCCATGGCCAAGTGGCCATGCGATTGGTGGGATGGCTCCAAAAATTTGCATGGTCGTCCACTCCCACATGGCTGGCCACTCGGCCAGCCCATCATTGCGCAGGTGTAAAAAAAATAAAAAAATAAAATCAATGGAGGACAGAGGAGGAGAGGAGAGACATTTTGTTGCAAGAAAAAACCCACTGCTACTGTGAAAAATCTGGCAGACTGCAGTTTATAAATTTCCACGTGTTTCTGTTGTGCTTGTGTGTTTTTGGACCACGATTTCAAAAACAATATTGCGTTTGCCGCCCCATTTTGGATCCCCTGCCCGCACCGCATGGCATGGCGACTCGAGTCCGGCTGCCCAGGACGGGGGGGAGGCGGGACCCCCCCTCCAGAAACCACCCCTCCGGTAGGTGCCCTGCGCCCTTAGTCAAGCAGGCATTTTTCCGCCTGCTTTTTTGGCCCGGGAATGGGTGGGGGGGGAGAGTTTAAAAGTTTTTCCCTGTGCCGTCCGTGCCGCTTGCTTGCGCTTTAATTGCGGCGGCTGGCGGCCGGCGAGACTGGGCTTTTTGCTGGCTGGCTGCGAGCCTGCGGCGACTGGCGAGTCCCACCAGAGCAGCCCAGGACGGGGGATGGGGGGGAGGCTGGGGACCTCCAGAAACAACCCCTCTGGTAGGTGCCCTGAGGCACAGCAGGCATTTTTCCGCCTGCTTTTCGGCCGGGAACCGGGTTTTTTTTAACTTTTTAAAAACTTTTTTTCTGTGCCGCGTGGCATCGCGCGATGCAAGGAACGAGCACGACAAATCAGACCAAAATTGTTCGTTCGTCGGTTCGAGCTCGAAGTCTGGCGGAGTAATTCCCGTTACCGTTTCCGTAGAGTAACGGAAACGAGTAACGGAAACGGAAACGGGAATACCGCTAAGTCGTGCCCATCTCTATTTCCAAGTAGCCCTTCAAGCCAGAGGACTATCTTTCCTAAAGGAGGATGTCTGCTCTCTGCATTCATTCAAAACAGGGTTACTCTAGTTTGCCATAACAACTAGATTTCACAAAGAGATCATCCTGTGGGTTGAGTGTGCCCTTTTCTGTTACTTAAAGGGGACTTCACCAACCAAACATAAATTGATCTTAAGGGAAATAAGTTTATTCATAGATCCATGGTCCAGGCGTGAGCAGTGTAGACTGACAACATCCCTTTTGATACTTGCTGGGCACATGAGTTGGTGGGCAAGGCAGGAGTCCCATTGTCACCTTTCTGTAAACAGACTAGTTCTCAGCCCAATGAGACAAAATATTAGGGTTTTTCCCCCTGCCTCTTCCTACCTCTTCCTCTGTCATCTCCTTCCTCTTGTGTTATGTATCTGGAGGGCAGGACCCTATCATGCTTGTCAAGACAGTGTCCCAGAAAGTTTGTTCTGTTGTTGTCAGAGTGAGGTCCTGCTGTTCGGGGTGCCATGCAGAGGGCTAGTTCCCCTCCATGTTGACTCAATGAGACACATCAGTGCTAGCTGGACCTTCTTTGTTAGCAGCTGCTGCATGTGAAGTAGAGTTGGTTGTCATTGTGCCCCCCTTTGCTTGCTGCTACCTGAATATGGCATTATTTTGTGAATTCCGAATATCCCCAAATCTGAGCACACATTCCTTCAAAAAAAAAGTAACAACTTTCTAAAGGATTCAAAGACCAGAGTCTTGGGGGTGGGGTGGGGAAGCATGAGAACATTTAAAATGGCATAACTGGATATTTTAAAATATGCTTAATTTCCTTTTTTTAAATTGATAAATGCAACAGTCGAGGACACATTTACAGCCTAATATGAATTTAAGGCTTTCCTATTTTATAATTTTTACATTATTCAGACAAGCAATTTGTCACTGAAGGGAAGACAGCCATACCATAATTTTGATGGTATTTTTAGCTATCCATTTAATAAGGGAAAAAAGGTCACTTTCTGTATTCAAGAATGAGTCTATTAAAGTAATTTGCCAAGATGCAAATGTTGTCATTTTCCCATCATTAAGTATTTATCACAGTTTTAAAACATGCACGCATGCACACACAGAGGGGCATCTAGCAGCTAGAACTGGAAGTAATATTTTGCAACTCTATTTTTTCTTGCATTCTTAATTAGATAGCATAAGGTTGATATGATTAGGTCAGGATGTAGTGTTTTTCATTAAACTGCATTGTAAAGGGTTGTATTCATGGTTTGCCCTTGCAATTAAATAATTGGACAATGAATTTTATATTATTGACCCAATTATTTCCCCCTTGGAAAAGTATACATTTAATAATTTTGTGCCTTAGGACCTTCATTAGCAACAGTGGGATAATCATGTTTTGAAGTACACAGATTACATGCCTCAAAAGATATTTATGTTATAATTGTTGGTGAAAGAGGTGCATACTGGATGTGATGTTGGTACCTGAGCAAATTCATTCATTCACTCATTCACTGTGCTATGTGACAAGACGTGATCAGGGAGCTGTACACCTTCTGCTCTTTGTGATGTCCTAGCTGTGACATTTGAACTCCCATTAACATGTGCAACGTAGAACGAATTTTCCAACAGTGTATACTTTGTAGTCACATCGACTAAAAATCAGTGGCCGAAACCTTGTTGCTTAGTGTAGCAACACACACTACAGAAGGCTTATTAAATCATTAGGGATTTGGTGAGTCCACTTCTCTATAAGTCCCATGGATTCATATGATCCTAGGCTAGTGCAACTGACTAAGCAACAGGATTTCAGTCCGCGTCCCTTAGAGTTAACTGTTCTGCATTTATCATTGCTCAATGGAGTACTACTACCTCTGTCATTCATCCATCCTCACCATGTAGTGGCACCTTTCTATATTTTGCCAGGCAGAATAGTAAAAAGGTTCTTCCAGGCCCCCATTCCATTATCTTTCTCCTCTTTGATATCACCTGCTCTTACCTGAAGTGAAAAAAAATGCACTTACATCAGTAGATATTAGGGAAAAGAGGAACAGAAAAGGTAGAAGACTGTGATCTCTTGACCACCAGTGGCAAATTGATGAGGTAACATGAGTGTTTTATCATTAAATATTCCCTCTTCATGGCCCTGAAACTCAGTTAGGCATTTCCCTAGGTAGCTTCACTGGTTAGGGTGGAGATGGACCATGTTGGAGCTTATGGAACCACTCAAAAAGGAGAGGACATTTTGATTATCTTGGTGGATGAACTATCCCGGAATCTGGACATTGGAGTGTGTTCGTGTTGATTCTGCTGGACCTCTCAGTGGCTTTTGATGCTATCAACCGGGAGTACGTTTTCACAGTTAAAACTAGTGTGTCAGCTGCTCCCATTTCTGGAGATGTGTGATCTGACCACTGTGACCCATCCCTCAGTTATATCCTGAATGGATTATGGTACCACGCTCTGTGTGGGGCTGCTTTTGGAAAGTGTTTGGAAACATCAGTGGGTCCAAAATGCTGCAGCAAGATTATTAACTGCTGCTGGTTACAGGGATTGCATAATACTCCGTTACAGCAGCTCCACTGGCTGCCAGTCCATTTTCTGGCACAATGCAAGGTGCTGGTTTTAATCTACAAAAAGTCCTAAACAGCTTTGGTCCAAGCTATTTCAAGGACTGGTTCTTCCTTTATGAGCCTGCCTAGGTGTTAAAGAGCACCAGAAGAGGCTTTTCTCTCAGGCCCACCCTCTTCACAGATAGGTTTAATGAGGCCATGTTGTTGTTGCTTCCAGACTCTGGAACTCCCTGCCATGGGAAGCCAGGCTGTCCCCATATTTGCTGTTCCTTCACAAGGAGATGAAAGCCTTTCTCTTTGGGCAGGCTTTCCCTTAGTGACTAGCTGTATCAGAACAAATTTTAAATGCATTGTTTTGCCTTGTCGCTTTTACACGTGTTTTAGTACTGAATTTATTGACCATTTTTGATAAAATGTCTATTTAATTCTTTTTAAATATTTGCAATTTTGCATGCTTTCTGTGTTTACCTTTCAAATATTGTCCTTTGATTTTGTAAGCTGCTTTCAGTCCTTTTTTTTTTAAGTGGAGTGAAAATATTTCAAATACATAAAATAAATGAATAAAATAAATTAGTCCCTGTGAACTTCTTATGTTTCTTTGACAGGCTTTCTTATTTCAGTCACCAGACAGAGGATATGGCCAATTAAATTCAGAAGCAAATTTAAAAATATTTGAACTTCAGTTAAAAATGCATATTCTTTATGTATGCAGAATTTCTGACTCATGTTCTTTAAAGAACCTTCTTCAATATGACGTGAGTGTTGCCACCACAAAGATAAGAAGAAGTTTGCTTTCACAAATGAGACTTATTCATGGCAAAATTGATTTTAATGGGGCCAGGGTTAATTTTTTTAATTCTAAAATGATATTATAGCAAACCATTAAAAATTAGCCCGCAGTAGTTTTTTGAAAGGAAAATATATTTGTAATTAGCTTGAACACACAGGATTACTTGGGGGCCTATTATCGACACAATTTTTGGCACTTTGCACTAATTTGCATTTATTACTCTCAGGCCAACTTATTAATATGTTAATAAATAAGTCATTGATATATGTTATTTAATTGCCATCAGTTTATTCCTCCTCAATAATGCATTAATTACCTGTTAATAGTTAAGGGGAAACTCCTTGCACTGGAAAGGCATTCTGATGTTGCACTCCATGGTTTTGCTACAAGGGACATCCATGTAGTAGGTCATGAGTAGTGCCTGAGTTTATTCTAGGAGGCTAAATTAGCCTATCCAAAGATTCTGAAAGTAGAAGAAATTTCTCCTATTATTTATTTATTTATTTATTTATTTATTTATTTATTTATTTATTTATTTATTTGTTAATCTTATACCCCGCCCATCTTCCCAGTGGGAACTCTGGGCGGCTTACAGTTAAAACAATAATACAAAAGACAGAGAACAAGCAAAGACAAAACACAAGGAAAAGGAGCAATATGGCGGGCCAAAAAAAAAAAAAACCTAACTGGAAAGGTCACCAAACGCCTCCCTGAAGAAGTGAGTCTTCAGAGCTTTTTTAAAGGCGGGCAGGGACTCAATCAGGTGCAGCTCACTAGGTAGATGGTTCCAGAGCATGGGCCCCACCACAGAGAAGGCGCGGTCACGCGGACACAATTTCCACGCCTCTCTGGGTGTGGCCACCCTTAGTGAGCGCGCCTGCACCAATCTTGTGGGTCTGGTCCCAGATGACCTTAGAGAGATACGCTCCACCAGGTACTCTGGTCCCATGCCGTGGAGGGCTTTGAAAGTCAAAACCAAGACTTTGAACCTAATCCGGAGGACAACGGGGAGCCAGTGCAAGCGAGCCAGGACTGGGGTGATGTGCTCGAATCTCCAGGCGCCCACCACTAGCCTGGCCGCCGCATTCTGCACCCGTTGTAGCCTCCGGACCAGGGTCAAGGGCAACCCCACATAGAGGGCATTGCAGTAGTCGATCCTCGAGATCACCAGGGCCTGCACTACTGTCCGCAGGGAGGACTCGTCGAGGTACTGGCGGATCTTGGCAATCCTGCGGAGATGGATAAAAGCGGCCCTGGAAGCAGCCATCACCTGGGCTTCCAGGGAGAGGGCTGAAGATTTTAGGGACTTAAGGTTGAGCAAGGCTATTTTGTTGCGTTTCTGAGGCAGCCTTTGCTTCCAATGACCTGTCCATATTTTAGCCTCTGTTGTTGGGGGGTGGGAAGAGGAAAACATGGGCTTCTGCCAGTCAGAGTTGGAAAAACAAAGCTAAATAACTGTGTCAATAAAAATAAACACTAAACTAGCCTTACACACCTTCTCATCTGCCTGCCACAAGAAATTACATGAGAAACTGAATGAAGCATTAGAAATTATTTAAGATAATATATATTGAAATGATAGAAACCCAGAGCAGTGTAATGGATGGAGTGTTGGTCTAGGAATTAGGTAACCTGGGCTACCTAAGGGGTGTGGTGGCTCAGTGGGCTACAGCACTGAAAACTGTTGCCTACAAATTCGGCAGCTCAAAGGTTCAAATCCCAGGACTTGCACAACACTGGCTCTTTGGATTGAATACAGTGATGAGCACTGCCCCTAGAATCTGACACAACTAGCACACATGTGCGGGGGGAACCTTTACCTTAACCTTAACCTGGGTTCAAATCCCTGCTCGGCAGTGGAAACTCACAGGGAAGGGGAGACAATAGGAAGCCACTCCCTGAACATCTATTGAAATCATAGCAAAAGGAATATGCAGCATACAAGCACACCTGAGGATACCCTGTTGGGAAGGGGACTCCCTTCTCACCCACTAGAAGCGTCCCCCACAGTGCTGGCACTGGTCTCCGACCCAGCCAGACTGTCACTCGTGTTGGCTGGTGGTGGGCTGGCACCGGCCTCCGTTGGCGCACAGCTTGTTGCACTCCTTGGCCATCCTGAGCCTGCCACCCAGGCTGCCGCTGAGTGCCCCCGCCCCAAGGCCACTGAGCCCGAGTTCAGCACCAGCAGCAGCTGAGGCAGCAGCAGTGCCATCAGGTAGGAGGGGAAGGCGGCCACTGAGGCCCAGGGCTGCTGTTGCCTTGGCCGCTGCTGGTCCTGTGCCAGGGGGTCCCCATACCACTCCTGCTCCTGCTGCTGCCATCACCACCACCGGTTCCACCACTCCATTGCCAACGGAGGAGGAGGAAGGCCAAGGGAAGGAACCTGCCTCAAGCTTTGCACTCTGGCCCAGCAAGGGAAGGATGGCTGGTGGCTGGCAAGGGGCTCCTGTGGCCAGGTGGGTGGGTGGCCTCCCCAGGGATGTGATGGTGGCTGGCGAGGACCAAGCTTCCCTCACTTATGGCGACCCCTGTAAAAGGGTCGATCAACCCCCAAAGGGGTCACGACCCCCAGGTTGAGAACCTCTGTGTTAGGGACTCAGTTTGGCGAATCTTGCTTGTAGTTGATTCCACATGGCCAGGCCGGCCACTTAGAAGCTTGAGTAAGATTCGAAGGAGGAGGAGGACCACATCCCACGCCTAGCAGGGAGTTTTTCCTTTATTCCCACCTGATCTGTGAATTCTCAAATCCCGCCCAGGACCCAAGGAATGGAGCTGTAGGACTCAAGGCATAGAGCTGTAGTACCACAAGAGTTGACCAGTCACTTGTGGTTAAGTGAAACCAGAGGTATTGATTCAGCAGACATGGGGGTCCTCTTATATATCAGGCGTAGATCTATCTATCTATATATTTATATATGAAAGGGCATACAGTGGCTCAAAGAGTAAGAAAACAAAAAAGGAGAGAGAGCCATGGTGGTGAACAATCATTCAGTAATATTAGTATTAATTTGCCTGAGGCTCAGGAATCACGAAGGGAAAATAATGTTGAGAGGTGGGAGAGCACCTCTGAGGGGCACCTGGATTTAACTAGATCAGTGTGGTATTAATTCCTTGTTGGAAATCTACAGACACTTTTTTTTACATCTCTATATAAGGGCCAATGGAAATTAAGGGTACAAAATTAAATACAGGCTGGACAAAAAGTAGGATTCATTTGCCCATAAAACATGTTAGGAGGTTTCAAAAAAAAAACAAAAAAACACCACACACAACATTTTAACAGATGTGTGCACACAAAGGAATACTTTAATAAATTACCCATAATGAAGAATGAATGTTATCCCCCAATAAACTAATGGAAACAGCCTTGCCGATTGGCGTGACCGTATAACACAGCTCAATCCTATGTCGGTGGCATGCTTTCCTCCCCCCCTCCCCCAATGAATAATGGAATAGGCAGAAAATAAAATCATGTCCTGATCTAAAATGGTTGTATAAAATAGTTTTAAGCTGTGAATCCCTTCTGGCATCTTTCGATGGTTACTTGGCACAAATTTTGTGGAACCCCAAATTTAAAAAAACTAAAAAACTAAAAGAAAATGAGAATGATAAGACGAACAGCTCTCAGGAAGTGCCTCCAGCACCCTTTTGTTTGTTTCATGGAGAAGCACCCTGAGGTCTCGCTTAGCAAATGCATTTGTGAACTCAATGCTCTTTTCATAAAATATTTTCATAGCTTTCTTGCCACCCTTCCCTATTCATAGAAGACTATCAGTTGGTGATTTTTCTTTTTCTTTCTTTCTTTCTTTCTTTCTTTCTTTCTTTCTTTCTTTCTTTCTTTCTTTTAAAGAAAAGCTCTGAATCAAAGAATAAGGAAATATTTAAGTTTCTAAAAAATCTGACAGAGATCTTTCTGAAAATATACTTGAAAATCCATAATGAGCACATTAATTATGTAAAAGCAGTGATGCAGAAGAACCTAATTAATTGTCATCTTGTCAGCCTCCTG
This sequence comes from Phrynocephalus guinanensis, assembly GCA_037367245.1. Lineage (NCBI taxonomy): Eukaryota > Metazoa > Chordata > Lepidosauria > Squamata > Agamidae > Phrynocephalus > Phrynocephalus guinanensis. The sequence goes on from CM074739.1 coordinate 85,413,290, forward strand.
ATTCCTATACCTGGAAGGGAGGTGTTAATTCCCATAATACTTAAGCAGCTACGCAAACTGTTTACCAGAGGACTTTTGAGTAGTAGCAAAGAAGATGCACATTTGGCTGCCATTTTTTCCTACCCAGAAATTAATGGGATTCTGTTTTGACATGAGGTGATCATTTTGTAATCAGAATTAGGCTCTCTGTTCAGGAATGGAAATATTGGCTATGGTTGTGGGGTGCACTACCTAGCAGGTGAATCAGTCCCTGTTGCCTCTTGCTGGCACTGGTGTCAAACAATCTAGTCTAGGGACCAAAGCACATTGAATGAAGGTTTCTATTTCTAGTCAACAACTAGATGCTGATCTCCTCTCCGTATTGAAGGCAATGCTGTGTGCCTAGAAAGAGAACCAAACGATAGCTCTCAGAAACCCCCAGTCCTAAGGGGCTCTGGAAGCTATCATTGAAAACAACTTTTCTAAGCTATTGTAATCCCCCATTTATTGTGGGGATTAGGGACCCAACCTGACTTGCGATAAAGGAAAATCTGTGATACGCAGATACTGGGTTGGGTCGGAACTGTGGGGCCTGTCTGGGGCCTCCTACACTTACCGTAGCCCTGTCACTGCTCTTAATGGGCCTCCAATGGGCTTCTCAGGCCTGTCGAAGGGCCCGGAAGTGGTTTTGGGTGACCCATGTGAGGCTTCCAGTTTTTGGTGTGTGCAAGTATGCCAGATAGCCTATCTGGAAATGTGTGTAACAGGATTTCTACAGAAGGCATCTAAAGAGGTGACAGCAAAATTTTCAGAATACGGAATCCACTTCAACTAGGTTTTCAAACTGCGTTTTTTATTTTTATTTTTGAAACTGAAATAGTTTCAGTCATTCTGAGTGATAGCTAGTGCTAAAAAAAAGGACCTGAGGCATTTGTTTTCTCTGCCATGGTTCTTAACATCATCGGAAATGGCTGTAAAAATTTGCCTCAGGATGGACCATGTGGCAGCATCAGCATGGAGATGCCACCCAGCTCTGTTTTTTCCTTTTTCTCTAAGGTCAAGTACAGCAATGACCTTCTTGGACTTCTTTGAGCTGTGATACACTGGACTTAGTTGAACAAACTCCAGGTCCCTGATTAGAATGTGCTTTTGGTACCATATTTTTTTTGCAAATGAATGCTTAAGTGATGACTGTGACCTGAAACTTTACACCTGCATTGGAAGCCAAGGATCTACTCTGAAGGCATAAATGTTTCTGCATGCTAAATGTGAGGCTGTCAGTGAAAATGATTATCAGATTGGTCCAAAATGTACAAAAGGTTCATCTGTTCTTGTATTTAAGCCTCTTTGAAACACCTTCATTGGTTCCATGTCTAGTTCCCACGACCACCTTAAATGGCCTGTATCCCAAATATAAGTACCTACCCACTCGCTGTGCTGGAAGGGATTTTTTGGAGTTGCAGTGCAGGAACATCTGGGGACCCACAGGTTAAGAACCACTGCTCTAGACAATGGTGGCGAACCTTTGGCACTCCAGATGTTTTGCAGCACAACTCCCACAATTCTAAGCCTGTATCGCCAATGACAAAGGACTGTGGGAGTTGTGGTCCAAAACATCTGGAATGTCAAAGGTTCACCACCACCAAATTGCTGCTGCCAACTACAGCATTTTTCCATGTATAAGACTATATTTTTGTCTAAAATTGTTAAACTAAAAATTGGGGGTCATCTTATATACAGATCTTATATTCAGATGTAAGCTGAGAAGAGAATTGTGGAGTTGCGGAACTGTAATTTTGGGTTGGAAAAGTGGGGAGGGGTTTTCTTATACATGGGGGCATCTTATAGATGGAAATATACGGATAGCCTCCAGTGCTCTCACCCAGTTAGCTTGCAAAGCTGTGCATGCATTTTTATAATATAACTGGCTTAAATGTATACAGTTGGGGAAGGGGACTGCAAACATACATCAGTGGATGGGAGCAGGGCCGGCGTGTCCATTAAGGCAAACTAGGCAGTTGCCTATGGCGCCAAAATGGAGAGGGGGCGCTGGCCAGCCTGCTGCCCCCTGCCACCCCCCTGCTGGCCACCACCATCCATCCCCCCATTGCCGTCTGCCCGCTACCCCCCGTGCCCATCGCCGCCCACCCCCGTGCCCATCTCCGTCCGCCCCCCACGCCCGTCGCCGTCCCCTGTCATCTGCGGCCCACTGCCACCATGCCCCCCACTGGTGCCCCGCCCCCTGCCGCTGCCCCCCCCGCCCCCCGCCCCCCCCCCCCCACCTAGGGTGCAAAAAACCCTAGCACTGGATCTGGATGGGAGAAATGCACGTCCATTTTCATGTAGGAGCAAAAACTAAAAACCACACAACCCAAATACCATGGAATGAGAGTGCCACTGGATTCAAATAAGCAAAACTAAGACACAAGAGTTTTTCCATAACCATGATGGTAGTCTCTCTTTCACAAATGGGACAGGTCCCTTGAAGTTCTCTCCACTTCCACATGACTGAAGAACAACAAATAAAGCTGGCATTATAATCTTTCCCCCTTACTGTTTTACTTGTGTCACAATACTGACAACACCATCTTCTCTTTCCAGATGCACGTGGGACAGCCTTTTGTCCTAGTTTACAGAGGAGAAGCCCTCTATTTGTGGCCGAGAAAGGCTTGATATTTTCATTTGGTCATTGTTATGCACACACCTCATTTCCTTTGCTTTTGGGGAGAGGCATTCTACACATTTCATCCCATATAATCTGACATTATTATTTGATTCATAGGCATTCTGTCCACAGAGATTAATTAGCAAGCCGATCCGAAGTGTGCAAGTGAAAATATGATAATTAGTTTTCTGACAATGTTAACATTTCAACACTTCAGGTTGCTTGATGGTTCTTCATTTAAAGCAAGCAAGCAAATCTTTCCAGAGCAGTCTTGAAATATGTTTATTGGGGTTTAGCCTGGTAAGGACCTCTTTCAAGCAAGTCTCATGGAAAAGGAAGGAAAGAGCTCTTGGTTAATTGTCTTAAGTCTAATTGAGTCCTTCCTACTGCTTGCTGTCCAAGACATACAAAGGGTGCAATCAGATGGGAATGTGTCCTGAAGCTTAGTATGATTTGGGGACAGGTTGATTGGTGATCACATGACCTATGGGCCATCCTGAACCCTCCCATTCCTGATCTATGCCTATCTGCACCTCTTTTTATGTTCTTGTCAGGGGCCACTGTTTCTTTGTGTGTTGTGTATATGGGTAGGATGGCCCCCTTTTAGTTTGGTTCCAAGCATGCTTGAGTGCTTGAGGTCACTTCACAATCTTGGGAAATTGTGTGTGTGTGTGTGTGTGTGTGTGTGTGTGTGTGTGTGTGTGTGTGTGTGTGTGTGTGTGTGTGTGTGTGTGTGTGTGTGTGTTAAGCCCTTGTAAGGAAGCCCACTAAATGTTGGTTAATGTTTTTCAGAAAAAACAGGTTTCAGAGTGGATTGCTGTGTGTCCTCCATGTCCATCACTCAAGCATTACATGACAAACTCTCACAATTTGCCTACCCCATCTGGGAACTCTATGGAATTATAATATTAAAAGCACCAAACGTCTAAGAAGGTAGAGCTAGGAGCATGCACAACCTTGGCAATGAGCCAAGGGCATCACATCTGGTTCAACGTTTGAACTGTTTCCCTTAATCCAAAATTTTATACCATCTTTGTGCAATTAAGAGCTCTGGAAAACTCAAACATTCATCTTTCTTTTTGTAACTTTCCAAAGATCCAGCAAAGGCATGCCTGGCTGTCTTGCTCCAAAATTACTATCCCAGAGATGGAAGATTCAGTCCTTGTTTTCTTTTTATCTGAACAGAGGAATTTTCATCAGCTAATGAAAGTGGGCCAGACACAATATTGTAATCAACCAGTTAGCAGTTCTGATTTGATCACTTCAGTTTAATCACATTAAGTGACAATGAGGTACATCAGCGAGAGTACTAGCATTTTAGGCAAATACAGTAAGATTATGGACTGGACTTTCAGTCTTTTTGGAAACGACAAGCCATATACACAGCAACGTTACTGATATATAACTACATTTCACTCAAAGATCTTCAGGATGCTTAAGCTTTTGGTTGACTACAAGTTGGAGTACATGGGACTGCAGATTAACTGAGATGGAATGATGAAAATGGAGAGGTAGCATGAAATGCATTTGAATAATCATCAAATAATTTGTAATTTGAACAATCTGCATCAAAAACTGATGTCTAGAAACTGGTGATGTATTCTGAATGAAATTGCAACTATGACAGTAAGTAATTGTTTTTGGAGCTTTGAATCCATAGCTGTATCTAATTACTTTTAAAGTAACTTTTCTAATTGAAACCAGAAAAGAAAATGCCCAGAGTAATATCTCATTACATTAAGCTTAACAGTGCTGCTCTGAGTACATTCAACCTGCACTTGGCCTAACTTTAGCCCACAGGTTGGTTTCTGGTCTGGTTTTAATGAACCTTGAAGAGTTGCCTGAGGTGAGTAGATCCCCTGACAAATATTAAACAGCTGGAATAAACAACCAGTTCCATTGGAATGCATAAAACACCATACATTTTGTTCTCAAAGAAAAATACCAAGTTATTTAAACCAAATAAACTGTTTTCATAATCTTACATTTTTACATGAAGCTATTTAATATAAATATTAGCATACTTGTGCTGTCCCAATGTTTTTAACATGAATTTCTCCCAGGTGTGTGCATGTGTGTAAAACTGCAGACTTAACCAACAACCCAGTACAAACCCATGTGGGAGTAATTCCCAGTGGACTCAGTGGAACTGCCTTCTGAGTAAACAGGTTGTGCTGATGGAATGGGACACCTTGAGGCTAAGGAATAAGTTCCAGATATAGTAGGATCAAGATGTAGATAGAATTGCGCTGTGAATGAGGTTTATGATATCTTAAAGAGGCCTTAAGTATAGATGTGAATGAATGAATGAATGAATGAAGAAAGCTAATAAGGATAATTGGTTACAGTAGGACCCCTGTATCCACTGATTCATTATCCACTGATTCAGTTATCCATGCTTGGCAGATGATAAATAAATAAATAATTCAGCAGCTGCAAAGCAAGTTTGGCGTTCTCTCTTATCCATGGTTTTCATTATCCACGGGAAGTCTTGGAACCAATCCCCAGTGGATACTGGGGTCCTACTGTAATTCAAAGTTGGTGGTTTTATCATGGGATATTCTATTGCAATTAATATCACCTTCAATATCTAGGCCAAGGGCTGCACCCTTTTTAAAAAAATTGTTCCCCATTCTTGCACTTAAATCCCCACAGATTAATAGATGATGATTGGAATACTCAGAGAGTAAAGTGTCAAATAGCTCCTCCAGTTTAGCCCAACCATCATTTATGGGGCCCACTGAACCCGGAGGAATATAGACATTAACGCACATCAATGGTCCTGAGCTGAAGCCCTGTATACTCAGGACCTGCCAATGGTTAGAATTTAAGCTGGTCACCTCCTTCACTTCCAATCCTAAAATGGAGGAGATTAGAATGGCCAGGCCACCGCTACCGTGACCCGTGGAAGAAGTTTTTAGTGCAGGATGTTCCCATGTCCTGTAGCCCATAAGGCTTAGAAAGTTTTCCTCCTTAATCCAGGTCTCCTGGAGAAAAATTATGTCAAAAGACTGGAGATATTGGGTGAACTCAGTATTATCAACTAATTTGCTTTTCCAACCTGCTATGTTCCAAGATAGGAGTTTCACAGGATGATTTTCTGCCTGGCCGGCCTCTAGTCAGTTCCGGGGATAAACTGCCAATGGAGCATACCTGTTGCTCAGTTGCCACTTGGGGGCCCTCTCTATAAGAATCCTCTATTCTGTCCTCTCTATAAGAATCCTCTATTCTGTCCTCTCTATAAGAATCCTCGAGCTAGACTTTTGTGGCCTATTACTAAGATATTTTCTGCTTGTTCCAGTGATGAAATAGTACTAAGGCTGCTCGCCGATAACCAGCCATCAGTTACTCATTCTGTCGCACTTTTTGCACTGGCAGCTAAGAAGCTGAGGTCGGGCTTTTTTAAGGACTCAAATGATACTGGGTAGTTCATATTGTTGTTTATAAAGGATAAGATTTCTTCGAATTGCACCACATCTATGGGTGAGAGACCCTAATAAATGTTTGTTCCTATTTACCTGAGACTGATTAAAAGGTTTTATCTTGATTTCCAAATATTTTCTGATTTCCCTCATCCCTTGCCAAAATCAAGCCAATGTAGCACCTACCACTGGCAGAATGCATTTTCTGTAAAATAAAATCTTGAAGCCAAGAGAAAGCATGGCATTGGATGTGCATGAAATACCATTATATAAATTATTCACTAAATAAATTGCTTAATTCATATAATGGTCTATAAGTAGAGAAAAAGAAATGTCTGTTACCAATACCAATGCTATAGCAAGCTCTGGCAGTCTCTCCTGTCAACACGTGGTAAATGTTGACCTCAAATTTCATTCAGAGTTTCTGTCTCCACCCTCTCACAAGTGATAGCTAATTAAATGGAGCAGAAATGAGAAAACTGGAAGGGAAATAAAAACACATGTCCGTTTTGTGTTGTCACATGTTGTCCAAGACAAACAAAGAAGCAGTGCTGGCTTGTTCTTCTGAGCACGAGCTCTGCAGCTGCAGAAACATGACTGGTTCTGACCATACCTGTCAAGCTTCCTGGAATAGCCAGGAAACTCCTTTTTTCCTCCTTTTTCCCACTGGTTTTCTAGGGCATTGATTTTCCCGGAAATATCCCCAATTCCCCCCACCCACCTCCCCTCTGAAAGCGAGCTTGGGTGGGTGGGTGGGCAGGCGGGAGTTTGTGTGTGTGCATGCATGCATGTGGGTGAGCAGGCATTTGCGTGTGTGCATGGGTGATGGTCACTGCGGGCCTCGGGCTCAGGGAGGAAAGGGGCCCATCAACATGCAAACAGACTGCACTCCTTGAGGAAGGAACTCACCTGCAACCACCAGCCTGCTGATGTTTGCTAATAGCAGTTAGCAGGTGACCCATAGCTGTAGTCGTATTTGCATCAGCAGGTGTATATATTGCAGTTATTATAACAACATTAAACTCACATGGCAGATAAAAGGGGCGGCATTTCACTGCTAGATACTGTAAATCAGGAGAACAATGGGCGTTTATACACGACCCCTAAGCTCCACTGCAAATGGCTGCAAGCTCTGGAGCTTAAAAATGTTTCCCCACCAGCTCCGGAGTTTGCAGACAATTAAGTGCGACCCCGCCCACTTTAGCGCGACCCAGCACACTTTTCGTGTACCTTCTCTTTAGAGGTGAAAAATCTTTGATGTGGTGCAACGATAGTGAGTGCGGGGCTCTCCTCGCTTCTGTTTGCTGGTTTTTGGCTCCCGCCCTTTTAAGAGCTACTTTTACAGAGACGAGGGGGTTGGACTTGATGGCCTTACAGAGACGAGAGGCAGAATGAGGTGAGCGGCATGCTTTTCTTTCTCTTTTTCTCCCTCCCTCACGCAGCCAGCAACCAGGAAGTGTGGAGGGGGGTGGGGACAGAGGAAGAGCGACGAACCCCTAAGATCTCTGGTCCGAATTTAAGTGGCCAGCGGATCTTAGGGGTCGTGTAAAAAGGCCCAATGAATATCCATTATTTTAACATCTGTGCTCCAGTTGTTATTTATGTAAACACAAATCCCCCACCCCCCTGCTCTTCCCGGATTCGATGGTTCTGTCTGCTCTAAGCGCTGAGCATCCTTGTAGCTGTATAAGCTCCTGTGGAATGGAAGGGTCCAGCCACTTCTCTATAAGGACCATAGCACAGCAATCCCAGATATTTTTCTGCAGAGAGATAGTAAGTTCCAACTCCTCAATCTTGTTGGGAAGAGATCTAACATTTGAAACAAAAAGACTTGGCAATGCAGGCTTGTGAGGAATTTTACCTAGTCTCACTTGTAGTCTGGCCCTGCAGCCCCACTTCTGCTTGCGTTTTCTCCGTGTTCTTTTCTTTCTGGCAGGAAAAGCAGGGGGAGTAGCCCATGGATATGCAGGCCCTCTGATAAGCTCAGCTGGAATGTTTTAAGTTGAAACCTCCTGTTCAAGGCTGCAGCCTTCTCTGCCGATAGTTAAAAGCTCTTGTCGACTGTAAATTACTTGTGCCTGAATGTGCAGAGTCCATGGTAAAAGGTACACAAACAAAACATTAATTAAAAGATACCGATCTCTGGAGTGCCAAGCCACTGCAAGTGCTTGTGCTGCCATCTTGAAAATACTCCTCCTCCTGTGCACTTTCCAAATCTGATATTCCATCTGCAGCGTTTCTTAGAGAACCCTATACTGACATTGACTGTGAAAGATACCATTCCAATTCTCTTTTGTGTTCTTCTCCTGTGTATGTGTTGGAGAAATTGTGAGGATGAAGGCTGTCACATCAATATGTGGTCTGATTGTACAAAGGCTCAATCGTTTTTGCAATGTATTCTATGAGTATAATGTTAAACAAAGAAAACTGAAATATCTCCCTAATTACTGTTAGTGTTGAAGAGGTTCATTAATCTTGCATGAAAAATGATGTACTTTGTTGTTGTTGATGATGATGGCTTGATTAGACATTGCTGCAGCTTGAAGACAGGGAGAAAGGATCTGAAACAGAAAATGGGTATGGGGTCCTACACAGATGGAAAAGCTTTTCCAACAGGTCCCAGCAACATGCTCTGGTGGCCTTCTATGATACATAGTTCCCATTTATTGATTAATTGACCTTCAAAAAAAGTGCTTCAGTTCCCGTATACCAGTGGTGGTGAACTTTTTGGCACTCCAGTTGTTTTGGACCACAACTCCCAGAATTCCGAGCCTAGATTGCCAATGACAAAAGAATTATGGGAGTTCTGGTCCAAAACATCTGGAGTGCTGTAGGTTCACACCACCACTGCCCTATACTCTCCTGTGGACTTGGGGTGATTTTGTTTTTATTATTGAGCTTTGTTTTGGACTTGCCCATATTTTTACATCTCTGCTGAAGCATACAGGAAGAGTTCAGCATTAAAAGCTTTAATCTACCTCTAAGTTCACAAACTGGCATAAAGCTGTGCTTTGGTACATAGAGGGAGGTTGCACATGAAAGCCCCATTCAAGTGTTATCTCAGTGTTCCATCAATGTAATATTTTGTAATTATAAGAACTTAATTCAGCTGCAAGGGCATTCACATCAACTTAATTTCAGGCTGAAACTGTTACAGCATAGTTAAAATCATCGTGCGCCTCTTTTAATTAAACAATGCTGTGAAGTATTCAGCATTTTGAACCTGTCCCAGCCTGCTTCTTATCACTGAATTACTGTCCTTAATTTCTTTTTCTGTCAAATGATGGAATTCACTTAAGGATTACTGGATGCTGCCCTAGCATTTTGTGGTCTCTTGTCAGCTCTTGTGAAACTAGATCATAGCTGCCCTCAGTGCCTCTGACATGTCATATATGCACAATCTCTTGTCTAGTCTGTCTTAGCAAATTTACGAAACCTTTGAAGAAACTAATGGATTTCTAAATAATTAACTTAACCACAGAGATTTTCAGTGACATTAGAGTCTTCTTCCTGGTGCCTACTTTAGGTAATTTAGGGCATATTCTAGGGAAAAAAAACTATTCTACTCTTTAACAGGTAGCCTACTGACTACTTTTCAATACCAGATAGAAATGTTTCTGTATTTATTAAATGTTTGACCTTCTTTCTGACAATTATAAAACAGATTAAAATACAGTTTCTAACACATACAATAAAAACAAATGCTTAAACAGAATATCCAAGAGGGGGAGAAAATGCAAATGGCAATAACATTCAGATAAATCTACAATAACATCAACAGATCAAGACAATAACATTCAAATAAAAGCAAATACAATTATAAAACAGATTAAAATACAGTTTCTAACACATACAATATGTGTTACCTTCTGCAACAACCCAGTTTAAACATCACAGCCCTGCTTAAACAGAATATCCATTGAACTCTTTAAAATCTTAAAAGAGGATGCTGCAAGCGATATGCCAACAAATTTGGAAAACTCAGCAGTGGCCAGAGGAGGGGAGTCTTCCAGAGCTTCAGAGGATCAGTCTCTTAGCAGAAACAGTTGCTATATATATATATTATCTCAGTAAAAACAGGCAAGTTCTTAAAGTTTGATTGTGTGGAAGTACTCTAAGAGAAGCTTCTTTCTGTTTCCATTGCTGGTAAATCAGCCTGATTTCTTACTGGTTGATCTTCAGGAGTTAAGCAAGAAGAGTTAGTTTCCTGTCCTGCTCTTGTGAAGTAATTTTGGATATTCCTCTTGGAAATGTATTAACCAACAGATTTTCTGTGCCCTTCTAGGTGGTGGTCTATGACTATGTTTGGAAAGGCCACACCAAGAAGTCCAGCAGTGATTTCCGTCATCAAGATGAAATCATGAAATCTGCAGGAAATCCAGGAGGCAACACTGTTCATGTGGTAATATACACAGTTCACCTCAGGGGCTTCCAAGAAGTATATAGGCAATTCCTCAGACTACCTAGTGGTGCTATAGTTGAGGTAAGTCTAAAGATCTGTCATAAAATGATGAGCTACCAAGCCATTCAAATATGTACTGAAACTGTATTCCACACAAACAAATGTAAAATTCACAAACAAATATGAACATCAGAGTTGGAAAATCAGAATGTTGTTGTTTTAATTATGACTCCTAGGAACTCGTAGTCTGCATGGTTGATTGCCAGGAGTCCTGAGGGTATCTAAGAATTAGAATTCCAAAGTGTAACTTCTTCCAAGCGTTTCCAAACATAGCACTTTCAATTAAAGGTATTCATAAGACACTAGGTTTGGTACCAAAAAAGTTTCCTACCCAGAAGGTCAGTCTGTGAATGATGCAAACATTCAGCTGTCCGCATTATCAGATCCTGTGGGGTAGGGGCTGAGATGGCAAAATGTGATATAAAGTCCGCTTTCCGCCTGCTATCGAAAGGGCTTATTACATGGATAGAGGCCTTATTACATGCAGATAGAGCCTTGATGATTTTAAATCTTCTGTGGCAAAAGGGGGGTCAGGGGGGTGTCTCAGGCTACTTTCCGCATTCCAGGATTTGGCTGATGAACAGCTGGGTGTAACCATTAGCAGAGGAAAAAACGGTAGGGCCCGGCTGCAGGCTCCCCACCCCTAAAATAGAGAAACCTCAGGCAGCGCCTTAACAGCACTTTATAGTGACCAAAAAGGTGACTCTTAAGGAATTCTTAAGTGTCATGCGCAGCATTCGAGCGATTTAGCACCTTTCTGGAATGGAAACTCAGACGCATCACCGGAATGTCTAGCACGGCTCATTATCTTGATGATTTTATCTTCTGTGGCAAAAGGGGGTCAGGGGGGTGTCTCAGGCTACTTTCCGCATTCCAGGATTTGGCTGAACAGCTGGGTGTACCATTAGCAGAGGAAAAAACGGAGGGCCCGGCCGCTGTGATAACATTCTTGGGGATCGAATTGGATATGTGGCAACACAGAATTGCTGTTTTCTCTTTATTTTCCTATCACATAATTTTTGCAGTGACAAAAATAGTCCATGAATGATGGACTACCTATTGTTTCTTTTAGAGGAAGCTACCATACATGGCTCCAGGTACATACATACATGGCTGACCTGGAGCCAGACATCATGGAAAGTGAAGTCAAGTGGGCCTTAGAAAGCATTGCAAACAACAAGGCCAGTGGAGGTGACGGCATTCCAATTGAACTCTTTAAAATCTTAAAAGAGGATGCTGCAAGCGATATGCCAACAAATTTGGAAAACTCAGCAGTGGCCAGAGGACTGGAAAAGATCGGTCTACATCCCAATCCCAAAGAAAGGCAACGCCAAAGAATGCTCCAACTATTGCACAATTGCACTCATTTCACACGCTAGCAAGGTTATGCTGAAAATTCTACAAGGAAGGCTTCAGCAGTATGTGGACAGAGAACTTCCAGAAGTGAAAGCTGGATTTTGAAGGGGCAGAGGAACTAGAGTTCAAATCGCCAACATGCGCTGGATTATGGAGAAAGCCAGAGAGTTCCAGAAAAACATCTACTTCTGCTTCATTGACTATGCCAAAGCCTTTGACTGTGTGGACCACAACAATCTGTGGCAAGTCCTTAAAGGAATGGGAGTGCCTGACCACCTTATCTGTCTCCCAGGAAATCTATATGTGGGACAAGCAGCAACCGTCAGAACTGGATATGGAACAACTGATTGGTCTAAAATTGGAAAAGGAGTACAATAAGGCTGTATACTGTCACCTTGCCTATTTAACTTATATACAGAGTACATCATGCGAAAGGCAGGTCTGGATGAATCACAATCCGGAATTAAGATTGCTGGAAGAAATATCAACAACCTCAGATATATGATACTATCTGAAGCTTCACTAAGCGGTATTGTGGCTTGGGGGGGCGGGTAGTGCGGGAATAATAAACATGGAGGAGTAAGAGCCGCCAAGAAGCCTCAACCCCTAACCTCCGGACGCTCTCACGCGATTACAGCGTGCGGGGAGGGGGGGCGAGGGGTAAGCTCCGCGCGTGCCTGGCATCCGCGAGACGGGGGGTGGAGTCGCGGGTAACCAAACCCCCTGCTTCTGCTACTCTGAGCACCTCCAGGGAGTCTCGCGAGTGGGCACTGGGGGGATGCGATGCGAGAGTTCCCGCTACAAAAGCGGGCTCCCGGGCCTCTCTTCTTCTTCCGCTCACGGCATCCCTCCTCCCATCCTTGTGAGGAAAGGAGAGATTAAAGAACCTCCTAATGAGGGTGAAAGAGGAGAGTGAAAAATGGGCTGAAGCTCAACATCAAAAAAACTAAGATCATGGCCACCAGTCCCATCACCTCCCGGCAAATAGAAGGGGAAGAAATGGAGGCAGTGACAGAGTTTATTTTCTTGGGCTCCTTTATCACTGCAGATGGCAACTACAGCAACGAAATTAAAAGACACCTGCTTCTTGGGAGGAAAGCAATGGCAAACCTAGGTAGCATCCTAAAGAGCAGAGACATCACTTTGCCAAATAAGGTCAGGATAGTCAAAGCTAAGGTTTTTCCAGTAGTGATGTATGAAAGTGTGAGAGCTGGACTATAAAGAAGGCTGATAGCCGCAGAATCGATGCTTTTGAGCTGTGGTGCTGGAGGAGAGTCTTGAGAGTCCCCTGGACTGCAAGGAGACCAAACCTATCCATCCTGAAAAAAATCAATCCTGAATGTTCACTGGAAGGACAGATTTTGAAGCTGAGGCTCCAGTACTTTGGCCACCTCTTGAGGAGAGAAGAGTCCTTGGAAAAGTCCCTGATGTTGGGAAAGATTGAAGGCAAAAGGAAAAGAGGACGGCAGAGAATGAGATGGTTGGATGGTGTCATCAATGCAACCAATATGGATTTGATCAAACTCCGGGAGGCAGTGGAAGATAGGAAGGCCTGGCGAGCTCTGGTCCATGGGGTCACGAAGAGTTGGACACAACTGAATGACTGAACAACAACAACAAACAACCATACATGGCTACACAGACTTTGTGTTGATAACTGCTTATAACTTTGTGTTTTTATCTTTCCTTGTGTGATTAACATTGACACTATGTTATCAATTATTAGTTCCCATCCTTCATAATTTTTAGATGGTCTATCATACATGATTACATGGAATTTATACTCTTTTCTTAACTGATCACATTCTCTTTTAGCTTTAATGTAACCTTCTAATGCTGTAAGATGTCCCTCAATTCACTGTTCTTAAACTGCTCTAAAACTCTTCACTATGGCTTCTTTCACATGACCACTAAAATCCGCAGCAAACTTTGATCTGGATCACACACACCCCGGAGTGGTCATATGGTTGATGTTGCAGATCAGATGTTCCCATGGCCGTGTTTTGAAAATCTGCAATCGTTCTGATCCCACAACCGAGAACTGCAGCAAAGACACCATAACGGGGGTGAAAAGGTTTTGGTGTGGATTTTCCGTGTTCCCACGGACTCGAGTAATGGTTTAAAATATGCATCGGAACAGCGAATTGGATTTTACCTCCTGGAGACCAGGTACTTGTAAAATGCACTGGCTTGCGCTTAAGTGGGTGTGGTCACACTTTATTTTTTAAAAAGACTGCTGCTTGTGGGAAAACGATTTTATGCTTCGCATCTGCGAGCACTGTGCAGCGGATTTTAGTGGTCATGTGAAAGCAGCAATTATGTCTATGGTAAGAGGAGGAGGTATATGCCTGGGGTATTTACCTTGGTGGAGGCATTCCAGGATACATTCCACTGTATCCTCTTCCAAAAAGTGATTCTCTTTCCCTTATTCTTTTTTCTCTGTCAATTGTCCTGTGTGACAATGGGTGGAGGTTTTTTTTTTTTAATTAGTCCTTTAATTTCATTTGGAGGCCATCCTTGCTAATGTTGACTATGCAGTGCTGCCATCTATGCACTGCTGTCTTTCAAAAGAGTGATAACACCAGTGTGCTGATTCTTATCTTGGCTTCTGCTGACTTGAGCTGATTTCTTATTAAGAAGGCCAAGATAAATTATTGTAACTCAACAAGAAATTGGTTTCTTATTAGAGGACAAGGGAAGGTTTAAATTGCATGGAAACAGGGTCTCCCCCCCCCCCCGCTCTTCTCAACAGGATGATTGTTATCTAGGAAAAACAAAACAAAAAAGCAAACCCCAAAAGACTAAGCTACTGTAAACAGAGAGAAGATGAAAGGGGGACCCCCCCCTTTCCTCCTACAATTGCTTGAAAGGAAGCAAGAGGTAATAAGATCAGACAGTTTAGGCAACTGGCCTATTACTTCATGAAACCACTTACATTCCACCCATATGCTGTGAATGATGCTTAAGCTCTCGTGTACATCTTGAAAAGTGAATAAAATCATCTGGGTTTATTTGGAAGGCAAGATCAGATACAGTACGCTGATTGACACTTTAAAAATGAAGCGGTAACTGTAGGTTATTTTCTGAAACAATCTTGACACTAATGCTAAATTATAGCTTGGAATCATCTAGCATTTCTACCTTTATGAGGAAAGGCTTTTTACATATTTAACATAATTCTAGGGAAAATATACTGGCATTACGCATAAAGATATGTACACTGTAACGAAAGGGCATGTATATTCCCCAGTAGAACACTTTATGCAGTGTTATTGCCATTTGGTGTCACTTCTTAACAAATATAAAATATGATTGGTAAACAAACTAGACTTTTGATTTAATCTGACAGCTGTTCCTTCCAATGTAATATGTGGATATTTAGTCTTTGGAACACCATAGCTGTTGGAGAAAAGTCAAAAGTCTCCTTTTATAAGGTGAAGGACTACATGCCTTTATATATTTTTCCAGGGTTTGTTCGTGACACATTCCCTGGGGAAATGAGCAAAATACTGAATGTTTTGTTCTGAAAAGCACATCCCTTGATAAGTTTCCTGTGCACCCCTGAATATCACCATAGACCTATAGATCTAGCTTCTGTTGGACCTTTTCTCTGTCCTAGCCTCACTTATGAACAATAACCACTATTTATCAGCAATTACTTAGGAAAGTTTTTGGCCATTTATAGAAGCGTGTGTTTGCAAACTCCAGAAATAGGCTCATCTAATTTATTTCAGTGCTCTGTAGCTTTCAAAGCCTATGAATGGGGCTCTGCTTCATTTGAACAAATTTGAACTTCGAGAGAATTGTCTGTTTTCCCATACACACAACCTCCCTTGCTCACAAGGCATATTGTTCATAGTATTTAGCTTGAAAGGCATGTGTGATGAAAAAAAGGGTTCCCCTTCCTCACCATTTTGGGCCATGTAAAGCCACGGCTCCCTGTGCTATGGAACCAGTTCTGACAGACAGCATGACCATGTAACAAATTTCCAGCAGGACAGATAATAATTTTGTGGTCACAAAATTTGTGCTGAAGCCTATTTTTGAAGGCAACTTGCAGCACATGCAGCTACATGTCTGCTTCGTTGTTCCCAACAGTGCGGAGCAGGGTCACCCGAGAAACTCAGTTGCACAATTTCCATTGCGTTATCTGTACGGTTGGCACAGTTAGAAATCTAACTCATCTTTCACTGCTTCTTATGCTTGACCATTGTCTAACACAACAGTCCCCCATGATGAAAGCAGGTGGGGCACCTCACTCTGACATTGTAAGATAAGAGTCTCACCCATGTAGCTCAAAGGCTGCTGATATTCCAAAATATATACTCAACCTACTGGAATTAATTTATCTTGTGTGCATTCTCCTGTATCTAAAAATGGGCATCCGTAAGTTCGATTGGTTTCAAGGGGCTAGCGCTAGCTATGAATTAATACTAGATTTCAGCCACTGAGTGGTAGCAAGTTGAAACTGGTTTCATTATTCTTGCACAATAGATCTTGCACAGACTGGATGGAACCTTCCCATGGAAAACAAACCTCTCATCAATACCATATTCTACTCATTAAATTATCTTTTTAGTCCCATGTGTGCCTTTAATAAAGAGGAGAAAGAGGAAGTTGTGGAAGAGTAAGATTCTATTTAGAAATTGTGGATAATTTCATGTTGGGTTATCATACTATTTCCAAGTGTGAATATATATGGAGATCATACTATTGTTCATTATTTTTAATGTTTGTTTGCAATATTTATTTAGCAGATATTTCTGATTCAGGTAGGAAACATATAGTCAGTCAAATATCAAAGATAAGCAGCAAAGCAATATTAGTTCAGTTTACCTAAACAAAAATGTACTGGTAACCTTTTCAGAAAGTACCTTGCAGCTACACAGATTGACAAAATTCATCAATTATAATTTTTGCTCAGTTTTATAATTATAATCTGAAGTGAACTTTTAGATGCAGTTGATTAATTAAAATGCTATTGCCATTGAGTCACTTTCAGAAACAATTACTTGGGCTTCAATAAATTTAATATTCAGACTATGTCTTATATGTCCACGCATATGTGATATGTGTTTTTATTTATACATGTTACTGTGTGCAAATTTGCTGCAACAAATGTAATGTGATGTGATTATTCTTGTAATTAGCAGTGTTTAATTATTACACCAGTATCAATTAAATGTGACTATGTAACCAAATCTTGATGTCCTTTGGGGACCCATGTAGTTACAAATGTATTTATTTATAGAAGAAAACAACATACTTCTTTTTGAAATTAATGAGTTTTTAAAGTATTTAACTTTAACAGCGTTGTAGCTTTTCAGTATTCAAGATGCCACAGAATTATAAAGTGAGGTAACCCTACAAACTGAAGGAAAACTGGGTAGTTCTGTGCTTTAGGGATCTGGCTGCTGAGCCAGAGGATGGGTGTTCGAATCTACCTGTGACTCCTTGATAGAAGCTGGACTTGATGATATATAAGTTCTCTTAACTAGAGATGGGCACGACTTGAAAAAAAAATTTTCGAGTTGTCGTTAGTCGGGCCAGTCCCATTTCGGGTCGTTTCCGGTTTTCGCGAAAATTCACAAAAATTAGTCGGTTCGTTTTTTTGTTTTTTCGTTGTCATTAGTACTGTTTTTTTGGGGGGGGAGCGGGCTCCTGGAGGCACCTCTGTGGGGTGGGTGCCTCCTCTGGCCCGCTATAAAGGGAAAGTGGGCTCCTGGAGGCACTAGGAAGGGGAAGCAGGCTCCAAGAGACACCCCTCTACATAGGGGTCTCCCTTCCTCACCTGCTGCTGCTGCAAAATGCTATGCAATAGCCATATGGATATTGCATAACATAATGTGCAGACGTGAGACCAGAGTGAGAGTGATAGGGTCATACCCGCCCTTCACAAGGCTCTGGCACCACCATGTCTCACACAGAAGGGAATTGTACTTGCTGCGTGTAGTGCAATGCAAGCAAGTAGATCTGGCTTTAAGGTGGCTTAGTGCAAGAGCTAGGGTTAGGCTAGTGACGGGTAAGGTTACGGTGGGCTAGTGGGTTGCACCTCTGGGTGCCTCTCTGACCCACTAAGAAGACAGTCTGTGATGTATGGGTACGGAGTCAAGGGTTAGGGTTAGGGCTAGGGCAGGTTTTAGGGGGCTTTTTGGCACATCCCAGAAGTCTCCATGGCCAAGTGGCCATGCGACTGGTGGGATGGCTCCAGAAATTTGCATGGTTGTCCACTCCCACATGGCTGGCCACTTGGCCAGCCCATCATTGCGCACTGCGCAGGTGTAAATAAAATAAAATAAAATAAAATCAATGGAGGACAGAGGAGGAGAGGAGAGACATTTTGTTGCAAGAAAAAACCCACTGCTACTGTGAAAAATCTGGCAGTTTATAAATTTTCGCGTGTTTCTGTTGTGCTTGTGTGTTTTTGGACCACGATTTCAAAAACAATATTGCGTTCGCCGCCCCATTTTGGATCCCCCGCCCGCACCGCATGGCATGGCGATGGCGACTCGCGAGTCCGGCTGCCCAGGACGGGGGGGAGGCGGGACCCCCCCCTCCAGAAACCACCCCTCCGGTAGGTGCCCTGCGCCCTTAGTCAAGCAGGCATTTTTCCGCCTGCTTTTTTGGCCCGGGAATGGGTGGGGGGGAGAGTTTAAAAGTTTTTTCCTGTGCCGTCCGTGCCGCTTGCTTGCGCTTTAATTGCGCGGCGGCCGGCGGCGAGACTGGGCTTTTTGCTGGCTGCGAGCCTGCGGCGAGTCCCACCAGAGCAGCCCAGGACGGGGGATGAGGGGGGAGGCCGGGGACCTCCAGAAACAACCCCTCTGGTAGGTGCCCTGAGGCACGGCAGGCATTTTCCCGCCTGCTTTTTGGCCGGGAACCGGGTTTTTTTAACTTTTAAAAACTTTTTTTCTGTGCCGCGCGTGGCATCGCGCGATCTCGCGATGCAAGTAACGAGCACGACAAATCAGACCAAAATTGTTCGTTCGTCGGTTCGAGCTCGAAGTCTGGGGGAGTAATTCCCGTTACCGTTTCCGTAGAGTAACGGAACCGAGTAACGGAAACGGAAACGGGAATACCGCTAAGTCGTGCCCATCTCTACTCTTAACATAAGAACATAAGAACATAAGAAGAGCCATACTGGATCAGGCCAAAGGCCCATCTAGTCCAGCTTCCTAACATGTTGGAAAGGTTTAAATCCCCTTGTTCACTTTTTGTTTACTCTTCCTACCATTCGGCAAGTTACAAACGGGGTAAAATTACATTGTACACTGTTCCTCTCCTGCCCTCTGTATTTCAAATTAAGAAAAAAGGAAAAAAGAATTGAGGGAAGGAATGTTTGAATCCCTGCCACTAATATATGATTGTCCTAATCTAGACCAGGTCTTTGCAGCTTACATGAGAGTAAAATAGTAACTGTCTTTCCCATAAAGGGGTAAGAGAAAAGAGAGGTTTAGCCTAAGGACTCCTATGAGGTAAGTTGTAGGAATTCTGTCTATGCAGAATGTATTGTTAGATATTGGGAAATTTACCCTGTCTTGCTAAGTCACCATCCAACGGTTCATTTCTTCTACTAGGACAGCGGATTAGCCTTAATTGCTTATCTTTTTTGTAGGGCTACTTTCTATGCCTTGGACTAAAAGACTGGCCTCTGTCCATGAGGGATCATTCCAGTTTCATTTTTGACTTTATATAGGCAACAAGGGTACCAATTATATTTGTCTGGAGTTGCCACGTCAGTCCTTCTTCAGCAGGGCTTGTAGCTCATCATTGAGATGTAAAAATGACAAAGGAACACAGCAGTCGTCCACCAGATATGAACAGCTTATCTGTATGAGTCAATGTGTCCATCAAAGCAATAGCTTCCCACCCTTAAAATATTTTATGGAGTTTCTCTGTGCTTTCCTTTTTATATACAGCAAGGGGTGAAATTAGTTGAGCTCACAAAGCACAATGCCCTTCAACTACATTTATTTTTGGAACTGAAGCAAAAACCTAGGTGAATTCACCTTTCAAATGTGCTTGAGTCTTTGTTTGCCATGGTGTAGTACATTATTGTGACTTGAACATGTTATTAGGATTGCTTTGCAGTGGGGCTCCCTCTGTAGTGTTTTGGCAGGGCTGTTAAAAAAATTGTTACAAAGCACAGGGGTGGAATTCAACCATGAAACCCAAATTGTACATTGCTCTGAAACTGGGTTATTGGCATGACAGTACCAAATTTCACACACAGAAAGAGCTGCTAAGCTGTAATTTAAACAAACAAATAAATAAATGTTCCTCGTCTGCTTACTTTTGCTTCTGTTCACTTGATATTGCACTGGACTGGGCCACAGTCAATGCATTTGAATGCTCTATTTTTCAGGCATTCGGTGACATTAGTGGAATACATTTCGTATACAACGAAGTGAGCACAGTCATTCAGGAGCATGTAAGTGAAATGGATAATGCACCAGGAGCTTCTTCAGAGATCAAGCTAAGGGAGAAGAAGAAGAATACAGCAAAGTAGAAAAGTATAATTTTCAGTGGTGGCAGCCATCTTGTGACGATGAAGCAATGGGAGCAATTTAAGTGACAGAGAGTAAACCTCTTTATGCTCAGCAGGAGAAAAAACCCTTTTGATAAGCTAGGGAGGAGACAATAAAATTCAAAATGGTTTATTCCTTTACAATGCCTCTTAGAGCTGCGATTCAGTACACACCTAGTAGCAAATAATCCCTATTGTGTTTGCCGCTAAATAGATATGTATTAGGAAAATGTAACAGAGGAAACTGGAAGTAAAATATGCATCCTTCCTCCTAACGTGTTTGTCAAGAAAAGAGAAAGGATGTACACTGGTTTTGTTTCCTATAAACTGTCAGAACAAAAAAACAATTAAGGGGGGGGGGTCAAAAGGCTGTGCAAGGTCACACTGAATACATTGAAACTCATGAACACAAACAGGTCAGAACATTGCAGTGCTAAAGGCTGGAATCTTATGCATCATGGTCATCTGGATCATTGGTCCCAACTTTGGGCAACGCAGGTGTTCTTCCCAGAAGCCTTCACCACCGGCCCTGATGGGCAGGGTTTCTGGGAATTGGAGTCCAAGGACACCTGGGTAATCCAAGAGTGGGGAGCATTGACCTAGATGCTGGTGAACTCTGGTTTCCATCAGTCTAGTACATGGTGAATCTTGATGGGAACAGAAATTCATCAACATGGATGGTCTAACATTCAGGTTATACAGGTTCATGTGGAAGTAAATTCTACTGACTCCGACAACACTTACATCTGAGTAGACAAAATAGAGGACCTGAATTGGCTTGTAAATTAGTGTTTCCTATTGTTTGCTTTTTCATTCTGGGCTTTCAAATCTTCCACAGATGTCATGGTCAAAAATGAAAAGCATTTTGCTGGTAGAATGATGAAGGCTGCTGTTCATTGTCTTGTTTTGAGACTTTTTGAATAAAAAGGGCAAATGTGTAGTTTCTTTCTTTCTTTCTTTCTTTCTTTCTTTCTTTCTTTCTTTCTTTTTTTCTTTCTTTGATATGCCATCTTTCTTCCAATAGAGTGACTCAGGGCAACTCACAATATTAAAAGGAATAAAAGTAAAAACATATTCAGTTAAAGAATTAAAAAGAGTTAAACTATATGCTGGTTAAAATACAATTTCGTATACAATGAAGTATAATTAAACCAGATAAACATTGAAACTATCTTAACTCTAAGAAGGCATTTTTAAAAGTATTTATGTGTGTCATGCATTAAACAGTGATTTGCAGAAGAAAATTTGCATGTTGTGTAAATTACGAAAATACCATCTCCCCACACACAAAATAAACATTTTCTGCACAAAACAGCATGTCTTGGTTATGCTGATGCTTACAAAAATACATTGAACTTTCATTTTGGTGTGGAATCAATAACTTCACAGCCCCTGGAATTCTGTTAAAAGGGATGTTTTGGTGGGTCAAGATAACACTTTTCAGTGAAGATGGAAACATTTGAGGATGGGCAAGTCTGTTAAATCCTTATCAATCAGTTCCTACTGTAATTTGTTGTTCTTGAATTTGCAAACAGAAGGAAAATTATGCCTCATAGAACTTGGGTCACCAGGTCCACAGCATTGTGGTCCCCTAGATAGCAAGGGCCAAAGCCCGAAACCAGTGCCATCATAGGAGAAGGGAGATTGGCAGGGGGATTGCCACGAATTTCAGACACAGATACAAGAGCAGTCCAGGAAATGGGACCATAATCAGGGTTTTCTTTAACCCTACTAACCAGACTAACCAGGTTCTACGATAATTCAAAGCTGGAGGGGAAAAACAGTTTTCAAGTGCATAATGCACTCAGAAGCTGCTGCAGTTGCTGATATCCTCAGTGGGGCTTTCCAACCATTGTGGACTTACCTTACCCAGAAATAACATGTAGGAAGCTTGTGGAAGAGACTCACCATCAGCCCAATCTCTCCACACATCCTTGCTGAGTTCCTGCCAGGGCCTTCACAACAAGAAGCTAACAAACCATGTCCTGGAGCTCTACAATGTGCCAATCAATGGTGTGAGTGTATCCCCACTCCCTACTGTCACTCCTGGCTTTTTTGATAGGTGAACATGGCATGAGCTGGCAACAGGTAGAGAAGGGAACCCAGAATCTCAAGCCACCTCACACAAAAATGGACAGATTTTTATCCCCTTCTAATACTATTCATCCAGAAATTTCTCTCTACATTTGAAGATCCAAGATGGTATAATAACAGCCCGTGGTGTCAACAAGAATCCAAAGAGCAGACAATATCTCCCTAAGATTTAATGCTACTGACAATTTTTGGTCATTGATATTGAATGGTTAGCAGTTTTGCTCTTACCATTGGGTAGCTACTCGAATTAATATGTCTGTGTTCTGACTTTTGCAATATTGTGATATCAATATCATAATTTAATGACATTTTATTTTATTTTTTCAGTTTGAGCTACCCTGAGACATCCCTGACCTAAAAGGCAACCTAGAAGTCTGTAAAGAAACCAATCAAGCAAATAAACAATATGTGTTGGCTATGTAGGCTTTCTATTTTTGAATTAATTATATTAGCTCTTAGGCCCAAAGAATGTATAGTAGGACTGCCATATCTGTGGTGGATCAGTTCTGGGATACACACACACACACACACACACACACACACACACACACACACACACACACACACACACACACACACACACACACACACGTAGATAGTGAAATCCACAGATAAGAGCAAACACTCATATCTAAGAATAATGGTGGCAACAGGGGTGGTGGGGTGCCAGGGCAAAAGCTTTTGCACCCGGCCAGCCACCCTCCTCACTGCCAAGCTCGGTGACCCGCATGTGGATTGGGGGCGGCAGCAGCAGGGGGGAAAAGAAAGAAAGAAAACTTACCGCTGCCAATGCTGTCCGGCCACCCTCATTGCCGCTGCCACAGGCCAGCCACTGTTCATCACCACCATTGCCAGCCAGCCACATTCTGGAGGGGTGGGGTGGTGACTTAAGCCTGGCCAACTAGCCTTTGAACTTCCTGCTTGGATCCTGGGTGGCGAACTGGAAGTTTGGAACTTCCTGCCTGGGACCTGAGTGGGAAGTTCAAAGGTTGGTTGGGCAGGTGGGTCCTCTTAAGTCCACACCCTACCCCTCTGGAAGGAGGCTCATTGGCTATCCCAGTATTCCAGGGCTTGATTGGCATGATGGAGTGCATAATCTGGGGAAATTCTAGCTGGATGGTGGCTTCCATAGAGGGAGAGTATATTTTCCCCCAACCTGAAATAATTGCCCTGGTCAGCAAGTGAAGGACCTGTTTTTCCATTCTTTCAATTACTACTCCAATAATGGTACTCACTCACTCAACTGTGCCTCATGCTTTTGACACAGTTCCTTCCTGCTGCTCCAAACTGCCTGCCAATGCTGCCAAGGATATTTGCCCAATCTCCAGTATGACCTGTCCCCTGCATTCCTAATGTTTATGGCATATCCCACTAGTATTGACGCTGTTCAGGGGTAAATCAATATGGTCCTCTCAGTAATTTCATCATATCCAGGCACCACTGGCTGTTCATGTGCACTCCTTGATATATACTCCTTTTATTTAGTACAGTTACTGGGAAGGTGTCAGAGAGGACAGGGAAGTCCTTCAAACATATTTTGCCTGTTTATGTGTTGTTGTTTTTTAATGGAGATCGTGTCTGTATAGTGTTATAAGTGACTGTAATGTAGTTCTAGATTTCTGGAAATTCTGATTCTTTAAAAAGTCCGGATTCCAAATCTGAAGGATTGTAATTCGAAACCCAAATTCCAAATCTAAATACTGGGACTCATTCACATTCCTAGTTATGCTTGCCAAATAGTACAAATATCATTGTGTTTCCCACTTCTATGTTGTCTTCTAAGCAGAACTGCCCGAAAGAGAACTGTAGAAAAGCTGTTGCAGAGTTTCATCTTGTATTGATGATAACATTAAAATTTTTACTTTTATGTTGAAAAGGAGAGAAAATAAGCTATTGCATCTGGTCTGACTGGTGATGGACTCATAACAATGCCCATGGATTAGAAGGCAGGACCGTTTGTCAGTCACTGCCACTCCTTTCTGAATCCAAACCCCACGTGAGTCCTGTGTGTTGTGTCGTTACAGTCATGTATGAACCCCATGTCCATGGAGTTTTCTTGGCAAGAATACTGGAGTGGTTTGCCAGTTCCTACTTCAGGCGCCTACAGCACCTGGTATTCCCTGGTGGTCGCCCAATCAATTACTTACCAGGCCCGGCCCTGCTTAGCTTCTGAAATTAGCCAAGATCAGATGTGCTTAGGGCATCTTGGCAGTAAATCCTAGTGACTTCTAAAAGAGAATCCCACATTCCTTTCGGAAGTGACAGAACTAAGCAAAATGGGTCCAATTGGACTTACATGTTAGGCTTCATTTGATTCTATTCCACCTTCATGTTTTGTAGCCCTGTGTTCATCCGAGTCATACCCTACTGATTCCCTTAAGTAATAATTTATAAGAAATTTTATAAAATGTTGTGCTCTTCATTGCTTTTTTTAAAAAGGAAGTCCAATGAACATAGATTTAGACATCAATTCAGTTCTTGTTTTTGTTTTCTTGCGTAGTTTTCCTTAATTGTGACTGAATCTCAGTGTTGGTATTGGTTAGAGACATACACAATAGAACTTGGTTCAGCCTGCAGAGATTGTGTTCTCATCTGCAGTTATTAGCAAACTCATCGATATCACTTAGTTATATAGTCACACAGTAATTGCCTGCCTATGGTGACATTTCTTTTTACGTTTTCCTCCCGTATAACTGGATATATGCAGTCATTATGGAAAAGTGTAAATAACGAACCCTTTTAGTGGCATAGTTTCCCTAGGTACCCACTGTGCTCTTATTATCTACAACATACTCCCCCATCTGTAGTTCTACTCTATTATAGGATAAAGGCATAAGTATGAATTAAAAATTAAAATGCTTGTTGTAGACTCAAGAGCAAGGTCTATTAAAACACATCCAGCAGAAAAGCTCCCACTGCACATAGATGGATGGCAGTGAGCACTGTTTAAGCCAAGCAGATGAAAAATTAGGGATTTTCATCATTCGGTTAAATATAGTGCTAAGTGGTATGCGCTAACATTAAAAGCAAATTACTTACCACTTCGCCAATCACAGCATGGGAGCTTTCTATTGGAAACAGCCTTTTCAGGAATGCACAACTATGGGTTCTTTTAAAGATATCGGCTAGTAACACAGAGAGTCATCTGAAGGAGCACCATATATGAAGGGTATGTATGGACTGTAAGAGAGCAAAAAAAAAAAGAATCCTTATTAATTGGCAGACTCCATAAATCTCCAGCCATGGTAGCCAGTGGTCATGTTGATGTAAGAATTCCAGGAACACGAGGGTGAAGCAGGAATTATGGTCTCTCCCTTTCAAGTTGTCAGCTAATTCTTTCCTTTCCTATCCTCTTCTTCCTGCCCTCCTCTTCAGTGTAAGAAACCCATTATTTAGAGAAATGGCTATGGTACCTCTGGTGGAGGTTTGCCAGGTTCCCATGGAGAGAGATTGTGCCCATGATACTTGCAAAAATGGAAGCAGTTTACTGAGTAGGATTTTGGTATGAGTCACACACATGTCAGGATTTTTAAATATAGCCAAAAGAAAAGAACCTGATCTGGATATCACGTTCTCTCCATCCTTCCTGTAATAGCTATATTGGCACAACTACCATCCTATTAGAAAAATCCTACAAACTGCACAGGATTGTACTAAATGTTTGCAATGCAAAAGAACATGTCACGCTAACACATGTAGGTGCACAAATCAGCCCTATTCAGAGATTCTGATAGGGTTTGATTATAAATTGTAAACAGGGAACATCTCTGTGAAGATTCTCAGTCATCCAGGAGAAATTCTCCAGAAACTTAGTCATAGCAACTGGACTTCTTTTCTTGTGGGACTGAAATGTTCCACTACTCATCCAAGTAGCTGATGAAGTTTTGATCTCACAAGTAAAGAAGTCCTGTTGCCATGAGTCAATTTTTGGATTTGTATACAGGGGGAAAGTTTTGGGCTATCTGACAGATAGCAAATTACTCCAGCTATGGTCAGGAATCAGATGTTTATGTGATGTACACTTCCATAGTTCATTCCTTGTGTTAATAATGGTATTGCTATTTTGAAAAAAAAATCTTTTCCTTCCTTCCTTCCTTCCTTCCTTTCTTCCTTCCTTCCTTCCTTCCTGCCTGCCTGCCTTCCTGCCTGCCTTCCTGCCTTCCTTTTGGTGCTTGGACACTGTGGCTAAATATTTCATTTCCTTTATCTGAGGAAGAAGATCATAACTAGAGATGGGCACGACTTGAAAAAAATTTTTTTTCGAGTTGTCGTTAGTCGGGCCAGTCCCGTTTCGGGTCGTTTCCGGTTTTCGCGAAAATTCGCAAAAATTAGTCGGTTCGTTTTTCATTTTTTCGTTGTCGTTAGTACTGTTTTTTTGGGGGGGGAGCGGGCTCCTGGAGGCACCTCTGTGGGGTGGGTGCCTCCTCTGGCCCGCTATAAAGGGAAAGTGGGCTCCTGGAGGCACCCGTGGGTGCCTCCTGCCACTAGGAAGGGGAAGCAGGCTCCAAGAGACCCCTCTACATGGGGGTCTCCCTTCCTTACCTGCTGCTGCTGCAAAATGCTATGCAATAGCCATATGGATATTGCATAACATAATGTGCAGACGTGAGACCAGTGTGAGAATGATAGGGTCATGCCCGCCCTGCACAAGGCTCTGGCACCACCATGTCTCACACAGAAGGGAATTGTACTTGCTGCGTGTAGTGCAATGCAAGCAAGTAGATCTGGCTTTAAGGTGGCTTAGTGCAAGAGCTAGGGTTAGGCTAGTGACTAGTGGGTAAGGTTACGGTGGGCTAGTGGGTTGCACCTCTGGGTGCCTCTCTGACCCACTAAGAAGACAGTCTGTGACGTATGGGTACGGAGTCAAGGGTTAGGGTTAGGGCTAGGGCAGGTTTTAGGGGGCTTTTTGGCACATCCCAGAAGTCTCCATGGCCAAGTGGCCATGCGACTGGTGGGATGGCTCCAAAAATTTGCATGGTTGTCCACTCCCACATGGCTGGCCACTTGGCCAGCCCATCATTGCGCAGGTGTAAATAAAATAAAATAAAATAAAATCAATGGAGGACAGAGGAGGAGAGGAGAGACATTTTGTTGCAAGAAAAAACCCACTGCTACTGTGAAAAATCTGGCAGTTTATAAATTTTCGCGTGTTTCTGTTGTGCTTGTGTGTTTTTGGACCACGATTTCAAAAACAATATTGCGTTTGCCGCCCCATTTTGGATCCCCCGCCCGCACCGCATGGCATGGCGATGGCGACTCACGAGTCCGGCTGCCCAGGACGGGGGGGAGGCGGGACCCCCCCTCCAGAAACCACCCCTCCGGTAGGTTCCCTGCGCCCTTAGTCAAGCAGGCATTTTTCCGCCTGCTTTTTTGGCCCGGGAACGGGTGGGGGCAGAGTTTAAAAGTTTTTTCCTGTGCCGTCCGTGCCGCTTGCTTGCACTTTAATTGCGGCGGCCGGCGGCGAGACTGGGCTTTTTGCTGGCTGCGAGCCTGCGGCGAGTCCCACCAGAGCAGCCCACTAGGACGGGGGATGGGGGGGGGAGGCCGGGGACCTCCAGAAACCACCCCTCCGGTAGGTGCCCTGCGCCCTTAGTCAAGCAGGCATTTTTCCGCCTGCTTTTTTGGCCCGGGAACGGGTGGGGGGAGAGTTTAAAAGTTTTTTCCTGTGCCGTCCGTGCCGCTTGCTTGCGCTTTAATTGCGGGCGGCCGGCGGCGAGACTGGGCATTTTGGTGGCTGCGAGCCTGCGGCGAGTCCCACCAGAGCAGCCGAGGACGGGGGATGAGGGGGGAGGCCGGGGACCTCCAGAAACAACCCCTCTGGTAGGTGCCCTGAGGCACGGCAGGCATTTTCCCGCCTGCTTTTTGGCCGGGAACCGGGTTTTTTTAACTTTTAAAAACTTTTTTTCTGTGCCGCGTGTGGCATCGCGCGATCTCGCGATGCAAGTAACGAGCACGACAAATCAGACCAAAATTGTTCGTTCGTCGGTTCGAGCTCGAAGTCTGGGGGAGTAATTCCCGTTACCGTTTCCGTAGAGTAACGGAACCGAGTAACGGAAACGGAAACGGAAATACCGCTAAGTCGTGCCCATCTCTAATCATAACCCATAATCCATGAAATAAATCTGTCTTTACAGTGTCTCAGAACTTTTGATTTGTTTTCTGCTGCATTTGCCACAGGACATGTCCTAGAATCCTAACCAATATGAAGAGCTGTGGTAGCAGATGTGCCAGAATAACTTACAGAAGTAATATGCGGACAAGTGGAGTCTTATGGGTTGCTTCTGCAGAAGGATCCTGCTAGTGAGGCCATCTTGCAGAGTATTTCATTGCCCCCAAAGGTGTGTCTAGGGGGGCAGAAGGGTACATTTGCCCCAGGCACGCACAATCTGGGGGCACCTGGAGGCTCCAGCGTCTCTCTGCCAGAGCGACCACCCATGATTCCCCCCTTGCCCCTCTCCACAACTTCTGCCCTTTTATCGTGCAATCCTGGATCAGTGAATTCAGGCACAAGCTCCACTCCATGCCACTTAAAGTTCCTGAGACGAACCAGACCGCCAGTGTCTGGTGGATCATCCACAGGAGGAGACTCCAGGTAAAGGGGTTTTAGGCAGATTGGGACACACTGCCCCAAATCCACCCTGTCCGATCCACCCTTCTCCCCATCCCTCTTGCCCCTGTGGCCAGGCAAGTGATGAAACAGGCAGACAGGGAGGCGTGTAGGGAGCATGGTGGCTGTGGTGGTCCTCCTCCTCCTCCTCCTCCTCCTCCTCCTCCTCCTTGCCTTGGTTGTGGCCCACCGCGGGAGAGGTGTAAGGTGTGCATGCATAGCATGCACGCACACATGCCTGCATATACAAATGCACCCACACCCATGCCCATGCCCACACCTGCCCCATGCCCGCAGGATTAGGCCCCCCTTGCTGGGTGAATGCCATGCGGTTGGGGGGGGGACAGGAGGGGCACAAAAATGAATTTGTCCCCAGGTGCTCCAAACCCTTGCTGTGCCTCTGATTCCCCCCCACACCGTTTCCCTCTGCTTCAGCATTCCATCTGAATAGAATAGAATATCCTCTATCCTCATGGGCTTGTGGGTCTCCCCAATAACACTGACAAATTACAGTCTTTCCGAAAGACGTTTTGCCTTGCTTATAACCTCCACTTGATGAAGGTTCGGCCATATCTCCTACAGAAAGACCAACTGAGATAACACGAAGCTTACCTCGATGGAAACATTTGTGTATCAGTGAGACCTGCAGAGCATTTTGGAGAAATATAGCCAAATCAGATGTAAATTGATTTGAAAAATAAAAAATAAAATAAAATAAAATAAAAAGAGAACATAGAAAATGAGACGAATAGGCTGTGGGAAATTGCTCCTTGAGGATGAAAGCCTATATACTGTGGTTTAAATAATGGTGTATCTTGGGATGAAGCCTGTTTTTTATTTTTCTATCCTTAAAACGTAACATTACCTTGTGTGTGTGTGTGTGGGGGGTTTTCTTGTTGTTGGTTTTCTGATAACTTCTTGCTCTGTTATGCCAGTCTTGTGAATTACACTAATAGGAAATAATGACACTAGGCTGACTTAACTGGACATAATAGGATACCTTAAAATGTTCAATAGAAATGTGCCTAAACCTGGTGAATTGTTATGGAAGCATTTGATGTCCCTTCTCTGCATTGTCTTAACTACCATCGTATGCATACAGCTGCTTCTTTCTCAGAGAGAACGATAGGTATGTTCTTGCTATTTCCCTACACAAACTAGCATGGCAAAATTTAACAGGGCTGTTGCTGTTCTAAAGATACCAAAGGGAATCGCCAGAAGTCATAGACTGGTTTGAAAGAATAATGCACAGTCCTATACACTATTCCCTGTATACCGGATGTGACCCTATACAAGCATTACTGGAAGTAAGGCTATGGAAATCAGTGAGGTTATTTCTGAACACATATGCTTAGATTGTACAGGATTGTAAATCTTTTAACAAGGTTGGTCACTAATGGAGCTTGTCAAATGTTCACTTGAAAATTGTTTCCCTCTATTAAGTTGATTTCTTGGAGTTTTTGGAAGGTGAAAAGGAAAAAAATGACTTCTCAAGCAAGCTTTCATACTGAAGTAGTAATACAAAGACTGTTGTCAGTGAAGAGGCAAATGAACATATACTAATTCTGTTGGTACTGCAAAGAGAGCTGTGTGTTATTAAGTTGCTACAGCTGTATTAGTTTGGATTTCCTTTCTCATCTTTATGAGGATGACACAGATTTATTTTGTCCTCAGACTCAGTCGCGCAATTTCAAAACTGACATGTTGCTTATCAGAAGTTAATAATTGGCTAGTGCAAAACCATTTGTTTGATAACATGGAGCTGTTTGGTTTGTGTTTCTAGAAGCTAATAGGCACATCTTCTCTGACATTTCATTTTAATGGTTGCATTGTTGTCTCTGCAGTTAAACGTCGGAGTGTTTTGATTGGTTTCAGGTTGTCTCTAAAGCAACTCAGTCTTAACTCCTTAACTGTAGCATAGCCTGCAGTATTTGGAATCCTTCAGAATTATGTTCTGCTTGGTAAAATACTGTGAGAAAATATTCATATATTCAATTTATTTCATTTTGTTTTCTTTATCTTCATCCCAATTTTCCACCTAGTTCACAAACCTAGCTTAAAAACAAAGACATCTAAAAATTAGAGTATTTGAAATACAATTGCATAAATTATTACATTAAAGTAAATAAAGAATCAACATCATGAAGAAGAAGAAGAAGAAGAAGAAGAAGAAGAAGAAGAAGAAGAAGAAGAAGAAGAAGAAGAAAACACAAGATATCTTCCATGTTTAGACCAAAGGTCTATCCAAATAACGATGTCTTTGGATGTCACTTGGACAACAGGGAGGTGGCCAGCCTATCTTCCATTGGATGGACCTCCATAACCTGGGATGAACTATCTAGAAACCCCTCTTGCAATTTAAGACTGAGGCCATACAGAGGTATACAGTGGTTTGGGTTTCTGGATCAGGTGGTATCAGAAGCACTGTGTAGCTGAATATGTGGTAATATTTTCTCTTTAAAAAATAGTAGTAATGCAAAAGATCCAGTAACAGTAGTTACTTTTCTAGTTACAATTTATAGTAATAAAGTGAGTATTTTAATGAAATTTTGAAAAGAAATTCAAATCAATTAATTTCTTTACTTTTTTCAAACATCAGAATGGTACAATAGGCTGGGCTAGATTGTAAATATATAGCTAAGTTGTGAGGCCACACTCCTGTAATTATTAAAGTAACTTAGGGCTTTTTTACACAACCCCTAAGATCCTCTGGCCACTTAAATTCGGACCAGAGATCTTAGGGGTTCCTCGCTCTTCCTCTGTCCCCACCCCCCTCCGCACTTCCTGGTTGCTGGTTGCGTGAGGGAGGGAGAAAAAAGAAAGAAAAGAATGCCTTTTACCTCCGTTTTGTTCCGGCAGCATTCAGATCTCTTAAAGGGGCGGGGCGCAAAAAAAAAGAACAAACGGAAGCCAGGAGAGCCCCGCACTCACTATCCTTACACCGGATCAAATATTTGTCACATCCAAAAAGCAGGTACAAGAAAACTGCTGTTTGGTCTTGCTAAAGTGGGCGGGGTCGCACTTAATTGTCTGCAAAGTCCAGAGCTGGTGGGTAAACATTTTTAAGGTCCGGACCTTGCAGCCATTTGCGGCAGAGCTTAGGGGTCGTGTATAAATGCCCTTAATCCATTAACTTTTTTTCCTCCATCGTAATCTGCTAGAGTAGAAAGTTCACAGACACAGACACAGACACAGACACAGACAGACAGACAGACAGACAGACAGACAGACAGACAGACACACAGACACACACACACACACACACACAAGGGAATTGTAAACCACGTCTGAGTACTCTCTTCCTGGAAAACCCTGATAAGGGTCATCATAAGTTGGAACTGACTTGACAGCACATTTACTGAAGTAGTAGTAGTAGTAGTAGTAGTAGTAGTAGTAGTAGTAGAAGCAGCAGCAGCAGCAGCAGTAGTAGCAGCAGCAGCAGTAGTAAAATATGTTACACTTATTCCTGTCTTTCTTTCAAAGGGCTTCATAAGTGATGTACAAGGCTCTGCCTTCACTCACAACAACCTTACAAGTCAGGACACGCTGTAAGAATGGGAGATTTCTGCACTGTCAAAATATTTATTTTATTATTTATTTTATTACTCTATTGGCTTTCAACCTTTTATTCCACTGAAAGCCACGGTTAACCGGGTTAGTCCCTTTATATGTTTTGAATTCGTTGTTCGAGTCTCCCTTGTGCAACAGCTGCCTCTTTTTTTCTGAGCGAACAAGACTTTTTTCCCTGTTAGAATACTCACCTCGTTATAAATGCCCATACAGCAATTACACCTAATATGCTGCTAGCTGTGAGATACTAAATCTGATGGAACAATCATAATTCAGTGCAATGTGGCATTTTCTGATTTCCAAGTTAATGCATGTAAAGCAGATAAAACACTGTTATGTTATAATGTTTTAGAGCAGGACTGACAGCAATTTATACAGAAAATAGGCAAGTAAAATGGGGAAGAGGAATAAGAGGAAAGGGGGAGAGATAGTTATTAAGGCATTGTCATGTTGTTCTTATATAAACAAAACTATTTCATATACTCTTGTCATTTGCTTTCTGAAGATATGCTGGCTTTGTTTCAGACTCATCCAGGTGGTAACCTAACCTTTCTCTTTCTTTGAGATGAATAAGCCCAGACTTACCATTGATCTATATTTCCTAGAAGTAAAGAATCATAAAGTTGGACAGGTCTATAAGGCAATCAAGCCCAACTCCCTGCTCAATGCAGAAATCCAAATCAAAGTGTACGTGGCAGAGAGTTGTCCAGTTTACTTTTGAATGGCTCCAACTAGACATGGGCACGACCAGAAAAAAATGACGTTTCGAGTTTTCGTTTGTCGGAATGGGTCCGTTTCAGGTCATTTCCATTTGTCGCGGAATTTTTCAAAAATTTGTCATTTTGTTTGTCATTTGTCGTTTCCACCGCGATTTAGCACGATTTGACTTCCCAGAGCATAGGGGTGTCCCGCAATCAGGGCTGGCGCTAGGTGTTTTTGCGCCCTAGGCGGGCGGGGGGGGCGGTGGCGGTGGCGGGGGGGCCATGGGTGGGCAGTGGCCGTGGGCAGGCAGCGGCGCGGGCCACAGGCAGGTGGCGGCACAGGCGGACAGGCGAGTGGGCAGTTAGGATATCACTTAGGATAGAGGTTCTGTTCTTGGCTTGCACCCCAAATGTGTGTGTGTGCAAGCAAATTGAAGTTGGGAAAATAGAAAATAAATGGTAGTATATAATATATTTTTAAAATAAATCCACACCTCCCACTCCCAGTCGAACCTCCCCCTTTATCCAATATCAGAAAAAAATCCTCACAAACTGCCAGAGAAGAACTAAAGAATAAACTGCTATTCCCTTCAGCAGACAAAGCTGCAGGGAATCAAAGAAATTATTTTCTAAATTCAATTCCCTCCCTGCCTGCCTAACTTAAATCCTAAAGCCTCCAGCCTCCCTCCTCAATCTCGATCGGATCACACCAGCACCAGCAGCCAGCCCTCCTCCCTCAACCACATCCATACAACTGACTGCGATTTCTGGAAGGTGCCTCGGCTTTTTATGCCCTCCGAGACATCCAGAAGTGTCAGTCAAAAACCTGGCGATGCCATTGTTGGAATGGTTCAAAAAAATTGCATGGTCCCATCCCATGCCCAGCCCAAATGGGCAGGTCTAAAAAAATAAAAAATAAATAAAAAAATCAATACGACATTTTATTGCTATAAAAAACCCATTGCTGCTACTATTAAAATTCAGTCATTTAAAATAAATAAATGTCACATGTTTCTGTGGTGATTTGGTGTGTTTTTTGACCACGATTTCAAAAGAAAAATTGCGGTCGCCATTTTGGATCCCCCCCCCCACCGCATGGCATGGCGAGACGATGAGGATGACACCCCCCCCGGTGCAAGCAGCCCAGGACAGGAGAAGAGGGGGGGGAAGGCCAGGGACCCTCTAGAAACCACCCCTCTGGTAGGTGGCAAAGCCTCAGGCAGGTATATTTTTGCCTGCTTTTTTGGTGGGGAGTCGGGGTTTTTTAAAAAAAAAACTTTTAAAAACTTTTTCTGTGCTTCGCATTGTGCAATCGTCGCGATGCCACAAACGGAAACGAAAAACCCAACCAAATTTTTCTTTTTTCGGTTCGAGTTTGAGTTCTGACGGCTTAATTATTGTTACCGTTTCCGTTATGTAACGGAAACGATAACCGAAAACGGAAATGACAATTTCGCCGAGTCGTGCCCATGTCTAGCTCCAATACTGGAACATTCACTACCTACCAAGGTAATTGGTCCCATAGTCATACTTTAGACCTTGGTTGAACAACTATATCAGCTCTGTGATAAAAGCACTATTGACACATTCATTTAGTAGCTCTACAGAGGGGAATAGGGACACATGCTGTGAAAAAGCCCCTGCACCCATGAATGTATGGTTAGGAATCCTACCTTGACAGCTTTTCTGATTACCTCAAAATCTGTAACCACGTGAAATGAACAAGTTACATTCTCCCTTCCAATTCTCCCAGTAAACATATGTTGCACTGTTTCTCCCTTGGATATGCTTGTTAAATCCCTGAACAGGAAATAGAGTATTTGTATTTTTAAAGAAGATGCAAATATTAAAATTAAATGTTCCAGGACCAACTAGAACACTTGGAATCAGATTCAAAGCAGGTTTACCTCGAAGCCACTACCTTTCTTATCCTAGATTAAGTGCCTTATTGGTGCTGCTGACAATAAGGTGTTCCTTCAGCATCATGCAGCGGCCTATATGATGATGATGATGATGACTCATTAGAGCTAAACAGCCCTTTTGATAACCCAGGTTGTATACTTTCAAATTATATCATCTCTTTTGAAATCCATACAGACCCATGAAAAACGTATTGGGTCGACCTGTTGGATTTGGGTTTGAGGTGACTTGAATCCTCACTAGAACCAGGAAATCTCTCTCTCTCTCTCTTTTGTACCACTCCCAGCCCCCCAGCAAGCATGATCACTTCCATGTTGGCTATGCAATTCTAGCAGTTGCAGTGCAAAGCAGAAATGTTTCCAGATCCTACATCAAACTCTGTTAGAGAAATATCTGATTGGTGCCATTCTGCCCATGAGATGTGTCTACCACCAGGAGAAAAGGAGATGTCTCTATTCATTCTTCCTTCTCTCCTGCAGCCCTTTGTGCTCTCTAAAAAATCTGTTTTGGAGGAAATGGCACAGAAAAGACTAAAGAGGTGAACCTTGGACTCACTTCTCCTTCCACTGCAGGATTGGCTTGTTGGTCCCACTTATTTTTATGAATGTAAAAGTCCTTCCATTCAACATTGCCCACTTAGGATTTGAGCCATTGCCAATGCTTCAATTTGCTGATTTCTTTACATACACAGAACTCTAACATTATAGAAATATGATTAATGACATAAGTGATCCAAGTCACAAGTAAATAAGCAGATGGATTGTTTCATTAAGGAAGCAACATGGGGTCATTAGAAGGTTTTAGTCTCTGCCCCTTATCTTACAGGAAATGTCGCTTCCCAAGCCACCATTGTGAAAGGGATATAAATATCTTGAGTAGACTCACATTAAGCTGGATAATATGCAGGCTGCTTGATTTGTATTGAATATGTGTCTGGTGGCTGAAACCCACTGTAATGAACTTGCCCACAAATCACAGCTTAATGGGAATCTACTTATACATATTGCTTAATTAAAAGTTGTGAGCTTATTAACATGTGTCTTTGGCAGTGAGCTTTGGGGATGTAATCTCTGTGCAAATAAGACTAGGTTGTAAAAGTGTTATAGATTGACAGTGATATTAAATTCCATTCCCTAATAAGCCATTATTTTCCCAAAGAACAGTTCAAACACTGTATATGTACACAGGTCTCTGATGTTTTGGGGCTGGTTTCTCTACCATCTAGGATCTAGTTCTGTGTAAGATACCAGTGCTAACATATTCTCATATTCTCACTGTATTTCCACCACCAAATGAGAATATGTTGGTACTGATGATACAGCAATCAGAATCTTTTGCTGTCCACCGCATGCTGTTACTGCTCTAGTATGATCACAGTCATACCAGATAGTAGAACAAAATTTCAGCTGCTACTTTCTTCGTCTTCCTCAGTTTAGAATGAGGCTGCAATAAGGATCAATAGATGAATTTTTAAATGACTGCTGTCTTTTTAAATGACTCTTGGAAGAGGACACAAAGTGATGTTCAAATCATAGTTCATTTGTCTGTTGTTAAAAAGCTGTTTTATTTCGTTTTGCTTTGATCTTAATTTAACATGAGGGGTTAGCAGGATGAGAAATCATACAACAGCTAATTTTAGTCTCTGGGTTTAAAGGTCATACGGTGGTCCTCTTATTTAGATGATAACGCTTATTTTGCAAGGCCTCCTGTTTATTTTACTAAGCTGGACTCTGGATGTCAACATCAAAGTCTTGCAGTGATAGTGCCAGGGTGAGAGAGGCAAAGTCCTTCTGATCCACATATAAATGCAAAGGGTGAGTCCATAGACATTGCTGACGTTCTTTAGTCTTATTGAAATCAATCGATTAAGCCAGACCTCAATGAATGCCTTGTGTTTTTTTTAAAAAAAGTCTCCAGCTTAAAATTTGGAGAGCCTACAGGTCATATTCATTTCAACCCAGCATAAACATTCAGTTTAGCCAGCAGTGAATGGTTTTCTTAAATTCTGAATTAACTGAATTCCTGCCTGTTCTATTCATTTCAATACTTAATAGGGTTTTTTTTACTTACAGCTATAATCTGTCAATACATTATAATGATTCTGTTTTCAACACGTTTATCTGCACACACACTCTGCATAACTAACTCATGAATGTATGAATTAAAATAAATGGATGAAGAAATGAATGGCATACCATGGTCATATACAGGACTACCCCAGACATTTTCAACTCGAGCTGAAAGATGGCAAGATGTTCCTTCCTCCAATTCTAATCAGCCAGAGTGACTATGTCATCTTCTTTCACTAGGGGCAAAGGGACAACTTCTTCCACCACAGTGAAGAGCTTCAGGCTAGCTTAGAAGGTGCATGTGAGTCCATGCAATATCTACATCCCTATTCTCTCCATCTCTGCCTCCAAATTCACTGCTTGTAGATGTGTCCTCTCTTTTCCAAACAATAGGAACAGGGCTGCTCCTTCAAACTGAGGGCATAAGAACATAAAAAGAGTCCTGCTGGATCAGGCCAAGGGTCCATTGAGTCCAGCTTCCTGTATCTCACAGTGGCCCCACCAGATACCTCTGGGAGCACATGAGACAATTAGATACCTTTTCCTGATGTCACTCCTCTTCATCTGACATTTTGGCATACTCTCCTTTTAAGCCTGAAGATAATACGTATCCCCATGATGGCTTGTCACATGTGATGGAATTTTCCTCTTGAAATCTATCCAATCACCTTGCCATCACCACATCATGTGGCAAGGAATTCCACATGTTAACAACATGCTGGGTAAAGAAATATTTTTATTTGTCTGTTCTCACTCTCCCGACACTCGGTTCAGATGGATGATCCCTGGTTTTGGTATTGTGTGAGAAGGAAAAGAGACTCCCTCTATCCATTTTATCTATCCATTTTTTATCAATCCATCTCCCCTCAGGAGCCCTGTAGCCTTCCACTAGAGATGGGCATAATTTTATATGTCTCAACTTTCACATCTCCGCCAGACTTCCCTCAGGAGCAATTTTGGTCTGATTTGTTGTGCTTTATACTGTAGCCTTCCACCATAAGGCAGCTGCCTGGCCTTAATCACTTCAGTTTCCCTCTTGTGCACCTTTTCCAGTTCCACTATGTTTTTTTGGAGATGCAGTGACCAGAACTATATACAATACTCCAGGAGCAGCCTTACTTTTATTGTGTACAATGCCAGCATGTATAACACTGGAGGCTGTTTTACTTTTGCCAAAAAGCCCCCTAAAATGCCCAGCCCCCCTTTTTAATTATGTACCCATACGTACTGTCTTCTTAGTGGGTCAGAGAGGCACCCTGCAACCCACTAGCCCACTTAACCTTTCACTAGCCTAACCCTAGCCCTTGCACTAACCCACCTTAACCCTAAGCCAGATCTACTTGCTTGCATTGCACTACATGCAGCTGCAAGTACAATTCCCTTCTGTGTGAGACATGGTGGTTGGGTTCAGTGCCATCCACTAGTCTTCATCAATATCCATATGCTGCATAGCATTTTGCAGCAGCAGCCAGCAGAGGACAGCAAAAAAACGAAAAAAAACAATCTGACTAATTTTTCTCACGAAAAAACGGAGACAACCCGAAACGGAACCGGCCCGACTAACGACAACTCGAAAAAAATTTTTTTTTTTACCTTCCACCATAAGGCAGCTGCCTGGCCTTAATCACTTCAGTTTCCCTCTTGTGCACCTTTTCCATCCCATGGAGATGGACCGCTCAGTTTTATTTCCCACTTTTTTCACTGATAAGTAAAGTTTTGACATTTTCCCCCCTGCACCCTCTTTTTTGTGCGTTACTGATAACTTTACATTTTCTTTACATTTTCTTACATTGAAATACATTTGTCATTTTGCTGCCCATTCTCCTAGTGTGGAGAGATCCTTCTGGAGCTCTTCACAATCTCTTCCGGTCTTCACCACCCAGAAAAGTTTTGTGTCTTCTGCAAACGTGTCCACCTCACTGCTTATCCCAGTCGCCGACTCATTTATGAACAGGTTGAAAAACACCAGTCCCAGAACAGACCCCAGGGGCACATGGCTTTTCACCCCTCTCCATTTTGTAAACTGCCCATCGACACCTACTCTCTGTTTCCTGGTTCTCAACCAGTTCTCAATCCATAGGAGGACCTGCCTTCTCATCCCTGAGTTCTCTTCCACAAAGATTAGCAGTTGCTTCTGGGTGTTTGTCGCTATACTTTTCCAAACAAGATTTTCTGTGTGTCACTCTACACATTTATCAGCCATACAGTAGACCAATTCTCTCCAGGCAACACAGTGCCATTTCTGTGTCAGGAGCTGGTTAGACTGACAGCCCTAGAACAAGTAAGGCAAACAACTAAAGGGCCTTCAAACTATAATTTTTATGGCTAGATAAGCCATAAAATTATGGCTTATCATTATTCTGGCCTCTTGTTTTTCACACACAATTAATTGGGCCTTATATAGAAACCTCATGATATTGTCTGGATTTCATTGACAAAATTGATATTCATACCAGGCATTGCTCACATTAATGGATCTTCCAGTTATTCTTCAGGGATCAGTCAGCATTTTTTGTTTGTTTACTTTTTAAAATTGAAATTAGGCTATATCACTTAATCAAAGTTCATTTCCATTCAGCCACCTTGTTTGGGAGTACTTTGATGGGGGTTCCTGAATGGCAGGGAGTTGGACTGGATTGGCCTTGAGGTCTCTTCCAACTCTATGACTATATGAGTATGTGGATAAAGGAATGGCCAGTTACTATACAGGAACACCTTAGAACGGTGGTCCTCAAACTATGGCCCATGGGCTGGATCTGGCCCAGCAGGGTCCTGAATCCGGCACACTAGCAATTGCAAAAATCTCCCCCCAGAGGGAGGTGTCAAGTCTCCCTGGTTTGCACCTTCCTTCCATCTCCTCCGGCGCGACTTCAGCCTATCTAGTGTGTACAATTGGTGGGTGGGTGGGTGGGTGATTGGCAGGGCATGGGGTGGGCAGAGGCAGAGGAGAGGGCTCATGGATTCTGGGCAGCAGATTCACCCCAAGGAACTCCTCCAAGCCCAGCGTTTTTCTCCACGTGTTGAGGCAGGGGCAGGGAGGGCTTCCCATTGTGCCTCATGCTCTGATGCACTTCAGTGGAGGGAAGAAGGAGGCAATCCCGCAAGCGGTGAAGGAGGGAGGCAGGGAGGCCTCCAGGCTGGCCGAGGACCACAATGGCCCCTTGTCTTTGGCCTCCCACTTGCACTTTTTGTCCCCGATTGGTGACGGGTGGGCTTGCAACAGGGCTGGCACATCCATTAAGAAGAATTAGGCAGTTGCCTAGGGTGCCAAAATGGAGAGGGGGCGCTGGCCAGCCTGCTGCCCCACCACCACCCCCTGCCACTGGCCACTGCTGCCTCATCCCCCCCCCGCCTGTCGCCGTCTGGCCGCCGCACCCATTGCCACCCACACCCCGTGCCCGTTGCCGTTTACAATGGTAGGTGAAACTGTCAGCTGTCCTGGGCTAGTAGATTCCATGCAGGGAGGATGCTGAGCACGTGGACATCATCATTCAGAAAAGGTAATCTTCCTGAATCAATTTCAAAGAAGAGAATGATACAATGTAGCACTGCACACTCTTGCATTGTGTTCCAGGTCCTCTTGACAGAATAAACACGGTTTGGAATTAATTATGTTATCAATAAAATTGTGGCCCATTTTGCACCCAAATGAACACGTCTTGCCTCTTTATTCTGGGCTGGGCGGGCAATGGAATGTCAATGTCTAGTCTCAGTGGAAATCCAACTGCACTGCTGCTTTATGTTTTGCTCAACTTTAAGGATGTTACTTTAAATCTTTTTCCCTTTCCTGAAGCAGCTGGATGGGAGCTCCTTTAGCCAGACAGATGTAGCACTCATCAGAAGTTAATTTGCAGGGATATTCACATATGCAAATCATGTCACAATCCTGAAATGCAAGCATGTAACGAGTGGAAAATATTATACCCATAAATCATATAGCCATGATCATCAAAATTTCCAGTGAGCCAAGAGAAATTTGACAGCATTTATGACTTTGCCACTTTTTTTTTAAAAAAATGCACAACTGTACGTTTTTAGAGAGTTTGTTACTCTGGTGTCTTAAAAACTCCTCAGTCTGGCATAATGAGTCCTCAAGTGCATTATAACTTACCATTAATTACATTTCAACATTTCTGCTTTCAGCAGTTGCTGTTTTATTCATAAACATTTAAACACTGGGTTGGGCATAAAATGAGACCGTTGGCAACAACAAGACTTAATTTCATTAACTATTAGGTAAACTTGGTCTTGCTTCTTCAAATAGTCTTTGGTTTGAATGCTAAAGATGTAATGAACTTCACGGTTCATAGCATCTGACATTGCTTAATTAATGGGTGCATTTATAATACATAGGCCTTGGTAATTGATTTATATGCATGATTTGCCCATACAGCTGTTAGTTTCTGTAGGAAAGTCATAATTCAAATGTAGACATGTTTTCTAGATATGATGAAGATGAAAACAAAACAAAAAAACCCAAGAAAAATCCAACAAATTATTGTTGGTAAGTTATTTCAGAAACTTGCTTGCAGATTAGTATCACCCCTCCCGCCTGCCAAAAAAGAAACAAATTTAAAAAAGAGAAAGGGAAAGGAAAGGAAAGGAAACAAACCCTTAAAATTAGAGGGGAGATGTGGGGACATCAGTAGAATAACACTGAATTTCCAGAGATCATTCATTTCAAAGGAAAATAATTTCATCTTCACAGTGAAAACCATTCAGTTTAGA
Organism: Phrynocephalus guinanensis; assembly: GCA_037367245.1. Lineage (NCBI taxonomy): Eukaryota > Metazoa > Chordata > Lepidosauria > Squamata > Agamidae > Phrynocephalus > Phrynocephalus guinanensis. The sequence goes on from CM074739.1 coordinate 85,455,387, forward strand.
CAGCCAGACATATTGAGAGATCCTCTCTACCTGTTCTTCTGTGAGAGAGCAATTACATATGCTACCCGGTATACATATATGTTGTGGACATTTGTAGACTAGGAAAAGCTTCTTCGATTCTTATTACAATACACCTCCTAATCTACTACTCTTGTTTTGCTTCTGTCAACGTTGGCGCTTCACCATCAGAGAGGATAGAGCCTCATAAGTATCTATCAAGGTTGGGGGTCAGCATCTGAGATCATATCCCCACCTTTGTGGGTGTAACTTCGAGGGAGATTTGGCATGTCCTATGGCCTCTAGAACATCCCCCTAGAGACCAAACAGTTCTTAGCCTAATGCAGACCAGGATGTCTATGTATCATTAGGGATGAGATTTTAGTGTGTGCTTTAGATTCTCAACTCCCAGAGCTTTCCCAAAAAATCCTCAGGGAGAATTCTGGGAGGAATATGTTTCACTGTAGAATGGCTCCGCCACCAAATTTGGTGCCTCTAAGACCCAGGGGATCCATTTTATAGAATAACAAATTGATTTGTTACTGTTTCATTTTGTATGAATATGTTTTTAAAAATATTCTAACAAAAGAAAATGAATCAGGGGAATGAAACAAAATGAAATGAAACACATTTTCCATTTCGTGCCCATCTCTAACCTACAGACATCCTTGCATTCTTGAATTTCACTCATTCAGATCTTCAGCCAACTTTCTGTAGAAAAAGCTACCCCAGTGCTTCCTGGGAGGACAGGGTTGTGGGAGATGTAGTGTTGCTGCCCATTAAGCTGTTTAGAAGGCATTTTGCCAGGAACTCTACCTCCACAATGACCCAGAAGGCACCAGGGAAGTTTATTTTTGTACATTAGGTAGGCTCAAGACAACCTGTACCAGTTGAGTGATATGTAGAACTGTGTAGATTCTTCCTGTATGGCCAAACATAGAAACTGGAGAGATCCTGGTCAACTCCATGGACATTATTCTGTTGTGTTCCTCAGAGCTCAGCCCAGTCATTATTTTATTTAACATCTACATGAAATCACTGGGACATCTGGACATGTAAAATTATATGTATTATGAGAATGCTAAGATGTCATTTGGGGATATTTTAGCATGAATACATATAATTTTGCATGTCCAGATATCCTTAAAATGTATGTCAAAAGTATATCAGATGTAGTATGTTGTTTTTAAAAAATGTTCATAGTTTCTAATCAGCATGCGAATTTTTCTTATGTTCCCAAGAAAAATAAGATCCCATAATCCATGAGGTTTTCCCTACAATCCCATTTGTTGTAAGCAGAGCAGGAGTCATGCACACACCTTCAGCAGCACAGATAGGCACAACAAGCCAACACAACATGTTGCTTCTGTTAGCAATAATTCTTGAAGGCAAAAGCCCAGCCTTAAATAATGCATTGAACACAGACCAATGAACACCGCTCACCCACCATGTTGTATGCCTGAAATCCTCAACAATGTGTGTTGAAAGGTTGATGCTGAAGAATAACAGGACACAGAGTAGGAGGAGGTCACCTGTGACCATTTAAAAAAAGCATTGTGAAGAAAAACAGCTGCTTCTGGATTAATAATTATAGTTGAGCTAAGACTGCATCTTTCCTATTCTTTCTAGGTTCTAAGTAGCAATTCCCTACTGGATAAACACCAGCAACTGCACAAGACAGTAATCCTTCCACAGAATCTTTTTTCATTCCTCAGACAGTTACCTGACACGGCACACACTGCCTGCTAAACTTATTTTGAAGTTGCTTGAAGGAAGGAGACATAGGATTCAGACTACAGGAATCAGCTATCCAAGGGATTCTATTTTATTGTGCATGCTACAGACACTTTGATGGCATTCACCATGTTGGCTCAATTTCCTGGTGTTCCAAGGCAACCGTTAAGCTGTTCACTTACTAACCCCTTGTTGGCTGCAGCTGCATTTTGAATGCTTTCATTCATCAGGACATCAGCAACAATAAATTTTCACCTTCCTTCCCTCTCTAGCCCACCTTATTCATGTACATGCTATTGTTAATGCTTGTGTATTGAACTCTCACTGGGAGACAGTGTGGCCAAAAGAAAGGGGGGGGGGAGCGAGAGAGAAGAAAGAGACTTTATTTTGTCTTCTTTCTATGTCCCTCTGCATGCAAACACTTTTGATGGTTGTCCTGCCCAGAACTTATTTCACTTCTCCAGATTGTCGCTGAAGAACCATTGTGGGCTATAAATATTTTTATTGGCCCCTGGATGGGTAGTACTCTAAAATCACCTATGCTCTGGAGAGAGATATTTTCCCAATACTATATGTATGGCAATTATATGGAAACCACACAGAAAACTTTCATTTGTCATTTTTTTCATCTTCTCTCATCTCCTTCTCTTTTTGCTTTCTGTGCTTTGGTCCTTCCATTTAACAAAGAAATGGTTGGAGTTTCATTTGCAACAGCACATGCTGTCTGTAATTTGAGAGACGAGGGATTTTGCTGGGCTGGGGGGACTGGCTGTCCAGAACTAACCAATCATTCCACCCAGCTTTTGAAATCCAAAGAGAGCTCCATCTCTCTGCTCTGTGTTTCTTTTCCTCTCTTTTTCTGGTTGGTTTCAGGTTTTATGTTTGTTTCTTTGCTGTTGATCTGCTCAGATCTGTATGTTTTCAGCAAATAAAGCATTATACACAAGCCCATAATCTCAAACAACTTGAAGTAAAGAATTGTTTTTATTCTTTCTCCTACAAATATCTCTGAGTGAGACTTGTGCCAGTTAATGAGGAAGAAGCGGACTCTGGGAAATGTGTAGTTCTTCTCAGAGGATCTCCATAATTCTACTGTGTAGCAAAATCATAATTTTAACAGAAATTCAAAACCCTGCAACAGAAACAAACAGCTCTTCCATGGTATCTTGTTCACATATTGCCATTTTTGTTTACTGGAACTATTTGTTGAAAACCTCTACCACCTCTAGTGAACAGGCACCAGTAATATACTAGCTGAAATTCTATTGGCATACATTTATTTCATGCACACTGGATGATGCCATTATCCAACAATGGTTGCATATGGTTTAATTAAATAAAAACTTCAAATCTTCCCCTTCAGGTTCCAAAGTTCCATAGGAATTCACTTTGCCCTCATGTAACTTTTGAGATCTTTGAGATTGGGGAGGAAGCCTTTACTAATGGAAAATTGTCACCAGATTACTGCTGGTGTTCCTTATCCCCATCTGTTCCAACTGTTAAAATGCATGAAAGAAACATTAGTATTTTAAGGTATTCAAATAATACAATTATTACTCATAGAAAATAGTCATAACTTGAATATGACAACTGAGGAAAGTTGAAGAAAATATAAAAGCAAGAATGGGCTTCATTGATTGCCACTGCCTCCTTGAGGGACAAGATTTTTCCCTGTTGGCTGAAGGAGATGGTGGTGAAGCCTGGCTTCACCTTAAAAGACCTGGCTTGGCTGTGGACGATATGTCCAACTATCATCCTATAGCCAATGTTCCTTCCCTGGACAAGGTATTGGAGTGAGTTGCCATTGTGTGGCTCCAGTCGTTCATAGAGGAGAAACTCATCTTGGATCCTTTCCAGTTCGGGTTCAAGCCATGTCATGGGACTGAGACGGCCCTGCTCACACTGCAGGATGACCTATTGAGGAAGGCCGACAGGGTTGCTCTACCCTGTTGATCCTTCTTGATCTGTCAGTGGCCTTTGATACCACGAACCTCTTGTGTCTGCCTGGGCAGGCTCTTGGAGGTGGAGATTGGGGGTTCAGCCTTTGACTGGCTCCGCTCCTTCCTTGAGGGCTGAGCCCAGTGAGTGAGCTTGGAGGGTGATTTGTTGTCTCTCTGGACCTGGACATTCTCTAGTGGGGTGCCTCAGGGGTCAGCAGTCTCCCCCATAGTCTTTAACATCTATATGAGGCTGCTGGCTGAGGTTATCCGGAGTTTTGGAGCTTGCTGTCATCAGTACACTGATGACATGCAGCTCTATCTCTCCTTTTCCATCTCTGCAGTGGAGGCTGTCCATACCCTTGATTGCTGCCAGGCTGGACTGGACCAGGACCAACAGGCTCAAGATCAACCCTGAGAAAACTGAGGTTCTGTTCTTTCGGGGTGCCCCAGAATGGGTACAGTGGCCCTCTCCCCAGTCTGGATGGGACTGTCCTCCAGTTGGCAGAAAGAGTGAGGAGTCTGGGTGTTTTCCTGGATCTGGCACTGTCCCTGAAGTCCCAGATGGCTGCTGTAACCAGGTCACCTCTACCTTGATGGGGACTCCTTGAGGATGGTTGTGTAGGCAATGGTCATGTTGAGGATAGATTATTGTAACACTCTCTACATGGGGCGCCCCTTGACCCTTGTTTGGAGATTGCAGTGCGTGCAGAATGCAGCAGCCAGATTGGTGGTTGGTGCTGGCAGATTTGACTGTATCACCCCAGTTCTGGCTCACCTGCATTGGTCACCCGTTTCCTCCTGAGGGCTTGGGGCCTGAATATCTGGCAGAGCATATATCCGAAAGGTCAGTGCTGGCCCACCCCACCACAGCTTCTATGGCATGCTCACTCTGGGTGGCCACACCCAGGGAGGCTGTAAGGTTGCAACACGCAATCGGGCCTTCTCGGTGGCTGACCCAGCTGTTTGGAATGAACTGCCATGCAAGATCCACCAGGCTCCGTCCCTAGCATCCTTAAAGAGGCGTTAAAAACCTGGCTGTTTGAGGATGCCTTCGGCAATCGTTAATGTGTGTTTGTTATCCCCGTGTTTGATGTACCTTTTGTTATTAGTTGTTTGTGCCTCTTGCCAGGTATTTATTTATCTATTTTGTTTGCTCTCTTTGTATTATTGTTGTTTTTCTCCTGATATGAATTTTTTTATGTGTCGTTTTATGTAAACCACCCATAGTTCCCACTGAGGAAAATAGGCCACTGTATACAAATAAATAAATAAATAAATAAATAAATAAATAAATAAATAAATAAATAAATAAATATTGCAGTTGAATATTAAGAACCAAGCAGACATATCTCCAAAGAATTATATAGATTTAACGTTGACAATAAAGAAATTGAGCTTGTCAAAACATTGCCTATACCTTTGCTTATTCATAGCAAAAAACTTGAAAAGCTATGTGGGAAAAAGAGGAAATGTAATTGATTAACATTATTACTTCCTATTCAAAGTGCCATTTATTGACATTAGAGGTGGACATGAATTAAAAAAATGGCTATTTGTCACACGTCATAATACATCAACATTGACAAATCATAATTTTTTCTTATGAACCAATTAATTGGTTTTTTGGTTCATCTCCCTATTAACCCCCCATAACATTTTCCACAGTACATAGAGATACCAAAATCACAAAGAAAGTTTGCCTGACTCTCCTGTACAATCATTACATGTTTGGTGATTTGGGGTTTTGGATACCTGAGTTAGGCACCCCCAAAGAGGGCTCACCCCAGGAAGGTGCCCCTCTGGTACTTAGATGCATCTAAATCACAGAGAAGCTTCCCCCCTACCATCCTTGGTGAAGTTTGGATTAAGGATGTCCAAGTCATGAATTCCCAAAGAGGATTTTCCCCACAAAGTTGACAAAGGGCCACAGAAGGGGGGTTGGTGAACTGACAGGTTTAAAGTGTAAAAATTCATTGCTTCATATTTGTTGGGGTCATAGCTTTGAACAAATAAGAAGCACCTAATATTTTACAAATTAGTGGTTTTCTACAAATACCCCCTTTAAAAATAATGCTCATTTCTAATTAACATATTCATTGACAGAGACAGATTGGAACCAGGTACCCACAACCTGCCACTTTACTCCTACATACACAAGCTGCATGCATATAACTTGTGGGGTAATGAGTGCTTTTGAGTAATTGCTAGTACTCAGAATTGATAGAGATTTTGTTGCAGTCTGGATATACAGGAGTATATTATATGATTCACCTTCCATATTCATCTACTTAATTCTCATTTGACTCTCTTCATCTGTATTTTCAGTTAGAAAATGGGGGAGTGTTGAATTTTTTCAGCATTTCTTTATTAATGCTTGTTAATTTATTTATATAAATTAAATACAATTGTATGATTTTAATATCTTTGTGTAATATAAGATTAAATCCAATGGCCCTAAATGGTTTGGGACCTCAGTATCTGACAGAGCAGCTCCTCCCAAGAAGAACTGCCCAGATCACTCATGTTATCCAAGCATGACACAAGGCTTAGGGCCTTCTCAGTGGTTGCTCCCCATGTATGGAATCACCTACCACCAGAAATTTGCCTGGCACCTTCACTTCAAACCTTTAAAAAGAGCTGAAAACATGTTTTTATAGAATGGCCTTCACTGACTTCTTAAACACCTAGCAAGACGTTAACCTTTTTTTTAACCACTTATCTCTACTTTTTGATGTTGTTATTTCATCAATTATTCTGTTATTTTGATTTTGATTTTAGTTTATTGTTGTTGATTTATTTGGTTATAATTTGTTTTATTATGTTGTCTGTATTTCCGTTATTTAACTCCGTTGTTATTGTTATGTTGAGATTTTATGTTGTAAAATTCCCAAAATAGTCCATGACGCAAAGTTTCCGTAAGGTCTTTCAGTTTGCTTTATGGACTGTAGACCTCTTTGGACTTGAATCTTCTCAATATATTCCAACACTCAATAGTGCATTTTCTTGCTTATATTTCCTTAATCAGACATCTCCCTGCAATGATAAATAGGAGGACATACAACAGCTACAACCTCAAATTTCAGCTTTCCAAAAAAGCTAGGTCCCTGCACAATCCCGAAACTTTCTGCTCCTCAAACAAGGTCCAAACAAGAGACCTACCATTAGGTCTCTGAGGGGCACCAGTGCCTTGGTCTTTATTTTCTTCACTTTAAATGTCTCTTTTGACCTGAGGCATTAATTCTGTCCTTAATGGGTAATGAGTGTACAACTATGTGTGTACGTCTATGTGTATGTGTTGTGTGTATGTGTATGTGTGGTTCTATTTGTCTCTTTCCACAGCTGGAATAAATTTAATTGCTTTGGACCCAGGGGGCAAGGTGAGGAACAAACACTGAAATTGTCCTGCGTCTTTTCCATTTCCCTAGAGCCCGTGACATGCCTTCTTTACAGTGTACTAGTTATGGCATCTCCCTTGGAGAGAAGATTCAAATTGTCACTCTGTGCTTCTGTTCCAAGCAAACTGGTTTCAAGGGAAGTATTCTTCTGCCCTGTAAAAGAATTATGGTTAATTCTGTATATGGCATATTTAAAAACTATTAAAAGGCAATCATATTCGTAATCCTACAGATGATTAAAAAGTCATTTTCTAAAACTCTTACTAGAGGGTACTTTAAAAAAATTAATTGCCTCAATCAATCACAACTACCTTTTGCTTATTTGCACTGTGGCTCACATACTCTGATTACAAATCACACAGTGATCTGTCATATATTTTTTGGAATGCACACATAAAGATACATGGACACACTATCTATTGGGGAAGCTTTTGTTATACCATATAATTAAATAATATTTAATATTTGATTTCATCATCCTACAGGCTGATAATATTTTTTTGCATGTGTGGTGGAAATATCTTCCATTATACATGGCTTTGAGACAGGGCTGTCTCCAGAAACAAGCAACTTATAGACTCAAGAAGACTGGAAAGATATAGCTTTAGATCTAGGTAGCTAAATGTATGAATACAGATGCATGATATGGATATATAAAATGAGAATGTACAAGCAACAATTTTTGAATCCAATTCTGATTCAAGCTGATTTGGATGTTTTCCAGTTCGACATAAGATCAAATTCAAATTTCTGTTCAGAAATCCTGTGCCTCCCTACAATTACAACTGGACTTCAACAAATGGCTGTAACAAGTTGTTTATTAGTATTTGATGCAGTCATAATACCACGTTATGTGAGGATTATGTGCTACATTCAGTCAAATAAACCTAGACTTTTGTGTTACAAGCTTTTCCTTTCTGATATTGATAGTAGAAATATAGATTTAGATACACACACACACATGCACACACACATGTACACAGACATATGCACACCATAGACCAAGTCCAAACCAGTGCCAGAATTTATTTATTTATTTATTTATTTATTATTTACACTTATATACCGCTCTATTTCCCAAAAAAGGACTCATTGCAACTCCTCTTTCAAATTTCACAAAAAAATTGTCAGAAAGAACAAAAAAAACTGATGGAAATTTCCCTTTATGCATATATGGGCCATGTGGTTTTATTTAATACAGTACAAACACCTAGTATAAGGTATGATGTTCACACACACACACACACACACACACACACACACACACACACACACACACACACACAGAGAGAGAGAGAGAGAGAGAGAGAGAGAGAGAGAGAGAGAGAGAGAGAGAGAGAGGAAATTGTCAACAACTTTCATTTCCTGGTGTAAGTTTTTGAAATTTGTAAGAGGAGATGTGTGTGGATTAACCATATCAAGTTCTAGGAGAAAGGATGGCAGTGGTAATTCAGCCCTTCCTTTGAGTTCTTCTGTAGACCCTGGGGTTCTTGGCAAGCCAGCCAAGTTACCTTCTATGTATTGTGTCTATTATAAGAGAAGAATTCTCTAGAACAGTTTTTCCCAGTGCAATGTAGCTCCCATCAGTCTTGTACAGCATCACCAATTCATCTGGGCTGATAAACACTGAAGTTCAAAACACCTGGAAGGCACTACAGTTGGGGAGACTGCCTTATGCATTTGTAGAGTAATGTAAATTAAAAATGAGACACCATGATGGCTGCTGTTAAAATTAAAAAGAATGAGATATGAATGAAATGAAACAGTGATAATATGCAGAGGAAATCTTATTTTCCTACTGAAAAAAATCCCATTCATCTGAGAAGAATTGGGAAAGTGAAGCTAAATGATGATTCTGCCTCATTTTAACCATCATCATAACATAGAGTTGAGTGCTATGCTATTCATTATAGCAACAACGTTATTATGATTTTATTTTTAATTTCAGAGATGAACATATTTCTCCATCTTTTCATAAAAGTGACCTTCGGGAATTGCAGTAGTCAAGCAATTTTCTTATTTATCGTGTTGCATCAGCTTATGCTTCCAATTAACAATAAACTATATTGAAAACTGTGAGGAGCTCTTCTAAGGTACTGTTTTTAGATGCCTTATTAAAGTCTATGATATAAGCATAAAAAGCTTCCTTCATGTTATTATCTGCTATACAATCACTACTAGTACATAAGCAAGAGGGGTTTCCTATTGAGAAATTTGCTTCATGTTGTTGTTTTCACTCTGGCTGTATTTCTCCGTGGGTAGAACCAAATTTCTGGGTGAGTATTTGAGACTGTTATTACTGAGAGGAACATGTTAGCGAAACAAAGGCCTGGCCAAGGATTGAGGGAAGTCCAGGCTTCCTGGATGGGCAGAGTTGAACACTTAGGCAGGCTGAGCTATCACTAGCCATTTTGGCAGCCTGGGCCAAATGGCACCATCTGGCCCATCTCCCACCCACTCATCCCTGAGGATTGGACACGAACCCACCCATTCCAGTTAAAAGCAGGAAGAGAATGTAGCGCTTCTGGAAATTTTGAAGCCATGAGGGAAAAGGCTTTGGAAAAAATGGGAAATTTGGGGGAAAACAAGTTTTCCTGTCTTCTCCCCCAAGTTTCAATTGCTAGTCAGAGGTGTTGGCATCTACTTTCCTAACATTCACTAGAACAGTGGTGGTGCACCTTTGGCACTCCAGATATTCTGGACCACGACTACCAGGATTCTAAGCTTAGACTGCCAATTACAAAGGACTGTGGGAGTTATGGTCCAAAACAACTGGAGTGTTGAAGCTTCACCAGAACTGCACTAGAACAAAGGACTTTGTTATCCTCTGAATGTTGGTGCCCTGGGGCACAGCCTTAGTTGACTTGTCCTAGTTACAGTCATGTAACTAGCTACTTAAGATTGCAAAGGAAATGCTGTCCATGGCTCCAGGTGATAAACCAAGCAGCCAATTGTTAAGGATGTCACATTCTGGTCCAGTGTTCTCCACCAGACTTGTCTCTCCTTCAACTGCTATAGCACCTCAAGAGGTGTTCTGACTTTGGGGTAAGTTTTCACTGGATAGTCTTCTTGGTCATCATTTTCTCCCTGTGTATGTATTTTGTGCAAGAGAGAGGTTGAATGAAAATAATAAAATAACAACTGCAAATGTTTATCACTTCATGCTGCCTAGGGTTCGGGCCTGAGCTGGCCTGGCCTGGCCTGGCTGAGGCTTTTGGTGAGTTTGTAGTCCCAGAATCATGAACTTTCCAAGCCCTGAACCTGACCAACAGAGAAGGTCAAGTCACATTTGTTAAACAAACAAGCAATCGTTGCAAGCATAGCTCAAAACTCCATTTTAATAAGTAGCCAAGTGACAGCAAGAGAAGAGAGAGATGTTACCCTAAACAATCCCCAATATGGTTAATTATGTTATGCAAATGTGGCTCAATTCTTTGGGCTATTGGGGCAAATGAAATTACTTTTCACATAAAGAATGGAATTTAATTAAAAATATTCCACATATCATAACTCAGAGGTGGATCCATAAGTGAAGTGATCCCTGGAACAAAAGCTCTCTAACTGGGATCTGGATAGTAGATGCCCATCTTGTAAAACAATACTGGATTAGATGGGAAAATACTTGAAACAGACTTCTACAATACTCCTAGGAAGGATTTAGATCCTGATAGTAGAGATGGGCACAAAATGGAAAATTGATGTTTTGCTTCATTTTGTTACTCGTGTTTCATTTCATTTCATTACTAAACAACTTTTTATTGAATTTTAGTAATGAAATGAAATGAGTAATGAAAGGATTTGGAAGCTACTGGATTTACCGCTGCCTCCTTCCTTCTCCAATTCTCCCCCCTCTTCCAAGCACTCCCTGTCCAAAACACACACACACACACACACACACACACACACACACACACACACCCCGTGAGGAGGAAGTGGCAGGGGAGAAAGGAGCCGTCAGGCAGCGGATTAACTGCTGCATGGCTACTCCATTCTCCATATCCGCCTGCCTACCAGCTGGGATTTTTTGACAGCTTGAGCTGTCAAAACCATCTGGAAGGTGGTAGTGGGCAAGAACTGAGGAGGGAAACAGCCAGCAGATCTCACAGTTGAAGCAAGGTCTGGTGGCGGCTCCCCAGATTGGTTCCTCCCAAACCGAAAATATCATTCTGTTTTGCTTTGGGATAACATGCTGCATATTATTTTGTTTCATTTCAAAATGGTTTGAAACATTACAAAGCGATGAAACAATGTGACGTTTTTCATAAGGTACCCATCCCTACTTAATAGTAATTTGAGAACATTTTGTCCTGGGCCCTCCATTCATCTCCCCTTACAAACATTTTGGTTCCCCCTCTCCATTTTGGTTACCTAGGCAACTGCCTAGTTCGGCTTAATGGACCTGCCGGCCCTGATCGCACCTGAAGTATTATGTACAATTCTGGTCAACACATTTCAAAAAAGACATAGTAGAACTGGAAAGGTGCAGAAGAGAGCGACTAAAATGATTACTGGGCTGGGGGACCTCTCTTATGAGGAAAGGCTAAAACATTTGGGACTCTTTAGTCTGGAAAAAAGGCGCCTGATGGGGGATATGATTGAGACGTACAAAATAATGCAGGGCATGAGTAAAGTGGATAGAGGGACGCTCTTCTCCCTCTCACAAAATACCAGAACTAGGGGACATCCACTCAAAATGAGGGCTGGGAGAGTGAGAACAAACAAAAGAAAATATTATTTTTACACAGCACATTGTTAGTCTGTGGAACCCCCTACCACAGGATGTGGTGATGGCATCTGGCCTTGATGCCTTCATAAGGGGGTTGAACAGATTCCTGGAGGAAAAGTCCATCACAGGTTACAAACCATGATGGAGATGTGTAATCTCCAGGCTTAAAACTGAGGTACTTCAAGTACCAGATGCAGGGGAGTGGTATGAAGAAACAGAGTCTTGTGCGCTCCCGGACACATTTGGTGGGGCCATTGTGAGATCCAGGAAGCTGGACTAGATGGTCCTTCAGCCTGATCCAGCATGGCTCTTCTTATGTTCTTATGTTCCTAATATGCAGCATTCCTATGACAATCAAAACTTAACAGGAATGTTTCATCAGCAATCCTCCCTTTTAAAATATATTCATGAAAAAATACCTGCATATCCAGTTTTGCAAGGTTGCTGTAATCCAAATATAGTTGAAAGTCTATGGATTTGAAGATGAGCCCTTCTTCCCTGCTGCTTCTACATCCTTACATCCAAGAAATCACTGCAAATGAAACTTAAAGCCTTCCTCTTAAGTGCCAAGGTCCCACCAGGCCCCAGTGCATATTTGAATGAATTTGACCTTTTACATTCTAATGTTCCATCGCTGGTCATAAAAAGAAAGTTTTTTTTTTCAGCAATGGAAGAAGAAAGAAATATTGCTAATACTTTAGAAAGATGTATGTTTTCTGCATGCAATGAAACAAGAAAGGTCATATTCACTCATCTCTTTTTTTTAAATTCTCTAACTTCTCACCCTTTTGTTGTACTAATGAAATTTAAGATATCCTTCATGATATAACTGTAAGGGGAGGGGGTGAAGACCTAAATTACCTTCATCTGGCATTATTCCAATCTGCTATAAATGAGGTAATTGTCCTTGACTATAAAATCTGCATTTTCAAGACTTAATTGCTATCATTACATCTTTTTGTAATTCTATTAATTTAACTGAATGGAGCGTTTGGTTTTATGGTCAAAAATTTGCATTAAAGCACTGTACATCTAAATAGAATTTTAATATTTGCATCAAAACCTCAATACAGTTATCCCTAAGGATCTACATAATTTCAGAAGAATAAAATAGCAAGCAGGAGTACTTTAGGTCAACAAACTGGTTTTCTTTAGGTGACTATTAGTAGAATTTGCTGTTACTAGCAGGGTGCAGCCATGTGACAAAGGTTTCTGTGCTGGTTCTGAGAAATCATTTATTTATTTATTTATTTATTTATTTATTTATTTATTTATTTATTGGATTTTTATACCGCCCATCTGGCAGCAAGGTCACTCTGGGCGGTTTACAACAATTTGCTTGGGCTTTTCAAAAACAAGGCTGTAATTAGTGAAAATACGTTACTGAAGCAGTGCTCAAAATAAGGTTGCTCCTTAATTCCTTGTTAAAGCTTCATAGATCTACAAATGATTTTCCAAAATAATACTTGGGTTCTTCATAGGTGGCTTCCACTCTGTTCATAACTCAAAAAGCAGAAAGCTATCACTGCCTGCTCACCTGCTGTTTATCCATAGCTTGTTCTGCAGAAATAATTAATGACTTGTTATTTTGTGTATCTATTATGGAAATACCTCCCGTGTGTTCTACAGAACCCTCTTGGCCATTCCAGAAACACACGGCTGTTTTCTTAATTGACTTTCCTTTCAATATGGAATCTTTCTGGAAGATTAACCAATGTACCCTGATGCACAGAATCTTTCAAGGAACTCTACAGTCCTTTACAGACCATTCTTTCCTGGAAAAAAAATTCCCCTCACTTATTTTGAGACAACACACAGTGGCTAATATGTCCTGATCAACTAAAGTCTATCTCTTCCTCCAACTCCTCCATCACCCTGGAAAAGATTATGAGGCATATTAAAGCATGTCTAAATAGGAAGGCGAGTGCTGATATAGCTTAGTAGGTTGGGCTGCATGGCTGTGGGGCCGGGATTCAGGAGTTTGAATATCTACTGTGCCTCCTAGAGGAGGAGTAAACTGGAACCACCCAAAGTGTGACTGATATGGTTAGGCACCACCACTCCTGGGTGATCTTGGCCATGCTGTAAAGTCCCAGAGTTCCACCATAAGGAGAGACTGGCAAATGAGTTAGGAGTACGGTCAAACTAGAAAAGCCTCAGAGAGTCACTGTAAGTTAGAACCACACAGAGGACACATACAAAGCCTTTTGCAAAGTCACAAAAATTTATAAGGTTTCGTTATGGCAGATGAAACAACATAAACCACCACCGCAAAAGCAAAAGTAAAATGTAGGAGGTACCGTCAGAACACAATAAAACACATGTTTGTTTTGATGAAATAATATGCAAATATTTAAATACACTAATAAAATAGAAGGAATGAGACATTACCTAATTTGTTTAGTTGGTTAAAATAGAACAGCAAGTACTTCTGGTCCCAATGTCCACAGCTATTAAAGATTAAAATTCGAACATCTACCGACCCACATAGTCCTTACTTTTTGTGTAGGGACTGTTAGTATTTGGCAGCTGGTTCCTGTTTGCACACATTTATAGGAGTATTAAAACTTGAATGATGAGATTAGTAAGAGTTTAATTTCCTCCAAAGTTGAGAATATTCATGATGATTCCCTGACATCATAACAGCCCATTTGGGTGCTGCCAGAAATGCCTTAAAATGCATTATTTCGAAAATTCCAGCTGTGGTAATTATGGCCTGATGCATTTCTAACACTTATTGCATCTAATCTAAACACATCTGCTTTGGTGAGCTTTGGCAGGTATTTGCTTGCATTTGGCATTTGATCCCGTTGTGAATGGATAGACCTGCCAAATGCAGAATTATGCTCCTGTTTTCGCTAACCCCGCCACAACAGCCTGCAACATTTATTCAGGGTGGGTGGTTGGAGTGGGGAATGAATGAATCTATCTCCAGAGTAGAGGAACTGGAATGAACTTTTTCACCCCCAAGTTTGTGCATGAAGGCATATTTGACCATTCTATCACACATAATTTTGCACAACTGCATTTGGGGAGGAATGAAAGTAAGGATGAACACAAAATCTACCAAACACATTACAGCAATACAAGGAATGGTTGCTTAGATAATCAGCCCGTGGGACTCTTTCCTCGTTTCCCATGCTTATTCAGTAAGGGGAAGGAGTAAGCATGGTTTAACCCAAGGTGACATTGCACAAGCTGGTTTTAGCCTTCTGTGAGACATAGTACTAAAACTTCAATCCTCTGCCCCCTCAGTTCCATCCTCCAATGTTTAGAATGATGGAGTGTATAGAACAGTGATGGCGAACCTATGGCACAGGTGCCAAAGGTGGCACTCAGAGCCCTTTCTGTGGGCACCCGACATCACCCCTTCATAACCTCCTGTATACAGGTTAAATTACTTTATGGCATTTTGCAAAAAAAAAAAAAAAATTAGTGGGTTTTGAATTGCAGTTTGGGCATGGCCTCTAAAAGGTTCTCTATCACTGGTATAGAATTTGCATAGAGCAATGGAAGAGGAAAAGAAGGTTCTCCTCTTCCTTTCTTTCTCTCTCCTCTCTTCTCCCCACATATAAAACTCCAATGTAGAGTATCCATTAAAGATGAATGATGAGAGATCCAAGGCAACTGAAAGAAAGTACTTCTTCATACTTGATATAAGAGAAATTAAACTGGCTATCAGTCTCAGGAGGCAGTTCCAGAAGGATCTTGTTGTGCTTGTGTTCACGGAGCAGACGGACTGTCAGGTTAGTTAGGCCTCCAGCATGATTCAGTGGTGCTTCCTTTTGATCATATATGCTTGTCACAACACTCACATGTCCCCTCCCACTGTCCACCACTTGCTATTGGCGAGTCAAATCTGAATTGCAGCACATATGCACCTTATATAGCCCAGCAACGAAACTGTCTCAGGAGGAGATGCAGTAAAATGTTGCTTAGGAACCAGTAGGTCAGGGAAGTAATGTTTACGCATAAAGTTAAATAAATAACTAAATGTGTGAAAACTGAGAAAACTACTAATGATGTAAAACCTGGCATGGAATACTGAGAAAATATATCTGTTATTAATGTACCATTTCTAAATATCTTGGTGGGAAACAAACAAGAACTGTTTCATTCAAGCCAGCATGTGCTGCATCTTGCATTGCTGAATTGTCTAATTTTAGTTTTGTCGTATTGGCCTAACAGTAGGTTTTCTTGCTCCTCTTTTCTATGTTCTTTTTACGAGACTCGTGTTTCCAAAAAACTAGATGGCTTTGCAGAAACTTCCTTATTTTGTGGTAGTGCCCATGTCTTTTAAAAATAAAGGTAAAGGTTCCCCCTGACAATTAAATCCAGTCATTTTCAACTCTAGGAGCTGGTGTTCAGCTCCATTTGTAAACCAATGTGCCAGTGTCTCTCCTTAGACATATCTCAGTGATCATGTGGCATGACTAAATGTGCAAGCACACAGAACACAGTTACCTTCCCGCTGAAGTGGTACCTAGTTATTTACTTGCATTTTTATGTGTTTTTGAACTGCTAGGTTGTCAGATGCTGGGACCAGCCATGGAAGGTCACCCTGTCAGGCAGATTCAAATTGCCAACTTTTCAGTCAACAAAACCCAGTGGCTCAGTGGTTTAATCTAGAATGCTACACGAGTCCTGGCTCTTTTAAAGTTGCAGTATTGTAATATAGAGGTAGGAGAAAATCAAGTATTTTCAATGGCAATAACATTTTTTAAAAAGATAGAAATAATCTTTGGTGTATCATCATTTATGGTCATGAAAGAAAATTAATAGGACTTTCACTGGGTATTTTAAATAACTGATTAACTAATTATTCTCATTTATGTAAATGAAAATATTAGTTAAAATGTGTCTTGTTTTTCTCTGAGTTACACACATTTTATCTAACAGGGCAAATGTAGCAGGTGTTGACAGGAGAGCCAAATGCAAAGCTAAGTACTATGTCTACTGGTGGAAACATGGCATTTAAATTTCCTCCGCCACACTGTCCTTTTAGTAGGGAACAAATCCCCACTCCAGTGCTTCCCCTAATGCCTTGCACTACAACTCCCATCATTCCCAACTAGGGATGGGCATGAAACAGAAAAAGAATGTTTCATTTCATTCTGTTTCGCTGCCCCCCTGCATTTCATTTCGTTTCATCTCATACGAATTTTTACAACATTTTTTTGTATGAAATAACGCAAAAACAAAAATTTTCTTACCTTGTGGCAACTCCAAAGGCTCCACCAGTGGCTCCAAAGGCTCCGGCAGTGGCGGTGGGACTAGGCTGGTCTGCCCATCTGGCTGGCAGTGACTCCGGCACTGGCGGACCTAGGCCGGCCTGCCCATTGGCTGGCAGGGCTCCAGCACAGGCCTAGCCTGGCCTACCAGTCACTCACCCTCTCTGGCCTGGCTGGCCAGTCTCGGTGGCAGCGGCAGCAGTGGAACAAGCTCAGGTAAGTGACCATGTTACAAACGGAATGAAATGGTTCATTTTAATGAAAACAACAAAACACAACCATTTAATTTCATCTGTAAGGAAATGCTGCTTCATCGTTTCGTTTCGTTTCATTTCATTTTGTTACGTAACAAAATGACAAAACAGAATTTCATTTTTCATTTCATGACCATCCCTGTTCCCAACCATTATGGCCATACGGATAGCAACCTAAAATGCCCAGAGGCTTAGGTGAAGAAAACTGTTTGAGAGTGGCAGACTGTGGAAGGTAAACTTAACAATCCCAGCCCTGCAAATTTTATTTTGTTCTAAAATTCATTTCTCATCACATGGTCACATGTGGAGCATATCAAGGTCCAGATATAGGGCTCCTAAAATAGCATCTAGTTTAGCTTAGAGTCCCTTGTATTTTTCCTATTGGTATTTAGAACACTCAGAATTACATTTGGAGCCCATTGGTGGTGACATTGAGAGCCTGCCAGTCTGAAAGGTAGCATTGTGCACATTGTTCATGAATATTTTGAAATGCCTGAAATCTTGGAACGTCCCTTACCATGCTAAGAAACAATGAAATGAGGCATGTACCCATATAATGCAAACCATCTGTCAGGTTTAAGAGGACAGTCCGCATTCAGATGGTATCTTCAGAAAGACATAAACATGGTAGACTTGGTCTGTGAAGATTCTCAGTCATCCAGGAGAAACTAAACAGCCATTAAACAGAAGAATGGCCCAACATAGGAGAGGTAACAGCTCAGGACCAGAATCAGCAGTACACCTCCATTTGAAGGAAAAAGGCCACTCTTTCAAAGATGAGGATGTACACATATTAGACAAAGAAGAGAGGTGGTTTGAGAGAGGAGTAAGGGAAGCCATTCATGTTAGCATTGAAAATCCCTCCCTCAACAGAGTTGGTGGGCTCCGGCATAGTCTATCTGCGACTTATCAGGCTATACTTTCCAAAGTACCCAGGCAAATCAAGGAGCCTTCACCACCAGGTCACAGCTAACGACCCATTCTTGATGGGTTTCAGCACCTTAGGCCATTGTTTACCTTAAGGCCATGGACACTAATGTCTCCCTAACGAGCCTATTCAGGCTTTGTTCATCTTATGAGCCAATCAGACCAGGGGACAAGAGGTCAAGCTGACTATAAGAAGGTCTCTTGCACTAGCTGTATTCGGACCGATGAAGCTGTTTGGATGAACAGCGAAACGTTTCTATCTCTCAAAAAAGAAGTCCAGTAGCCATGACTCAACTCCCAGATGGTAGACTTGGGTACGCAAAGTGATGAAATTTATCGTAACAACAATAGCTTCTCTTTGTTTAGTGTTCACGTCAGATTTGACACGAGTATGAACAAAATCATCAGGTTTCCTCCCTGCCTTTCAGATGTTAACTGTGTGATAGAATGCAGAAGGAAAGTTAATCACTTCCAAACTCTCAATGAGCCAGCAGTAGAAAGTAACAAGTGAGCAGTAAAGATAAGAAAAAAAAACCTGATTAGTATTTTTATATATATGATATGTTTCAAATGCCTACCATTATATAACATTGCTAAGATAGTGGGTTTGCTACTTCCTAGAGCTGAATTTAACTACGGATGATGGAAATCATGTGGAAGTTGTGGGCTCTCGTAAGTTCTCATCCCATTTCCCTTCACTACAACTGAGCAGATATTCTGCTGAACTACTGAATAAACTCAGTAGCAGGATAGCTCAGCGAGGTTGGGAGTTCAATTCCCCACTTTGCCTCCATGACACAGGATGGACTTGATGATCTATGGGGTCCCTTACAGTCCTGCAGTTCTAAGGTGGCGGTGGTCATTTTGCAGTGTCCGACATAGTCATCACCCACTGCATACTTTCAGTCATTCAAACATTACTAAAGGAGTACTGAGATCTTACAAGAAGGGAAAAACAGTGATTCTGCCCCCCCTCATATATAATAATAGGATATCTGTTATTAATCACCAAAGAGTAACACATTTATTTTCAGATGACCTTTCATGGGTTACTATCAGTAAAAAGTCACACAGAATGGAGTTACCATAAGACATGTTACTTTTGTGATTTCTTTTATGTTCCTGACCAGCACAATGCATCCAATCGATACTGTAGATTGGTCTGAGATCTCCCAGCATCATAAGGAAAGGTGGTGAGCATGAAGACCCCATAGAGAACAAATGGTGGTTAGCAAAACAAGCACCCAGTCTGCTCAAGGTGGTCATCCAAAGAGAAATCCAGAAGAGAAGGATTCAAGATGCATGGAATTCTCTCAGGAAAGGCATTCAAAGCAAGCTCTGGAAGAATGTGAGGGATCTCTGTTTATAGAATAAGAACAACTTGAGTCATTTTCTAAGTAATTTTTCAGTTTTGAATTGTTATGATTTTTTTTGTGGTACATTCTCTGCCCATTCCCTGAAAATATTCTTGACATCTGTGGTTACAGTTGCTAACCCAAACCTTATGGATGCTTGATGGAGCTCCAGGTGGTTTTGTCCTGTGACTCTTCCTTAAAGGGAATACTCCTCTCTTTGAGATGCAAGCAAAGGCTAGTTCCATGGTTGAAGGAATCCTTTATTTGAAAGACTAGTCAAAGATAAATGGTAAAAAGAGAGAACAGGGTCCTCAGATTTTTCCTTCAATGGTTAGCACCTGGACAGCAGAGTGAACATTTGCACATCTGGTCACAGTACTCACAGTAGTCCTTAATCCAGTGAGATGGATTGCATTTCTATTTAATTTATAGTTATTACTTCTGAATATGTGGTTCAGGATTAGACCCGTAGGTACTCACAATCACCACACAAGATTTTGTATTGTGGGAAGGAAAAATAATGCCAGATATTGAAGAACAGTAAAACAATACAGAAAAATTGCAGTGAATGAGGCACCACTGAACTGATAAAAAAGTACCTTGCAATCTGGAACATACCTCTGGGCTGTGAGGGCAACAGAGACCTCAACTCTATATTTCAGGTCAATTTCATGGCCTCCATGAAAACACACCAATATCCTACTCTGACAGGTTCCTCTGTGCACGAGTAGCAAGATCATGCCCACAACTTGTCCCTGAATCATTTGTGCAAGGGTAGGGCATCTGGAGGCCTAATAGGACTATGAGAAACTTGAACATTTAGTTACAGGAGGGTCGACATAAAGACAAATTGACAAATAAATTTATTGATTAGTCCTATGACCATATCAACCAATAACAACACAGAATATAAAATACATTGAAGTACATGCAACACCATCCAATAGGGTACCCTACAATACAGATTCAGAATATACACAAGTCATATATGTAGATCTCCTTTGCAGGATACTCCAATTTGTTCGACGTATTGTGTTCTTAAAGCTGCAGCTTTAATTACAAACTTGGCAACTATGCAAACAATGTACACATTAGAGCCCAAAAGAAGATAAGACAATCTGTGAATTGGGTCCCTAAGGACTGTTCTTTCTAAAAAAGGGGATATATATTCAAGCTTGATGGATGCATATAATTGGCAGTCAAAGAGAATATGAGAAATGTTTTCAACAGAAGGGGATCCACAAATACACGTTCTCTCCTGATAAGGGAGGTGGTGAAAACGCCCATATTTGACCATGGAATCCAGCAATTCAAATCTGGCTCTAGTAAAGGCCCTTCTTAATACTTGAGGTAAGGGCATTGAAATGTATTTTTCATGTAAAAAGGTAATTTTATTCTTAGCCAACCAGCTTAGTGATCTATTTTTAGATAATAATTCCAGGTCTGATTGTGCACTAATATCTAGGACTCACTGTTTGAAGATATCTCTTGCCTGTGGAGCTATTGAAAGCACATACTGAATAGAAAACCCATGGTGTGTAATAGTTTCATGAAGGCAGCTAATCCAAGAATTAGTTTGTGCCACGTTTGTTTCTTCCATTAAACATATTGGGTAGACTATTAGTATCCATAAAAAGGATTTTCAGCCAGTAATTAAAAACGTTGATTATTAGGTTACTTTGTAGGGAATGCATGCCTAGCTCTGCTCTAACAGCAGGAGCTGATGTGTTCTTATCAGTTCCCAATATACTTCTTAGAAAACTGGTCTAATTTTGTTCAAGAATGGTGGCTTTGTTTAAACCCCACAGTTCAGCTCCATAGGTCAACACTGGAACTATTTTAGCCTTAAACACCTTCAGTATGGGGATCAAAGAACCTGGGTGGTTGTAACTCAATAACTTGTACAATCTTTTAGTACCTAACCTAGCCTTTTTCAAACTTCTTTTATAATGGTTAGACCATGTGCCTGTGTTGGTAAAAACCACTCCAAGGTAGTTAAAGGAAGGTACTTGTTCTATGGGTTCCCCATTTATCCACCAATTATATTTCACACTCCTCTTGCAAAACACCATCACTTTAGACTTGCTTTTGTTTATGGTTAAGGAATTTTGGACACAGTAGGTATACAATCTTTGGAGGAGTCTTCTTAGGCCTATTTGGGTAAGGGCCATTAGAACCATATCATCTGCATACAATAAAATATTAATAAATTTATCGAGTAACTACATAGGGTGCCTTTTGCTGCTTGTTTTATTATGTGTATTACACTTGTGATGTCTATTTTGTGAATTCTGCTGACTAGTTCAGCTCTGTAAGCCGCCCAGAGTTCCCTTGGGAAGATGGGCGGGGTATAAATCTAATAATAAATAAATAAATAAATAAATAAATCTTTGGCATATGGGAATCAGCATCATGCAGAAAACCAGGTAGGTAATTTACATATAGGTTGAAGAGCATTGGGGCCAGTATACAGCCCTGTCTAACTCCAGTGAATGTTGGTATACTCTTTGTTAAGGAGCCTTTTATTCCTGTGCGAACTTTCAACTGCGTATTTGAGTAAAGGATCTTAAGCAGACTTAAAAGTCTAGAGTCCATATTCAAACTGGCCAATTTCCTCCACAGAATATTGGTGGAGTGGTGGTTAAAGTACTGGATCGGGCTTGAGAAATCCAGATTCAAATCCTCAGGAAGCTCATTAAATGCCCACAGGCACTTTCCTCTCAGCCTGACCTACCTCACAGGGCTGTTGTTGGGAGGATGAAGTGAAGGCGCCGAGAGCCATGGTGGTGACTTGAGCTTGGTGGAGGAATGGTGGAGCCGCCTTGGGTCCCTTTTCCAAGGAGAAAGGCGGGCTAAAATAATCAATCAATCAATCAATCAATCAATCAATCAATCAATCAATCAATCAATCAATCAATCAATCAATCAATCAATCAATAAACAGGATGCAAATGCAGCATCAAAATGAATCTCTGCCCTTTCCTGTATTAATCTGGGGAGCCCTCTAGCAGGAGAGAGCTGCTAAAAAAAAAATAGAAGAGTAAGGAGACATTTTATCTAGCAATCTTTTTCAGTCTCCAGAGGTTGAAATAAACATCATACTCACCTGGCTCTCTAGGCAGTCCCTGTCTCTTTGGGTCCAGCATCTCAGGATGAGTTCCTGTTTTTTTCTCGGGGGGGGGCTTCAGTGGATCCAGGACTACCACAGGCCTGGGTAATTTCTACAACTCCAGGGACACCCTTTGTAGGCATTCAGGGGGTTCCCTAATACTCCCAATTTTTACCAGAAACATCCCCTCATTACTTCTAAGTTAGAACAGGAGTACCAAGAGTGCTATTTCACCACATGAACTCTTATTAAATATGAGCAGCGTGCATGTCAAAACTAGAAGTGCCCAAGGAGTGGCAGGTCAGGGGAGAGGCACAAGCCTGGCCAAATTATCCCTGTGTCCTTTTTGGGTGGATGAGGGTGGGATGGGAGTATTTCAAAGTATTGTAAAGCAGGATAGATGCTGGGAAGACAATATTTGCCTAATCTATCCCATCATCAGTTAACTGAGAGAAAACATGAAATATAAAGCAAAAGCAGACTTTTCACGACATGGTTTTCACAGCACTTCCTTCTCTGCATTTTCTTCTTACCTTTAGTGACAACTTGGGGTGCTTTCCATGTTAATTCTGTTGTCATCTCTAAAATGGAGTGTCGTTGACTGCAAATTGAACTATTCCGGTATTTTCAAACAATATTCTCAAAATATTCCAAATAGTGAGTTGAAGTGGAGAGGTGGGACCAGGGAGATTATTTTCCCTTGGCCTTTCCAACGAAAACGCTCACAGCTGCTTGATTGTGGCAGCTGCCATTATTTCCATTCCAATACTTGTATATAATCATCTTTATGTTTCCCCCCTCTTAATTTCAGAGTTATTACTCTGCCTGAAATAGCTGCTTTTATTGTAGAGCAGTTAAAAGGTACACAGTTCTGGTTTACAAACAATCATGGATGTTTACTTTGACACCTGCGTAATAATGCATCCAAAAGAGTGGATAATACTGTCTCAAATGTAGATAGTATTACATTTCATATCATTTCTTATCGTGTCATCTCACCTGTCCTATTTAAATTCAAAAATAAAAGTGAAATGCTTCTGCTTGTTTATTTGCAGTAGTATCTCGTAAGACAAATGCCCCTTAATAAGAAAAACTCGTAAAATGAATGAAATTTCCAGGAATAGGTAAACCTTGTAAGATGGATTTTTCCTATGGGATGCCTCACAAGAGTAATTCAATGCATTCCTATGGGTATGCGATACACCGTGTTTCGTAGGATGATTTATTTCATAAAAAGAATTGACCCATCTTAAGAGGCACCACTGTACTTGTGTTTCCTCCCCCCCCCCTGGTTTGAACATATATTAAAATGGTGCAAATCATGAGACTAAATGAGAAAAAGATTAGGACAGTTCATGCAGCCATTGAATGCCACCAGGATTCTGGGGAACAGGAACATTGCAAACAGGGCCGGCGCGTCCATTAAGGCAAACTAGGCAGTTGTCTAGGGAGCAAAAATGGAGAGAGGGCGCTGGCCAGCCTGCTGCCCCCTGCCGCCCCCGCTGCTGGTCACCGCCGTCTGTCCCCCCACCGCCCATTGCCATCTACCCATTGCCGTCCGCCCATCGCTGCCCGTCACCGTCTGCCCGCCGCCCCCGTGCCCATCGCCGCCCCCTCCCGTACCCGTCGCCGTCTACCCCCGTGCCCGTCGCTGTCCCCCGCCATCCCCTGCCCCCATCCCCCACCCCCACCCCCTGCCCCCGCCCCCCGCTGCCAGCCTAGGGTGCAAAAAAAAACCTAGCACCGGCCCTGATTGCTTACCAAAAAGGATAAACTGGCACATGTTACTGGGAAGTACAAGATTTGTTGCATCAAACATAATGAGCCAACCTCTGCCCTCCCCAAAACTCAATCAATATTGAGCATCAGATTGAAAATGGGAAACAGAAAACAGAGAAAGGAATGGAAGATGGTTGGTTTGAGGATTTAAAATCCCAGATACGATCATTCCTTTTAGGAGGAAAAATACAATTATATTGTAGGTGTCATTTGCAGAACTAATGTTGTTCCTCCTTCATTTGAAAATATCTTTATCAAGCCAATGGTTTGTATAATAACAGCACCAGAATGCATTTATTCTCACAACTAAATAATGCATCCACAAGAGTGCATAATATTGTCTCAAATGTAGAAAGAACCCAAGGGCACAATGACTATAGGTGAAAGAAATACACAGAACACCTGGGCCTATTTTAAGCCACCTTTTTTGGTATCGCATCACACTAGCCTCTGCCTGGAGATAAATTATGTGCATATTGCAATTCCGAGAGGCTCTGAGATAGAATGAAATAAATACTGGTTCTAATTTAACGAGTCTAATTTGCACAGGCAGGGCTGGATTCTCAAAGGAACACAAGAAACTCCCAGGTTTTGTGGCGTTCACCAGCAATGGATCTATAAACCTTATCAGCTCGGGGAATTTTTGTTTGCATTCAGTTTGTACATTCATATTAATAACTCTGTCCTTCTACCCACCTGGAAACATACTAGTCCCAGGAGTGGCTGATGACATATCACTCCTTAGGATTGACCCGCAAAGGGCATTCCCACCCACATACGTCAGTCAAGGTGCATAGCATCCCAAACCATTCAAATTAATTTTGACACAAAAATCTCACAGCTCCCTCCCCTATCCCTGTTTGTAAAAATGCAACAATATCAAAGGAAATAACTTCTACAGTGACCCCCCACCTATCGTGAAGATTAGGGACTTGACCCGACTTGCGATAATTGAACATCCGTGATATGCGGATGCAGGTTGGGTCGGGCCTGGGGCACCTAGCTGGAGACTTTTGTATTTACCCCCAGCCTGGCGCTGCCCCAAATGGGCCTGCGAGGGCCTTCCCGGGCCTTTGGGGCCTCCAGAATGCCCGTTTAAGGCAGCGCCAGTCCTGCGGTAAGTATGGGAAGCCTGAAATAGGCCTTTTCCCCCCTTAACCCAGGGGGGGCCCTTTTTTTCATATACTGCAGTCCCGCGATATAGTGGGACCGCAGTATATGAACCGCAAATGTGCGGGGGACCACTGTAACCTCCTGCCTTTGTCATGATGCCTCCTGTTACCTGCTGTCTTTTATTTTAGGCAGCTGTCTCTCTCAACCTAACAGGGAAGTCTGCCCCTCACTATTTCCCACTGTTGCTAGACACCCAACATGTCACTTCTTTGTTAAAAGAGAATTAACAAGGAGGACAAAGGATAACAAAGGAAAACAAAAAAAAACTGACTGAATATTGTGAGAAAGTTCATTTAGTTATGGCATTTTCCCTGATAACTACAGTGGCTCTGTTTAGCATTCATCAATTTGCCTAATGTTGACATTGCTATAAACTGTAGCTCCTTGTGCTATGTATATTTTTTTTAAAGGAAACTGCTTACAATGGCCATTTACAACTGTATTCTCCATTAATTAGTCAGCACTGACTTGTGCTGCAGGCACAGCTCCTTTTGCTTTCAAGATCTGGGAATGTTAATAGTACAGTAGATCATTTTAATTATTATTGAGTTAATGCTATGTCTCAAAGACCACCACATGCAAATCACACAGAAACGGCCCGAAGTAACCCAAAGGTTGTGCTTTATCATAAAAAGCTATAGGCCTGTCCCTTAAATTTAAGGTTTACCTTCTTCAAATGTCAGTCAGCTTTGCCCGAGGATGCTAGGATAAAGGGGAATGGTAATTTTAGCAGGGCTAACAAAGGGATGCAGATTTATTTATTTATTTATTTATTACATTTCTACACCGCCCGATTTCCCAGAAGGGACTCTGGGCGGTTCACACGAAAGCCAAATAAATGATCAACAATTAAGCACACAATCAATCAATTCAGACCAAATCAAAAATAACAAACACATAAGCCTAAAAACTCAATGACATACAAAGACCCAGCAGGAGGCAAAAATTAAAGGGTGGTGGGAAGACAGGGGGCAGCACAATATTACTTTACTGATCACTGAAAGGTTCCCTAAAAAGCCAGGTCTTCAACACTTTTTAAAAGGGCGCTAGGGACTCAATTTGGCTAATTTCACAAGGTAGTTTGTTCCACATTGTGGGACCAGCCACCAAAAAGGCCTGATTACAAGTGACAGCTTTAAGCACCTTCCAGGGGGTGGCCACCCAAAGCAAAAACACCAAAGATGCTCTGGTGGGTTGGGCCGACACTGGCCTTTGGGAAATCCACTCTGCCAGATAATCAGGCCCAAGCCATGGAGGATTTTTTAAACCAAAATCAGTACTTTGAGCCTTATTTGGGAGGCAATGCAGGCGGGCCAGAATTGGTGTGATGTGGTCAAAGCAACCCACACCAATCACCAATCTGGTCACCACATTCTGCACCCACTGCAGTCACCAGACAAAGGTCAAGGAATCAATCCTCGAGAAGACCAGTGCTTGCACAACTGTCTGCAGGAAGTCGTCATCAAGGTACAGGTGAATCTGGGAGATAAGCCTAAATTGGTAAAAGGTTGACTTGGACATGGCAGCCACCTGGGACTCCAGGGACAATGCTGGGTCCAAGACAATGCTCAGACTCCTCACTCTTTCAACCAGCGGGAGGGCAGACCCCCCCCAGACTGGGGAGAGGACTACCATACCCATCCTCCCCCGAAGAACAGAACCTCAGTTTTCTGCAATGGGACCAGGGCAGTCTCAGTCCCATGATTTGGCCTGAACCTGGATTGGAAGGGATCCAGGACACCATCTTCCTCCAGGAACAATTTGAGTTCTTGGCAGTGATCCACTCCACCATCTTGCCGATGAAGGGAACACTGACAATCGGGCATTAATTACCCACATCATCCAATGCCAGGCCAGGTTTCTTAAGGATGGGCTTGACCACCATCTCCTTCAACCAGCAGGGAAGAATTCTATTCCTGAAGGAAGCAGTGACAATGGTAGCACAACAACAACAACAACAACATTCCACCTTTTGTTAAAAATGAAAAATTCCCCCTGCCCAATGTAGACGCTTGAATCCATGGAACCATAAAAGGACTTCAATGTGTGAAAGAAGGAAGGAATTGATGACAGCCTGAACAAAAGTTATAGTTTTTACTGCCTTTGGTGGGTGGGGGCTGGAGTTGAAAGGGAAGGTGGTGGGGGTGGGGGTGTTCTTCAGCCATTCTGCTCAGCTCCAGGCTCATTAGTATCCAGCAAGTTTCTTCTCTAAATGACAAAGAGTTCTACTGTCACTAAAGAGAAATTGCTGCTGACCTTAGACCCCCTTTTGGAAAGTAAAATAATGGAGCACAGGAACAGGGTTTGATATTTGACCGAATCCTACACAATTATCATGCATGTGTATATAATAAAATTAATTCTGTGTCTCTGCCTTGTAGCCTGGGGCCAGCAACGTACAATCAGTTTTGTATGTATAATAGATCACAGAGTTGTTCATGAATAATACAAATGCACTGAGCAGATACTGGTGAGCGAGGATGTTTGTCTTTGCATGGAATCGAAGTGAACATGTAATATTGTGATAATATATATTTGATGAATTCAGGTCTGACTTGCCTTTGCCATAGCCTGCTAATTCCTCAACAAGGGTTGCCACAATAATTGAGTTTCCAATAACATTATGATTATTTCCACATGATAATTTAATTGTGGGCATTTTTTTAATATTGTAATATTGTAGATTTGTGATTATTATACTTTTGCATGCAGATCATGGTGGTGACTCGGAGCACATCCCCACATTTGTAACTTAATTTTCCATATTATTGCATATTGGGGGGGGGGGGGGGATGATAAAGTCATTAATGCAAACTTTAAAAAGAGACCATTTTACTCATTCCGCGTTTATTATAAATGCGTGAAAGTCCTGCATCGAAAAAAAAAAGTCTGGACCACTGTGAATAAGCAAAAGGCAACCTTAATCCGTTGTTAGATTTGTTTAACATGATGAAATAATGATCAAACATGGTGGATTTGTCTAATGTAGTTAGAATGTAATCAGGCACAAATTGCTCTTATCAGGAAACTAAAATGATAAAGCACCAACTTTATTTTATGTGCACCTTGTTCTGTTTATACATGAAACTCATGTGCACCAGGACCGTGGGGTGTATCTCCTTCACTCAATATCATCATCATCATCATCATCATCATCATCATCATCATCATCATCATCATCATCATCATCATCACCGTTATATTTATTGCAGCCTTCTTTTAAAATATATCACCACAAGCCTCCTGAGTTGGGTATATCATATGTAAGTGGCCAAACTACCTTCTTGTTGCTCTTCCTTTTCTGAGCTCCATTCTTCCATCATCTTTTTATAGTTTGGGTTTCCGCATCCTATTACAACCATCTTCTGGAAACATGACCAGGCTAGTGTTCTTTGAAAAACAATGCTCCCCCCTCTTCCTTCTTATGGCTGAACATCGTTGAACCACAATTTTGCACTGCATCCAAATCGGTCTCTTGGGCTCTTTCAGCCAAGGCTCCTCTTCCCCTTGCATTACTTTTCTCATCATAGGATAACCAGGAAAACTCTTCTTTCCTAGTTCTTTTTCCTAGTAACTCTACCAAGAAATTCTGGGAGTCATAGTTGAAAGAAAGAAAGAAAGAAAGAAAGAAAGAAAGAAAGAAAGAAAGAAAGAAAGAATTCCAGGTTCCACATTACCATTCTACCTGCCCCTCCATTTTTGTTCAGGGAATATCTGAAGCATGGTTTTAAGGGGGAAAACATTTTTAATGCATTATAATATGGTTTGTTGTTGTTTTTTACTTTTCCCTCACATCTGTATGTCTAGACAATAATTGTGTCTGGACATGCTTGAGTTACAGGTGGCTTATAAGTACAACCAGAGCCAGTCTATTTTAATGAAATCGTATGTTTATTAAGTTAACACATTTGCTTCAGTAGCCAGTGGAGAACACAAGAAATGAATATGCCACATTATAAGAGGTGAGCGTTTAAGCAATGCTGGCCACACCCCCAGGTGGTGATATTGGGTGTACGCTCAGTGGTATTATGAATCAATAGCAATATTTCTCTTCTGATCAATGAAGACCATTCAGCTGCATTTCCCTTTCTTCTCTCGTAGGGCCTCCTCTAAGTGAGCTTTAGGAATGATAGGATCTGTCAACGTTGGGTTTTTTTTCACCCCACAGTCGGGTTTCTAAAATCTCCAATTCTTTCTATCCTGTCCATGAAGATATTGACATATTTTGTTAATCCAATCAGCAGTAGGCAAAGAGGACAAGCAACCATGAGCTAGACCCAAAATTTATGCTTAGATATCTCCAGAGGCAAAATTCAACTATATACCTACTCCTGGTGCAAACAGCATCATGTTCTTGCTGCTAACCATATAGGTATTAAAGATAAGGGGCACAACAGATAAGTGACAACCTTAATTTAGCACCACCACAGGAATTCAGATTTTTTAGACTTTCTCTTTTAGTTTCTCCAACATGAATGTATTCTAAAACCCTTAAACTATTCCTTCCCAAACATCAAACATAAGCATTTTTGCAAATTCCTATTTTAAAATATGAATTGAAAGAAGATACTTACAAAGCTTTCTAGCCTTCGGTTCTTGTTCATCAATTTCAGAAATCTGATCTATGAAGACACAACAAGCAATTTCCCATAAGGGTGAGATCAAATGCACATTCATCTCACTGTGGAAATTGGCTAGTTTGCTCTTTTTCAAGTGATCAGACCACATAATTGCTGGAGTCAAGTAGCCCATTTCCAGAGTGTTCTTACCCACACCTTTCTGGGTTAGAAGCAACTATTTTCAGTGAGGTAGGATTACTCTGTTTTGGTTCATTTTCAGCTTGTACAGTCTCTGGGATTGAATGAAAGTGATCTTCCAGCCTTAATCTTCCAGCTATTTTCGGTGTCACTGTGTCATTAGTGGATTAAACAGTAGTCTTAATGATATGATAAAATGGGAAATTAAATAGGGAAATTAAAGGCTTTCTTCCTCTACTCCTCCATAACTCAGGAGGAAGAATCTATCTATCTATCTATCTATCTATCTATCTATCTATCTATCTATCTATCTATCTATCTATCTATCTATCATCTATCTATCTATCTATCTATAACCAAATAGGACAGCACTGATGCACTACATCACTTAAAATACATAAATTCCAAAACCTGAAATCTTATTCTAGAAGAAGGGGAGATAAGAATGAAGACTGGAAAGATTTTTATGGGCTAATTTGATTACTAAATATTAACAGCTAAAACTCAGCCAAAATCTTGTCGACAGAAGCTGCATCACTTATGGCAAATAAACAAATTCTAATCTTCCTCCTGGAAGTGGGATGAGACAAGATAAAGCAGGAACAGTTCCCCCCCCCTTTCTTACCTTCTTTCATTCTTAAAGGAGCAAGACCAAATAGGGTTGATTGAGAAGCACAGATCATACCAAATGGCATACTGGACCTCTACCCCATTTAGACAAGTTCTAACACATTACTAGTTACTGTTTCATAATTAGATTGTAATGAAATTTTCTAGGTAGTTCAGTGGTGGATAGCTCTAAGATATATGTCAAAAATAAAGAACTTCCTTTACTTGTACAATAAAATAACACATTCTACAGTCCTTTTGAATTTAAGTTTAAAGCTCATTTTTTTTGACATTTTAGAGGCAATTAGAGGTTGTGGCAACACATTGTGACTGCTGCCAATTGATATTAGAGATGGGCACGACTAGGGAAAATGACGTTTTCGAGTTGTCATGTGTCGGAGGCGGCCTGTGTCGGCTCGTTTCCGTTTTTCGCGAAACTTAGCAAAAATTTGTCGTTTTGTTTTTTGTTTTTTCGTCTGTCGTTAAACTGGTTTGGGGGGTAGCGGGCACCTCGGGGGGGTGCCTCCTATCCTCACCCGCTAGGGAAAGCAGGCTCCTGGAGACCCCTCATACATGGGGGTCTCCTCTCCTCACCTGCTGCAAAAGGGCATTCATGCATAGCCATATATGGATATGATTGCATACCAAGTTGCACACAGAGACACAGCACACTGGCAGAGGCACCCCTCTTTTTGGGGTGCCTTCCCTGCATCAGTCAGGCCTAAGGGGCATGGTTTGCATGTCACACATGCTGCCGGCCGAGCCAAGCCTGCAGGAGTCACCCAGAGCCACAAGTGGCAGACTGGCAGACTCTGTGCACCCGCTGTGTCTCACTAAGAAGGGAATTGTACTTAATGCAAGTACAGATCTGGCTTAGGCAACAGGGTTAGCGCAAGGTCTAGGGTTAGGCTAGTTATGGGTGAGGTTAGGGTGAGTATTGGGGTGCACCTCTGGGGGCCTCTCTGACTCACTTAGAAGGACAGTGTACTGGCATATGGGTTAGGGTTAGGGTTCGGGTTTGGGTTCGGGCTACGGTTAGTGGGCTTTTTATGCCCGGTTGGCACATCCCAGAAGTCTCTGTGGTCAACCTGGCCAAGTGGCCATGCGATTGGTGGAATGGCTCCAAAAATTTGCATGGTCACTCCCATGGCCAGCCCATCATTGCGCAGGTGTAAATAAAATAAAATAAATAAAATAAAATAAAATCAATGGAGAGAGGAAAGAGGAGACATTTTGTTGCAAGAAAAACCCACTGCTACTGTCAAAATTCTGGCAGTTTTAAAATAGCAATTTTCACATGTTTCTGTGTGGTGCTTGTGTGTTTTTGGACCACAATTTCAAAAAAAAAATTGCGGTCGCTGCCCCATTTTGGATCCCCCACCCGCACCGCATGGCATGGTGACTCGAATCCGGCTGCCCAGGACAGGAGAGGGGGGAGGCCGGGACCCCCCCCCGGCCAGAAACCACCCCTCTGGTAGGTGCACTCTGCACTGCAGGCATATTTTCGCCTGCTTTTTGGTCCAGGAATGGGGGGGGGGGTTAAAACTTTTTTCTGTGCCGCTTCCGCTTGAATTGCGGCGGCCGGCGGCGAGTCCAGTGCTTGTTGCGAGTGACTACGACGAGGATTTCCCCACCACCAGAGCAGCCCAGGACAGGAGAGGGGCGGTCAACCACCCCTCTGGTAGGTGCCCTGAGCCCTCACTCAGGCAGGCATATTTCCGCCTGCTTTTTGGCCGGGAATCGTTTTTTTTTTAACTTTTAAAAACTTTTTTCTGTGCTGCGATGCCAGGAACGACCACGACAAATCAGACCCAATTATTCTTTAGTCGGTTCGAGTTCGAGTTCTGGCGGAGTAATTCCCGTTACTGTTTCCGTTCCGTAACGGAAACAAGGAACGGAAACGGAAACGGGAATTCTGCCAAGTCGTGCCCATCTCTAATTGATATCCAAAGCACTGTATTTTGACTAACCTTAACCTAAAAGCACAGCTTTCCAAAACATATTCCGTAGTCTTCTCCTAGACATGCATACCTATTCAGAATATATTAAAATAGCCGTCAACTATCATAGAACTCTAAGCTGTGTAATTTGTTGCTGAGTATTTTACTCTGAAGTTTGATAAATGAAATCTGTAGAAAGAAGAAAGAAAGAAAAAAGAAAAGGCAATGGTGTAAGCAATTCAGCAAAACTTACAAATAAAAGCACATTTGCGTATGGCATAGATAAGTTAAAAACTAAAATGATTAAGCTGAGGCTTTCATACTTTGAATATATCATAAGAAGTCAAGACTGACTGGAAGAGACTGTAATGGTAGGAAAAGTTAACAGCGGTAGGAAAAGAGGACAACTGCGCATGACATGGATTTGCTCAATGGTCAAAATTCTGTTGCGTAGCATAGTAAATTGCATTAAAGTGAGCCCCTTGAATCAATGGGGATTTGTGAATCAACTCCTTTGTAAATCCCATTGATTCAAATGAGCCTACCAACTATGCTAAAGTAAGTTGTAGTTCATTCATTCATTTCATAAACCTTTAATGGCATTTAAAAGAGGATATAAATACAAAAAAATAAAACAGACAGAACAGCACCACATTTAAAATATGTCCCACCTTGGAAACCTCAGTGTAATTCACAAGGGATAGTTTTTTAAAACAGCATCAAGGTAATCTTCCACCCGGGCGGTGACTGATTCAGAAGTGTCCTCAAGAACGAGGCCCACATGTCCATCAGGGGAGGCAGGGAGCTCAAGTAATATTTGGCCGAGGAAATGTTTACGTAACTTACTATAAGCCGGGCAGTGGCACAGGATGTGGGCAACCTTATCGGGTTCTATATGGCAACGTTTACAGAACCTATGTGAAAGGGGTAGGCTTTGACATCTTCCAGACAGGACTGAGGATGGGGAAATGTTAAATCTAGCTAGCATGAATGCACGCCTCTTGATGGGGTTTACTAGTTTGTAAAAGTAACATAAATCGTGACCGCCCACAGGGGATAGATTGAA
The DNA here is from genome assembly GCA_037367245.1 of Phrynocephalus guinanensis. Lineage (NCBI taxonomy): Eukaryota > Metazoa > Chordata > Lepidosauria > Squamata > Agamidae > Phrynocephalus > Phrynocephalus guinanensis. The sequence goes on from CM074739.1 coordinate 85,489,379, forward strand.
GTAGCATGGGGAGCAAACACGGTTTAAGGTGGAGGTAAGTGTTTGTGTTTCTACTTCCCATAATATCGACTTTATGATTGAGTGAGCTCTGTTAAAGTCAATATTAGCAAAGTAATCTAAGGAGAAACCTATTTTTTGGAGTTTGGTAACAAAAAAGGTGTCCCAAGAGGGGGTAAAAGGGTCTTTCAGGAGATTGGACAGTAAGGAGTCAGAACGAAAATTGTAATGGAGGTTTAGCCAGTATTTAAAGGCTAAAACCCATGCTGTAGTCGAGGGTAAGTGAATGCCCAGTTCTAGGGCCATAGTAGATAGTTTAATCGTATTTGGAACACCGAGAATGCGCCTCAGGAAGGAGGCCATCACCAGGGAGTTGTAGTTACAGTAGAGCTATTTGAAACAATAGAACTTACGGAGGAGGTGACTCGCCAAATCCGCACTAAGTCAATAGATGCACTGTAGTGCAGTTTACTATGGTGAGCAACAGAAATTTGGCCAATAAAGGATGTCATGCCTTTTAATTTGTAAATCTCGAGCAGGGCTGTTACTGATAGGTGTTTCCGGAGTTACCATAAATTGGAACTGACTTCCCATGAAAGATAACAATAACGTGATTACATTCCAGAAAAACAAATTAGTATGTTTAAATGTAAAGGTTCCAATGGTATCACTACTTGTTGCTTTATTGCTTACCATTTAAAACACAGTGACCACAAAGAAAAAGGAACAACAAAAAGGAACAACAAAAATTTACAGTATTTTTTTTTACATATCAGACTACATTTGGTCTAAAATTGATCAACTAAAAATTGGAGGTCATCTTATACACAGAAGTAAGCCAATGAGAGAACCGCACCATTGCAAAACTGTAATTTTGGTTTGGAAAAGTGGGGGCATTTTATAGACAGAAAAATACAGGTACAGTGGTACCTTGTATAAAGGAATTACTTCGTTCCAAATTTTCCTTTATACAAATTTCCCATAGGAATGCATTAAAAACAGAGGAATTTCTAATCACGACCATTTTTATGTTGTATGGATTCGCCCCATAGGTGATTCTGTTAAGCAAATTTCCCCTATCTCCGGAATTTATTATGTTGTACAGATTTTATGTTATACAAACCATTTGTTATACGAGGGTCCACTGTACTTTAAAGTATTTTAAAGTGTAGTTGTTCTTTAGAAATAAGCACTGCATTATTCTAAATTCCATAAAATGAACCACACAGCTCAGGAACTGTGTCTGTAATTACTGATTATCAATCATTATCAGTTAATTATCATTAAAGCTGCTTTTGAAAATGTTTCTCTCCTGGGACCCAAACTTTTTGTGACCTTCACTGTAAATGATAGAGATAGAGATAGAAATAGAGATAGAGATAGAGATGTATAATTATCTTTATTATACAGTTTGGCTTTTTTTATGAGTAAAGGGAAAGGAAGTAAACAGTTAATACTGATTTTTTTTTTTTTTTTTGCACCAGCACTTGCAACAAGATGCCTTACACTACTCAGTTTAGTGCCTGATCCTTTTCTTTGGTTGTTTGGGCCATCCCTCCCTGGTAGTCTTTGAAAAGAGAAGGATGTTGCAAATTTAGAAGAATCACTCTAGTTAAAATGTAAAGATCACTTTGCCATTTTAAAAGACTACTATCCTGAACAGTATACTGCAAGTTGACTAATTTACATCCTGTACATCTCAGTGGGTCCACTCTAAGATCTTGAAAGACTACATTTTTTTTTTTGGACTACAGCTCCCACCGATCCTGAGCCGGCATGGACAGCATTTTCTAAGCTCTGACAATGAACATCTATAGATCTAGTCTAAGTATTTTTCTAATATTCACTTATTTTCCTCTTATGTACTGACTGCTGAACAAGGGACCTTTTGACGGAGAAAGAATCCTGTATTTCTGAAAAGGGATGACTTTGTCCAAGTAAAAGTGCCTTTGTGTAGATATGGTGTGGAGTCACGAGATATGTGGCTGCTATAAAAGAGCTAGCAACTCAAGAAAGTTGGGAATCAATGTTGTAAAATAATACCAATGCCTTTAAAAAGCAGAAACTATGCAGCACTTGTCACAATTCTGGGCTACAGAGTCACTTTTCCATGCCATGGTAAATCACAAAACTTTTGTCATCTTTGTTAGTTATATCTCTTCCCTCTCCCCAATCTCTACTATTTATTTTATTTGATTTATATACCATTCATCTCTGCTACTCTATCCGATGGGCATTGATATCAAGCAAGAAGGCACCAGTCATCAAAAGACGTTAGCAAAACGTGGTTAGCTATCACCCCAAAGCCTAGTGATAATTCTATCTTCACTTGCAAATACAGATTTTTTTTCACAATACCAATGTTTCATGTACTATGGCAGGCATGCCCAAACTTCAGCCCTCCAGATGTTTTGGACAGCAACTCCCACAGTCCTTTGCCATTGGCAATCCAAGCTTAGAATTCTGGAAGTTGTGGTCCAAAACATCAGGACGGCCGAAGTTTGGACATGCCTGTACTATGGGTTCATCTGACATCTGGCTCTGAAATGATGTAGTCTCCAAGCATAAGACACATTTCTGCCCATCACTCACAGAACTAAATACATATGGAATCGTCTCACAGTTACAATTCTACCACACGTAGAAGAAAATTCAGATTGTTGACGCAGCAAATGAACAGCTGAAGTACTTTGTACCCACTCTCAGGAAACATTTTCTTTTTGGGTCTACAGTTCCCAAAATATCAGTGATTGTGGAAGCTGGGAGATTGTGTAAAATGCACACTGAAAAGTAATTTTCCATTTATGCACCACGTTAGAGTGGAATAACACATTATCTTCAGGACAAGACAGCTGACTGAAGTGGCTGCCCTGTGCTGAGCTATTCCCCACTCAGTATCACGTATCTTGCGTGATGACATCATCAGATGTGTGCCCTTCTCTAATAGCCAATATAATGTGAAATTGAGCAACGATGTTCACATTATGATGGGCAAGCCAGTTACGGAACTAGCAAAAAAAAAAAAAAGTACAGCCAGGCCTTAACAGCAATATATCTCAAAAGGCAGCTAAGGAGAAAACCTATACCACTCTTCATTTGCATATGGTGACATTTTACAGAAATATTGTAACATTAGCAGTGGCATAATGAAATTCTGCCTATCAGCCATGGAAGGAATAATGTTACTGTAAAGGTAACCTGTTCACAGTTTGTTATCAAGAAAATATTCATGCCAAGGAGCATACATTTTGGAAAGATCATTAGAAGCAGGGCTCTCCCCTCATACTTTGTTGGCCTCCCTGCTTCTTTGTTATAATTCCCCACACACACACACCAACACCACCACACAACTCCTTTTGGGCTATTTGTCTTCCTTTACAGATTTACTGCATGATCACTCCCTTTACATGCTAATTATGTGCAGGTCTGGTGAATTTGTTAGTGGTGACACTTCAGAGACCCCGTGGGACTGCAACTCATTATGTAGCCATGTCCAGATATATCAGATATTATTAGCTGTCATTAATCTGCTGTGGAAACATTGAGTGCACAACCTGAGAGAGACCAGGAAATAGAGTACAAATGAAGCCTGGCGTGGCCCTGGCTCCTGAAAGGTTAAAGGGCAACCCAGTGGGAGGGAGAGGAGTATCCTTTTAAAGATCCCTTTGTGATCTCACTTTGTTGAGCTCAAGCATGAGGGACATGCATGAACTTCCGGTTTTAGTATGCATCTAGGCATTCAGTGCCATTGAAAATAAACCATAGGTGTGATTGGCCAGAAGGAGGCACCTCTCCTAAAAGCACCCAAGCTTTTATCTGCCCAAGACAAAACACAGGAATTCAATTAGACAGGGAGTTGATTCTTTACTTACACACTATTGACAAGACTGCTTCCTCCATTTGAGGGATGCAGGCTCATGGAGCAGAGGGTGGGCAAAGCAGCTTAGGCAATTTACAGAAGATGGCAGAGGTGGAGAGGTGACCTGAGGTATCTGATACATCTTGAATGATGGTTAGAATTATCTTGAAAGTCCTCCACTGAAAGGAATGAGAACTGTGTATCACCACAATTCTCAAAACAAACTACCAAAGATACTGGACACAGATACTGTCTGGGTAGAATTCAGGGTTTTAATAAATCTGTTTCCAATAATACTACTGTCAGCATCTATAGAATACAGGCTGAAATCCTGTTGTGCTGCTACACAAGCGTTGTAATGTTTAGACATAAAATTGCTGTAATCTCAGAAATATCTGGAGACATTGTGCATGGTGAGACACATGAATCAATATGCAACAGACAACATATATGGGGATTTCCTCAGGTAATTGCAATTTGTGTCTCAATGTTCATTTATTCGTGTAACTATACAACAGGATTCTGGTCACAACATTATAGAACAGGAAATGACTTCACATAGTCCCTCCCACTCTCTCCCACTGGAGGCCAGCACTGCCCCATCTCTGCTGTCTTTCCAGAAACAAGCAAATACCTTTCTGCTCAGACAAGCTTTCCCTGAATGATGGAGTACCTACTACTGTGTCTTTATATGAACCTACCATACATGGTTACACAGACTTTGGGTTTATAACAACTTATAACTTTGTGTTTAAATTGTGTGGTTGCATTGACTCTATGTTATCAATTCTTAGTTTTATTGTTGCCTTCTAATGCTGTAAGACAATGGTTCTCAACCTGTGGGTCCCCAGATGTTCCTGGACTGCAACTCCCAGAAGCCTCCACCACTCGCTGTGCTGGAAGGGATTTCTGGGAATTGCAGTTCAGGAACATCTGGGGACCCACAGGTTGAGAACCACTGCTGTAAGATACCCCTCAATTCCCTGTTTCTCAAACTGAATATGTCTTATTTGTAATGGACTGTATATTGTCTCTCCTTACTGTAAGTCGCCTTGGGTCCTTTTCCCAGGAGAAAGGCAGGGTAAAAATTACCCAAAAATAACATAAAAATAAAATAGTCCAACTCTTCCCCAGCCCCAATGCAAGAACTGACAGCTAAAGCATCCCAGATGGACAGCCTATCAAAATTCTTTTTAAAAAATTCCAATGAAGGTGTGCCCACTTCCTTCCAGGGCAATCCTCTCCACTACTCTTACTGTCAAGATGTTCTGTTTCATAATTAGATAGAACTGCCTTTCCTCTAATTTGAATCAATTAGGTCAAGTTTATTTCTTTGTATTTTACAATTCCTGTAGTGGTAAAATGCTCCCTCAACTGAGTTATTACACTTTCAACCCACCAATGGAATTACTACTGTTGTTCGCTTTATTTCTCCCAGCGATACTAACTGGGAGTTGTTGTGTCCATAAAATGTACCATATCTGACATAAGTAATAGGAGTATACCTGCAAATATATACATTCCCCGCCCCCCGGGAAATGAGATCTTTTTCTTTCTATCATTTTATTGCACCCTCACATTTGTTGGTGGGACATATGATGCAAAAGGTTGAAAAGCAATGGTGTCACAGCACAGTTCTGCTCTTGCATGACTCAGATAGCTGATGTTTCAGGAATTCATACCAGGCAGTCCCCATTGGGAGAAGATGCTCGAAGCTGGCAGAAGATGACTGGGAGGACAGAGTTGTGTGCACCACAGCAGGATTCACCTCCCAATCCAGCTTTTGAATAGAGGAAGTAGATGTTTTAAAGCAAAATGTCATTGACCAAGCTGGAGCCGGAAATCATGGGAAAGAGCTGCAGTATTTTATGGGGAGCCACAGATGTTAGTTGTCTTGGGAAAGGATGCTGTGGCCTTAATGAGGTAGACTCAAGCACGCACCACAGGGCCAAAGTTCATTTAATGATGAGATTCATGAGTTGTATCTAGAGATGGTCATTTCATTTTCAGAAGGGGACAGCTGGCGCTCCAACCTTTAGAACAAAACCAACCAATGTCTCACCTTCCTGTAGTTCACGCTGGGTGAAATTCCAACCAGGAAGCAGCCTCCAATGTGTCATCTTTCCCTCTCCCTGGTGCTGGCCAATCAGGACAGAGCTATGCAAGGGCATGCATCATGCTGCCTCCCTGTCTGATTGGCCAGTGTCAGGGAAAGGGAAAGATGATGCATCAGAGGCTGCTTCCTAGTTGGTATTTCACCCAGCGCAAACTACACCAAGGTAAGACATTGGTTGATTTTTTTTCCAGAGGGTGGGACTGGGTTCCAAGTGCCAGCTGTGCTGGCTTGTTTCATGTCAGAACCAGTCCCCTTCTGAAATGAAACACCCATCCCTAGTTGCATCTCTATCCCAGACTGCATTTATCAGTCTTAAGGAATTCAGGGTCGCCTTGTGTGTGCACATGTGTAAGTGAGAGAGAGAAAGAGAAAGGGGGAGGTTATCAGTCTTAAAGATGAAAATTGCTTCTTTTCCCAAAAGGTGCTCTTTGCCATGTATTCAAACCGTTCTTCCTAATGGCAAATGTCAATGGGAAGGAGAGATCCTCAGAAAACCAGTAAAGAAGGACAGGGCTAAATGCCCGTACCACGGTCCTAATATGGATTGCCCTCACAAGTGCTGTTCTTGGCAAAACTTTACAGAGAGCAGAGATGCATTCAAACAGACATCTATTATCATGTTAACTTGGATTCAGGTGAACATTCTTTTCATTTGAGAAATTAACAGAATTTGGGGAAGTTAGTTCTCTCAATACCTCAAATAAGTTTTCATTTGGTTTTTCAGGCATGCTGTTTTGAGTACAGGCATACCCCAAGATCAAATGAGTCAGTTTTTTCACTCCATCTGGTTTCTTCACTGTCTGGCTTTCACATCTGTACATAGTAACAATCAGGAATACTATGGTATAGATTATCTTGGTCACGGCCTTAAGCAACACTAACTTAAATTTAAGGATGCCAGCATGGTCATTCAAGAGAAAAAAAGGAGAGCAAGCTATTGAAACTTGGAGGTTTGTTTTTATCATATTCTTCTCTTTCCATTTATGAAGATGCATCATGTTTTTCTAAGTTCTTTTTTATTTCTTTTAAAAACTTTTTAAATTTATTTTCTACACTAAACTAAATAGAACAAATATGTTGCTTGTCTCCTGTCATGTTACCAATTCAATCACAATTTTCCCCAACATTTCAGCCCATGTTTTTCTAAGTTCTTATTCACAAAACCAACTTGAAGAAAATGGACAATCAACTGTACTGCTCAAATTCAACATTATTTGGAGAACAAATTAGTACATGTTGCCTATTGTGTTTCTATTAAAGGTAAGAACCCTGCCCAGGAGTGGGGGAAGAGCTTGGATCACTAATGCAACAGCACAAACATGGTTAAATGGACACAGATTTAAGATTTAAGGTCACTGAGTCATTCCTCCTTGAGATAAGCATCACATTCATATCCTACTTTCTGCCTCATCCATTTTCCCAGAGAGAGGAAGAGAGAGAAATTTATTGCAAGCTAAGAAAGTTTGTTTGATAAGCTTGGTCAAATTTGGAAGAACACATAAACATAAGAGATACTCTTTCAATGCAATCAGGTAATAAAATTACTCACAGGTGTTGAGAATTATCTGGTTCTTCCTGATTTTGCTATTCAGCCTGAAAAATAATCTAGGCAACTTTTCGGCATGGGTATCTGGCACATTAATTAAGTTGCTGTGCCCCCCCCCTTTCCCACCTCAGACCATGTGTTGAAATGTTGATTAAGCACTTCTGCATTTCACAACTAAGCCATTAGGTAAGCATGTCAGCATTGCAGGTGTGCAGGTCCTTGGCTGCTACATTCACACTTCTGACATTAATCAAAGCTAATGTCACCTGCTGTTGCCAGAACACATGCCCATTTTCAGTCACAAGCCATGGGAGAAAGTAATTCTGCCATGATCTATTACCAGTTGCCTACGTGATGATTCACTGAACTGCAGGGTGGAGAAATATAATCTAAAGCCTTCTATCAGCCTTGCATCTTGGGAAAAGAGGTGTGCCTTCTGCATTGCCATGGACACTAATAAATATAATCACCATAAAGACCGGCAGCAATCCATGCCAAACAACTGCCAAAATCCTGTTGCTCAGCTCTGCTTGCACAAGTGGAATGATGTCATTGCCAGCAGCAGATCACTACTGATTCCACCATGCGCCATTTAATTGGGAGAAAGGCAGCATAGAAAATGCAAATAGATAGATAGATAGATGGATAGATAGATAGATAGATAGATGGATAGATAGATAGATAGATAGATAGAGATAGATAGATAGATAGATAGATAAAATTATTTATTTTAGAGTTCACATGGATTGTGTGCAGTGAGATGACATCATGGACACTTCAAAATGAAAGAGGAAGTCTTTAATCAGTAGCAATCCACCACTGACATTCCCATTTCACATATAGAACCTGCTCAATAGGTTTATGGCCCATGTTTGAAGTAGTTACAATATGAATGCCAGTGTAAAAGCGTGGGGCTTAGTGATTTCAGCAAGTGATTTCAGCTCTGTGACATAGTAGGCTGGAGACAGCTTCTATGGTAACAACTCTTTATTCAGGGAGAGAACAAGGCTGGGGACTGGGGTGAGGGAGCTACATTTATAGGAACGAGGACAGGCTAGGAAAAGATACATTTTGGAGGGAACAATTACAAGCAATCACAAAGCTGCCTTTTGGCGGAAACCAATAGGATTGAGGATCCAAATACAGCAACTAGAAGTAACCAATAGGCCTGTTCCCTTTGGAACAGGAAGGCAGTTACTTCAACATAAGCCATTACAGATAATAGAAATACAGATCAATACACAACAGCCATATCTGCGGGGGATTGGTTCCGCGGACCACAAAATCCAAGGATAAAAGCAAACACTCTTATTCAAGGACAATGGTGGCAACAGGGGTGGTTTTTGCCCCCAACAACCTCCAAATGCTTGGTAGTGCAATGGCAGCAATGAGGAGGGCTCAGCATCAGTAAGCTTTCTTTTGTTTTTTGACTTTATGGCTACTGAATTATTTTTAAAATATTTCCCCCCTCAATCCATGAATAAGTGAATCAGCAGATAATGATCCAGTGGATAAGGGGATCGTGTGTATGTGTGTGTGTTGTGTCATTATAGTTGTGATAGACTCTTTGTGACCCCATGACCATGGAGTTTTCTTGGCAGGAATACTGGGGTGGCTTGCCAGTTCCTACTCCAGGCGTCTACAGCACCTGGTATTCCTTGGTGGTCTCCCATCCAAGTACTAACCAGGGCTGACCCTGCTTAGCTTCCAAAATCAGGCAAGATCGGGCATGCTCAGGGCATCTAGGCAGCTATAAGGGGGTCATACTATATTTTAAAAGAGACACCCCCATACAATCCTAGAAATCAGATTTTCATTCTCAGGTGACATTATCTATCTATCTATCTATCTATCTATCTATCTATCTATCTATCTATCTATCTATCTATCTATCTATCTATCTATCTATCTATCTTGGTTATAGGAGAAGCCGAACCTTGCAAATGCGAATGTTTCTGTGTGGACTTGTTAGTTTTTAGCCCCCTTCCAACTTCATTATTCTATGATTAATTTCAGAGTAGCTCCATTTGAACACAGTGGTTTGTTCAATTTGATTTCAAAAGATAATCTCTGGACTATAGAATCTGATATTTTAGCAAAGTTGTGGAAAGCCAAATGCTCTCTCTTTGCCAACAAAATAAGTAATATTTCCAGGTTAATTATAGGGAAGTGCACCATGCTGTGACATTTAAAAAACCCACAGATGACTGAAAACACACTGGATGTTAAGGAAGCATTGATGTTTCTTACTCTTGATTGCTAGTTTTCTTTCAGATACTAGGCTCTACTCCTGTTTTATACTTAGAAACTGGCTTATGACTGTTATTAACGGGGAGTAAAAATACACAGATTGGTCTAAAGCAAGTCTGCTTGTTTGCTTGTTTACTTCTGATTTTCTATCCCCCACCCCCCACACACATAAAGAATTAGTGAAGGGAGGCTGGTAATAACATATCCCTTAAAGACAAATAACAGTCCCTCATTATAAGTAATTCTAGGTGTTGTTTATGCATTAGAAGGCTTAACCTTTTTGCTCTTTGCTTTGGGAAGCTGACAGAAATCAGGCCAATTGCAAAATTGCTCTAATGCACTTTCCTCTCATGGAATTGGCACTGAATCTCCCTTTGTTGGCATTGCTGTGTTACACACCGAGTTACCTTAATCCCAAGTGAGCTGCATTTTGCCAGTGCCTTCAAGTGGAAGCCCTAGATGCATAACGTAGGGTGGGAGGGAGAAGGGAAGGATAAATCATTTACCATCTTAAAACACCCCCATCGCCACCCCCCAAAATGTATACTATCCTCAAAGAAGCTTGATTGGACTAGCTGCATCCTGTAATAACTATACATGACTTTAGTTATTGTTAAGTTGTGGACGGAGACAAACTTTGGACCCATCTTGTTTAATTTCAGCACACCTTTACTTTACCTGATCCTCACCTATAGCTTTCCAGGCCAGTGATTTGTAAAATGCCCTTGATGTAGTCGTGCAAGCATCAACCTTTATTCCAATGCCATCTTCGTCCTTTGGTGCATGAAATTAAATGGTCACTCAAGTCAAATGAGGGGAATGAATCAGGGCTCCGTAGGATGTGGCCGCTAAGAGGAAAAAGAATGCACAAAGGCAAAAACACATTTGGAAAAGTGCCCTTCATATAATTTTATATACAGTATATATATATATATAAAACACTCAAGGGCCAGGCAATTATAAACTGTGGACTGGCTGCAACTATTTAAATTTCACACCGCAACCCTCAGCGTTGGATATGATACCTAGCAAATCTTCTTGTATCCTGCAATGGAGAAATGTGGGATAGTAAATAATAAATAAATAAATAAATAAATAAATAAATAAATAAATAAATAAATATTTTTTTAAAAAAATATTAGAGTTAATTTCATTTTTAGCTGGCTGGACAGCTCAGTGAGGTTGCAGAGCTAGAACCTGGGAGTTTGATTACTATTTCCATCACACAAAACAGCCTATGTGACAGAGCAAGCTTAACAGTCCCAGGTTGCCCCCAGAAGAAGGGAATGGCAAACCACTTTTGTGTTCTCCTTACCTTACCTTGAAAAGGGTCATTATAATTCAGAATTGACTCAATGACACATGATGGTGGTGGTGGTGGTGGTGACTGCATTTTACTGTATTTTTAAAAATCAACAACTGTGAGCAACCTTGATTCATATCCTAGAAAGAAAGAAAGAAAGAAAGAAAGAAAGAAAGAAAGAAAGAAAGAAAGAAAGAAAGAAAGAAAGAACATTAAACTCAAAGACCCTGCCAAGGAGTCTCAAGGGGCAATGAAAGGAGGGTGTGTCTGGGAAGGGCTGGCACCTGAACGGGAGAATTTTGGTAGAAGGTAAGACTCAAAGGTACGTAGTGGTTCCCAAAGCTGGGTCCTCAGATGCTCTTGGCCTACCAGAAATCCTGGCCTGCACAGCTAATGATGAAGGTGTGACGAACAGGGTTGGTTATGCATATGTATTGCTGTTTATGAATATTGATGTGAGTGTTTAGAATAGCCAATCAGTGAGCAGTGGGTGTGGCTAAAGACTATAAATATATAGAACCTGTGGTAAAGGAAATGAGAAGCTAGAGATTCATAAAGCAGTTAAGATCTAACATAGTAATTTAACAGTCAGTCAGGAGTGAAATCTTGAGGCTGGTTAGGTTATGGTATAAACAAAAGTAACTGTGTGAATAAATAAGAAGTATTGTGAACTGTGTTGTATCAAAGCATATAAGCTAATCAGTCATTGCTATATACATAATATTGAAGATCCAATTGTAAATCAATAAATGTATCAATAAATACATATTTTAGTTTGAAAATACATACCTTGGTGTCATACTCTCTTATTAAAATAATTAAGGTGATCCAGGCAACTGGTGGTGGCAGTAGATACATTAAAAGTGTGGGCGTGTACATCATACAAGGCTTCTTGGAATTTTAATCAAAGAACATCTGGAGACCCAAGGTTGTAAATCACCACTCTATGGTAACATTTTGACATGCAGTATTATTTTATGGGTAAAGTGAAAGAAGAGCATATGGAACCACATGATGAATTATATGACCACTCTTAAATGTATCATTCAATGCATTTTGGAATAAAATGCAAGCTAGTAAAAAAGGAATATTGTATCACATACAAGAGTTGAGCACTTGGCTATCTTTTTTATTAGAATATTATGTGTTTCCCATAAACTGTAAATAGATTGTCTTATGAAAATGCAGCAAATAAAGGTATCTTTAAAAAGCCACATTTGTTTTCCATACATCTTTGTAAATTCTAAATTATTATCAGAATTGGATGAGTACAAATTAACCTTAGACCAGATTTCAAATCTGATTTGGGTGAACCTACTACCATTCTCTCTCATCGCCCAGGACTGGATTTCTGTTGCAACAAGCTGAAGGCAACAAAGAAGGAAGTCCTTGGTGTAATGTTGCAAAGGAATGTCTCATCTTTGCAATGAAAAAAGTTCATGCCAATTTAGCAATTGTTCCATGCCGATAATTTCTTTACATAACCAGAAGAAAGCTCTGGGCAACATTTCCTATGGAGGAGGACTCTGTTACTGAGCAAAAGCTAATAAAAAGGAATTTCCATACATAATGCTCCTATCCAGAATATGCAGAAGGCAAATTGCACATAAGAGTAAGTGTTGGTTTTAATGCAATGTCAGGTGATACTTTTGCAAGGAGAATAGCTAAAAGTAATAAACAATCACAATGGAAAACATACTTCCATTTCTTCTGTATGTATTTAATGCCCTGCACTTCTGTGTGACTTTCTGCCTGCCCAGTTCATTCTCATGAATTGGTTTGAAAGCACAGATAGAGGAGCCACTGCTGGAAACCTTAGAGGGGAAGAATAGGAAGTAATAGATGTGGTAGGGGAGGATGTAATTTTTCTCTCCCAAGTGGGAGAAAACTCCCCGAATCTCCCTTTGGGAAAACAAATTACTATTACAGCATGCAACATGGGAAAGAAAAGCCAATGTCTTCCTGATGTCAGCACTCAGTGTAAAAACATTCAGGATCAGCTGGGTCCAATTTGCATGTCTAACAACCAAAAGGAAAGAGGGTCATGTTTCAAAGGCTATGAAAGAAGGGACAAAGAATTAATAGGAGCCAACAAAAACAAACTCAAGCTGAAATCCAGTTGCTTAAAGTAGTAATTCACAGCTAGATTAGGCTTTTAGAATCAGTAAGGTTTTGGTGAGTTTGGTGTTTCTTTGATTCAAATGGGCCTGCTTTCATTACTTACTACATTAAACCAACAAGAGTAGACCTGTTTGAATCAATTGAACTTTCAGAGGATTTGATTCACTAAATCACTGCTTAGTCAATGGGCTTACTCTGTTGTAACTTACTACACTAAGCAACAGCATTTCAGCCTCAGTGTGAAATTATTCAGATACTAGCTAGCGGAAACAGGGGGCTATAGTCTGACAAAGTTACTTTTAACTTTTCTTTTTGGAAGGAATATAGTTGAGCCCCTTTATGACTGGGAAAAGTAAACTGCCAATCTCGTTTTTAATGTCAATTGATTCCCCCAACCCAAAGTTCTTTCTGTTCCTTTGTAGAGTTTAGGAGTGTTGACAAAGTGTTCAAAATGAAGTGAAATAAAATCCCACCCCATTTGCACCAACATAGGGAGCACTGTGTTGTATTTACCTGGAATTTCTTGGAAGAAAGGAGTGGTTGTCCTGACATTCAGCACCACCATGTCTTAAATCAGGCATGTCCAAACTTTGGCCCTCCAGATGTTTTAGACCACAACTCCCACAGTCCTTTGCCATTGGCAAGCTAAGCTTAAAATTCTAGGAATTGTGGTCCAAAACATCAGGAGGGCCAAAGTTTAGACATGCTTGTCTTAAATACTCAGGTGTTCAAAACTCCAGCTTTTAAAGACTGGAAGCTCATCATTAGAGATGGGCACGACTTGAAAAAAATTTTTTTCGAGTTGTCGTTAGTCGGGCCGGTCCCGTTTCGGCTCGTTTCCGGTTTTCGCGAAAATTCGCAAAAATTAGTCAGTTCGTTTTTTCGTTTTTTCGTTGTCGTTAGTACTGGTTTTGGGGGGGAGCGGGCTCCTGGAGGCACCTCTCTGGGGTGGGTGCCTCCTCTGGCCCGCTATAAAGGGAAAGTGGGCTCCTGGAGGAACCCGTGGGTGCCTCCTATCGAAGCAGGCTCCAAGAGACCCCTCTACATGGGGGTCTCCCCTCCTCACCTGCTGCTGCTGCAAAATGCTATGCAATAGCCATATGGATATTGCATAACAGAATGTGCAGACAGTGAGACCAGTAAGAGTGATAGCGTCATGCCTTCCCTGCACAAGGCTCCCGCACCACCATGTCTCACACAGAAGGGAATTGTACTTGCTGCGTGTAGTGCAATGCAAGCAAGTAGATCTGGCTTTAAGGTGGCTTAGTGCAATGGCTAGGGTTAGGCTAGTGACGGGTAAGGTTACGGTGGGCTAGTGGGTTGCACCTCTGGGTGCCTCTCTGACCCACTAAGAAGACAGTCTGTGACGTATGGGTACGGAGTCAAGGGTTAGGGCTAGGGCTAGGGCAGGTTTTAGGGGGCTTTTTGGCACATCCCAGAAGTCTCCATGGCCAAGTGGCCATGCGACTGGTGGGATGGCTCCAAAAATTTGCATGGTTGTCCACTCCCACATGGCTGGCCACTCGGCCAGCCCATCATTGCGCAGGTGTAAAAAAAATAAAAAAAATAAAATCAATGGAGGACAGAGGAGGAGAGGAGAGACATTTTGTTGCAAGAAAAAACCCACTGCTACTGTGAAAAATCTGGCAGTTTATAAATTTTCGCGTGTTTCTGTTGTGCTTGTGTGTTTTTGGACCACAATTTCAAAAACAATATTGCGTTTGCTGCCCCATTTTGAATCCCCCGCCCGCACCGCATGGCATGGCGAAATGGCGACTCGAGTCCGGCTGCCCAGGACGGGGGGGAGGCGGGACCCCCCCTCCAGAAACCACCCCTCCGGTAGGTGCCCTGCGCCCTTAGTCAAGCAGGCATTTTTCCGCCTGCTTTTTTGGCCCGGGAATGGGTGGGGGGAGAGTTTAAAAGTTTTTTCCTGTGCCGTCCGTGCCGCTTGCTTGCGCTTTAATTGCGGGCGGCCGGCGGCGAGACTGGGCTTTTTGCTGGCTGCGAGCCTGCGGCGAGTCCCACCAGAGCAGCCCAGGACGGGGGATGAGGGGGGAGGCCGGGGACCTCCAGAAACAACCCCTCTGGTAGGTGCCCTGAGGCACGACAGGCATTTTTCCGCCTGCTTTTTGGCCGAGAACCGGGTTTTTTTAACTTTTAAAAACTTTTTTTCTGTGCTGCGTGGCATCGCGCAATCGCGCCATGCAAGGAACGAGCACGACAAATCAGACCAAAATTGTTCATTCATCGGTTCGAGCTCGAAGTCTGGCGGAGTAATTCCCGTTACCGTTTCCGTAGAGTAACGGAACCGAGTAACGGAAACGGAAACGGGAATACCGCTAAGTCGTGCCCATCTCTACTCATCATAGAATTGGGCCTGGTATGATCCAAATTGATGGTATTGACATACCAAGAACTGAGAAGTTCCAATACCTTGGTTCCATGATCACAGCTGATGGAAGCCTGAGTCATGAGGTAACATCATGGTTCAACAATGCCTGGTTAAAATGGCATATAACATCAAGCATTCTGTATGACACAAAGATCAGTGACCATTTAAAATCAAAGATCTAAGCACCATTGTTCAATCTGTTGTGCTCTATGGTGCAGAGTGCTGGTCAGCAATTAAAGAAGCTGAATGTTGCCTTGGTGTCACGGAGAGGAAAATGCTGAAATGGATCTCTGGCCTTATGCAACATGATCATGTGATGACATCAAGGAAAAATATGGCATGGCACTTATCGCCGAAAAGATATGCAAAGCCCGACTGTGCTGGTTCGGTCATGTCCTGCATGCTGATGACAAAACTCAAGTCAAAAAGCATTCCACCATGCAGGTCAGCAGATCCTGACTGAGGGGTCACTGGATGAATATCCTTGAGAATGAAAGTTGTCTCTAGTTCACCCATACCTAGACCGTGACCACACCAAGTGGAGGGCCAAAACAAGAGTAGCGGACCCCACCACCAAGTGGGACAAATTCAGAGGAGGAGGAGGAGGAGGAGGAGGAGGAGGAGGAGGAGGGGGAGAAGGAGGAGGAGAAGAAGAAGAAGAAGAAGAAGAAGAAGAAGAAGAAGAAGAAGAATTGGGCCTGGTCATGTTGTTTCTTCCACTCTGAAGTAAGCAAACAATAATAACTTTAAATCGCAAGAGCCAATCTGTTATAGTTCTTAGACTGTGCAGATCCAGGCTCAGATCACCTCTCACCCATGAAATTCATTTGGTGAATGTAATTCATTAAATATGTACTGTTTGGGTATTGACACTCTAGGGGAGACTTGTCAGTTTGTGAAGGTTCACCACACAAGAGGCTCCATGGTTTGACAGTTGTCCTCTGTTCACACTTGCTGCTTGAGCAAAAGAGTGACATATGAGGTGAGCACCCTCTTCCTCTCTATGTTGCGTTCACCCAGGTTCTGAATGACCGATCAGCATTTAGTACTTTCATTTGCACTAAATGCATTTCATCCTGCCTCATCTTCATTAGATTCAGTGAACAGCACTTCTCCCTTTTTCTGAATATCTTCTCTTCTACATCATTGCTTAAAGTATTCACTGTCTTGCTCCTTTTACACATCAAATAAGCCAGATGCTCCACATACTGTATTTTTTCTTAAGATATTTCAGAGTTTTGGACCATTGCCTTCTTTAATCTTCTATTGGAATGGCTGTAATGACTTCAGTAGCAGGAAAACTGGAATCATTTAACTGAAATAACTGTTATCGTTCTTCTTGATGATCCTGCAATGTTCAATATTCTGTGATCTCCTTAATATAATCTCTATAGACAAGACTTTGGTTGTCATTTTGTCTGAGAGAAGATCACAGCCATTTGGATTACAGGAAGTGAGAACACATCTTGCCAAAGAGAAGGAAGCAAACAGTGCTTTGAAGAGCTTTAAAAATAAGATGCCTGTGAAACCAACTAAACAAAAATGAATATTTTGTTAACCACTTTGCTTCTTTCCAAGCTTTTTTTCTCCTAAGGCCTTTGTACCAGTTACTCATGTGGACAGCATGACCCATTTTGATTTATGCAGAGGATGTGGGACAAAAGACATGCTATAGAGGCATCAAATAAACAAAAGCTCAATATATTAATGAAAATAAGCATAGTTTCAATTAAACAGATGCAGATCGTGTTTTGGTACTGAAAAGCACTACTTTGAACAAGAGTGAACGATTTAAATAACCATGTGCAAGTTGGATTCTTTGCTACCACTAGTATAGTTGAGTCTATGAAGTTACAGGTTGATTCTTTAAACAAAATGGGTCAGGAGTAGAGATGGGCACGACTTAGCGGTATTCCCGTTTCCGTTTCCGTTACTCGTTTCCGTTACTCTACGGAAACGGTAACGGGAATCACTGCCCCAGACTTCGAGCTCGAACCGACGAACGAACAATTTGGTCTGATTTGTCGTGCTCGTTACTTGCATCGCGCAATGCCAAGCGGCACAGAAAAAAAGTTTTTAAAAGTTAAAAAAAACCCCCGATTCCCGGCCCTAAAAGTAGGCGAAAACTGTCTGAGGGCACCTACCAGGCCAGAAGGGTGTTTTATTTGGGGGGGGGGTTCCCCACCCCCCTCTCCTTGGCTATTGCTACTGCTGCGCTGCTGGTACCAGGCTGGGAGGGCGCATCCATTTGCCATGCAGTGCGGGGGATCCAAACTGGCGACCGCAATTTTTTTTTTGAAATCGTTGCCCAAAACCCCACCAAAGCACCACAGAAACATGCGAAAATTAGCTATTTTAAATGCTTGAATTTTTACAGTAGCAGCAGTGGGTTTTTCTTGCAAAAAAAAGTCTCCGTTGATTTTATTTTATTTTATTTTATTTTATTTTATTTTATTACACCTGCACATTTGCAATGATGGGCTCTCCCATGGGAGTAGACCATGCAAATTTTCCACCAATCGCATGGCCACTTGGCCAGGTTGACCACAGAGACTTCTGGGATGTGCCAATCGGGCATAAACAGCCCACTAATCGTAGCCCAAACCCGAACCCTAAGCCTAACCCATACGCCAGTACACTGTCCTTCTAAGTGGGACAGAGAGGCACCCAGATGCACCCCAATACTCACCGTAACCTCACCCGTAACTAGCCTAACCCTAGCCCTTGCGCTAACCCGTCTTAACCCTAAGCCAGATCTACTTGCATTGCACTACATGCAAGTACGTGAGACACAGCGGGTGCAAAGAGTCTGCCAGTCCGTCACTTGTGGCTCTGGCTGACTCCTGCAGCTCCCTCCAGGAGCCCGCTACCCCCTCCCCAAACCAGTACTAACGACAACGAAAAAACAAAAAAACGAACCGACTAATTTTTGCAAATTTTCGCAAAAAACGGAAACGAGCCGAAACGGAACCGGCCCGACTAACGACAACTCGAAAATTTTTTTTTTCAAGTCGTGCCCATCTCTAGTCAGGAGCATTTTATTTTATTTTACGTCTTCCCTTATTTCTGTCTGTAATTTATTTATTTATTTAATGATAAGTCATATGATATTTAGCCATTTAGTCATTTATCAGTTATACACACCTATATAATAGCACAACTACTCATAGGCACCTCATTCATTCATTCATTCATTCATTCATTCATTCTCCTGCCTTTACTCTAATGAGCTCAACTGATTTATACAACTCCCCTTCTTCCCATTTTGCCTCCCAGCATCTTTGTGCAATAGCTAAAGTGGATGAATCAAAATCACACAGATATTTACTGGCATAATTGAGAGGTAAATGTGGAAGCCCCAATCAAACATTTGAACAGTTATGCTACAGTATCTTTTTTCACTAGTGGAACTGTCATCATTCCAGTTGAGAACCTCGTGTAAGATCACATGGCCAAATTGATCTCCTCTGAAGGCAGGGTTTCAGTAGAAGAAGCATCAGCAGGTGTATCCTTTTGCATACCCATAGCTGCATTTTCCAGTAGACTATATTCTATGTGCTTGTTCCCTGTGCCAATTCACAAAGCACTGTTCTGTAGCTCCTAAACATGCACAGGAAGCTAGTCAGTGTTTCATACTGATATTGGATATAAAGACTAGAGTTTTCTGATCACATAGTTGGAGGACAATTAAAATACCAGAGATTGCAACAGAAAGTAATGGATGGAAACCAACTGTTCTCCAAATACATGCCCTTAATTCAATCTTAGAGATGGGCACGAAATGAATTTTTGTTTCATTTTTCATTTTTCATTTTGTTTCCTAACAAAATGAAAAACAAAGTGACCTTTTTAAAAGCAAAATGAAACAAAATGGAAATTTTCATTTTATTCCATTTCTAAATTTGTTATTATTTATTTTGACAAGAGTCAATATCGGCGCTTGTCAAAATAAATAATAAAAATAAGCACCGATTGGCTGGCAGGGCCCTGCATGCCAGCTGATCAGTGCTTGTAAAAATAAAAAGTGCTGATGGGCCAGCACAGCCCCATGTGCCAGCTGATCAGCACTTGTAAACAAAAGCACAGATCAGCTGGCAGGGCCCTACACACCAGCTGATTGGTACTTGTAAAAAAAAGGGGCCCCAACTAGTTGTCAAAAAAGAAAAACAAATAAAATGAAAAATGAAACAAAATTGAATGGATTTTTTTTAAAAAAAATGTTTCAAATGAAATGAAACAAAATGGAAAAAAGAAATGAAAAACAAACTGAAATGGCATTTTCGCATTTCGTGCCCATCTCTAATCTTATTTCTTTGACAAACTGTGCTGTCCCCTCTCATTAAATTGTTCCGTTTGGCACAGGCGAACTACACTGTCCCTGAAACCATACAAGACATGCTATTCCTATATCACAAGATAGCAGCTATGTCAAGAGGGTTTTGTTCTTGTTTTTGACTCAGTTATATTTCTGTTACCTTCTAAATTTTCTTCCTTTTCTTGAATAATCCTTCGTACTTTACTCTTTTAAATTAAGATCAGAGTAACCATGTTTTGTTCAAGTTTAAAATTCACAGAACTTTTAGTATGCCACATTTTTTTTACTGTACAACAAACTCATAAGAAAGCACAGGGGTCCAAAGATGAGGAGTAAAAATGTATTTTGTCAGAAGCTCAAAATACAGTAACTCATATATTTTCAGGATTCAATTATATTTGCATTTTCAAACACTCTGCATTACAAAGGAGACTTTGTGTCTCCCTTTATTTCCTTCTTCATATCTTTGCTTCCTACTTTTCTACTTATTTACTACCAAAAGGAAAACCTTTTGGAATGAACAAGTGCCATGTCACTTCACATGTTCAGAAAAAAACCACCATGCACATTATCAACTATTGACCCCCAGGTTGCCAAAATGATGGTGATGAAGTTCAGGTGCACTTGTTCTTTATCCATGTCAATCAGAGATTAGATCTATCTGAGTCTGGCATTGAACCCACCTTGGTTGCCCCTTGGGATTATATTTCCTCAGGAACAGAGATGGAACAGTGAGATGTTGTCGATTCTCCTTGATTTTCCAGTGGTTGTTTGTACCAACAAGTTTGGTATTCTTCTGGAGCAAGCGGCAGAGTTGGCTGGAAGAAGTACTGCAGTGCAGTGGTTCTGCTCACACCAGGATGGGTGCATGAAGAGATTTCAACCATTTAAAAATTGCATTGTGAGATTCCAGAAGCTACCATATTATCCACAAGGTGTCTCAATATATGTACAACATAGCTGAGTGAGATGGTCCAGAGATTTCTGACTGTGTTGTATACCCTTGCAGTCCTATGTACTAGAAGATTTCTAGGTGCTAAATCTATATCCAGTAATAGTCTAAACAGGGGCTAAATAGATATACATTCAATCCATCGAGATAGCTCATGGGTCATTTGGTGGTATCCCTCTCTCTAGTTGTCTTAGTTTCAATAGATTCTGGGCTGCATTCTTCCTAAAGAAGCAGGTTCATAATTTGGGGGTACAATATTCTTGGTTTTGCTACTGCTACTAGAATTTCACACATACAAGATGCCGATGAGGTCAGAGATAATGCATACAAAAACAACCCAAGCCATAATCTATTTTAAGACGGATATACACACACCGGCTCAACAACTGAACTGAAAATATCCTTCCATGTATATTCTTGCATACACTGTTTTTCATCCCATTATATGTAGCCTCTTGGTTTCTTCTGACTGTATTTGCCACATTTTCAGCAGCGGTGGTGCAAAGTAGCAAGGGAAGCAGGTTCAGTAGGATCATCACCTGGTCACCATTCTCTCCCATATGGTCTTCATTAGAGATGGGTGTTTCATTTCAAAAAGGGACTGGTTCCAAAATGAAGTACGCCAACACAGCTGGTGTTCAGAACTCAGTCCCACCATCTTGAACAAAGCAAACCAGTCTTACCTTTGCTCAGGGCAAAACCCAACCAGGAATCAGCCTCCAACACATCATCTTTCCATCTCCCTGGCGCTGTCCAGTCAGACAGGGAAGCGGGATGATGCATGTCCTTGCACAGCTACTGATTGGCCAGTGCCAGGGAGATAGAAAGATGATGATGCGCAAACTACAGGAAAGTAAGACAGTGGTTGATTTTGTTCCGGAAGGTGGGACTGAGTTCCGAATGCCAGCTGTGCTTTGTTGTTTCATTTCGGAACCAGTTCCCTTCCATCTCTAGTCTACATGGATCATGACTTGACTCTGTTATTTTCTATTGTAAAATGAATCTCTTGCCTTATTGCAAAATAAGAATATTGCACAGTGTCCAACAGATAAATTTGGAGACTTTGTTCATATTGTTCATAAATAAGGAAAACTCAGAAATGACTGAATAATTTTCCTGCTCTGTTCTGTGATGAGAGTACCCTGCTGTCATGGTTTCAGAAACTAGAGTGACTGATAAAAAAGTCCTTGTGAATTTCCAAATGTAAGCTGAATGCTTCAGTAAAGATGTCAGAATTCCAGACTAAATTGTCAGTCTTACCAGAACCTTCTGTGCCATCCATTGCCCAATCAGACTAATAGCCCTTGAAATATTTCTTCTTAAAACACAGTTTTACTGCTGCTAGCACTCACATCTTATTAGTATCCATTAGAGATGGGCACAAAATGAACAATTTTTCGTTTCCATTTTCATTTTTTCATTTCATTACGTAATGAAACGACAAACGAATTTTGTCTCTAAAATGAAACAAAATGAACAGAAACACCAGAAATTTTGTCATCCATTTCTTTTTCATTACGGCAATACATTAAACTGCTTTAAATGCTGAAAAAAATCACAAAAAATGGAAATAAATGGTAACAAAACGGTAACGAAACGAATGGAAATGAAAACGATTTTTTTTTCAAAAATTCATGAAAAACGGAAACGAACCGAAACGGACCCCCTAAACGACAAACGAAATGCCATTTTTTTTATTCGTGCCCATCTCTAGTATCCATCAAGAGACGGAAAAGGTAGAACTCTGGAAGAGTTAGCCTGATATAAGCTGCAGGCCTCACATTGCTTACCTAGTGGTACTGGAATGAACAGAATACCATTGAGAAAATCAGCTTTGGGAATTCACTGGAAGATCATAATTCAGTATAGTCCCAAAGTGACCTCTTCTACATGCACCTGATAACAGAGGTTCCAGTAGATGCTGGGAACATTGTTTGAGGAGAAACAAAGAGTAATAACATAGAACACAGCAGCATATTTGTTTATATCTACCAAGTTCTGTGAAAGGATGCAAGTGGCGTTGCAGATTATACCACCGATCTGAGGGGCTTGTCAATTGAAATGTGTTTGAACCTGGAAGAGAGGGTTAGCTTTCGTTTCTTGTTCCAGCTACTAACACAACATTGCAGTTTGAAAGCACACAAAAATGTGAGTAGGTAAATAGGTACCACTTCGTTGGGAAGGTAACAGCATTCTGTGCACTTGCACATTTAGTCATGCTGGCCACATGACCATGGAAATATGTCTACAGACAAATGCCAGCTGTTTGGCTTAAAGTTTTTTCTTCAGCAAAAAAATCACTTTTCAGTCAGCTTATATCATGTGCTAACCTGTTTTTCAGATATTCTCTAAAAGTGAGAACCCCCAGATAATGGATTAACCCATAATCTAGCCACACCTTTCATCATTCTTAAAATAGAAATAGCATCCATATTCAGTACAAAGCTGGAAAACATCAAATGGGATTTAAAAAACACAAGAATAACCTGTGTTATATTTTCTCCAGGTTCATTATTTTGAGGCCTATGCTAAACACAGTAACTAAGCACAGAAGTTAAAATAGCTATCTTTTTTTTACTACAGTCTCTGAGACAGCAAGAATAAGGTGTTAATTGTTTCATTTGATGACCGCAGTCTGGAGAAAATTCAGTGACCCTAAACATAACTGTAATCAGTAGAGATGGGCACGACTAGGGAAAATGACGTTTTCGAGTTGTCGTGTGTCGGAGGCAGTCCGTTTCGGCTCGTTTCCGTTTTTGCGAAATTTCGTGAAAATTAGTCAGTTCATTTTTTCGTTTTTTCGTTGTAGTTAGTACTGGTTTGGGGGGGTAGCGGGCTCCTGGAGGGAGCTGCAGGAGTCAGCCAGAGCCACAAGTGACGGACTGGCAGACTCTTTGCACCCGCTGTGTCTCACGTACTTGCATGTAGTGCAATGCAAGTAGATCTGGCTTAGGGTTAAGACGGGTTAGCGCAAGGGCTAGGGTTAGGCTAGTTACGGGTGAGGTTAGGGTGAGTATTGGGGTGCACCTCTGGGTGCCTCTCTGACCCACTTAGAAGGACAGTGTACTGGCGTATGGGTTAGGCTTAGGGTTCGGGTTTGGGCTACGATTAGTGGGCTGTTTATGCCCGATTGGCACATCCCAGAAGTCTCTGTGGTCAACCTGGCCAAGTGGCCATGCGATTGGTGGAAAATTTGCATGGTCTACTCTCATGGGCGAGCCCATCATTGCAAATGTGCAGGTGTAAAAAAAAAAATAAAATAAAATAAAATAAAATAAAATAAAATAAAATCAACGGAGACTTTTTTTGCAAGAAAAACCCACTGCTGCTACTGTAAAAACTTCAAGCATTTAAAATAGCTAATTTTCGCATGTTTCTGTGGTGCTTTGGTGGGGTTTTGGGCAACGATTTCAAAAAAAAATATTGCGGTTGCCATTTTGGATCCCCCGCACTGCATGGCAAATGGATGCGCCCTCCCAGCCTGGTACAGTCAGCAAAACCTGGCCATGCGATTGGTGGAATGGCTCCAAAACTTTGCATGGTCCACTCCCATGGGCGAGCCCATCATTGCGAATGCGCAGGTGTAAAAAAATAAAATAAAATAAAATAAAATAAAATAAAATAAACGGAGACTTTTTTTTGCAAGAAAAACCCACTGCTGCTACTGTAACAATTCAAGCATTTAAAATAGCTAATTTCCGCATGTTTCTGTGGTGCTTTGGTGGGGTTTTGGGCAACGATTTCAAAAAAAATATTGCGGTCGCCATTTTGGATCCCCCGCACTGCATGGCAAATGGATGCGCCCTCCCAGCCTGGTACCAGCAGCGCAGCAGTAACAATAGCCAAGGAGAGAGGGGCGGGGAACCCCCCCCCCCAAATAAAACACCCTTCTGGCCTGGTAGGTGCCCTCAGACAGTTTTTGCCTACTTTTAGGGCCGGGAATCGGTTTTTTTTTTAACTTTTAAAAACTTTTTTTCTGTGCCGCTTGGCATTGCGCGATCGCCACGATGCAAGTAACGAGCACGACAAATCAGACCAAATTGTTCGTTCGTCGGTTCGAGCTCGAATTCTGGCGGAGTAATTCCCGTTTCTGTTTCCGTAGAGTAACGGATACGAGTAACGGAAACGGAAACGGGAATACCGCTAAGTCGTGCCCATCTCTAGTAATCAGTACAATTCTGAACAACAACTCTGAATCCTGTTACTTTCCATTGGACACAAATGCACCTACTTTTTCCTAATGTACCCTACAGTTTCATTCAATGAACAGGCATGAACAGTATGCTCTAAAAAGTGGAGCCAAAATGGGACATATTGTGTGTGTTTTCACTGGTGCTGTATGTCACCTTTTTCCTCCCACCATTTTCAATGTTCAGTGTGAGAGGTTCCATGTGAAGTTCCTTAGTACCATTTCCCATCTTCTTCTCTGCCCCTCACTGCCCTTGGCATCACTTGATTCACCTCACGTCTGCTTAATATGATGAGCTGTAGCAGCTGAGATGATTTTGTCAGTGACAGACCATGCAGTGACATCACATTCTTTAAATGTGAAGTGAAGTAATGAAAGATGGCTAGAAACATATCACCCAGACATCATAGCCAAAGGAATTCAGTTCCAGTGTGGGCAAAGGAGACTGAGGAGTTTGGGGTGAAAAATCACAAGAGGAAATGATTTCAAGCTCACATCAAACCAAGAAAAATAAGCTTAAAATACAGTGTGCATATGCTGATTTTGAAATGCATATCAAAAATAGATAATATTCAGCACCGCCTTAACTCTATGTAATATAGTAACATATAATAATTATTATAACATTTGCTGTATGATAATTGTTACAAAAGCTATTATATGGCTGAACCACAAAAGCAAATAGAAATCCTTAACTGCTTCATAGCCAATCAGGCTATACAAATAAGCCATCCTTTAAAAAATCATATTTAGCATCTAATATAGGAAACATAAAAAATCAAAAAATTAAAAAATAAATAAAATAAGCATTCTCAAAAAAAAAAAGTATCACGTTGTGAATTTAACTTGAAGAGCTTGTTAAAGCAGGCAATGGGTTCTGTCTTTCCATGGCTCATTTAATTACTTTAGTGATCCTATAGGACATTATAGTAATCTGTGCCCATTAACAGAAATAAAATTTTATAAATCAAAATTGTTCTTGATCCTGGTGTCTCAGGGTTTAAGATATTGATCCCACAATCCTGCATACAGAGAGCATTCTGTTAGAAAATGTACCATGACCTCCATCTTAGAACATCATGTGAGGCAATATTAGCATGTACCCATGTTGGTGAAGACAAAGCATTATTGTAGTGATGCAGCTAAGGGTTCAGCTGAGATCAATTCAAGTTACAGAAAAAACTTAGATAGGATGGCAGCTAAAATCAATGAGAGACATGAGCCTCCATAAAAGACATGCTCTGAGGCGGAGGCTCTTTGCAGGAAACAACTGTTCATTCTGGTGTCTACTAGAGATTAGCATGATCCAGATACAGTATATAGCATTTCATTTCATTTAGTTTATTTAGTAGTTTCGTTTTGTTTCTTTTATAACAAAATTTTAAAATAGTTTTGTTACAAAATGAAATAAAATGAACTGCTATGCTCCCCTGGATCCTAGAGGCACCAAAATGGCAGGGGAGCTTCCTCAAGCTCTTCCCTGTAAGCCCCTGAAATATGAAGAGGCTTGGGGCTCAGGGGGCTGAGTTATTAAGCTCCAAAAGGGCTGCATCTAGGAAAAAAACTTTCTAATTGAATTGAAAAGCCGTACCAGTGCCCCCCGTGGGCGAGCAAATAGCGGCTTTGTATCTGAATCCTGATTCAATTGGAAATATTTTTTCTAGAGGCAAAAATCTTTAATTGTAAGACACCCAGAGAACTTTGAGTAGTGGGTGGCATATAAGTTGTAAAAATAAATAAATAAATAAATAAATAAATAAATAAATAAATAAATAAATAAATAAATAAAGGACATGCATCATCCTGCCTCCCTGTCTGATTGGCCAACACGAGGGAGAAGGAAAGTTGACACCTCAGAGGCTGCTTCCTAATTGAAGTTTCTCCCCACACAACCCAAAGGAACGTAAATCAGTGGTTGATTTCATTCCGGAGGATGGCTCCCGTTCCAACCAGCAACTGTGCTGCTGTATTTCATTTCGGAACTGAACCCCTTCTGAAATGAAATGCCCATCACTACTTGCAACCAATAGGCATGCAAACAGTGTTTGAAATCCAGTACCATCTCTCACTAGAGTCAGCTCATTGATTCAGTGGGGATTTTGCCAAGTCAACACCTTTAGTACATGCCATTGATTCAAATGACCTGCTTTCATTGTGATGTACTGCTGGATTTCAGCCAATTGTGCCTTGGGGCAAGTACTGTTTTTATAAAAGAATAAGAGCAGTTTATAAAAAGATGTGGAACTAGACATGGGCATGACTTGGCGAAACTGTCATTTCCGTTTTTGGATATTGTTTCCGTTACATAACGGAAACGGTAACGACAATTAAGTTGTCAGAACTCGAACTCGAACCGAAAAAAGAAAAATTGGGTCTGATTTGTCGTTGTCATTCCTGGCATCGCGCGGCGATCGCGTGATGCCAAGCAGCACAGAAAAAAAGTTTTAAAAATTTAAAAAAAAAACGATTCCCGGCCAAAAAAGCAGGCAAAAATATGCCTGCCTGAGGGCACCTACCAGAGGGGTGGTTTCTGTAGGGGGGGTCCCCAGCCTTCCCCCCCCTCTCCTGGGCTGCTGGTACCGGGCTGGGAGGGGGCATCGTCGGCGTTTCCATTTGCCATGCGGTGCGGGGGGATCCAAAATGGCGTCCGCAATATTTTTTTTGAAATCGTGGTCCAAAAAACCACCAAAGCACCACAGAAACATGCGAAAATTAGCTATTTTAAATGCTTGATTTTTTACAGTAGCAGCAGTGGGTTTTTTTATATGCAGTAAAAGGTCACACTGATTTTATTTTATTTTATTTTTATTTTTATTTTTTTACACCTGCGCAATGATCGGCTGGCCATAGGATGGGACCATGCAAATTTTTGGACCCATTCTACCAATCCCATGGCCAGGTTTTGATTGACACTTCTGGATGTGCAAGAGGGCATAAAAAGCTGAGGCACTCCCAGAAGAGTCGCAGTTCGGGCTTGGATATGGGTGGGAGAGGGCTGTGTGTAGCTGGCTGCTGTGCTAGACTAGTTTCAATTTCGCAGAGCCTTTAGATTTCAGTTAGGCAGGCAGGGAGGGAATTGATTCAATTGAATTTTTAGGAAATAATAATAATTTCTTTCATTCTCTGTCTGCTGTGGGGAATAGCAACGCAGTTTATTCTTTTTTATTATCCTGCAGTTTGTTAGGATTTCTTTTCTGATAGTGCTTCACAGGGGGGGAGGTTTGAGTGGGAGGGGAGGTGTGGATTTATTTTAAAAATTTCATTTGCTTGGTGGCAAGCCAAGGTCCTTTCATACCCTGCCTGCAGCTCTGCTGTGGGTGCACTGCCCACTTTGTTTGCAATAAAAATTGCAATTGCTTTATTCGATGCAGTCTTGTGCAGCAAGTCAGTTTAAAGTGTTTTCCGCCTGCTCTGGGTCATTGCGGGACCTGCGCCCGCCACCTGCGCACCCGCCGCCCGCGTGCCCGCGTGCCCGCCCCTCCCCCCTGCTGCTGCCATTGCCCGCCCATGCCACCCCGCCACCCGCCCGCCGCCTAGGGCACAAAAACACCTAGCGCCGGCGGGACGCCACTCACTGGGACATCAAATCGCATGAAATCGCGGCGGCGGTAACGACAAACGACACGACAAAATGACAAATTTTTAATTTTTTTTGCGAAAAACGGAAACGAGCCAAAACGGACCGATCCCGAAAAACGACAACTCGGGGGAAAAAATTCTGGCCGTGCCCATCTCTATGTGGAACAAGTATGGTAAAATAGTTACATCAATCAATGCATTGGGCCTTCATTTCCTATGTGAATTATACTGCAATAAGTGCCACTACTTATTATTAACTTACTACGCAACAATCCAAAGCTGTGCTTTGTCTATCAGTGGACATCACGATACCTTAAAATTTCACAGTACTAAGGATGATGGGAAACTGATGCGATTTTGGTCCTATTGTCTGCAAAAGAAAGGAAATGTCCATGCCCATGCAGGGCTAGTGTAGGATTACATGGACTCCAGGCCTATGGCATGGGATAATGAGGCTTAGGATATGCCATTTCCATAGCATCTTCTGGTATACATGTCCACTTCCCTACTTGAGTCCATCAGGGCTTGGAAATCATGGGTCAACAATAGCAACCACAACAACAAAACAATTAGAAGATGTATTAATTTCCCATAATATATGCTCTGTTCCTTTCAAGATATTCTGACCAGAATGTGAAAAGACATTTTTTCTCGACTTACAGTACCCAGTATCCCCCAACCACCTTCGCTAAGGACATTTCAGAGGATGTCTGGCTGAATTAATTACATACCATTGTTATACCTCCATCTCAGCCAGCAGAGCAACATTTATGCTGCTTTCTAAGCATGTATAGCCAGACTATCAGTCAAGGCTGGATTTCTCCCTGAACTTGTAGTTCTTGCTTCAAATCATTACTCTGCAGTTAACTCACAGAATACTAGATGTTTGTTAACCAGCCTTCTTCCTCATTCTGCATGACTGGGAGAACACTGTTACCTTAAAAGGTGGTCGGAATAACTAGTGAGATCATGTGTGTGACATGCCTTCAGAACTTAAAGCAAGTTGTTCAAAGGGTAAATGCTACATATTATATATAAGAAAAAAGATCACAATATAACTCATAGTAGTAAGCATTAGAGATGGGCATGAAACAGAAAAATAGTGTTTTGTTTTGTTTTGTTTTGTTTCTGTAGTAGTTTTATTTCAATTCATTTGTAACAACATTTTATAGTAATTTTGTTATGAGATGAAACAAAATGAAATGAAACACACTGCTCCTCTGGATCCTAAATGACCAAAATGGCAGAGGAGCTTCTCAAGCGATTCTAGGCAACCCCCTGAAATTTGGAAAATCAGGGAGCTGTGTTATGAAGCTGCAAAGGGAGTGCCCCTAGGAAAAAACCTTTCCAATTAGAATCTGAACTTCGGAAGCCAAGTCACCGGCGAGTGTAGCACCTCTGCGACTTGGCTTGCAATTCCAATTGGAAAGATTTTTTTCCCCCTAGGGGCACCCCCTTTGCAGCTTCATAACTCAGCTCCCCAGCCTCCAAACCTTTCCAAATTTCAGGGGCTTTCAGGGAAGAGCTTAAGCTCCCCTGCCATTGATTACTCTAGGACAAATTGTTTCATTCTAGAGGGAAAAATGTCATTTTGTGACTAAATGAAATGAAACGAAATACGTCCTACTGTTTCATTATGTAATAAAGTAATATGTTACCTAACAAAAGGATGAAACAGTGTTTCATTTTTCATTTTGTACCCACCTCTAGTTGTTGTTGTTGTTGTTGTTGTTGTTGTTGTTGTTGTTGTTGTTGTCGTCGTCTTCATCATCATCATCATCATCATCATCATCATCATCATCATCATCATCATCATCATCATGCAACCACATTTGTGTTCCTCTCCTTTTCTTGTCTCTTCTTCTCCACAAAATAAAATATGGCTTCATCCAGATTTGGGCACAAATAACATGAGAAGTGATCACGGATCTGGAATAAGTGATTTTGGTAAACTGAAAGACTAAGGGCATTTATACACGACCCCTAAGCTCCGCTGCAAATGGATGCAAGCTCCAGAGCTTAAAAATGTTTCCCCACCAGCTCCGGAGTTTGCAGACAATTAAGTGCGACCCCACCCACTTTAGCGCGACCCAGTGCACTTTTCTTGTACCTTCTCTTTGGAGGTGAAAAATCTTTGATGCGGTGCAAGGATAGTGAGTACGGGGCTCTCCTCGTTTCTGTTTGCTGCTTTTTGGCTCCCGCCCCTTTAAGAGCTACTTTTACAGAGACGAGGGGGTTGGACTTGATGGCCTTACAGAGACGAGAGGCAGAACGAGGTGAGTGGCATGCTTTTCTTTCTCTTTTTCTCCCTCCCTCACGCAGCCAGCAACCAGGAAGTGCGGAGGGGGGTGGGGACAGAGGAAGAGCGACGAACCCCTAAGATCTCTGGTCCGAATTTAAGTGGCCAGCGGATGTTAGGGGTTGTGTAAAAAGGCCCTAAGTTGCCTTTTGATTTTTTAAAAAATTTTATAAAGTTAAACGTCTACACAAGAGAGTGTTGAAGGTTCCAAATGGAACAGTGAGTAGACTTTACAAAAGAATTCTGTTTCCCACTTCTACCTGTTCATATGTAGTCAAAGCACAAGGGAGCTAACCCACAGAATATGTTTGTCACCCTCTGGTGCAGTAGATTTTGGGTGATTAGTTCACACAGCCATCAATATTAGATCAAACTGAAAGTGCTCTAATGACCACAAATCCCTAAAACTGCAGGAGTATCATAGAAGAGAACAGATGCTTCAAAGCTGCTAATGAAAAGGAAGAGGGAGGTGAAGGCAGTGATGGTCATGTTTCCGTCGTGATGTGAGCTAAGTGATATGAAATTTTCTGCCTCTAGTTTCCACTGAGTCTTGTCCTATCTGCCAGTTTTTATTTCTTTCCATAAATACCTTTCTTTCCAGAATGTCACTCCCCACTTACCAATCCCAATCTCTTTTTACCTCCTTCTGTCATATAGCAGTCCAAATATAATGGATAAAATTTTTCTCTAAAATAATCTTCTCAAAGCTTTTAGAAACAATGGCCAAACAGGCTCTCATCTGGAAGTCCATTAGAGTGCCACCATTTCTTTCACAGGTTGGGGTTTTTCACTTGGCATAACACACACATACACCCTGGCAAAAATATCTACAAAGTCTCCAAATCCCTTTCATTCCTGGAACCACTTCTCAATGCTTGTTTCTTTTTACACTTGCCAGATTGCTGGCTAAGTTTAGAAGAGTACTGTCGTCTCTGAGGTCACCTTGGTAGGAACACTTCACATAACCAGGCACTAATATATACACACATGTGGAGACCATTTTTAACCTTTGTGTCACACTGCCAGAAATCGATTCATTGGCTTCTAACAAAAACAAAACAAAATTAGAGAGAGAGACCCCTTGTCCAGCTGCAGCAGGGTGGAATGGGAACATATGCCTGCATGAAAGCAGCAGGGAGGCCACGAAACCTCCCTCCAGACAAAGACACGGGGGGGGGGATGTTTCTGGCAAGGCGTGGAATGACTTCAGCACTCTATTGTATGAAAAATGAATGAGCCATCATTGTACAAGGCTCGTGGATGAGGGGAGGCTGTGTGTCCTTGATTAGCCACATGATTAAACAGATTACATGGGGGAAGCCACTAAGGTAAATAAGGCAGGCCTTCTGTCACTTCCTCCCCGAGGCATGGAAAACAAGGTGCTGAGAGCCTGTCTCATTGTCAGTGACTGAAAGCGGGATGAAGCAGGGCATAAATGCTGTGGTCGTGAATGACAATAAACCTCAGAAGGGGAGCCCTCCTGCCTCAAAGAGCGTGAAAATCTCTCTTTGCTCTGCCTCCACATGGGTATTGTTCCCATTTAACACACAGCCATGTATAAAAACAGGGCCTTGTCTTCTCTTATTGTTTATCCTTCCTTCCTCCTTACCACTTTTTAGGGTAGAGAGGACAGATTAAGGCAGACTCCGTGAATTGCACTCATTAAGTACAGGACAAGACATGTATGTTTTTGAATCTGTCAGTAGCATAACTCTCCTTCTGCCATTTTCTGCATGTCAATGAATTCTGCTGGCCTCGTCTCTTTTAGAAGCTTATTCAAGGAGACAATTACCATTCATAGCTAATTTGGTTTATAAGCGGCACTCCAACCATGCAATGACTTGACTTAACGGTGTACAAGTGTGTGTATGTGTGTGGCAGGAATTAGAGGCAGGTTTGGGTATCCTTCTATGAATATAAAAGATGGGGTGAATGGATCAAACTCTTTCTTTCTCTAGCATTCACAATTTAAAGTACATGGGTTTTTGTTTGATTGTTAGCTTTGGGGGGGGGTCAACATGTTTTACAGCTTGGGACAGTGAGTGACCAGAATGCCTACAGGTGTCTACATTCAATAATGCCAGCTGAGGGGGGCAAGGAAGAACCCCAATAAATCTTGGAAATTATATGGATCCATCAGTCTTCAGGGGTGGCCACAGTAATAGGTCCCTCCTCTCCACAGAGGGGTTCAGTTGTACAAAGTCCACATATCAGCAGGAGATGATTTATAAGAATGAGGGCTCCTTCAGATGATCCTCTTTAGGTCCAGATGTGAATGGAGGATTGAGTCAGGTCTTGGTCTTGATCTTTGTCCTGATCCTGCTATGGATCAGATCTTCAACCTTTTCCTCTTTGCCTTTTCATAAGCTTCTTCCTGGGTCAGCTAGATCACATGTACATACCCGTACATGTATGCATGTTTGTATGTAGTGAGCCTGGAATGAATACTCTCAGGCCAAGAGAAGATACAGTATATACTTCATACCTGTCCAACTGGAAGTTTCAATAATAAGATGTTTGATGTTGCAGTTACAAAGAAAAGAAGGTGTTGGCCCGTCTATACCCACAGACATCATAACTACTTTTACGTTTTCTCCCCTACAATAGAATTAAGACAATTGGTGGAGACCACTGTGAGGCAACCAGAATATGAAGCCATGTAAAGAAGCAAAATATAATCTTAGGTCTGAATCAGTCTCTTCCCCCTAGTCAGGAAAAATCTTATCCTCTCACAGTGCGGGGGTTGCTGATGAATTTAAGGGTGAAGATTTACTGAGCTACTGCGATGCATAAAGCCACATATATGATGTTAGCTGCCTTCAGCCCTAAGGGAAGGGAGGGATATATAAGTCCTTAAAACAATGCCCTTAAAACACACATTACCACCTAGTGTTGCTACTTCCTAACCTCGCAGGCTTTTTTGCCTTTGATAGCTGCCTTGCAAGGATACTTTTGGCTGAGGTGGCTTCTTTTGTCATGCAGCTACTGCTTTAAAATTCCACTGTTATGCAGGTATTGGATGCACAACAGTGCCTTTCCAGGCCAGCTATGGGCATGCCATTGCTGTTGATGCTGAAAGCCCTGGAGAGTTTCATCTAAGAAAATGATGCTTTTAAGCCCTGCAGGTTGCCTGTTAAATTTGTATCTTCAGGAATGCTCTAAAGCAGGCCTGCTCAACACATCGACTGTGGGTGACGGGTAGCCTGCAGAACCATTTTAGGTAGCCCATCAGGTCTCCGCTGACTTCCCAATCTGCCACCAGTGGCAGCGTGTTTGAAAAAAAATTGGCTCACCTGGATGTTTGGTCTGGATTTATTTCCCTACCTGTAGGGCTAATCTGGAACACCTGCAAAGTTTGGGTATGCGTGTGTGCGTGGGTGCCCCATTAAAGTATCCCAAAGAGATGTTCGGGAGCTCCAAGAGTCAACCATGGGGAACGTTCAGGAGCTCCAGATAGAATGTGGGCTGTTCAAAATTGGACAGCCCTGCTCTAAAGTAACACTAAAGCTGCCACAGTGCAAGCAAGGAATTGACAGCTTCACTCTAGTTACAGCTGATTAAAGGCTGCTTAGGCCCGAAAAGCATACCTTGAAAAGAAGAGGACCTGGGCTCGCATATTTTGTCAGGTTGGTGTGGAAGAGTTTCAGGTACTACTAGGCATTCACTTGCATAGCTAGCCTTGGAAATGTTGGAAAGAGAGGGACAAATGAACTTTCCAAAATGCTTACTCAAGCCATTTTGGGTTGGACAAATTATTATTATTATTATTATTATTATTATTATTATTATTATTATTATTATTATTATTATTATTATTATTATTATTATTATTATTATGTTTCAGAGGAAGACAATTGTGTGCAATGAACTTTCTTTCAAAGATTCTGTCATTTTCTGTAGATTCTGCATGGAACAGTGAAACTTCCCTGTGGTTTCATTTCTCTCTTTTAAACACTCCATAATAAATGTCATGGGCCATTCAAACTAGCCAGTCAAATTCCCTTTATATATAAATTAATTATCCGGGCTTTACAATTCTCTAGAATCATTTTATCAATGAGCAACTGATCTTTTGTGCCTCTACTTCCCCGTTTGTTCCCTTTCTGTTCTATTGGCATAATGTTATTTGCTTCCAAAATAAGCCTCGACTTTATCAGCTATGATGCCTGTCCGCAGTTAATACATAGCTGGTAAACACATTATTGGCCTGTAATTTTCAGGTATTGCACCTTTTGTTGGATCTTTCTGAATCAGCGGTTAACAACTGGTTTTGACAGTTGTTAATCGCTCATAATCTGTCCATTTTTCCATGCAGACTGGTCAGGTGTTTAAGCCAATAATAATAATAATAATAATAATAATAATAATAATAATAATAATAATAATAATAATAATAATAATAATAATAATGAAAGCCATTCTTTTATCTCCTTGGTACTTTAGTATACTATTTTCATTTTTTCCTTATTTTCTCTTGGTCAGTGTGTTTCCCTCTTTGTCATTCAACATTCCTGATTCAGGCTTAAATTTCTTGTCAGTACATGTGAGGAATTCTTCTGTACATCCACATTTCAAAAGTGTTTATTCTACTAAAAAATCTCCATCTGAGAATCTCAAACCTCACATTGATATAGGAAGAATGAACATTGTACTGTTACGCAATGTATTACACAACATTTTATTTGGCTTCAATGGTTGTTCTAGCTCTCTCAACTCTTCATTTCTATCTTTTAATCTATGTGATTGCTAGTTAAATGTGCCAGGTATGTGAATGTCGCAGGCGCGCTCACTCAGGGTGGCCACACCCAAGGAGGTGCGGAAGTCGTCAACGCGCAGCTGCGCCTTCTCTGTTGTTGGTCCTTTATTATGGAACTCTCTACCGAGTGAGCTGTGCCTTGCACAGTCCCTGCCCGCCTTCAAAAAAGGCTTTAAAAACTATGCTTTTTAAGGAGACATATGGTGACCTTATTTCTACTTAATTTTTGTGTGTGTGTGTCTGCTGCATCTTGTTGAGGGTTTCCCCTCTTTTTGATTATATTGTTGTTTTTCTACCTGATGTTACTTACACCATATTGCTGTTTTATCTGATGTTTTTTTTTAAACCGCCCAGAGTTCCTTATGGAAGATGGTGCGGTATAAAAGTATAATAAATAAATAAATAAATAAATAAATATTTGTCTACTAAGTTTATATGTGTGTTGCACATGATGTCTGAAATCCTGTTTCTTGGTGTATTAAGTAGAGTAGACCGTTGAATCAGCATGGATTTTCTGATGCAGTATGTCACAACTAGAGATGGCCCGTTTGAATCAATGGAACATAATGGAATTGACTCACCAAATTACCATTGATTCAATGACCCTATTCTAGTATAACTTACTACATTAGGCATTAGGATATTAGCCAATATTTATATTGATGCTATCCTGCTTATCATCACTACTTTTTGTGTGTGTCTTTTTGTAATTGCCTATAAGAGAACAGCCCCAAAACCTATATTATTTATATGGTTCTAAAAATTTGCAAACTACAGAAATCTATTTCTTCCCATTTTGTTGTCATTTATCTATTTTTTTTTAAATTGATTATTTCACCATTGTGCTCTATGACTAAACAATGATTGCAGAGCTACAAATATGGATAATAAATGACCATGCTTATTTTCAGGAAAGTTTGCTCAAATAAAAAAAATCATTAATGATTTATTTATGCAACCAGAAGTCTTCCATTAAACGACACAGGCAGAGTTCTCATCTCCTAATTTTCAGTTCTATTTTATTAGTGCCAGAGGGAATTTTCTTCAAAACTACTGATTAAAACAAGAAATAATATTTTGGCTTGTCAGTAATGCTTTTGAAAACTTTTATTGCAATGGTAACATGTAGTTTGAAATCAACTTAAAATAGAAGCCAAATATATGGGGGGGGGGGAAGAGAGAGAGAAGACAAAGTCTGTGGTCCTTTCGTGTTGAGTAATCCTAAACTCTCTCTGTGTGTTTTTCTGAAGCTTTGCATAAAAGGTTATTTCTTTATTTTAATTAATCTTAGATAATGCTGGCCTAGCCACTTTGATTTACATAATTGGAAATCAGACTTTGAAACACCCTTGAGGAACATTTACAAGATATGCAGTTACCTGCAAATGAAAGGATGTAAGAGATTAAAAACAGAAAGCTTCACAGCCAAAAAATCCTTCTATAACT
Source organism: Phrynocephalus guinanensis (assembly GCA_037367245.1). Classification (NCBI taxonomy): domain Eukaryota; kingdom Metazoa; phylum Chordata; class Lepidosauria; order Squamata; family Agamidae; genus Phrynocephalus; species Phrynocephalus guinanensis. The sequence continues at coordinate 85,526,499 of CM074739.1, forward strand.
AGACAAGTTCCTATATTTTGTTCAAATTTATGTACTCTGTTTTATAATCTACATTCCCACAATTGGTTCTTTAACAGCAGATGATTACCTGTACATTTTTGTACCAAATTAACAGCGGGGAATAATAACACATGCTTATTATACATCACATTTTTTTTAAAAAATAGTAGAACCGGCACAGAAATGTTATCAACTTTGATCCATATCTACTTCCTTTTAAAACCCGAGAAGGCTTTTTTTTCTGCAGGAAGGCAAGATATTTAATAACCTTTGTTTTACTGATCACACAATGCAAAGGTAAATTCGAATCAGCCATTTTTGCTCTCCACACAGAGGGTGTGTTTCCAGTGACTGAGGCCTTCTACTTTTTTCAAGCTTGCAAACTGAACCTCTTCACACAGACTTCCTCCTGTGTGATCAGTTCTTTCATTCTCCAAAAGGATGGTGGTGTGGGGGGGGGAGGATGACTGCATGTGGTGTAGCACTAGACTGTCAACGTAGTGTAGATCACCTCTGCACAGCCAAGAAAAATAATAAAATAAAATCAATATGAAATAGGAACAACTCCAAAAACTAAAGCAGACTAATGTGCTTCTATAATACATCTGCATGTGTTCATACATTATGGAGAACTTTGGGAAAGTGTCCCTTTTCCCTAAAACTATGAAAAGTTTTGAACAGCCCAGTTGCTTTACAATGAACCATAGAAGGAGAGCCAGGAATTGCCAGAGGGCACAAAGGAAGGGGAATGTGGACTTTGGTGTGGGTCTAACTGCATCAGATGGGGGGGTCATTATGGACACTGGCACCGAACAATGTACAGTCTCTGTGTGATCATCTAATATGAACAAAACCATAAAAATAGGTTAAATCAAGCCACAGCTGCCAGTGCTGTCACTGCTTCAGTCTGCTAGACACTGCTATTGACACTGCTTTAATTTTCCGTTGAGTGGGTGTGAACTGGAGGAGTTTTTCTTCTTTTCTTTTAGGCAGCTGCAAATCTCAGTCCAATCGATTCAGTCCCTGTGGGTGTAAAATTTGTGTCATGGATATCTTGAGTCTTTTGTATGGAATTTGGGTAGGATAGGCAACTATGCAGCCTCAGCTTTTGCTTTCTATTTTTATTTTTATGCCTGCTGCTGACTTTCATTTTCATAGAGCTTCATCTTTCCGTTCCACTGTGGGTGCTCTTGTGCCAGATGAGGCAGCCTTCAGGTTTTGCAGGGCAAACCTGGCTCAGCTTTGGAAGTTTGGGAACCTCTCTGCCCTGGGAGCTATTAAAAATACAGTCTACCAGAACTTTAACTAAGCAGAAGCAGCATTCCCCTCTTGCTTCCCCACCCATCCACTGAGTTTTACACACACACACACACACACACACACACACACACACACACACACACACACACACACACACACACACACACACACACACACACACACACTGTTCCCTCTAATTTTGTAGCATGTTATGCAGGGGCTCCACTCCATGTGTGCAAGTTTGTGGCCCCAACTGGAAGTAAATGAGTGGAAACATTGCTTGATGTGGCACTGCACACCTGTATACCTGCACAGCTTAGAGGGAATATTGCACATGCCCTTTTCCAGGTCAGAGCCCATTGTCTCCACCATTTCCATCTTTCTAACATTTCAAACAAATACAATTATGTAACTATGTTTTAATTATGTAACAGTGCTCTAATACATATCAAATCATATGGGCTACCAGAGTGGATTGTTTGCAGACTGTGAGACAAATATTTCAGAACAAATTTTATTTATTTATTTATTTATTTATTTATTTATTTATTTATTTATTTATTTATTTATTTACCACCAATATGGCCAATGGCCACTCTGGATGGTTAATCAATGCAGATGACATTCACACATTCCTAGATTCTGGGAATTTTTAAAAGGGCAGCTGGAGAAGGGGGGGGGTGTAATGAAATACAGGTGCAACAACCTCACCTAGCTGCTTTGGAAAAAAAGCAATCCCTTTATCAAATATAATATCAGCAGCAGCAGATGGAGCACCAGCCATTTTTGGGCTCTATTGTGGTTTTATAAACGATTTAAAATAAAATGTACCTGGGGTGTTTGCAATTCAATGTGTCATTCATCAACAACATTTAGTAGCTAAAAATCTGAGTGCCAGATTGCATCAATCTCTTCAATTTGTCATAAATGCAGTAAACACAATCTGTATCAATGCGTTGAATTCTAGATTATTTACACAGTTGTGAAGAAAATGATGAGGACTTTCATCGATTACTCCTTCACACTGAAGTATGCTGGCTCTCAAAAGTCTTATGTTTGACAAGATTTTTTTTCACTTTTCAAGTTAGTTTTAGAGTTTTTAGAATGCCAAAGATCCCATCTTGACAGAAAATTTAATCAAATGGAAACCAGACATTTAACAAATTTGTTTACTAAATTTAATGAGGTTCACTTGCAGTTACAAGGTAGCAGTTTGAATTTAATAAAAACAAAGTCCATCATTGCAGCTTTTCTTGCCAGAATTAATCTGAAGCAAACCATTGGACAGCATGAATTTTCCCAGTTCCCCAACTTGTCATTGACAAATGTCCAGGATGATGACGTTTTGGTCTATGTTCAACATTTAAGTGTCCGTCACACAGACTTTTAAACCAGGTTTGAGGATGTTTTTACTATGGAAATACCATAGTGGATTATCACTATTCAGTCCTTAGGCACAGAAGAATTGGATGTCACATTACAAGAAGAACTGATTGGAATAAGCACTAAAAAAGAACTTAAGGTGCAGTTCAGAATGGGGTATCAGCAGTTCTGCCTTCTGTGTTACTTATCCTGCATTATGGCCTATCACAATAAAGTTTTTGAAAACATGTCTTTCTTCATACCTTGTGGAAAGGGGTTTTAGCATGGTTGCTAATCTTCTTAATGAAAAAAAGAAATTAATTGCGAATCACTGAACATGGAGATTTAAGACTATACCCCACTAATTTGAAGCCAAATACTGAACAATTGCTATCAGAGCATCAGGCTCATTCCTCCCATTAACAGCATTAATTGTGTATTAAATTTATCTAAGAATTTTACTAGGTTCTTATTTGTTTCATTCCAAGTCCAAATATTTACTTGCATGTTGTGTCTTTTCAATATAAGTATAAATAAAATTTTACATGTTTTTCTTTTTCTTCTTTTTAGCAATTGTCCATGCTACAAAAGCCCCTATCAAAGTGAGTAGCATTCTGTAAGCTGTCAAAAACACATTTGAAATAAATAAGTTTAGTAAAATTCAATATTAGGCAGACAGGAGGTCTACACAGAAAAAGGCAAATGGTCTACGGGGCGAAAAAGATTGTGAACCACTGGGCTAGATGAATAAATGGAACACCATTTTAGTGCAGGGGTGGGGAAAATGCTTTCTGATCTGTGGCCCAAACTGGCTACAAGGAGGAACATTGTGGGCAGGAATGACGGCGATGGTAAGGTCCACAGCCCAAAGGAGATCACTGGATTTATGAAGCATGGAGGTGCGCAGCATTATGGCTAAAGTGTATCACAGAGTGTGGGATGCAGAGAGTCCCACAGCCATCGCAGTTTTCTTCACTAAAAAGGGATCCCCAATCAAAAGCTAAGACCAGCATTTTCCTGAAACACTGTTCACCTGCATTGACTGTGATGATGCAAGGCAGCTGTATAAAACCTATTTGGAGCAAGTGGATATGATTAAGTATTATGTTGTATATTCACTAATTTTGGAAATGAGCTCTGCTGAACTCAATGGACTCTGACCAGATATGTCATATTGGATTCAGGATTGAGCCTTCAATGGCTGGAACTGGAAGGCTTCTCTCTCCTTATTATGAGAGTTATTCCCCTTTCCCTTGTCAACTGTGTAGCACATCCAAGGGACTCTTGGGGTTGTTATGGGAAGGACTGGGTGAGGAAGTGCGCTTCCACCAGCCCAGTTATGCTTTCATTTTAAAAATCTCTTCCTGGATTCCAGAACATATCAAGAATGGCTCACCAATTCAAGCATTCTAATGGGATGGGAATGTCTCTTCTTAGGCTCAGCTTCAGGGATCTGTTTGGCAGTAGGTTGCTACACATTTACTTTTCTGCTCATCTCTCTTTCCCATAATCTAGATTTATAGTACATCTACCCTTTCCTTTCAACTGCAAGGTCCTGGGACATTAAGATATCCAATCTGTCCTTAAAATATGTCTCTGAGGAGATGGCGCTAATTAGTATTGGAATTTACAGCCTTCCGTTTTATTGACTTGTCCTACTTTCTTCAATAATTAAGTAATGAGTAAAGTAATGAGCTATGTTAGTCAGTCATGCTGTTCAATTAAACAGCAAATCAATTATTGAAAAATAGTTTTGGACAGTTCTTATGTCATCATTGATGTGTTTGACAATGTGGTGGTAAGTGCCTTTCCCACACTGGTTCAGGTTGAATTTGCTACCGTGTCATAAATAGCTAGTTGGAATATGCATTGCAAATCCTATTCATTTAGTCAACTGAGGTGAAACCTTTAGCCACCTCTGAATTTTAATACTGTATACAACCATGGCAAAAACAAAGCTTAAATAAAAATCATATTAAATGCACATTGGATAGTGGAGAAGATATCCCTGCTTGGCAACCATAAATTTCTTCAAGTTTAGAATTCTTGTGGTGGGATGGATAGATGCATGTTTAATGAAATTCATGTTTGTTTGTTTGTTTGTTTGTTGTTTGTTTGTTTATACCCCACTTTTCTCCCATAGTCACTTACATAATCTAAAATAGTCTTTGCAATTAAGATGGGATTGAAAAAAAATCAGTTATTTTAATGTAATATGGGATAAATTGTTGGCATGTGTATTTCAAAAAGGTAAAAGGTACACAGATCAGGAGAAGACTCAGTGTATTTTGGAGTGAAATGGAATGGTCACTGTCTTAAGATTTATTTATTTATTTATTTTAGTACTTATATACCGCCCGTCTTCCGGAGGAACTCCGGGCAGTTCACAACATAACAATCAACAACAATAATGATAAAACCAAACATCATAATAACAAAACTGTTAAAAACTACTAAAAAGAATCATAGGCGTGATGGCGGGGCAGATTAAATAACTGTAAGCCTGATCTAAGTCTCAAGTGGGAGGTAGGTTGCATGGGGTCTGTTCTGTTTTTTATTGTTATGATTAATTTTTTTTTCCTTTGTATAAATGCTATTTGATTTTGTTTTATGTTTTGAATTGTAGTTTTTACTAAAGAAATAAATAGCAAAATAAAAAATAGTCTTTAAAGCTGAAACCAGTATTATGCAATATTTTAAAAAGAATTAAACAAGTATTATATTAAAGTAATAACTAAGATCGGTATTAAAACATATAAAAGAACAAAGCACAACTATCCTTTTAAAACCTCTCTCAGACCACTAGTGACTGAGAAAAAGTCTGCCTGAAGTGAAAGGCATTTACTTGTCTCCACAAGGACAGCAGAGATAAGAGCAGCCTAGGAGTTTCAGAGTAAGGGAGCAGCAACAGAGAAAACCTTCTCTCATGTCCTCCCCAAGCACATTTGTGAGGCTCGTGGGACTGAGAGAAAGGCCTTCTCTGATTATCTTAGTATTTTGCAGGCTCACAGAGGAAGTGGAGGTCTTTTAAATAGCTTGGACCCAAGACATTTGGAGCTTTGTAGGTTAAAACCAGCACTTTGAATTGTGCCTAGAAGCAGATTGGCAGCCAGTGAAGCTCCTACAGTGGGACAGTTATATTTCCCCTGTTAACAATTTGGCTGTAGCATTTTGGACCCTTTGGAATTTCTGAACATTTTCCATAGAGTGCAATACAGTAATCCAAGAGAAATGAAACTTGGGTATGTGTCACTGTGGCCAGATCATAGGTGGTGACCTCACTGTCCCCAGTTTTAGCCAAACAATTTCCTCAGTCAAATTTTAAAAAACCCAACTAATGGATGTTACCAAAGCCTTTATAGTTCTCAAACTTCAAAACTGGCCAATGGTAGTAAGCTTAGAAATCACCACTAGAGATGGACACGACAAAATGGAAATATAGTGTTTTGTTTAATTTTGTTTTGTTTCAGTTTTCCTTTCCTTTCCTTTCATTAATAATGGATTTTTAAAAAGAATTTTCATCATGAAACGAAATGTTTCATAAGGCTACAAATAACGGGGAGCTTTCTTTTATATATATATAACAGGGAAACCACTGCTCTAAAGACCTTCAAATCTTCCAATCAATTTGCTTTCAAGCAAAGGACCCTCTGTAAACAAGCTAGAAACCTAATAGCTAGCTGTTGCACAGAGAGATCGGGGAGATAAATAAACCTGATCTTCGGTGCAGCGAGGGAAGGTAAAAATATTTTTAAAAATAACCTCCACATTCATAATTAAAAAGGAAAGGAAAACAATCAGTTTTTTTAAATCGACTTGCAGACACAGTCAGCAAAGGGAAGAGTCCATCTCCTGGCTATCTTCAGGCAAATCAAGATCGGAGAGAAGCTATCTCAACAGCTGAGGCATGGGAAGGAAGGAAAGCAAATCAATCAGCTTAAAAATAAAGTTCTTCTTCTCGAGACGGCTGGATCAAGAGGCTAGGACAAATTGTTTCATTTCCAAAACAAAAAAATGGTTTTTGTTTCATTTCTTAATGACACACTGTTTGCTGTTTCATTTCGTTTCGTAAGGTTTTGTAGGCTTACAAAATGACAAAACGGTGTGTCATTTTTGTATGGTGCCCATCCCTAATTGCTACCCCTACAGAGTGGTATGTGATTTGGGAACATTATTAAGATTGTATTGCTAAAAGTTTAGCTATTCCAGCCCACTCTCTGTGCTAGTCTGATTTCCGGGTTCTATTGGACATTCTATGTCATTCTGACAATGAGATCCTCTATTTGGTTAAAAAGAGAAAGGAACACACTTCCTCATGATTATTCACATTAATTCCATATACACTTTAATCTCAAAATAGATGAGGTGAGGCCAACCAATAAAAACGGAACACGTGTGGGGGGGCATGGTTTGTTCTGAAATAAATCAATATTTCTTCTAAACAAAATAGTAGGGGGGAATGTAATACATTAATGTTCTGTCAAAGTAAATTCCTAAAGTTAGTATCAATATTATCCTTTTATTTGTGATCCCTACATAGGGCTTAATTCAACTGTGCCAGTCCATAAGTGGGCAGAGATCTTGCTTCCAGATGGTGCCTCCATCAGTCTTTGGGATGCCTCCTTCCTCTTCTGCCACAGTTCATGCCTCTTGTGGGGGGGTCACTCCACCCCCTGCGTAGCATATTTCTGTGGGAACTGAGGGATCCTGAGGTGAAAGACAGGCTAGGGAAATCCACTTCCATAAACATAAACACCTACAGATTATTTCATGGGGCCACTGATACCAAGCCAGCTTTATTAGATATCTATCTAGATAAACACCTGGGAATAGTAAAAAGTGTTCAGCAGAGGACCATTGTCCCTTCCACATGCTGTCATCTCTGCTGTTCCTTCCCTGCATTATGAGATTTTGTGTGGGCAAAGATTAGGAGATCTCATTAAAATTAATATTGATTTATTGCTCTCTAGTGGCCATCTGGGGTCATATTTGTGAGTTCTAATACAGTTGCCCACAACCACAGGAATCAATATATACAAGCATATATCACTGACTATAAATGTTGCAGCTACAGAGATATTCCAGATCCGCTAATGTTTACACTTCCAAATTAAGGCACGAGCATTTTCAGAGATCCACACTGATCCAAATGCCTAATTCTTCACCCTCCACCATTAACCTCATAAAGAAGGAGAGACATCATGTGATAGGAGCATTCACTATTAGGACTGAAGAGTCTGTGGTTCTAGTAAGAGCTGGAAAAGTTATTTTAGAATGCTGTTCATTGCAGGCAGAGCTCTAAGCAACCCAGTGTTCTATCAAGTCAATCCTGGTTTCTGGCGACTCTTTCCAGAATACACAGAACTGGTTTACCATGCCTTTTTTTCTAGGGGAACCCTGGGACTGTGCAACTTTCCCAAGGCCACATAGGCTGACTCTTCCCCCAGGAGGCCCAGTGGGGAATTAAACTCTCAACCTCTAGCTTGGCACCCAGATACCGAGACCACTGAACCATCCAGCCAACCTTAGATATAATTGTAGTTAACAACAATTATTTAAAAGAAAATATTTACTTTCCTGTTTTCTTAAAAGTAAATAGTTTGGGTTTACAATTTAACTATCATCTGAAGGCTACATTCTCCTCTCATCCATTTTATTGTCACTTGATTATGTACAAAATAACACAAGGTAGGAGTTAGGGATGGGCACGAAATGGAAAAATAATGTTTCATTTTGTTTTGTTTCATGCTCAACCCTGTTTTGTTTTGTTTCTTACAAAATATTTTTTAAAAATTATACGAAATGAAACGAAACAAAACAAAATGGCTCCCCTGGGTCCTAGAGGCACCAGATTTGGTACCCGGGACTCCAGGAGCCAAAGGGCTTCTGCTGAGCTGTCAATGGCTGTGGCCCTTTAAACCTGGCCCAGTCGTCATCAGGGAGACCCCCTGGTACTGACTGGGCCAGGTTTATAGGGCCCCAGCCATTGACAGCTCGGCAGGAGCCCGAAAATGATGGAGTGAAATGGTTTGTTTCAATGGGAAAACGACTTTCATTTCATCAATAATGAAATGCTGCTTCCTTGTTTCCTTTCCTTTCGTTTCATTTTGTTATGTGACAAAATGACAAAGCAGCATTTCATTTTTTCATTTCCTGCCCATCCCTAGTAGCACCATGAGTCAGGACATGAACAATGCTATATTTTTCTGCCATCATTATTTTCAAAAGTTACTTCAACTACAAAAGGAATCAAAATATTCCTTAAGTTTTAATCTTAATGTAACTTGGAATGCCTTATTTAAATTAATGGGTATTTCAGTAGTTTAGGTATCTGGCTGCAGAACCAGAGGTTGGGACTTCAGTTGCCCACTGTGCCACTTTTATAGGGACTGGACTCAAGGTTCATAGGGCTCCTTCCAGCGCTGCAGTTCTCAGATTATTATTATAAATTCATGGGACTAAATTATTTTTAACTTGTTCCTTCCAAGTTATGGTTTGCATTCACTTTCAGCTGGTTGACTTTGATATGGAGATATTTACTTGGTTTTCATTTGAATACAAGACTACCTAATTTGCACATCCCTAGGGTTTAACTAGAGAAACATGTAGTAATATTTCAACTAAACTCGCAATGCCAAGATGTATACCAAATGTAGAGGAAATGTAACCAAAATGGGGAACATTATGAATGTAAGACACAAAAATACACGGAGGAAATTTATTTCCAAAAAAGTGTACTGTATAATATAAATGTACAGTATATCAAGTTATACTGGGAACTAGACATGGGCGCTAGACATGGGCACGACTTGAAAAAAAATTTTTTTGAGTTGTCATTAGTCGGGCCGGTTCCGTTTCGGGTTGTTTCCGTTTTTCGTAAAAATTCACAAAAATTAGTCGGTTTGTTTTTTCGTTTTTTTGTTTTCGTTAGAACTGGTTTTTTTTGGGGGGGGTAGTGGGCTCCTGGAGGCACCTCTGTGGGGTGGGTGCCTCCTCTGGCCCGCTATAAAGGGAAAGCGGGCTCCTGGAGGCACCCGTGGGTGCCTCCTATCCTCACCCACTAGGAAGGGGAAGCAGGCTCCAAGAGACCCCTCAACATGGGGGTCTCCCCTCCTCACCTGCTGCTGCTGCAAAATGGTATGCAATAGCCATATGGATATGCATACCAGTTGCAGACAGTGAGACTAGTGATGGCAGTGAACCCAGAGCCATAGGTGATGCCTAACTAAGGCTCTCGCACCACCATGTCTCACACAGAAGGGAATTGTACTTGCGTGTAGTGCAATGCAAGTAGATCTGGCTTAGGGTTAAGGTGGGTTAGTGCAAGGGCTAGGGTTAGGCTAGTGATGGGTAAGGTTACGGTGGGCTAGTGGGTTGCACCTCTGGGTGCCTCTCTGACCCACTAAGAAGACAGTCTGTGACGTATGGGTAAGGAGTCAAGGATTAGGGTTAGGGTTAGGGGGCTAGGGCAGGTTTTAGGGGGCTTTTTGGCACATCCCAGAAGTCTCCATGGCCAAGTGGCCATGCGATTGGTGGGATGGCTCCAAAAAATTGCATGGTCGTCCACTCCCACATGGCTGGCCACTCGGTCAGCCCATCATTGCGCAGGTGTAAAATAAAATAAAATAAAATAAAATCAATGGAGGACAGAGGAGGAGAGGAGAGACATTTTGTTGCAAGAAAAAACCCACTGCTACTGTGAAAAATCTGGCAGTTTATAAATTTTCGCGTGTTTCTGTTGTGCTTGTGTGTTTTTGGACCACGATTTCAAAAACAATATTGCGTTCGCCGCCCCATTTTGGATCCCCAGCCCGCACCGCATGGCATGGCGAGTCCGGCTGCCCAGGATGGGGGGAGGCGGGACCCCCCCTCCAGAAACCACCCCTCCGGTAGGTGCTCTGCGCCCTTAGTCAAGCAGGCATTTTTCCGCCTGCTTTTTTGGCCCGGGAATGGGTGGGGGGAGAGTTAAAAGTTTTTTCCTGTGCCATCCGTGCCGCTTGCTTGCGCTTTAATTGTGGCGGCCGACGGTGAGACTGGGCTTTTTGCTGGCTGCGAGCCTGCGGCGAGTCCCACAGAGCAGCGCACTAGGATGGGGGATGGGGGGGAGGCCGGGGACCTCCAGAAACAACCCCTCTGGTAGGTGCCCTGAGGCACGGCAGGCATTTTTCCGCCTGCTTTTCGGCCAGGAACCAGGTTTTTTTAACTTTTAAAAACTATTTTTCTGTGCTGCGTGGCATCGCGCGATTGCGCGATGCAAGGAACGAGCACAACAAATCAGACCAAATTGTTCGTTCGTCAGTTCGAGCTCGAAGTCTGGCGGAGTAATTCCCGTTACCGTTTCTGTAGAGTAACGGAACCGAGTAACGGAAACGGAAACGGGAATACCGCTAAGTCGTGCCCATCTCTAATGGGCACGACTCGGTGAAATTGTCGTTTCCGTTTTCGGTTGTCGTTTCCATTACGTAACGGAAACGGTAACGATAATTAAGCCGTCAGAACTCAAACTCGAACCGACAAAAGAAAAATTTGGTCGGGTTTTTCGTTGTCGTTCATGGCATTGCGCGATCGCGCAATGCCATTGGCAAGCAAGCAGCACAAAAAAAAGGTTTTAAAAGTAAAAAAAAAAAAAGACTCCCCGGCAAAAAAGCAGGTGAACATATGCCTGCCTGAGTACACCTATCTGAGGGGTGGTTTCGGGGGGGGGGGTCCCCGGCCTCCCCCCCTCTCCTGTCCTGGGCTGCTTGCATCAGGCTGGGGGGTCATCCTCGTTGTCTCCAGACGAGTCCATGCCATGCGGTGGGGGGGGGATCCAAAATGGCGACCGCAATATTTATTTTTAAATCGTGGTCCAAAAACCCACCAAAGCACAACAGAAACATGTGAAAATTAGGTATTTTAAATGCCTAATTTTTATAGTAGCAGCAGTGGGTTTTTTATAGCAGTAAAAGGTCGCACTGATTTTATTTTATTTTATTTTATTTTTTATTTTTTTAGACCTGCCCATGTGGGCTGGACATGGGATGGGACCATGCAATTTTTTTGAACCATTCCACCAATGGCATGGCCAGGTTTTGACTGACACTTCTGGAGGTCGCCTGGCCCACCCGCGCCGCCACCCGCCTGCGGCCCACGCCGCCGCCCGCCCACTCACCCGCCTGCGGCCACCAGCTGCCCGCAAACCCACCTGCACCTCCCCCTGCTGCTGTCGCCGCCCTCCCATGGCCCCCTGCCACTGCCGCCCGCCCGCACCTCCCCACACGCCGCCACCCCCCCTGCCCTGCCCGCTGCCTAGGGCGCAAAATGGGGGTGCAATGTGATTTCACCTTTAGTCTCTTAGTGGGGAGAGTCTTCTCTTACTCTCCAGTCCCAAAGATATGCTGGAAACTGTGGAAATCAGCTCGGCCCAGGTCTGTGTTAAGGATCTGTCTCCCCCACCCCTCCCGCGGTTTGGAAGCCTTGCTCTCCAAACGTAAACCAAGCCCAGAGGGACGAACTACCCACCCTGGGTATGGAGTAACTAACCACGCATGCAACAGGAAGTTGGGGAGCGTTCCTGTTGTGGGACTTCAGCCCCCAGAATTCTGAAACCTGGAAAAGGAAAGATCCCAAACTGGGCTGCGTGCAGGGGAGGGGGAGGGGGCGGGTGTGAGGGACGGTGCGGCAAAGAGGGTTCCCCGGGACACTTCCTGATCCACAGAAACATACAGAGTCCCAGTTCAGCTCCGCGCCGACTGGACTACACAGCCGGGGGAGCAGGTGGATGACACGCTTGTGGGTCACATTTCCCCCTCGTAAGCGCTGGCAGCGGTGAAGAGGCGCCGCGATTACATCCCGCAGATCCCAGACTATGTTGCCTTGATCTCTCTCTCTCTCTCTCTCTCTCTCTCTCTCTCTCTCTCTCTCTCACACACACACACACACACACACACACACACACACACACACACACACACACACACACACACACACACACACACCTTGGCGGAGGGACAACGCTGAAGGCACAGACCCGCACAGAACTCGGAGGAGGGGACGCCAAATGCGCACGCAGCGGGCACACGCGCGCGGCACAGCATGAGTGCCAGACGAATTCAAGAGGCTTGCTGCGAGCACATTTTGAAATGGAGGCAATGAGCAGCAGCGGGTTGAAATAAAGAAGTAAAACCCCCATCGCTCTTTTAATCTCCTGGCCGGGGATCATTTACAGAAGGCGAGCGCGGGAAGTGGAAAGAGTGGGTTCCGTGGTGGGAAGTGGTAGAGAGGAAGAAAAAGGCCCATTTCTCCTCCCGACTCTCCCCACCCCCACCCCGAAGGACTGTATGTGTCTGGTGGATCAGGAAGCGCTCCGGGAATAAAAGGTGCCACCTCCCTTCGTCTCTCCAGGAAGGAAGGCGCACTTCTCCCGCCACCTCGGAGCTCCTTAAAAAAGGACCAAGCGCTAGAGTCCCAGATCCAGGGACTGCAAGGGTTCTCCCCCTTCCTCCAGGCTACCAGCCTGCCTGACCACCTAGCGCCGGCCCTGATTGCGGGACGCCCCCATGCTCCCTGGGATGTCAAATCATGCTAAATCACGGTGGAAACGACAAACGACAAACGACAAACGGAAATGACAAATTTTTGAAAATTATCGCGACAAACGGAAACGACCCGAAATGGACCCATCCCGACAAACGACAACTCGAAAAGTAATTTTTTCTGGTCGTGCCCATCTCTACTGGGAGCAATGGATATGGTTTTGCAAACCCAACTGAGAAGAGACAAAATAAAATTAACTTTGGGGGGAAATGAGGAACAGAAACAAACAGATATCTCTGCTTCTACCTTGAGTAGTTGATGCCCAGAAGTTCCCCTAGCAATAAGGGGGACCTAAAACTGTGATAGCTAAGCATAAGTAGGGCACAGTCTATCATGACATTCTCCTGAAGATACCTTCTTGAAGTGTATAGAAAGCAATTCTGTAGCCTTTTTGCATAGTTTGGAACCTATTCAATGTGAATTATACAGGGCAGCTTTTAGCTGGAACGTTTATGTCTTTGATGTTTAAAATATCAGAACATTTCTGACAACAGCATGCCCAACTCTGTATTTATTTAAACATCAGCTGCATTGTGTTCTGTATGGCTTACTCTGCTCAGGAATGAGCAATATATCAGCCTCTCTGGACTAGAGGTACCAATGTGCCTCATAATTGGCTAAGTAGGCTAAGGCTCATGGAAGCTGAAGTCCAAAAATCAGCTGGAGAACCACTCTTTCTTCACCATTGCATGTTTATATTTTCTTAAGACTTCAGGTTAAATAATCCTAAAATCTATTCTGACCACAGTAGCTTGCATTTATAATATCTGGATGTGTTGGTTAACCTTTATAGATCATTTCCATAGTTTCAGGCTATTTAATAGGCGGATAATGATTCGCCATATACTCTCTCTCTCTCTCTCTCTCTCTCTCTCTCTCTCTCTCTCTCTCTCTCTCTCTCTCTCTCTCTCTCTCTCTCTCTCTCTCTCTCTCCCTCCCTCCCTCCCTCTCTCTCTCTCTCCCTCCCTCCCTCCCTCTCTCTCTCTCTCTCTCTCTCTCTCTCTCTCTCTGTGTGTGTGTGTGTGTGTGTGTGTGTGTGTGTGTGTGTGTGCTCATGCAGTTGTACCCCCAAAGCAGAAAAGTAAAAGTTATAATTACCATTATATTCGAGTATAAGTCGACCCGAGTATAAGACGAGGCCCCTAATTTAACCCCCCAAAACTGGGGAAACTTACTGACTCGAGTATAAGTCTAAGGTGGGAAATGCAGCAGGGCCTGGCAGCTCCTCCTTTGTGAGCAGGGGGAGCAGTGTGTGATGGTTAAAATGACTTTTAGCCACCGAGGCAAGCACTTGGTTTGGTGGCTAACAGTCATTTTAAACATTGCACATTACTCCCCCGTGATGCAGAGGGGGGTCAGGAGAAGCGGTGCGCGATGTTTAAAATGACTTTTAGCCACTGACCCAAGCACTTGCCTCAGTGGCTAAAAGTCATGTTAAACATGGCACGCCACTCCTCTGTGATGCAGAGGGGGATCAGGAGAAGCAGCGCACAATGTTTAAAATGACTTTTAGCCACCCACCCAGGCACTTGCCACAGTGGCTAAAAGTACTGACCCGAATATAAGTCAAGGACCCTTTTTTTAAGCCCAAAATCAGGGCTGAAAAACTAGACTTATATTTGAGTATGTACAGAATATTGTATCAAAGATGCAGCTACATTGCATCTAATTAATATTATATAGAAACACTTAAACTGAGGCTTTTTGTATAAGTTTATTAAAACAGATGTGTGGTGATTAGGGTTGGGCGCCTTATGAAAAATGACACGCTGTTTTGTCATTTTGTAGGCTCCCAAAATGAAACAAAATGAAACAGCAGACAGCATGTCATCAAGAAATGAAACAAAACAGCATTTCTTGGAAACACGTTTTTCCAAGAAAAATTCTGAAGTTTCCACCACCACCCTTTCCCTCTCTTAGCAATGGAAAGCCACCTTGCAGAATTATTTTCAAAGGCTTCTCCTCCAGTTTTTGCTGGCTTCCTCTCAACCACCACCATCACTACCACCGTCATGCCCTACAGTGGCACCAGGCAGAAGTCACTGTACCAGCCAGGCAGCCTACACAACCTCTCCTGTAGCCACTTTGCACAAACCTATAATCTTTAGTGGGGAAAAAGAACTCTTTTACAATTATGACTACTTTTTCTAATTTCTATCTCTGAGAAAATATTGGAAAATTTCCCCTAATCCTGGAGGTTTAATGAAATGGTCTCTTCAGTTTTCTCTGTCCACAAATAGTGTACAGAATTTTGAAAGGTCATTTGTTCAAAGCCACCAACAGAACAGAAAGTGACATTCTTAAGCATAGAACAAGGTATTCTATTGCAGATGTTCCTTCATCTGTGAAGGAATGACTGCCCATTTTTTCAAATGGCAACAAAAGAAACAAATCATTGCTAACCAAACAAAATAAAAGAAAGGCAACATCAAGTTTGCATTTCCAAACAGTTCTAATTTGGAGTCTGTACTCATAGCTGAACATAGACAGCTAACAACACAAACATGGCCATATGAATTAAATTATAATTTACATATGAATTACATTAGAAATATGAGCCACACTAAAGAGATAATTAGTGTTATCCTGGGTTACATGAAGGCTAGCAAAATTAAATAAGAGCAATTTCAAAGACATGTTTGGTTTTGCCTTTTCAACAAAGCTGGTTTAATCAAGGATAATGAATGAAAAGCTCAGTACAAATAAAAATGAAGAGCAACATATTGTAGAATCTGAAGTACTGTTATTTGCGCACACAAATTCAAATACAGTAACACAAAAGCAAAGAAGTGCAAAATAGAATAATGTTATTAAGTTACTCATCATGTCCAGTATACATGATTTTCCATAATTCTGCTTCAGTGTACATCAGAAGAAGGATTAAAATCTAAACAACCAGTTAAGTCTCCTGTCGTTTTTATGCCTCAATCAAAACAAGCCAATCTATGGCCAGATTCCTGTTAGTTATGCCTGCTGCCACACTTTCATCACTGTCAACCTCAGCTACAAATTGCTGCAAGTCAAAAAGCTAATGCAGCCATTTGCCATCACATGCCAGTTCCTTGATTCAGCAGGTGGCATCAAATGCCCATGCTGACTTCTTAACCTTCTGAGAATACACAGCTGACATTTATACCAATGGAGTTACACCTCTGTGGTTTTTCAGATGGATTCTGTGGAAAGTATGCATGAGGGATGACAGCACCTAGGAAATTTGCACAGCAGGGGACTATTGAGAATTGGTTTCCAAACAGGTGTTCTTGGACTTCACCTCCCAGAAACCCCTGGGCAGCACAGCTAGTTGTAAAGGCTTCTGGGATCTGCAGATTCTAGAGCAGGCATGTCCAAACTTCGGCCTTCCTGATGTTTTGGACCACAACTCCCAGAATTCCAATCCTGTATTTCCAATGGCAAAGGCTTGGGAGTTGTGGTCCAAATCAGCTGGAGGGCCAAAGTTTGGACATGCCTGTTCTAGAGCAGCTAAGCACAAACACATGCACGAGTGCATGTGCACATGCACGTGTGCGCGCACACACAGAGAGAGAGAGAGACATGGACACAGGACACAGACACACAGACACACAGACACACACACACACACACACACACACACACACACACACACACACACACACACACACACACACACAATGAGTGAGAGAGATTGAGAGAGAGAGAGAACAAAAAAACAAGTTTATTGATTGTAGAGAAGCAAACAACCTATCTCTTGCTTGCTAATTTTTAGAAGTCTTTGCAACAGTGCAGCTTGGGCTAAAATGATTCTCAGCAATGTAATGATCACCCTTAATAGTGAGAGAGGAATATTGACTACTTGGTAGGAAGAAAATTTTATGGCTATATGCTCCCACCTGCAAGAAAATGAGAAGTGGGGATTTACACCTCTAGATATCAATGATTACCAAGAATAGATACTGGTGGTCACACCTCTTCCAGGTCTCCAAGATATGTTTTTCCCAGGCTGTAGAGTGTTCCAGAAGATGCTTGGGACAGAATATGAATATACAAACAAAGCACAAAGCTCTAAAAACGCACTAGTGGATCCTTTTGCTCTATGCCAAACATGAAAAAACCTGTCCCAGATGCATGGAAGGAAACAGGTGAGGAGGAGTATAGCCTCAAGCCAAAGAGTTGTGTGCAAAGATGAATGACAGACGTCCTCAAAGAATGTGCTGAAAGCTTTTATTGTTCATTTTTAAAACTTTTGCATGCATGAAAAAACAGATATGGCAGTACAGCTGATATTTTTTTAAAAAAAGAACAGACAAGCAGAAATGGTGTTTTCCAAATCATATTAAGTGCAAACCTAAGAACATTTTGATGGATATTGTAACCAGTTTCAAGAGAAGGAGTAGCATTAAAGCATGCTGAAATACTGAAATGCTTTTGTTTTTCTAGTGGAGGTTTGCCTCTAAACCAGCTCTTTTCTCTGCAGTTAACCTTTTTATGCTTTTTATAATTCTCGAACCAAGTAGAAGCTACAGATGACCAACTGTGGACAGTCAACATTGATGTTAAGGCTGCAATCCCATCTTCTTTGAGAACACACCCCTAGAGTCACAGGATGAGTTAGAAACTTCCCAGTTATCAGGAAGAAACATGTGACTGAAGCAGCCATTCTCAACCTTTTAAAAAGACATTTATTTATTTATTTATTTAGTTATTTATTTATTTATTTATTTATTTATTTATTTATCCATGTCATGGCCATAAACAAAATATGAAAGAAACATAGGCTTGTAAGAGTCACGTGATGAATCTTATATGATTATGTGAGTTTCTAGTTTGTAGACTTTTTCAAATGTGTCAGTCAGCACCCCCTAGGAGGGCATATGGCCCTTGTTGAAAAGGGTGGCTTTAAGGTACACATGAAATACACCACACACACACACACACACACACACACACACACACACACACACACACACACACACACACACACACATTAAGTCAGGCATGTCCAAAGTCAGGTCCGGGGGCCAAATGTGGCCCATTTTCAAATTTTGAGCGGCCCGTAGCCTCTTCTCCCCACCAGCTCACCCTGCCACACATCCTCACCAGCTGGCCCCTCCCCATACCGGATGGAGACATCAGCTTGCAGTTTTATGATTTGCTTGCCCTCCCTGCCTCCATCCATTCCCCCAGCCAGCTGCCCAGCCTACCCGCCCCCAGCTCCGTTGCTGCAGTATCCTCCCTGTCTCCTTGCATGTCCGACCTAGACGTTTGTCCAAAGTCCAGCCTGGGGGCCAAATGTGGCTGTATGGTCAGCCTCCGCACATTTTCACCTCACCAAACCTGACACTTCTTGCAAAAAGTTTGGACACCCCTGTATTAAGTGCTTTCTGGGAAGGACATCCTTGTTTTTAAATTTACTCTCACCTCACAGTAGCAAAGTGGTAGCCCAGGAACAGTTCTCAACTCAAGCAGTCTAGCCACCTGTTAAAAACATCAGCAACATGGCAGAATGACATCCTTTTCTTATCTTCCAATCAATCTCCTGCAATAAGATATGAGGAGTAATAATCTGAACCCTAGTCCCCAAGGAAATGAAGGGGGGTGTCAATATTTTCCCCCAATGAATAAGAGGAAACAGTTTGGTAAAATAGTTTCTCAGCTCTTAAGCAACATTATTTCTGGGTATTTCATTTGAAATTCAGCTTTGGCAAAGTTATCCACCTGGCACAGAATATCCTACTGAAACTCATTGCTTCCTTCAAATACAATTGCTGCTTTATTTGAATGGTGATAATATGAATCTCAAAATTGTTTTCAATATTTCACTGTAGGGACTATTGGGGGAAAATGCTCCTTGAGGCAAGTTCCTGGTGATATAATAAAGAAATTACAATTCCCTCCTCTCTATATTAGCATATGTTAATTCCTTGAGGCATCCACAGGCCCACATTTAACCTTAAATAGTCTCAAGGCCTAGGTAAAATTTTAGCCGCTGCAGATTTCCCCTTTATTTTAAATTTTTCCTTTTGGACCAGTTAATGCTTTAATCGGAAACTGTCTGAATAATATCTAATAGAGATGGGCACGACCAGAAAAAATGACGTTTCGAGTAGTCGTTTGTCGGAACGGGACTGTTTCGGGTCGTTTCCGTTTGTCGCAATAATTTACAAAAATTTGTAATTTCCGTTTGTCGTTTGTCGTTTCCACCGCGATTTAGTGCGATTTGACGTCCCAGAACATGGGGTTGGGGTTAGGGTTGGGGTTAGGGTTGGGGTTTGTGGGCTGTGGGCTGCATCTCTGGGTGCCTCTGACACACTAAGAAGGGAAGTGTACTGGCGTACAGGTTAGGGTTAGGGTTGGGGTTAGGGTAATTGGGCTCTGGGAGGCACCTCTCTGGGTGCCTCTACTCTGACCCACTAAGAAGGAAAGCGTACTGGCGTACAGGTTAGGGGTAGGGGTAGGGGTAGGGGGATAGTGGGCTCTGGGAGGCACCTCTCTGGGTGCCTCTGACCCACTAAGAAGGGAAGTGTACTGGCGTACAGGTTAGGGTTAGGGTTGGGGTTAGGGTAAGCGTTAGGCTTAGGGTTAGGGTTAGGGTTAGGGTGGGTTAGTGGGCTGCACCTCTGGGTGCCTCTCTGACCCACTAAGAAGGATAGTGTACTGGCGTATGGGTTAGGGTTAGGGTTAGGGTCAGGGTTAGTGGGCTTTTTATGCCCTCTGGCACATCCAGAAGTCTCAGTCAAAACCTGGCCATGCGATTGGTGGAATGGCTCAAAAAATTTGCATGGTCCCATCCCATGGCCAGCCCATCATTGCACAGTTGTAAAAAAATAAAAATAAAAATAAAATAAAATAAAATAAATGGAGATGTTTTATTGCAAGAAAAACCCACTGCTGCTACTATAAAAAATCAGGCATTTAAAATACCTAATTTGCACATGTTTCTGTTGTGCTTTGGTGGGTTTTTTGGACCACGATTTAAAAATAAATATTGCGGTTGCCATTTTGGATCCTCCCCAACGCATGGCACAGTCAGAGACGATGAGGATGACCGACCCTCCCCCAGCCTGGTGCAAGCAGCCCAGGACAGGAGAGGGGGAGAAGGCCGGGGACCCCCCCCCCAGAAACCCCCCCCCTTTGGTAGGTGTCCTCAGGCAGGCATATTTTCGCCTGCTTTTTTTGGCCGGGAATCGGTTTTTTTTTTTAACTTTTAAAAACTTTTTTCTGTTGGCAATGGCATCGCGCAATCGCTGCGATCCCATTAACAACAACGAAGAGCCAGACCCAATTTTTCTTTTTTCAGGTCAGGTTCGAGCTAGAGCGGAGTAATTCTCGTTACCGTTTCCGTTACGTAACGATAACGAGAACTGAAAACGGAAACGAGATTTTCGCCGCTCCGTGCCCATGTCTAATATCTAAAGTAAAAGTAAAACAGGCAAATGCCTTTAGCACCAAGGAAGGAAGGAAGGAAGGGCAAATGTTCAAAAGGCAAAATCAAGTTTCTATATATAAAATCTTGATTTTGCCTTTTGAGCATTTGCCCTTCCTTCCTTCCTTGGTGCTAAAGGCACGCACGCACTCAAGCACGCACGCACGCACACACACACACACGTGTGTGTGTGTGTGTGTGTGTGTGTGTGTGTGTGTGTGTGTGTGTGTGTGTGTGTGTGTGTGTGCCTTTAGCACCATATGTGTTGCGTCATTACAGTCGTGACCGACTTTTCGTGACCCCATGTCCATGGAGTTTTCTTGGCAGGAATACTTGAGTGTTTTGCCTACAGCACCTGGTATTCCTTGGTGGTCTCCCATCCAAGTACTAACCAGGGCCGACCCTGCTTAGCTTCTGAAATCAGGCGAGATCAGAAGTGCTTAGGTCAGGCATGCCCAAACTTCAGCCCTCCTGATGTTTTGGACCACAATTCCCAGAATTCTAAGTCTGTATTTCCAATGGCAAAGGACTGTGGGAGCTGTGGTCCAAAACATCTGGAGGGCCGAAGTTTGGGCATGCCTGGCTTAGGCCATCTAGGCAGCTGAGCTTAGCACGATATATATATATGGTCAAATAGTGGCTGCATTGAAAGCTGACTAGAGATGGGCACGAACTGCCGGACCGGTACTGGTTTGGTGCTTCTGAGCCTCACCTCCTTCAGCAGGAACTCATTCAGAGGCAGCACCTGGAGGGGGCAGCGGGAGGGAAGCACTGCAAAATAGAGATGTGCACAAAACAAAAAATGAAATGCAGTTACAAATAACTAGTTAATTTTAATTAACTCTCTTTCCCGGTAAGCAAATATACTGACATTATGACAGGCAGGTCACAGCTATAATTTAAGGAGGGATGACGCCTCTCCCTTTATAGCTCTATACATTTCTAGTTATGTTTGTAGTCCTAGGACTGTAGCCTCAAAAATGATGCTGAGGGAACAGAACATATTGACTTACAATGTATCCATCATCATCATCATCATCATCATCATCATCATCATCATCATCATCATCATCATCATCATCATCATCATCTAAGAGCTACAGAGCAGGAAAGAACCCTATGCATAAAAGCAAAACAAAAGCAGTGTTCTGCTTATATACCACCCCACACCACTTCAAGTAGTCTCTGGGCGGTTTACAGTTTTAATTACAGTATGGAGGCTACACATTTCCCCTCCCCCAGCAAGCTGGGTACTCAGTTTACTGACCTCGGAAGGATGGAAGGCTGAGTCAACCATGAGCCTGCTAGCTAGGATTGAACCCCAGGTTGTGAGCACAGTTTTACCTGCAATACAGGCTTTTAACCACTGTGCCACGAGGCTCATATAACTGAATCTAGCCCCTGTGAAGATGCCACAGTGGGGAACCAAACTCCCAAACTCTGGCTCTCCAACCAGATGCCTAAATCTTGTGTTTTAGAGGTGACAATAAAGTGAATGAGAGGACAACATACTTTGTACCACAGGCCAGCGTTTTTCATTAAAAACCAGCTAGAAGCATGTGTTTTCATTACTTCTGAAATTTACAAACATACGTTGTTTTCAAACCATTGTGAATATCACAGCAATCAATTATTTTTCAGGACCTTGGAAGTATATAAGAGTAATTATTACCTTTTAAAAGTAACTTTATGATCTCTACTGAGCATGAAGAAGCTAGCTATACCCGGGAAATGCCACATATGTAAAGGTAACTAATCTACCTGTATGACACAGTCTCAGCCAAATTTTCTGTGGAGCTGCAGTTTATGAGTTCCTGGGCTAATGAGTTAAAACTCTGGTGACCATAAAACTGAAATATAATTGTGACATTAAAGATGCCTATATTTGAGCTTAATTATTAATTAATTTAATGAGAGGAATAGGAGGCTGACATAAAACTGCTAATTAAATGGCTCTGTAAAATTGCAGGCAGCAGAGGATTTTCCAAATTATAAATCCCACAACAGCATTTCAGCTATATCAATATTCTGTTAATATACTGTACACAAGAGATCTTTGGTGCAATATGCCACTCACAGGGAAAGCAGTGCGACAGAGACTAGGACTCGGGGCAATGGTTTCAAACTGCAGGAAAAGAGATTCCATTTGAACATTAGGAAGAACATGACAGTTAGAGCTGTTCGGCAGTGGAATATGCTGCCGCAGAGGGTGGTGGAGTCTCCTTCTTTGGAGGTTTTTAAGCAGAGGCTGGATGGCCATCTGTTGGAAATATTGTGATGGGGGTTCCTGCATGGCAGGGGGGTTGGACTGGATGGCCCTTGAGGTCTCTTCCAACTCTATGATTCTGTGATTCTATGATTCTATAAAGGAAGGACCTGACATTTTTTCCCTATAACATCCACTTTGAAGGTGTTCCCAGTGTTCCGCTTGCGTACAGCTATGGCTGAAATCAGTTCAATAAACTTTGAAATGACAAATTCCTAAACCCACCCTACCCATAATCGTTCTTGTTCACACATATGTAAATAAATTGGGTGATCTCTTCAGTTTGTGGCCAGTTTCCATTTTGTTTTAAAAGCACTGAGCTGTTATTCTTACAACCTAGGAATACAGAAGGCTCTTTGAAAGGTGGGTGGGTTTAAATGCAGCATTTAGGGATAGATTTAATAATGAGGTGATGGGGAGCTGGTTCCATGTCAAATTATTTGGTGAGACATGATAATTAGGAGCAGATATTAATGACTTATCAATAGGTTAGTCCGGTTTGAGGTCAGTGCCGGAATTCTCAGTGGGTTGAGGAAATATAAGAAATGCACATTAAGTCCATTCTGTAGCCATAAGTACAATGGTAACTCTACTTCTAATATAAACCTGAGCAAATCAGAATTCCAAGGGGTCATAAAATACCCAGAACTCACTCAATGCAAGTTTCATTTAAAAAAACATTCAGTTGATGTGCACAGTGGGATCTGGAATAAATGCACCCATGAACATAAATAAGTCTTTTTACTCCAGTGTGTGCTGTACAATATATTTTGATGTTTTTGAGCTTTGAGGTTCATTCAAAACATTTACTTAGAAAAGTTAGTGGAGTTCCAATGGGCACATTAGAAAAGTCAGGAGCAGGGAAGCCAGTATTCAATTTCCACAATCAATTTCCTCCCATTTCACCAGTGAGATCCAACTTCTACGCTGTGCATTACATAGACTGTATGGGTTAGTATCCAGGCACATCCTTGGAAGCCAGTCAGGTAGAGATGAAAGAGCATCAGAATGGATGTGGGGGTGCGGACCCTTTTGCGACCAATGAAATTAAAAGAAAGCAAACCTTTTGGTGTATCATTGTTGAACTCTCCTTGAAAAATCTATCATTTGCCTTTCTGACAAGCTTCCCACAACACACGATGCGTGTGCTTGACATTTTGCGGCAGAGAGGAAAAGATCGTGCCCTCATTATATAAATCAGTGCATGCAGGAGAAGAAGAAGGGAGTAAAAACCTTTCCCTTTGCTATTTAACCTAATTTGGATGAAAATGTCAAAATGATATATTCAAATGGATATCTCACCTGAGCAATAAGAAAATGGCATTAGTGACTATCAGAGATCTGATGAAAAAGGGGGAGAATTTTCTACCAAGTGGGTGACACTCCGAGTACTTCCACTGGAGGAAAATCTGACTCTTGATCACTATTGGTCACTTACATTTCATTATTACTTAGGTGCAGTGTCCTTGCTGATCAGTCCTTCTGACATTCTCTAATAAAAGAGCAAAGCACTGTTTGAAGTAGAGATGGGCACGACTTAGCGGTATTCCCGTTTCCGTTTCCGTTACTCGTATCCGTTACTCTACGGAAACGGTAACGGGAAGTACTCCACCAGAATTTGAGCTCGAACTGACGAACGAACAATTTGGTCTGATTTGTTGTGCTCGTTACTTGCATCGCGGCGATTGCGCAATGCCAAGCGGCACAGAAAAAAAGTTTTTAAAAGTTAAAAAAAAACCGATTCCCGGCCCTAAAAGTAGGCGAAAACTGTCTGAGGGCACCTACCAGGCCAGAAGGGTGTTTTATTTGGGGGGGGGGGGTTCCCCGCCCCCCTCTCCTTGGCTATTGTTGCTGCGCTGCTGGTACCAGGCTGGGAGGGCGCATCCATTTGCCATGCAGTGCGGGGGATCCAAAATGGCAACCGCAATATTTTTTTTGAAATCGTTGCCCAAAACCCCACCAAAAGCACCACAGAAACATGCGAAAATTAGCTATTTTAAATGCTTGAATTATTACAGTAGCAGCAGTGGGTTTTTCTTGCAAAAAAAAAAAGTCTCCGTTGATTTTATTTTATTTTATTTTATTTTATTTTATTTTATTTTATTTTATTTTATTTTATTACACCTGCACATTTGCAATGATGGGCTCGCCCATGGGAGCAGACCATGCAAATTTTCCGCCAATCGCATGGCCACTTGGCCAGGTTGACCACAGAGACTTCTGGGATGTGCCAATCGGGCATAAACAGCCCACTAATCGTAGCCCAAACCCGAACCCTAAGCCTAACCCATACGCCAGTACACTGTCCTTCTAAGTGGGTCAGAGAGGCACCCAGAGGTGCACCCCAATACTCACCCTAACCTCACCCGTAACTAGCCTAACCCTAGCCCTTGCGCTAACCCGTCTTAACCCTAAGCCAGATCTACTTGCATTGCACTACATGCAAGTACGTGAGACACAGCGGGTGCAAAGAGTCTGCCAGTCCGTCACTTGTGGCTCTGGCTGACTCCTGCAGCTCCCTCCAGGAGCCCGCTACCCAACCAGTACTAACGACAACGAAAAAACGAAAAAACGAATCGACTAATTTTTGTGAAATTTCGCGAAAAACGGAAACAAGCCGAAACGGACTGCCTCCGACACACGACAACTCGAAAACGTCATTTTCCCTAGTCGTGCCCATCTCTAGTTTGAAGTATTATAGGGAATAACAGAGATGGTCTTAGCTATATAGGGGGTGGGCAAGACTGTACATACACTATGGATTGGGCTACTTCATTTATTATCAGTCTGAATTTCAAAACACAGCTCTTATTAAAGCTGAGCTGAAGTTTGTGACTCAATTAAAGAATTACCTCCCAAGCAGGTACATATCATTTTCCTCCAGCTCCATGGCATAAGTCTGTCCCCACAGGATTTTGGCAAGTACCAAACAAAATACATTGAGATGTATGGAAGATGCATAGGAATAAAACTAGATAATTAATTAATTAATTAATTAATTGGGGAATCATAAGGGCTGACAAATAGGTGAATCAATGAAGATCCAGTGACCAACTGATGAATCTATGAATCCATTTTTCTCTACTTTAAAATGCTATAAAAATTCCCACCGGCATCTAGGGGACACAAACTTTCAGAAACCCTTCCCTCTGCCTCTTCTCTACAAGCCCTGCAAGTTTGGTTGAGATTGGGGCTCAGAGTCCTGAGCTACGTACCCCCCCAAAAGGCCCCCACAAGGAAAGTGCCCATTTTATAGCCCAAAGAATTAACAAATTAAAATTGCTAAAATTCATCAATTCTTATTTGATGAATTTTTATCCATTTATTTTGAATACGAATCAATGAATTTGGATGAACTAGCCAAATTCATCAGAAAACATGATTTTTTCTTTTAATTTATCTACATCTCAATATGACATTAACATGAAAGGAAAATTTTTACATTCTAAGCAACAATTTTTTAAAATTTATTTTAAAAATGTAATTTGGCTCTTTTTTTAGCTGGAAAATGGGCTAAATAACCAACAGAGGTATATTTCACTATGGAAAAGGCTAAAATTATGTTCTTAGATAAAAATACATACACCAATTCTGGCAGAGGAAATGTGGGTAGATTTGTACTAAAGCATCACAATTGCACATAGAACGTAAAGCAGAAAACAGAAAAGCTAGCATCCTGGCATGTAAGATGGACTTGTCAAATTAAAAAGCACTAAAAAATGGCATGGCTCCCACTTATCATGATATTTTAAAGCTTCCAGTAGATATAATACAAAATGTCTCATTAAATTTTGAATTAGCCAGCAGGCGAAAACTGCCTTAAATTCTATATTATAAACTGCAATTTGTAACCTGCATGATGTCATTATCCATTGCAATGCTTTGGTCATTTAATGGGCATCCACAGCTTATACTAGCCCCTGCCCCATGTTCAGGGCAGGAACTAGTGGTAGAGTTCCCCCTCCCACATCTTCTAAAGTATTTTCCAGATTGAAAGGGAGCCATAAAGATCCCAAGGATCTGGAATTATTTTAATAGCCCACCAATAGTCATGTCATATGATGGTGTGGTCCACATCACTTTTTGACCATTTGAGCTGGGAATGATAAAAGTTGCAGTCCAAAAGATGACTAATGCACCAGGCTGGGTGTAAGGTTGAGAAACCATCAGTACAGTGGTGCCTCTTAAGATGAATTTAATTTGTTCTATAGGTCAATTTGTTTTATGAAACTTCATCCTATAAAGCACAGTTTAACATGGTTCCCATTGGAATGCATTGAATCTGTCTTGTGAGGCATCCCATAGGAAAAATTCGTCTCATGGGGTTTTCGTATACCTGGAAATTTCATTTGTTTCACGAGTTTTACATATCATGAAGCATTCATTTTACAAGGTAGTACTGTATATGCTAAAATTACTTCCCTTGATTCAGTGACACTTAAGAGTGTAGGACATTCACAATACTATCCCGAACTTGAGATATCTAGAAACTGAGTCGTGGCAACTGGACTTTTTTCCTGAGAGAAAAGCAGTGGATGAGTAGCGAAATATTTTGCTGTCTCAAGAAAAGAGGTCCAGTTGCCATGACTCAGCTTCCAGGTAAACTCACATGGATGACTGAGAATCTTCACAGAGAAACTTGAAATAGTTTCTGCATAAAGTAAGGAAACAATGGCAGATGTTTGCTTGCACACAAAGGATTTCTAGCTACATGCCATATTCTGTTTCTGTAGATAAGTGGAACCTGAGAGATACTGGCAATAGTGGCATAAGCTTTATTTTCATTTCTAAACATTGACATTCTTGAGGACCATCTGTTGTTTAATTCACAGGGCAAGAATAATTAAAATTAACATAAAGAGCAAGTGAAGAGAAAAAGAAATTGGGGGGGGAGAGGAAATCATACATGAATTTTACCTTCCTCCAAAGCAGCCCACCCCATCCTCTATAATGGGTTCCACTGAAGGAATGTTTACAAAGAACTGATTTACTTTGAAAATTTTTTTACACCAAATACAGAAAGGCAGCTACCCTTCGCTGAAATATGCCACATGTGGAATGGCAAAAGGATTTTAGCTGCTAAAGCAAACTGCCATGTCCTTTGAGGTTATTATGCTGGAGGGAACATTAGCAGATCATTCTGAATGATGTCACTGAGGAAGGCTTTAGTCGGGTATCCTTTCATGCTTGCCATGACCCAAGGCTTTCAAAGGCCTTGGTGAAAAAGCCATGGAGGGTAGTTGTTGTTCTTCAGTCGTTCAGTCGTGTCCGACTCTCCATGACCCCATGGACCAGAGCTTGCCAGGCCTTCCTATCCTCCACTGCCTCCCAGAGTTTTGTCAAATTCATATTGGTTGCATCGATGACACTGTCCAACCATCACATTCTCTGCCGTTCTCTTTTCCTTTTGCCTTCAATCTTTCCCAACATCAGGGACTTTTCCAATGAGTCCTCTCTTCTCATGAGGTGGCCAAAGTACTGGATCCTCAGCTTCAAAATCTGTCCTTCCAGTGAACATTCGGGGTTGATTTCTTTCAGAATGGATAGGTTTGGTCTCCTTGCAGTCCAGGGGACTCTCTAGACTCTCCTCCAGCACCACAGCTCAAAAGCATCAATTCTGTGGCAATCAGCCTTCTTTATAGTCCAGCTTTCACTTCCATACATCACTACTGGAAAAACCATAGCTTTGACTATCCTGACCTTAGTTGGCAAAGTGATGTCTCTGCTCTTTAGGATGCTATCTAGGTGGGTAGGATCTGATGCAATTCCACTGGAAGAGAATCCTGTGAGGCAGTGGCCACTGAAGGTTCTTGATTGACCCTTTCCATCCACACCATAAGCATCATCAAAGACTATGAGGTGCAGGTGGGATGGGAAATCAAGAGGTAGCAATGTAGCAAGGTTCTAACCTGTTTGGGGCTGTTCAGGGTTGGGTTTTCCAAACTGCAACCATACTGCTGTTCACCTATTCAATCCAGCCATACTGCCAGACAAGGAATGCACAGTCAATACTGAGTCTTCAACCCTAAACCTATTAAAGATGGGCACGAATCGAAAAAATGGCATTTTGTTCCATTTCGTTTTGTTAAGGAGTTTGTTTCATTTTGTTTTGTTTTTTGCAAAAAAATCATTTCATTGTTTTCGTTAATTTGTTATTCATTTTTACCCACTGTTTCCCACGATAACAGGCCAGGGGAGGGAGGTACAAGGGGGCGGCTTCAAAGCCGTGCTGCTCTGGCTGCCTAAACGTGGCCTGCTTATCTCTTCTCCTGGGGCTGGGCTGAGGCTCGAGCACGCCACGTCCCTCGATGGCACTGACGAGGTGCGTGCTCTCTCTGTGCAGCTCGGTGCGAAAGGACCTCCGGACCAGCACCAGGTAGGAGACATCTCCACCCCCCATTAACAAAACGAACCGAACCGAACCAATTTTTATTGGTTCGGTTCAGTTCGTGTTAAATTTGCCCCTAGGGTCGTTATTTGTTTTGTTATGTAACAAAACAAATAACGAATAACAAAAAAATCATTTCATGCCCATCTCTAAAACCTATATGTGGAGAAATTAGGGCTATCCTCTGTTGTTCCATACCACCATCCTTGGATGAATCAGCTCTTTGTGATTTTCACTGGTTGTATATCTAAGAAGGCATAGTTAGGATTGTGCTGTTTAGCAGCTCCAATTTCCCCTTATATATTGTAGTGTTAATTTTGGCTGATGGTTTTGCCACGTTCTGCTTTATGGAATCATCCTGAGTGCATTAATCCCCCATAAAAAATAAATGACTTATATGAGAAAGCGGTTTTATAGTTGGGAGAGCTACTATGAGCAGCTGGAGCATGAAGCACTCTCAACACTTATGTGCCAATTTTGCATCAGCAAACTGTTTCCCAGTATTTCTGCTAACACTTTTTGGCTTCTCACACCCAGTGGTGCATTCTGTGTCGTGCAGTCTGCTTCAGCAGGAAAGAAGGCCTGGGTGGAGGTACAAGAGAGAACAACAACGGCAAACCCTTTTTCATTTCCCAGCAGGAAATAAGGTCCAGTATGAAGCTAACAGTTACAAAAAGTTTTGCTCTTCTATGAGACTGGCATTTATTTCACTTTTGATCTTGGGCACATAAAACAGAGCGGGGGTGGAGAGCAGTCAAAATTAATTAATTAATTAATAACCAAATCAAAGTGTTGGGCTTTCCACCCTTTCCATTGACCCTTAATGTGTTTTTTGAACGCTGCCCAAATCAAACTACTCATTTGAACTAAGTAATCAAGATTAATGTCAGCAGTTATGACACATACTGTTTGCTAAAGAACACATAGAACAATTGCTCAAGGCAAGCTTCATTAAGAAATCAGATAAAATTAGTAGAACTGATTATATTTCAAAATTCAGCAGCAGCAGTGGTAGCAGCAGCAGCAGCTCAAAACTGCCTTTCAGGATGCTCCAGTTAACACAACCAATCTTGTTCACAATCAAGTTTGGTAATCCCATTAGGCAATTATATTTTAATCATTGGGATAACTGCACAACCAAACACACACCCTTATGATATTGGGGTGGTTTTTTTTTGGCACAGCTGGTGAAGGGCATAACAAACGTTTTTTCCCTTTCCCCCCTCCCCCCTCCCCCAGAGAAACATGCATACAAGTCAACTCAACAAAGGAATTGCTGTGCCATGCTGTTTAGTGGTATGATTTGGGGTACATGAAGGCCAGCTAACATCAGGCATCTAATGTGGCCTTAATTGAGGAGGGAGTCAGGATGCAGCTTACATTGTTGCTAGTAGTAGAAGCAGAGGC
This sequence comes from Phrynocephalus guinanensis, assembly GCA_037367245.1. Taxonomy (NCBI): domain Eukaryota; kingdom Metazoa; phylum Chordata; class Lepidosauria; order Squamata; family Agamidae; genus Phrynocephalus; species Phrynocephalus guinanensis. Next base: position 85,557,159 of record CM074739.1, read on the forward strand.
TGAAATACAGACATGACCTGAAAAGACAAATGTGGTTACTTCACGTCCTTCCTCGAGCCGAGGTGAACTTGCCTCCATGTTGAAATCGGTTTTCAACACGGATCGAGAAGTGGATTGAAAAGATTCCCGAGCTCCAGGACGGGAATCTCTCACCCCGCTTGGAGCGCAGTTCAGCGGGCGTCGCCGGGGTGAACTCTGATTGACCTCACAAGGACTTGAGGTTCCATTCCTTTGAACTCGGATTGACCCCACAAGGACGTGAGGTTACATTCCTTCAAACTCGGATTGACCCCAAAAGGACGTGAGGTTGCATTCCTTCGAACCGGTCTCCAGCAGGGCTGCGAACTGCAGCGAGAGGGATGTGAAGTATCAGCCAAAGAGGCAGCTTGCACTCTGTAGCTATGCATGCTACACACACACACACACACACACACACACACACACACACACACACACACACACACACACACACACACACACACACACACAAATGAGACACAGCTCCACAGTGTGGTGTCTTGTTGTGGAAATATTGCCCCTTGTTAAAACACAAAGAGTTTTGTCCTTTAGATCTGGCAGTCTACAAAAACCTTATGGTACCAGTGTTTCAATGATATTTGAGCATTGCTTGCTGCAATGAGATTATGTTATATTGATGGGAACTGGGGTGTAACACAGCTCTCCACAGAAAGCAATAGGTTGTCCTATTTTCCTGCCGCAAACACTATGTATTTTTATGAACTGCCTCTATCTTGCACAGCAGGAATGCTTCTGTGGCTAAAGCCATAATGGGATTTTCCTAAATGATATAGAAATACAAATAGTGCTCTCTCTCTCTCTCTCTCTCTCTCTCTCTCTCTCTCTCTCTCTCTCTCTCTCTCTCTCTCTCTCTCTCTCTCTCTCAATTTCTGTCTCTCAATCTCTACCCTCCTGCTCCATCCCTTGGTTTATTTAAGCAGGCAGGATTTTGCCTCCTCCGCACAATCTTTTGAAAGGCCCTTTTCAATCTCCCATTCTCCCTTATGAGCACTTCCTACAAAAGTGTCAATATGCACTAATTGTGTTCTGCTTGGCCCACTGGCAAATCAAAACGGCAAATGGAATGAGCCAATATGGATTCAAATCCCTTTACTTGCCAGCATCAATCTCAGCTGGAAAGGATACATGAAAGCAAATAGCTGTACGCCGGGAAACCCTGGACTCCTTTCACTGACCTCAAACAGAACAGTAATGTAGATCCTATTCATTTGAGATTCTTACTTTCTGAAGAGGCATCAGAGACACAATTACAGTACAGCTTCTTGCAGCTAATATCCTGGGAATGTTTTGTTTTAGAGGACGGAACAAGAAATAATACCACAATACAAGCAGAATAGGAGATATTATAATCACATTAGGGGGTTACTCAGGCAGACCTTGCTAGCACCAAAGCAAATCTACTGGTTCACTTAGGCCAAAGAGCAGAAAATATGTTCAGTGATGCTCTTCTACAACTCAAACCATGGGAAATAAAAAACCAATAATTCAGCTATTTAATATGGCACAGCAACAGTCTGGGGCAATCTATGTCTCTCTGTGTAGGCTTTTTTTTTTTAACTCAATAAAACCCCTTTTCTGATTATACGGTTCTGGTTTTGAAGGCGTGCATTTGTTTTCCCTGTGTATCAGGGGGCTATCAGAACATAAGAATGTAAGAACATCCTTGCTGGAACAGGCCATCCTGTTCGGCATTCTGTCTCACACAGTGGTTCACCATTTGCTTCAGGGTATTCCCAAGCAAATGTCTTCACCTGCTTATGATTCCCTGCAAATGGTATTTGCCTCCAACGCGGAGGTTGGCCTTAGGCATCCATAATGATAGCCATTGATACCCCTGTTCTCCATGAACTTGTCTAATCCTTTCTTGAAGCTGTCAAGGCTGACAGCTGTGACCACTTCTGTTGATACTGCATGTGCTGTCAAGTAATGCCTGACTTGCAGTGATGCCAAGTCCCTGAGCTCTTCAAGGAATGATTGACCATTGTCACACACACACACACAGCAAGTCGCCATGGTTGAACGGGAATTTGAACCCAGCTTCCCTAAGACTTAGTCTGACACACTGTCGTTTATGCTACACTGGCTCCAGATATCTATTTTTTTTTTCTGTACATAGGCTGCCCGTGGGTAGACCCTGCTTCTTTTCACACAAGTTGTTAATAACAGAATTTTCATTATGAAGCCTTTGAAGTCGATGATTTATGTTGTTGGTGAATCATAGATCTAGGCTTGGCTCCAAGACTGAAGGGAACCTATCAGGATGCTATCTATTCTACTTGCTCTCCACTGATTGTGATGTGGCCATACTTGTTAGGTGCTCCAGCCTGCTAGTATACTCCAGGGAATTGTGGTTTTAAAAGGCATGGTGGCTGCCATAGTTTTATATTTCTTATTTTTTTATCCACAGGATTCTGTTATCTGGACTTTATGTGATATACCTAGATACCTCAATAGAAAGTCACATCACATATGCAACATCAGAGGCTCCCAGCTTGGATGTTTCCTGGAAATTTTGAAATAGCAGATTTATGGTGTATTTATTTATTTTTGTCTGCACATGTTGCCATTTGGGTGAAATTAGCAGGAGCTCTTTAGCTAGTCATTGCAAGGAAATGCAAGATGAATTTCACTTTGACCCAGCTCAGGATTTTCTTAAAAATAGATTTATAAGCCAACTGTTAGAATCAGTTTCCCAGGGTGATGTATACTGAGACTAGAACTAAATGACATCAAATTTAAACATAACATCCAAATGGCCACATAGGCAGAAGCAGCCATTATCAAATGACACAATCCAGCAGGACATGTAACAACTAAAAATCAACAATACAAGATGTGGGGATGCTTTAGCAAGAGATGCACCATTGCACAGTGGTAGAAAATCAACCTACCAGGAACTGAGGAATTCAAATACATTGGTTCCATAACCACAGCCAATGGGAGTCTGAATTATGTGGTCACTTCAAAGATCAACTGTGGCTAGCTAAAACAGCATACAGCATCAAGTGTCATGTCCAACAAAAAGACCAATGCATCATTATACAACCTGTTGTGTTCTATGGTGCAGAATGATGGCCAGTTACTAAAGAATTTGAATGTCGCATTGGTGTCATGGAGACAAAGATGATGCAATGGAACTCCAGCCTCACTTGAAAGGCTCATGTGTGCAATGGTTAAATGCCTGTACTGCAGGTAAAACTGTGCTCACGACCCGGGGTTCAATCCCAGATAGCAGCCTCATGGTTGACTCATCCTTCCATCCTTCCAAGGTGGGTAAAATGAGTACCCAGCTTGCTGGGGGTGGGGGGCAATGTGTAGCCTGCATATGGGGTGGTATAAAAGCAGAACACTTTGCTTTGCTTTGCAGTGATGACATCTGAGCAAAATAGGACATTGCATCAATTGCTGATAAGATGTCCTGCATGCCGATCTGCAAACTCTAACCAAATAGGATCTCACTCTGGAGGTCAGTGAATCCCAACCAAGGGGATAACCAAAACATCACTGGATGAACACCCTTGAGAACGACACGAAGTTGTCCCAGGTTCACCTGGATCTAGCCCATGATCATGCCAAGTGGAAGGCCAAAACAAGAATTATAGACCCCACCACCAACTGGGACAAATGCTAAGAAAAATATGATGATGAAGAAGAGCTTTCAATTCTTACCCATTATGCTTCACCATGTGACAGTATTCACTGAACTTAGAGTTGATAAAATCATTCATCAGGTCATCCTCAGAAAGCACAGATTAATAAGTAACATTTCTTGGGGACTGGGAAAAGCAACACTGTATGATTCCATGGTGAGCATTTGCCAAATCCAGCTTGTGCTCCCCAGTTAAGAACCATCAATAGTAATACCTAATAGTATTCTCTAAGCTCAGGCAGGGATGGGAAATGGGGTTGTTATCTATCAAAGCACATTTTAGTTTTTGACAAGTAAAAAGCAGCATTGGGAACGCAGCAAGGCTTCAATGAAAGCCTAAAAAGAAAACTCATATAACATCTGGTGTCATTTATCCCCTGTTGGCCTCTCATAGTGCGATGTGATGAGCTTGTTCTGATTTAAGATCAGATGAACTGGTTTGAAAAAGCGGAGAAAGTAGTGGGAGGAGATGCAGTTGCTCTGGCAGCAAACAGGGGATACACAATCTGCTCAAATAATTGGAAACATGGCAGATTTTCGTTAACTGATGCCAGTGGCATCTTCGTTTATCCATCTCTCTCAGCTGAATTTGTTAAGTGCATTATCTTATTGGTTTTAAAGTTTTCATCTCACTTATTTGCAGGGGGGAAACGTGAACAAATCAGTCATGATGGATTGCCTAATTTTCCTGGGCTGAATAAACCCAGTTTTATAAGACTGTTGATTCCTGGGTTATTAGTTAATAGAAACATTTATCAATTTCTGTGCAGAAACAAAACTAAAAAAAAAATCCTCAAAAAGCTCCACATATAGAATCAGCTAATCAACATAAAATCAATTGCATTAGAAACTTCCTCCGATGTTTCCACATAATAATCATGGTTGAATATTCTTATGGTAATTGCATCATTCTAAGAAGGATTGAGTAAAATTTATTATTATTATTATTATTATTATTATTATTATTATTATTATTATTATTATTATTATTATTATTATTATTATTATTATTATTTGCTATTTCCTTCATTCCTCTTTTATTGTTTTTCTTTGGACAAATGTAAAAGCTGGTCAGAAGGAAAGGATTATCATTAAATCAGCAATTACACCAAACAGTCTTTGATCAGGAGATGGCGAAAAGGAAGTGAAAAACTATTTCCTATAAAGCAAGCCTGGTGAATCTATTACTCATTTCCTCAATTGTGCATGAGGTGTTAGATCTTGTAACCCTAGCTCTTGTTGACACTGGGCAGAAGATAATTGGAGGTGTGTGAGTGTGTGTGTGTATGTGTGTGTGCGCGCACGCGCAGAAGATCACATCAAAATGAAAACAAGACTCCTGTACCTGTGGCAGGGAGGTGGGTAACATGTATAGTGTCAGAGGCCAATTTCATCTTACCAGCACCATAATTCAGTGACCACCAGGAAAACTCCCCTTTCAAAGCAAGCACAGAAAGAAGCAAATGTAGTTGTGCTTCCTCTTGCCTGACAAACATGGCCCCCTGTGTTTGCAGAAGCACAATGTTAAACAACAAAGATTGTGGTAGAACTTCTGGATAGCATCACTTGCAGCAAGGTAGTACTTATACAGTCAGCAGGCAAGGAGGTTGCAATCTATCAGAGCAAGGAGGCAGCGGGGAATGCCAGAAGTGAGTTGACAAAGCCAGAGTGCAGCTCAGCTGGCTCTATTACTCCCTCCTGTAGTTAACAGGGAAATATCCACTGTTTCTAGATGCATCTCCAGAAATATATCCATACATTGACATCACTTGGGGCATGCAAAATTTCATCTACATTCTTCTGATTTACCAGCTTACTAAGGGAGGCAGGAATCTGCCATAGAACATTCTAGTGGCCTCCTAGAAAGAAACCGGTCATATGAGCTCTAAATAAAATGCCATTGTTTCCTTAATAGTGGCCCAAACCTTAACTACTATTTTCTGTTTTGCCATGAGCTCCAGTATTGGATATGTAGAGTTACTCCCTGGTCCCACATTCTAGATTAGACTATGCTGGCGGATCCTCTCCTTTTTATTCCTATAGCATTTTAGGCCCCTATCCCACGTCCATTTAAATGCAGATTAAATTTGTAGATAAAGTGTCCAAAAATGCCGTCCTCACGGCCACCGGGCTTTTTGAAAACAAAACAAAAAGAAGACCCGGTAATGCCCCCTTATGCGAGGTTTCCAAGACTTACCGGAGATGTAGGGAATGTTTTCCCTCACTTAAAAAATCCACCTTTTAAAGAGACAGACGTTGTGCGACCCGTAGATGATCCGGTTTTCTTTCTTCTGTTTTTCTCATAGCACTGACTGGCTGTTCCTGGGGCCGATCGGCGCTGTTTATTTATTTATTTTTAAATTTTCCCCCACCCTCCTAGCCACAGGCAGCTGGATTGGGTGCTCTTTGTTTTAATTTCTGCCAACCATCTGGTCCTTTTTTAAATCCAAGCACCACCTGCTGGCCATGGGGCTGAACTGCACTTTAAAAAAACACCTTTGTATGTGGGAACTGCTATCCCACATCTTCAGTCACGTGACAGGAGGAAGAGGAAAAGCCGGATCTTCAGAAGATCAGGATCTTCCCCAGGTGAGATAGCAGCCTTATTGTCCTTCATTATGTGTTACTTGTGGCCTACAATTAAAGGTTGAAAGTAGAGATGGGCACGACTTAGCGGTATTCCCATTTCCGTTTCCGTTACTCGGTTCCGTTACTCTACGGAAACGGTAACGATAATTACTCCACCAGACTTCGAGCTTGAACCGACGAACGAACAATTTTGGTCTGATTTGTCGTGCTCATTCCTTGCATCGCGCGATCGCGCAATGCCACGCGGCACAGAAAAAAAGTTTTTAAAAGTTAAAAAAACCCGGTTCCCGGCCAAAAAGCAGGCGGAAAAATGCCTGCCGTGCCTCAGGGCACCTACCAGAGGGGTTGTTTCTGGAGGTCCCCGGCCTCCCCCCCATCCCCCGTCCTGGGCTGCTCTGGTGGGACTCGCCACAGGCTCGCAGCCAGCAAAAAGCCCAGTCTCGCCGCCGGCTGCCGCAATTAAAGCGCAAGCAAGCGGCACGGACGGCACAGGAAAAAACTTTTAAACTCTCCCCCCACCCATTCCCGGGCCAAAAAAGCAGGCGGAAAAATGCCTGCTTGACTAAGGGCGCAGGGCACCTACCGGAGGGGTGGTTTCTGGAGGGGGGGTCCCGCCTCCCCCCCGTCCTGGGCAGCCGGACTCGCCATGCCATGCGGTGCGGGCGGGGGATCCAAAATGGGGCGGCGAACGCAATATTGTTTTTGAAATCGTGGTCCAAAAACACACAAGCACAACAGAAACACGCGAAAATTTATAAACTGCCAGATTTTTCACAGTAGCAGTGGGTTTTTTCTTGCAACAAAATGTCTCTCCTCTCCTCCTCTGTCCTCCATTGATTTTATTTTATTTTATTTTATTTACACCTGCGCAATGATGGGCTGGCCGAGTGGCCAGTCATGTGGGAGTGGATGACCATGCAAATTTTTGGAGCCATCCCACCAATCACATGGCCACTTGGCCATGGAGACTTCTGGGATGTGCCAAAAAGCCCCCTAAAACCTGCCCTAGCCCCCTAACCCTAACCCTAATCCTTGACTCCTTACTAATACATCACAGACTGTCTTCTTAGTGGGTCAGAGAGGCACCCAGAGGTGCAACCCACTAGCCCACCGTAACCTTACCCATCAATAGCCTAAACCTAGCCCTTGCACTAACCCACCTTAACCCTAAGCCAGATCTACTTGCATTGCACTACACGCAAGTACAATTCCCTTCTTTGTGAGACATGGCGGTGCGAGAGCCTTAGGCATCACTTCACCCTATGGCTCTGGGTTCACTCACTGGTCTCACTGTCTGCAACTGGTATGCATATCCATATGGCTATGCATGCCATTTTGCAGCAGCAGGTGAGGAGGGGAGACCTCCAGGAGCCTGCTACCCCCCAAAAAAAACCAGTACTAGTGAAAATGAAAAAACGAAAAAACAAACCGACTAATTTTTGCGAATTTTCGTGAAAAATGGAAACTACCCGAAATGGAACCGGCCCGACTAACGACAACTCGAAAAATTTTTTTTCAAGTCGTGCCCATCTCTAGTTGATAGTGTTATTTAAGGAATACCGTGCCTGGAGCTCTCCTGGAAGCATGGGCAGTTTGAGCCCTCAAAAAAAGTAATTTTCCCAAATGCTTCTTGTGATTCTCTAACCAGAGGTGTAAAGAACACAGGACTAAACACTTTTGTTAAAGCCCTTTCTTAACTGAATGAGAAATATCACCAAGGAATGCTCAAGCCGTGCAAAATTCTTTGCCTCCAGGTAAAATGGAATTAGACAAGGGGTGCTGTTTTTTCTCTCATCAAGTCCTCAGCAATTTGTACAAACTGACTCTCAGCAAAATTAATGCCCTTCCATTTTGAGAGATATGCATAGGAGTACTGCCTGGTCATAAAAAGGAGGCAAAGCAATCCTGCTCTAATGTCAAAGTGTAATAAATATTCAGTGCTCCTTCTGCCAGGGGACCTGTTGCCAATGGATCAATTCAGAGGCATGTGGAGACCCCCAGGTTCATGGGGGCAGTGAATCCACTCTGGGTTTTAGTCTAACATTTACAGAACCTATTCAAAGTGTTGAACTCATTGCTTGGGATACATAACAACACAACAGATAGTGGCTGCTGAGTAGGGATGTGCATTTTGGATTTTTTGGCTACAATCCCATTTTTTTTAACATCTAGGATCCTCACTCCAGGTCCCAGACCTTACAGGTATCTAAATTGTGTTCACCTGGAGAGAAGGCCCTTGCAGGCCCATTTCGGGCAGTGCCAGGCTGGGAGTGAGTACATGGGCCCCCAGCTAGAGCACCCAGGCCCAGCCCAACCTGCATCCGCATATCACATATTTCCAATTATTGCAGGTTGGGTCAGGTCCCTAACCCCCACGATAGGTCAATGTACCTTCAAGATAACAATGAATCCACCCATGATTAGCCACAACTCCAGAATCATGACTATCATTCACGACTTCTCGCCATCTCTTTGCTGTTCTTTTATGAGTTTCAGGTAAATGACTATAATCTCAGTTGTAAGAAGAAAATTTCTTCAGTCCAAAAATAAAGGTAGCTTTAAAAAAAAACCTTTATGCAAGTAGACTTTGCTGTTGAGCGTTATCTTTTGTTAGTTCAAAGGTTTTTGGAGATATAAATTCTTTTCAACTGCCCTAAGGTGGTGGGAATGTAAATTGAATACTTTACAATTTGTAGTCTGTTCCTACCGTAATGTGCATCTCCTCCATGAGCGAGTGTTTGGGGATTTTTCAATTACTGTAGTCTGAAAACTCTGAGAGATTCTTTAGGGCAGAAAAAAGCTCCTTCGCAAAGTTGAGCCACTGATGTTCAAATTAGCTGCCAAAGGCACTATAATGATCTGTGCTCCAGATTTTCCTAAACAGGGGAGGGGGAGAAAGAAATTGGCCTATTTCATCATGGGAGGGAGGGACTCTTTTCACCAACACCCTTAGTACCCAAGGCTTACACTTTTATGGCACAAAAGTGAGATGAATGGTTGAGAATAGATAACACTGGGGTCAGGTTCATTATTAAAGAACTAAGCCCTACACTGGCATTCAAAAATGGATTCATCTGAGTGTGTGCAGGGGGGGGGGAGTGCTAACCTTGCCCCTTCGCTCTTCACGTGGAAAGCAGCAGTCTGAAAAGAAATATTGTAATAATTGTGTGTGCCCTCAAGTCAGTGCTGTCAAAAATACTCCCAAAAGGCTTACCATTCCCCTCTTCTGGGGGTATCCTGGGGCTGTGCAGCTTGCCCAAATTTACACAGGGATGTAGAGTGGAGAATTGACTGGCCAACCTCTGTCTCAGTAGCCAAACTCACTAAGTTATCCAGCCATACTTTACCCATCCCACTGGGGACTCAGAAAAAAAACAGGGTTCCCAAATCCATGAAGGGGAGTCTTTCTCTCTTTATACTGTCCGCCCAAAGTGAGGAACAAAGGAGAAGGGGCAATAGCAGCACTCTTCCCCATTCAGATTAGTGAAAGTGCAAAATGAACAGCAGCTATTGAAAACAGAAAATTATCCCGTATCAATTTCCCTAACTTCTCTTCATAAAACTGATTGTAGATTACACTTGTAATGGCATAATTACATCATGCTTCCCTTCCCCCAACGCTTGTCATTGTCTGCTCCAGGCTATAACAGGGGAAACAGGGAAGCTATTTCAAGAGAAAGTGGGGGAGAATGGATATTTATTTATTTATTTATTTATTTATTTATTTATTTATTTATTTATTTAAGTTATATGCCGCCCACTACCCAGGTCTCTGGGCGGCTTACAGTCCAAAGAATAAAACAATTTAAAATAATTAAAAGTAAAATATCAATAAATCATCAATAAAAACCTTACACTAAAATCATTATCCTAAAATTGTCATCAGCGGACCCACAGTCTATATTATATCAATTAAAAACCTTCTGGAACAGGAAGGTTTTTACCTGGCACCGGAATGTAATCAGTGTTGGCGCCAGGCGGATCTCGATCGGGAGGGCATTCCATAGCTTGGGAGCAGCTGCCGAGAAGGCCCTATGTCTACAAGCCATCCCTCTAACCTCCTTGAGGGATGGCTCTTTCAAAAGGGCCCCCTGGCTAGATCTTAATTGCCGGGTAGGTTCATATGAAAGGAGGCGGTCCTTCAGGTATCTAGGTCCTAAGTCGTTTAGGCCTTTATATGTCAAAACAAGCACTTTGAATTCGGCTCGGACCGCAAATGGTAACCAATGCAGGTTACGCAGAATCGGAGTGATGTGATCTCTGGCGGCCCCACCACTTACCAGCCGCGCCGCACGATTCTGGACCAGTTGCAATCGCCGGACCATCTTCAAAGGCAGCCCCACGTAAAGCGCATTACAGTAATCAATACGGGATGTTACCAGTGCGTGCGTAACTGTCATGAGGCTGTGCTCGTCTAGGTAGGGGCAGAGCTGGTATATTTTCCGCAGCTGAAGGAAGGCACCCCTGGCCACCGAATCCACCTGGGCTTCCAGAGTTAGACCAGGGTCCAGAAGCACCCCCAAGCTGCGGACTCTGTCCCTTAGGGGGAGTGCAACCCCATCCAAGACAGGAAGATGGCCCTCTAACCTGTCTGGCAAAGCACCCATTAACAGCACTTCTGTCTTGTCTGGATTGAGTTTCAATTTATTAACCCTCATCCAGTCCATTATCTGGCCCAGACACAAGTTCAGTACAGAAATCGCCTCACCTGGATTGGTGGAGAATGAGAGGTAGAGCTGAGTATCGTCAGCATATTGCCGACTCCTCAGCCCAAACCTCCTGATGACCTCTCCCAGCAGTTCCATGTAGATGTTGAACAGCATGGGAGACAGTATGGAGCCCTGGGGAACCCCGTGACGTAAACGCCACGGGGCAGAGCAACTGTCCCCCAGCACCACCTTCTGGACACGGTCAGCCAGGAAGGATTGGAACCACTGCAGAGCAGTGCCCCCAACCCTCAACCTGGCCAGCCTATCCAGAAGGACACCATGGTCGATGGTGTCGAAAGCCACTGAGAGGTCCAGGAGTATCAACAGGGTCGCACTCCCCCTGTCTCTCTCCCGGCAAAGGTCATCATACAGGGTGACCAAGGCAGTCTCCGTACCAAAGCCCGGCCTGAAGCCCGATTGAAATGGATCCAGAAAATCAGTTTCATCCAGCAATGCCTGGAGTTGTCCGGCCACTACCCGCTCCAACACCTTGCCCAAATAAGGGAGGTTCGCTACTGGTCGGTAGCTAACCACCAGCCCTGGGTCCAGGTTTGGTTTTTTTAGGAGTGGTCTAATCACCATCTCTTTCAAGGTATGCCAGGTAGTAGAAGATACTGAGATATAAGGGTACCATTTGGATCCCCATGCCATTCTACCATCAAGTTGAAACCATTACATTTTTAAAAATCTAACATGCCAGAGCTGCAGTGTATGTGACCCACCAGATGGGGGCAAGCAAATCCAACCACTTCCAGCAGTCCTATGTTACTTGCATGAACAGATCCTAAAACATGGATGTTATGCATGGAAGACTGTAGGAGTGAAGAGAAATAATGCCAGCGGCTAAAATGTAATGTATTTGTGTAATGTAATGTGGTGGTGGTGGTGGTGGTGGTGGTGGTAGTGGTGGTGATGATGATACAAAAAAATAACTTACAGCCTCCAAAAACCCATGGGAACATCAGGTAGAGAAAGTGTCAGAAAATGACAAGATCTTGTGGGGTTTCCAGATCCAAGCCGTTAGACATCTTGAACATAACTCACCAGACATAGTAATTGAACAAAGAAATTTCGGAATCATTCACAATGGTATTCCGAGGGATGCCAGCTCTGAACATAAAGAATTGGAATAACTAACAAAATGCAGAGATTTGGCAGTCAAAACCTCACACTTGTGGATGGAGTACACTTAAGTGTTCCTTGTAGTCATTGGGGCTTTGGGAACAATATCAATAAATTTCACACAGTATTATAAGTAATTGACGATCTCAGATATAACACAACCAGAGCTACACCCCCCCCCACCAGCAATTTTAGGAACAGCATACATATTACAGCTATATTTACAGATCCTTGGGTTTTTGGTTAAAGCTTGCATCTGTTATGTAATACCAGCCAATGTTTTTACCATTTTCATTGCCTGTGTCTGATGCTTTTGAACAACAGCATCAGCAGCAGTGAGAACCTTAACAGTGCAGAGCCAGAAGGGATCCACAGGAGGCACTGTGAGGAACTGAACTTCCACCTCTGGCTCTGTTTCCAAATACCTAAACCACTGAACAACTGGATTCTCAAAGGAAGACATTGGTGATACATAAACACAGACAAAATCATATTCTATGAACTCCATAATTCCTACTTCTGTTGTATTTGTATATGGTTCCTATAGGTAAAGCTAATATGTTTTTTTTCTAGATGTTCTTAGTGTGGCGTCCCTCTAAAAGTGAAGTGTAATCTAGATGTTAGCAGCCATAACAGAAGGGCACGGTAACATCTGAGTGTGGGCTGAGTAATCCAAGAATTAGGGAGATGGGATGGATTTCAAAAAGCACGTACTGTAGTCAGCAAGACGTAAATCATAGGGACCCAATTTACAACCAAATACAAATCCACAAGAGGATATGTTTGGTCTTCAGCTCATTACCCCGTTAATTGCTATAGACACCACTGGGGATAAATGAAAGGGAAACATTAGCATTGTGCAGAGGAGTGAACATTGAACAGAGCAAAAACTTTCCAGTCTGGTTTTGCAACATGGAACTTTAAATGGCTTCTGAAATTCTAAACAGTTGCATGAGAGAACTTTCACAGACAGAAATCACCTGTATTTATTTTAAATGAATCAAGAACATTGACATCAGTGTTCTTTTTTACACAGGTTGAAATGCTGGAAAAATTATGGAATAGAACAATGTAATATGACATATTATGAAAGCAACCAGTCTGTAATTCCATTGTGGGAGTTTATATGAATATCACAGAGGAATATCAGAGTTGAAAGCTGTCCATGACATGGAAAAGACTATTTCAAGAAAGACATTGGCAAGATTTTTTTTGCAGCATGACTGTAGTTGTGACATGCATGCTAGTTGTGTCCAACTCTGGGGGCGGTGCTCATCTCCATTTTCAAGCCAAAGAGTCAGTGTTGTGCAAGTCCGAGGCCATGTGGCCAACATGACTGAACACATTTCTGCACAGGGAACACAGTTTACCTTCCCAATTCTTTCAGCGGTACCTACTTATCTACTTGCATTTACATCTTTCGAACTGCTTGGTTGGCAGGAGCTCAGGTTAACAGCGGGAGCTCAGTTCGCAGTATGGCACCCAGGATTCGAACCGCTGAGCTGCTGACTTTGCAGCTGACAGGTTCAGCGCTCTAGCCCACTGAGCTAGCATTTTTAATAGCATACTATTTTTACAGCATGACTACAATGACACATAGGAATATTCATGCTGAGTCATCCCTTGTCTCCTACTAGACCTTTAACTGACTAATTCATTTAGGCCCCTAGTGCTTCTTGAAGGGAAGAAATCAAATAATATTGAGAAGGAATGGGAACCAACATCGCAGAAATTAAATGTAAAGTTTGTGGAGGCAGCTGTTATGAGAAGTGAAAAGTCAACATGATAATATTTTCATAATGTGTCTTATTTGTCGTAATGTTTTGTGACCCGCAGGGCACTATATCAAGTGATACCTGATGAATGGAACAGCAGTTCATGAATGCGTAAGCCAAATAAAACTTGTTAATCTTTAAATGACAACAAGATTTTTGTGATTTTCTTTCCATTGACTATCACAGTCAACCTACTCCCCCCCCCCCAAGAAATAGCTAAAAAGAGGAACATTTTTCTTGTCCGCAAACATGCAGGCATCAGGTCATCAGGAGAGGCCTTCCTCTCCATCCCCCCACCCTCACATGTACATTTTGTGGGAATACATGAAAAGGCCTTCTCAGCTGCTGAGCCCAGACTCTGGAACTCCTTCCCACTAGAGGCGAGGACTGCCCCATCTGTGCTGTCTTTCAAGAAACAGGCAAAGATCTTTCTCTTCAGGCAAGCTTTCCCTGAATGATGGACTACCTATTATCTACCATACATGATCAGATAGACTTTGTGTTTATAGACTTTGTGATTGCATTAATGTTATTAAGAAGAACCTTTATTGGCACATACAACAATAAAACAGACAAAGTAAAACAAACACTTTGATGTTGAGATTTATAGAAATCTTTCAATGAAATACAGAGCTATGTTCCCTCACAATTTTGCTGAGAAGGTCCACCACTGATTCAAAAGAGGTTGTCTGTTCTACAGTTAACATAAAATGAATTTTGTTTAGGTCTGATTTCCCCTCCAGTGCCCTCCAAAGGAAGAATTAAAAAAAGAACCTTTATTGGCATTAATGTAATGTTGTCTTTTAATGCTTTGTGTTCATAGACTTTGAATTCATTAATGTAATGTTGTCTGTTAATGCTGTAAAATGTCCCTCAATTCCCTGTTCTCATTTGAATATGTCTTAATTGTATCTGACTGTATATTGTCCCCCATTACTGTAAGCCGCCTTGGATCCTTTTCCAAGGAGAAAGGCAGGGCAAAAATAATCTAAATACAGTGGTACCTCTGATAACAAATTTAATTGGTTCTCAGAGGCAATTTTTTAATCTCAAAAATTTGTTATCTGAAATGTGGTTTCCTATTTAAATGAATGGGAAACAAATTAATCTGTTCCAGAGGTTCGAAAAAAGGCAAAAATGCTGTGGGAGGGGGGGTCCAGACCTCTTTATAAAATACACTTTAAAGGCTTGCAGTGCTGGAACACCCTCCAGAACATCCCCCTGCAGTGCAATGCAAACATGGACAAGAGAAACCAGCAAGACTACCCCAGCCTGTTCCCACCCAAAGTGCAATGGGAAAAAATGCAAACAAACAAACATAAGCAGGAAGAAAAATCCAGCCCATTTTTGCCTGCAAAGCAATTTAAAAAGACTGCAAACACGGAGAAATGAAATTAGCAATACTACCTCAGCATCTTCCAGCCAAAATGCAAAGAAAAGCAGTGAAAAAATTAATAAAAGCTAGCTCCCTATCTTACTAAGTTCGAAAGGTCCAAATCCCTCAACAAAACATGTCTAGAATGGCTCCAAAACACCTTGAAAAAATGCTCTAACTCAGGCATGTCCAAACTTCGGTCCTCCAGATGTTTTGGAACACAATTCCCACAGTCCTTTGCCATTGGAAATCTGGGATTTGTGGTCCAAAACATCAGGAGGGGCGAAGTTTGGATGTGCCTGCTCTAACTCCTTCCGCCTCTCCACAAACTATGCATCCTGCAATGCATGCAGGGTACACATTTTTTGCAAGGCATTATGAAACATTTGCTATCCGAGGCAGCCCTATACCTAAAAAATTCCATTTGTTATCTGAAAAATTTGTTATCCGGGGCATTCTTTATCCGAGGTATAACTGTAATAATAATATTTCTGGCTCATAAATATGGCAGTACCCCAGCACACATACATAAAGTATAGCCAGCCACTCTATGAATTTCTAGGTAATTTCCTTTATTGTGTGCTTCCTTCCATATATCTAGAGTTATTTAGTCACAGGAATTACCCACCTTAATCCAGGCCAGGATTAGGCAACTTTGATCATGTATCACATTCCTGCTGTGGAGGCACCAATTTTTGTTAACACTGAGCAGTCAAGATTACTGAAGTGCTGAGTTACCCTGTTTCCTGCGCCTGTCAGTATTTCTCCTTGCCAGTGCCTGGCTTTGCAAAGATGACATAAGCAGTAGCCCTGGCAACCATCCCAGTGATCTCCAGCTCAGCGCTCGCTGAAAGCCAATTGCAGTCACCCTGCATATTTCCAGTGTATCAGACAGACATAGGCTCAGCTTAATCTTGTTAGTGTCAATGAGGCCGTTTTCAACCATTTCGGCAAATCGAATCATCCCTAAGGACCACAAGTTAGAGGCACAGGATAGAAGGGTGTGGGAGGGAGGGCGAAGGATAACCATCTAAGGTAAGATTAAAGCCAATCTCCCTCCCCCTCCCTCTCTAACCTGTCAGCAAGCCTGTTCTGTTAACACTTGGCCTTTTCTTTACCATTGCCATCTTCTCCACCTCCTCCATCACCCTCTCTCTTGCTGTCTTGCGACAAATGGAACAGCTCATCTATGTGTGGAGAGAAGCCTCTTTGATGGCTCCCCAGTGGATGTAATTGTGCTCATTTCTGCCCATTTACATTTCATCACTCGATTATCACAAACGCCTCATTACGGTTGATAAGGGTTTTGCTGTTGAGCTGCTTGCTCACCCTTTATTTCTGACCCCCCCCCCCCGTCACCAGGC
This sequence comes from Phrynocephalus guinanensis, assembly GCA_037367245.1. Taxonomy (NCBI): domain Eukaryota; kingdom Metazoa; phylum Chordata; class Lepidosauria; order Squamata; family Agamidae; genus Phrynocephalus; species Phrynocephalus guinanensis. The sequence continues at coordinate 85,573,781 of CM074739.1, forward strand.
TTAGCCCAGGTCAGCAGGCACAGGAGGAAGGTAAGGGCAAAGAAGGAGCAAAAGGCAACAGTTGGGGAGGTGGGAGTTAGAGGAGGTGAACAAAGGTCTCCTATCAGATTTTATTACAGGCTGATTTAAATCGATATTTAATAAAGTGGCTCCTGCTATGTATCGCAGGCAATTCCCCATGCGGGCTTCCATTGTGGATCAGAGGGTCCCGTCATAGCTTGCTAACATAACTCAATTGAGCTTTGTGGATTGTCCGGGCACCTGCGTCCCTCAGCACTAAGCCTCAGAGGTAATGGGTTTATGAGCCAATGAACAGAAGTGATAGGTTTTAAATGGATTAACTAGGTGTCTGAAGCCTAGTGATGAATACCTCAGGAGGAAGGGGGGGAGAATAAAAGAGAATGTGTGTGTGTGTGTGTGTGTGTGTGTGTGTGTGTGTGTGTGTGTGTGTGTGTGTGTGTGTGTGTGTGTGTGTGTGTGTGATGAAGTCTACACAAAGGGAAGATAATAAGAAACAGTGACAAGCCAACATAAGAGGTGAAACCTTGCTTACCTCCTGTCACTCAATCATGCCAAGGAAGTTATCAGGCAGCCTGTAGGTGTGAGTCAACATGGGAGCCTGGATGCCACCACGCTTGCTCTTACTAAAACAAAGATTGAAGAGGCAAGAAGCAGGCTGCCATGGCCAGGACTACCACAATCCATTTTGATGCCTGAGGCAGAACCTACAAATGGCATTCCTTCCGAGGGCAACCCAAAGTCTCCCCGCGACCGAGGCAGGAAGTGCTTTCCCACTGTATTGCAACTTCCCCTACCGCTGTTACCTTGCTTCTTTTCTCTGTGCCTTTGCTGCTGCTTCCTGCTTCCCTTCCTTGTATCCCTCAGAAATTTCCATCTCTTCTCCCCACCCCCATCTACAGCATCATTGCTGCTCCCACCACCTTCAGCATCACTGCCTCTGTTTCTTTCACCCCTAGCATCAATGTCTCTTCTACAAAATGTTTATTTTATTGTCTTATTGATTTGTGTTTGTATTTGTTTTGTTTTATTGCTGAAAACTGCTCAGAGTGGCCTTGTAGATAGATAGATAGATAGATAGATAGATAGATAGATAGATAGATAGATAGATAGATAGATAGATAGATAGATAGATAGATAGATAGATAGATAGATAGATAGATAGATAGATAGATGGATGGATGGATGTTGCCTCCCACCCCACAAACATTTTTGCTGCTTCCCTATTTTTGCTGCTTCTATCTTTTTTGTCCCACCCCACCCCACTTGGGCATCTCCACAGCTTCTTTTACTCATGCCCCATAGAGATGGGCACGGAACGAACATTTTTTATTTCCGTTACCGTTTGTCGTTTCCGTTACGTAACGAAACGACAAATGAAAATTGTGATGAAAATGCAACAAAATGAACAGAACCACGAAAATTGTGGTAGTTTCCGTTAATGGCGACGCGCAATGAAATGAGCTGTTTTAAATGTTAAAAAATGCCCTGGACATCCATAAAAACGCAGCAATAATTATTTATATTGTCTGATAATACCTACCAGGGGGGGTGGGGTCCTTAAAACGTTTGTTTTTGTCTTCTCCCACCGTGATGCATTTTTCTTTTCCCTTTAAAATGGATGTCGCACCAGCCACAAAAAGGAGGCAAGCCATGTGATGGGATCATGTTCAACCAATAGCATGCCCAGGTTGCAGACTGGGCAGGCCGGTCTGGCAGCCACAGAGGGCATAAAAAGGTCTGGCAGCCCCCGTCCTCCTTGCATTCTCTGGTGGGAGTTAGGGTGGGATTGCTGTCTCTGCGACTCTAGCTTCAGTCCTGCAGCCTCCCTGTGTGCGTGCGTCCTGCGTACTAGAGATGGGCATGAAATGAACAATTTTTTGTTTCCGTTTTCATTTTTCATTTCATTTCGTAATGAAATGACAAACGAATTTTGTCTCTAAAATGAAACGAAACGAACAGAAACACCGGAATTTTTGTCGTGCTTTTCGTTTCCGTTACTGCAATATGAGTGAATTGCTTAAAATCCTAAAAAAATCACAAAAAATGAAATAAATGGTAATGAAATGGTAACGAAACGAATGAAAACAAAATCGAATTTTTTGCAAAAATTCACAAAACGGAAACGAACCGAAACGGACCCTTCAAACGACAAACGACAAACAAAATGCCATTTTTCTGATTCATGCCCATGTCTACTGTGTACCTCTTGGTGAATACCCTCCCTTGCCCCGCAGTGCAGTCACTCTGTGGCTGCCTTGCACCCTGGGCAACGCCCGCCACTGACTTTGCAGCCTCCCTGCATACCTAGTCTATACTGTGTCTCTGCCAGCATCCATTTTTTTTAGTGTTTTCCCTCTGGTCTGGGGCGTTGGGGCATGCCTGTGCACAGAAATGCTTTTAAAATCGTGCAAAAAGCGGGTAGAAATGACAAAAAAAAAGGTAACGAAATTTTTCCAAAAATTCACGACAAATGGAAACGAACTGAAACAGACCTCTCAACGACAAACGAAAAACCGAAATGCCATTTTTTTGTTTCGTGCCCATCTCTAATGCCCCACATTTCCTTTCCCTACCTATGAAGTAAATCTTCATTTACTTCCCCGATTGCTGGTCCTTGAGGATCACACAGACATTTCCTGTAGGTTTGTCAGGGAGACTGACTATTCAAAGGCATTACCAATTTTCTGCACCGCAGTGGCCACTCCCCAGGACAGCCTGTGAAAACTATCTAGCCCTGAGAGGTCTCAGAGCCATGCATTTTTTTTAAAGTAGCAGCCGTCTTCTGAGAGTAGCAGCAGCATCTCTCCAAAGTTTAGAGGATTCAGAGGTAACAGTAAGTCTGCCACTCTCGGCCTGAGACAGCTGCCTTACCCTAGCTAATGGTGGGACTCGTCGTGTTTAGAGGTGGGCACGAAACAGAAAACCCATGATTTGGGTGCATCTGTTTCGGGCCCACCATTGGCTCGGCTCGGCTCGGGCTCGTACGAATTTTTTTTAAAAAAATTGTACAAACCTGAACTGAGCCAAACCGGTTTGGGTCCAACTTACCGGGCGGTGGCAGCGGCAGCGGCGGCGGGGAGATATTGGCCCCAGCGGCAGCACCTCTTTCTTTTTTTCTTCAAGCACCGACTGTGTGGCTCCTGGGGCCAGGTCGGAACTGGTTCTAGTTTTTAATATTTTTTCTGCATTTTAGAGCACTGAATTGGCAACCCCTGGAGCCAGGTCAGTGCTCCTTTTATTTTAAAAAAATTAAATTAAATTAAATTAAATTTTTAATTTTTATTTTTTTGTTTGTTTTAAAGTCTCCAGTGGGTTTTTTTTTTTGAGGCGCTGCCCCCAAGCCAGCGCCTCAAGTTTTTGTTTTGTTTTGTTTTTTCTTCAAGCACTGACCATGCTGCCCCTAGGGCTGGGTCGGTGATCCATTTTTAATATTTTATTTTATTTTATTTATTTTATTTTATTTTATTTTTTTGGGGGGAGGGTTAAAAGTCCCCAGCAGGGTCAGTGCCTTGTGGTTTATTTTCTTCAAGCGCCGACCACGCGGCCCGTGGGGCCGGGTGGGTGCTCTTTTCTGGGGGGGTGGCGTTAAAAGTCCCCAGCCGGGCCTAACTTTTCCGCCCAGACCAGGAAGACTGTGTTGAGGACAAGTTTGGGGGGGGTTTGCAAAAAATGAAGCAAACAAAATGGAAATTTCCGTTTCATTTCATTTCATTTTTCTTTGATGGGTTGGTTCATTATTCGTTTTGTTAGCTAACAAAATGAATAATGAATAACGAAATGAATTAAAAGTTCATTTTGTGCCCATTTCTAGTTGTGTTCATTCCAGGTCAAGATGAGAGTCAGCCAGATTATTTTGGTGCTTGAGGCTGAAAAGCCTGCATTCTCTTTCCTTATCTCTGAGTATAAAACTGTAATAAGGACGTCAAATAACTGGCAATTTTTCATGACACCCCAAATCTGCTTTCAGAGGTAGCTGTCCCACTGTGCCTCAGAAACATTAGTTCCACTGTTTCCACATTTGGATTCTTTGACCCTCAGTTTCTGTCCATCTCGAATATGATCAAAAGTGTATGTTGGCAAAGATTTCAAAAAGAAATTGAGACAAAATCCAATCCAATCCGCACTAGCCAGATTCAACAAGTATGGCTCTTCCATCTTGAAGAGGATCTTGATGTAACTTACAATGACTCCTGGAAGTTAAGTCATAGCAACTGGAGTTCTTTTCTTGTGAGAATGAAATATTTCACTACTAATCCAAGTAGCTTCATCAGTCTGATGAAGCTACTTGGATGAGTAGCAAAACATTTTGATCTCACAAGAAAAGAAGTCCAGTTGCCATGACTCAACTGGATAACTTCACCTGGATGACTGATGACTAATCTTCACAGATATACCAAAGACACTCTTTTTTAAAATGCTGTATAAAAGTTGTAGGCTGGTTTGCAGCATACCACCCAGTTAGCTGAAGGGTAATCACTAAAGCACTGAAAAAATAGATTGCCCAGTTGCCTGGGAATTGAAACCAGGTCTCTATGACCTGGAAAAACTCTGCCTTTGAACCGCCCTGACTGCTTGTGGCTGATCATGTCTAATATGGAAAGATTACCCAAGCTGAACAGTCTTTGGAAATCACATTTGCCCTGATGCTGCACATGTGAGCCTGAGCAAAATGGTGCTGTAACATTCCAAGGAAGTAGCAATGTGATTTGTTTCCTCTTAACACTCTCTCGTGCTATGCAGCCCACAGCGTGAACAGCATTAAAATCTGTACTCAAGATGTATAGGGAAATTACATCAGATTTATTTATAGGCAGCCATTTGTGTTGAACTAGCAGGTTTCTGTTGTGTCAGCAATTCTCTCTTGCATGTGTTTGTTACTCGGATAGGCAAAGAGTACAACCCTATTAAATGTGAACATTACATTTCGATGAATGGTAAAACGTCTTCCTTTCCTTGTTCTGCAAAATGAAAAGGGGAGAGAAATCCATTACCATTCTGCATTCCTGACAGTAAGGTGCAAGTGGGCAGCCAATGACAGAGTCAAAAGAGGACGTATTCTACTTCCGACATTGCTTTCCATCTTGAAACAATGGTGTACCTTCCATAATTACATTCAGGACAATGCAGTAACAAGGCCCGTTGCTCTGGAAAGCAAGAGTGTTGATATCAGTCCCAATCATTCTTGATGGGAAAGAGGACAAGGATAGGTCCCCCAACATCAGTCATGCATTTTGACCGGCAGTGCATTTATCAGCATAAGACCATCAGTGCAGGAGCTGCAAAAAGTCCTCACATTTCCAATTCCATTTCAAAATGTTCCAGTGGTGGACCTTGTCTCCAGGCCACTGGAGGAAAACTGAGAGTGGCTGGCAGCCCACAGCCAAGTGCCACTAGGTGAAACACAGCTGGCAGGAACCTGTGAATGTATGGGATTAATCCAGAACATGTGTTGGTACCAGGGTGCTCTGTTGAAATTACAGGCCCATGGCATATGCCCATTGCCCAGTGATGTAATGACCAACATCAGCCTTACACACTCCAGTCAGTCAAACGAATGCTTCATCATATCTTATGGAATGATTCTCTTAAATACTTTCCTGTGGTAGATGCCTAGTTGTTTTTTATCCTTAATGACATTTTGCCTAGTAAACTGGCTTGCATGCATTCTGTTATATATTCTGTCTTGGAGGACAGGATTGAAGCACAATTCAGTGGCAGATCTGTTCAGCTTCTGTTGATGGGATGGGAGAGGAGGCACCACCTTGTATTTTACTTTATAGAGCAAGGAATCTTTGTTGGGAGCTGAATGCCTTGTATTCACCATAATCCTCTCAAGGTTTTCTTCTCACCCCAAATTTTAAGCCATTTCATTGCACCCGATAGAGAATGCTTGATCTTCCATTAGTCGAAAAAGAGAAGAAAAATGAACACATTAAAACTTTCCCCCAGAAAATGGTCATCTCCAACATATACAGAGTACCTTTTCCTTCATTTATTTGTGTGTGTGTGTGTGTGTGTGTGTGTGTGTGTGTGTGTGTGTGTGTGTGTGTGTGTGTGTGTGTGTGTGTGTGTGTGCAGTGCGTGTGTGTGTATGCATTTTATGTTTTCCTTTTTATATGTTATCTGTTTAGCTTTATATACATTTTGACACAATCTTTCTTTGGCAGTGCACTGCTATCTGAAATGCTACATGCACATTTTAAAGCCACCTTGCTGTGAACTATTCTGTGTTCTCTGTGTACAGAGTTTCAAATCATTACATGATAAAATGGCAGATTCCAGAATCTGCCAGACAAAAGACTATTGGCATTCTTGGAGTTTTGGTTTTTAAAAAGCAAAAGCAAAAATATGATGAAGCAAAGGGAAATTCCAAGTTTGGCCATTTTTCTATTGATGGCCATTGTCTCACACGGTAACCCCTTTGTCATTTCATGAAGTTTACCATATAATCTAGGTCAGTGATGGTGAAGCTTTTTGAGACCGAGTGCCCAAACTGTGATTCAAAACCCACAATTTTTTCGAAAAGTGCCAATATAGCAATTTAACCTGAATACAGGTGGCTGTGACTGGGCGATGTCGGGTGCCCATAGAAAGGACTCCGAGTGCCACCTTTGGCACCTGTGCCATAGGTTTGCCAACACTGATCTAGGTTATCACATGAACTGTGAAATAAATCTTATGAAAACATAAGTCTCAGATTAATACACCAAATGAAACAGAAACTTTTGGCCTTCACAAAATTGAAGCCTTCATTTCTCATAGATTCATAATATTTTAACTTCCATTTGATTACATTTGTGTTCAAAATGAGTTAGTATATGAATTACAAATGTTGTGACCTTAAAAATAATCATGTGTTTTTGGTATTAACCATGTCAACTGCTGAGGCCATTTGGAATTTTAAACTCCACATGGAATAAATACTTATGTCAACATGAACACTCTTTGCCAACTTATATGCTGTGAATCACATGCGTTAACATGATAATTGTTTCCATACATGCAAACAGTTGAGCTATAGCAGAGCAACGCTTTAAAATAAAACCTACTGCAAAAGCAGACTCCATTATTTTGCATAAGGGGAGGCATGCTGAAAGGCAGCATGGAAGTACAAATAATAGGAAATAAGTCCCACTGTCTTTTCCTATATTCTACAAAATGGATTAACCATGAGAGGTCCAAGGCCTCTCACCAGTTTGTTAAGATCAATACACTGTATAGAGCTTTCTCCCATTTTTTTAAATTTAATGATTGTTTAGCCTCCTACAACTCACCACTTAGTTTGGTTGCAGAAACACTGTTTCTACCATCCATTCAAATTTTAAAAAGGATTGGTGATGCCCATTACATCCTAGGCTGTAGAGTAAGCAGTAAGCTCTGTTAAACTAAGTGAGCTAAAGCTGGGATCAAAGAAGCTTATATAAGTGTTGTCTTATAAGCATATTGGCTTAGAAATATAAATCTACTTATTGAGTGAATCCATCCTGGTTGAAACTAACAAATGAGTATGACTTCTGCAGAAGCATTCTAAATTTTTCACAGCAAGGTGCAGTTTTCAGTACATGACACTTGATCATTCAGTAGTAGCTTTGGTACCAATTTACACATTTCCATTCTGGCTTACTAGAGCATCAGGAACAGATTTGATGTAGTAATGATCATACATCAGTGGGCACAGAATTTGTATCAACCCAAATGGGATTAGAGCTGGGTGAGGAGATCAAATCTATCCATCCTGAAAGAAATCAACCCTGAATGTTCACTGGAAGGACAGATTTTGAAGCTGAGGCGCCAGTACTTTGGCCACCTCATGAGGAGAGAGGAGTCCTTGGAAAAGTCCCTGGTGTTGGGAAAACTTGAAGGCAAAATGAAAAGGGGATAGCAAAGAATGAGATGGCTGGATGGTGTCATCAATGCAATCAACATGGATTTGACCAAATTCCGGCAGGCAATGGAAGACAGGAGGGCCTGGCGTGCTCTGGTCCATGGGGTCACAAAGAGTCGGACACAAGTTAATGACTGAACAACAACAAAGAATTGGAAAAACAGTAGTTTGAGATGGTTCCTGGTTTGTTGTCGCTATTCACAAAATCTGAACAACAACTTTTTAAACTTTCCAATGAAACAAACCATTGTAGTTTGTGGAATTGGGGGTTTCCAGAGACATAGAAAATCCCCACATGTGAGACAGCAAACTTGCTGCAAGTCTTCAGCTGAATCTCTTTCCCACTTCCTCCCAGTATAACAAAAACTAGATTTGGGACATCCAAGTTATACCCCCCCAACCTGCATTGGGGAGCTATAATATGCACATTCCAAATCCAATCCTTGCCACATTTGGTGGAGGTGAGGAGAGCCAGCCCAAGAATCAGTCCAGGTTTGGTGAGGATTGGATTGGGGATGTCTGAGCAACAGCTCATGTACAAATAGTCAGTGCCATTCTGATCTGTGATGGATAAATACAAATCATCATTTGGGGTTGGCTGGGACTGGGACTGTGCATTGTGAACCTGTGTGAAGCTATTTACCATCTTCCTGAAGCCTCCTTGAAAGCACCTTGAGTAGAACATGGATCCAAAACTTTATCTATGTATTTCTTTTGAATGCCTCCTCACTGTGCCCAAGGCAGCCAACAATACTAAAATGTAAAATTCCAGTCACAAAATTTATCAGGGCCCTTGTTGTGTGTTTGTCTGTCTGTGTGTGTTGCTATGTCTCTCTTTGTGTGTGTACTTCCTTCTCAGATGATTGTCCTCCACAGAATGTGTGTGACCCACCATGACATGTAACAGACAAACTTGCATGTCCTTTTCTCTTGCCTGTTGACTGTTTTATCACATTCTTACCCTTCCCAATTTCCATTCAGATTTAGTTGCAGCATAGGAATTGCTTCCATAGACATTATTGGAAAAGGCTGGTTGGCTTATAAAAACTCACAGGTATGCTCTAACTGTGGTACTTTTCCAAACATCTAGATTTCCCACACTGTCCTCTGAATTATCTGAAGTTCTGAAGGAACCTTATACCATGCTTAACAGCAGGATGGTGGATACCAGGAACAATTTGTGCCATCTGACTATGGCTAGAGAAAGCAATGAAGATCCATTCTTAATGGTGGGCATCCCTTGGAGATGCACAAGAGTGCTTTAGAAGAAAGGGGAAGTTTTGAAACTGCTCTGGAGATTCTTATTCGTGGTGCAGATGTTAAATTGGTGTACTGCAGCCAAAACTGTGCTCATGACCCAGAGTTCAGTCCCAGGTAGCCAGCTCAAGGTTGATTCAGCTGAGGTCAGTAAAACGAATAGCCAGCTCAGTGCGATAAATAATTATTTGTAAACCACCCACAGAGTGCTTTAAGCAATATGGGGTATTATATAAACAGCATGCTTTATTTTGCTTTGCTTTTCTACTGATGTAAGAGGAGATTGCTGGAAAAATATGTATAGTTTAAGTTGCTTTTAGAAACAGGGTGCCATGTATTCTTTAGACATAAAGGAATATATTCGTTCATCATCAGGACTTGAAGCAGTACTTAGAATATTAGATTCTTTATTATGTGTGATATGTTTAAGAGGAGTGAGTGATGTGCCACACGGAAGAGGTACGAGAATCCAAAACAAGTCAAATGAAAACGAACACCGCCGAGAAGCGCCCTCTGTTCCAGATTTTACTGTCCATAAGTTTCACTCCAGTTTAATTTGGGTCAGGTTTCCTGCCAGTGTACCCTACTTCCAATGATGCATCAAATACGTTCTGTGCCACAAGTAACACTTTATGGTAAGCAGCAACCAGCAGGTGCTGGCCAAACAAGAAGCAGCAATACCTTTAGCAATGAAGACAACTTGGGAGTGGGGGATGGAAAGCAAGAAGCCTTAGAAAGGGGAGCTCGAAATCACTAGGGCACATTTCATTAGAACAGATGAAAAGCCCAACATTAAATTTAATAAATTCAAAATTGTCAGTATGAAACAATGCAATCAATGATAGATTTAATAGATTATACCTACAGTGGGCCTTTGTATAACAAATGGTTTGTATAACATAAAATCTGCACAACATAAAAAATTCCAGAGATAGGGGAAATTTGCTTAACAGAATCGTCTATGTGGCGAATCCGTATAACATAAAAATGGTTGCGATTAGGGATTACTCCGTTTTCAAGGCATTCCTATGGGAAATTTGTATAAAGGAAAATTTGCTTAACAGAATTTCATTTGGAACAAATGAATTCCTTTATACAAGGTACCAATGTAATCATCAAAAACTTAGTGAAATAGTGTAGTTGCACACTTTTACTGCTACTCTTTCTCATTGAAGGTATGGCCAGTATCGTTTTGGAGATAGGGGTTCATTGTTTCTCCATGCAGTTGTCTGCAGTTTACAAGGGTGGTCAAGCTGGATAGCAAATGCTGGCTAAATCTCAATCATCATCATCATCATCCTCTCAGAACTGCAGAGCTGAAAAAGAGCCCATGGATCACTGAGTCCCCTGTCGAGGAAGCAAAGTGGGGACTCGAACTCCCAGCCTCACCTAAATCCCTGAGCAGTCCAGTAGTTCTTCAGGAATGCAGGCACTCAAAAATGGCATACAAAATGCAGAAATGAAGGTGGATATAAACAAAATCCCAAGAGATTGTGGGATTTCTCCATAATTCTTTTCTTTACAAATGAATCCTGCAATCTGAAAATTCTTTGAAGTGAACCTGTGAGTTCTTGAGCATTTAAGAAACATGCCCACCTGCCATCTTGCCATATAATGCTTTTACTGTAGGTTTTTATAAATTATTATTAATTTTTAAATTATATAGATAGATAGATAGATAGATAGATAGATAGATAGATAGATAGATAGATAGATAGATAGATAGATAGATAGATAGATAGATATAGATATAGATATGTGTGTGTGTGTGTGTGTGTGTGTGTATGATTTCGAGGATCGACTATTGCAATGCCCTCTATGTGGGGTTGCCCTTGACCCTTGTCTGGAGGCTCCAGCGGGTGCAGAATGAGGCGGCTAGACTGGTGGTGAGTGCTCGTAGATTCGAGCACATCACCCCACTTCTGGCTCCCCTGTATATATATGATTTCGAGGATCAGCTATTGCAATGACCTCTATGTGGCGTTGCCCTTGACACTTGTCCAGAGGCTCCAGCGGGTGCAGAATGAGGCGGCCAGACTGGTGGTGGGTGCTCGTAGATTCGAGCACATCACCCCACTTCTGGCTCCCCTGCATTGGCTACCCGTTGTCCTCTGGATAAGGTTCAAGGTCCTGGTTTTGATTTTCAAAACCCTCCACAGCTTGGGACCAGAGTACCTGTCGGAGCGTATCTCTCAGAGGTCAACTAGGACCAGACCCACGAGAATGGTGCAGGCACATTCACTTAGGGTGGCTCTGTGGTGGGCCCCATGCTGTGGAACCATCTTCCTAGTGAGCTGCGCCTTGCACAGTCCCTGCCCGCCTTTAAAAAGGCTCTGAAAACATACCTTTTTAAGGAGGCATATGGTGACCTCCTTACTTAATTTTTTTCATTTTTTCCCCTCTTTTCGCCCGCTTCATCTTCTCAGTGGAGGGATTGTCTCTCCATTTTTTTTATTGTACTTCCTGCCTCCTTTGTTTTCCCTTTTCTGTTGCTTTGTTTTAATTTGTCAGCCGCCCAGAGTTCTGTCTGGAAGATGGGCGGGATATAAATATAACAAATAAATAAATAAATAAATAAACCCTACTTTCTTGAAGACTGTCAACTGAAGTGAGATGTTTGACCGTCCCTGTGGCTATCCAGGCATCAGCTGTATTCCCTGATACAGGCCCTTTATCAAGACCCGCCCTTTCTGTCGCCACTATTTCCATGAGAGACGCAAGGGTATCTGACCCATTCTTGAACCAGTCTGTGAGAAAGAGAACTGGCCTAAATGCCAGATGCGATTGATTTGAGGGAATGAGTTCCAGCAATAAATAAGGCTGAGACTGCAAAACAAGAAACAACTTTGAAAGTAAGAGAATCACTTCCCTATTGCCCCTTTAGAGTAACCGAACAAACATTGCAGAGCTGTAGAACATTTCCTTCCCAGGCTAGTTTCTGTTTGATATGTTTACTAGCAGGAGTAACAAAAATATGATCCCCTAAAGTGTTTTTTACAGTACCCCACTGTGGTACCTCTGTTCCAAAGCCAGTTGTAATCAAATAATCAATCCAATATACACAAGCTTTTTTTTTTGCCTCCACACATCATCCCAAAGTGCCTTACGGAACAGAACAAAAACATAAACCATAAAATAAATTATACCCAGCACTGTAGATAGGCTGTGATGTAAAAAGAATAGAATTTCTCACTGTAATGAGAAAGTGAAAGCCTGGAATCCAGTTGGAAATCCACACTGTTCAGTGAGAAAAATTAAAATCCTGATCTGAGGTGTTGGATTTTGATGTTGGTCTAGGTTAGGTGGTAGACAAAAGCCAAATTATTAACGAGTATTACATTCCCCTATAAAAGGGATGCACTTGGAATCTACTTTCTCTCCTCTGAAACTTACACCTAAGGTGTTACTTTGGATATTAAAGCAACAGTCAGAGGTAGCAAAAAACCAATTAATTGCACTGCATGGGATCTGATGTTTGTAATTATGGCTATACAGTATCACATACATAATTGTTGAACTCTCCTTAGAAATATCTTCTGTGTTTTACCTCAGATATACAGTATTTTATTATTGTGTTGTTGCAAACCATTCCAAGGGGTCAGATAAGAATATAGGCTGGGCTTCATACATTCCCATGCCAAAGAAATAAAATGTCTGTTGAACTTAGTGGTTTAATTTGTGTGGAGTCTTTGGAGATTGAATATTTAAAGTGATATGGAATTGTAGGGAAACATAAGTTTTGCAAATAATACATTAAGCCATTTTCCACAGTGGTTGGTTTGGGATTACTGTGCTTATGTGGGCAAAGGTAGTCAGAAAGATGATAAGAGAGGACATGTCAGCAATGTGGGAAGCAGCCTTTTCATTCATCAGAAAACACATTTGCACTTCACTGAACTAATTGTGGTAGGGTGCCTCATGGAGGGAGCTGTTTGTCATCTGTCTATTAATTCCCTTATATATAATATCTTGTTCTCTTTCTCAGGCTGTGGATATTGAGTTGGCCCTGAAAGGCATGTCCTTGCATACCCAGGATGGGAATTGTGTGGTGCATCAAGCTGTTCTTGCAACTCCTGGAGAAAACTCTCCTCTCTGGAACCATCCCCATTGGTAAATGAAGCATAAGAAAAATCACATGTCTGGAAACACTCAGAGGGATAAAAATAGATATGGTATTTTGATAATTCTTTGGCTTCACATCTGATAATTCTTCATTCTGGTAGTTCTAGCAGACAGACAAGATACCATTCAAACACCTAAATGTGGCTCATCTAGAAGAAAAGACTCAACTGAACGGTTTTGGGGCTGAGCTAGGCTTAGATGTGCCTAATTTTTGGTACAGAAAGAAATCTTTCAGGTAGCACTGGGGCAGTAACAGGAAACATTGGTGAAGCTAAGCTTAACTCAACCTCAAAGCCTTCCAGTTCAGGCCTTCCTCCCAGGTGCCTGTCAGGTAGAACTCATAGTTCAAGAAATAATAATAATAATAATAATAATAATAATAATAATAATAATAATAATAATAATAATAATAATAATAATAATAATAATAATAATAATAATGAAAGTTTATTATGAACCCAATGTGGTTTTACAATCTTGTCATAGACATTTGTGCTGTGTGGATGGAGGATGAGGCAGGGCAGATGACCCATTTAAGGTCAGAGCAAGGCTAATCAGTGTGGCTTTCATTGCCTGCTCAAGAACTGGACTGCACTTAAGTATTGAAGTAATAACTTCTGAACAAGGCTAAAGGCTAGGCCAAAACTCTGCAGAATTTTGAGGAAGCCTTTGCATAAAACATGTATTGTGGGAACTGGTTCTGGAAATGAGAATTAATTTGTTGCAAGAACTGGTTTGCATACGACTCTTGTAGCCATGCTGACATACCATTCCCATTAACGTCCACAGACAGTCATTTTAAGCCTGCATTTTGCTGCCAGCTCCCATTTGAAATTCAGCACTGTCCAATGTTTTAATGGAACAATCTGGCATCAAAAGAAAGCACAGAATCAAAGCCAGCAACTAAACAAAAAACAGAGAGATACACAAAAGGAAGAAAGAAAACAAACATGCCTATGGAAGGGATAAAGAGCCAAACTTGTGATAGGCCTTCCAATCTGCAAGTGGGTGCCAACCATCCTTGGGCAGTCAATTAGCCAACGGGCAATTTGAAACTTTGAAAACCTTCCACATCACTGCTCATTCACATACAGGAAGCAGAACAGATACACAGAATAGCAAAACAAAAACAAAAACATCCAAACCCCCCAACTAGTCTCAGGATGAATGAGAACACAATTTAGGTTTCATATCTCAATATATTTTTCCCATAAGAATAACCAAAAGTTTATTATTTATTCTGCAGCTATTCATATAGGTCAGGGCTGTCCAACTTTGAACAGGCCGAGGTCTACTTTTTCCGGCACAAAGTGCCTGAGGGCTACTACACTAAAACCTCTACATACAAATTTTTATCCATTCCTTCAGAGCACATGGTCATAAGTAAAAAAAATTGTAAGTAGAGCAGCAGTTTCCCATAGGAATGCATTGAAAATCAATTAATCCGTTATGGAAGGTATTGTCCAGGGGGGGAAGAAGAAGAGAGATGTCACTGCACAAAGGAGATGGGCACACCTGCAACCCCACCTCTCGCCCCTCTCCTGCCTCCACTCAGCACCAGCAACTCAGCTGGTCACAAAACAGGGGGACACCAATCATCTGGCCAGTGGGGGGAACAGAGGACTGACCCAGAACTTTGCTGGGGCAGTGGTGGTCCTTGGGATGGGGGGGGAGGGTTGGAGAACTTATCCCCTCACTTTTTTATTGATGGCTGGAGGGCTACTTTTGAACCCTTTGCGGGCTACAGGTAGCCCACGGTCTACCTGTTGGGCAGGCCTGATATAGGTCAATTCATACAACATTTCTGTATTTGAATAATGTCCCTGGATGCATATGAAGATGGTGGGTTTCTGATTCAAGAGAAGTGCAGGTATGCAGCAATCAAAGTTGTGACCTGCACAACTATAATCATTAGAAATATCTGAAACAAGGCAATGGTATTACTTAAGAAGGATTAATGGTATTAATTTAAGAAGGATTTTACATTGCCACACTATAGCCAACGTATCCCCCAACAATTAAGCTTGTAAGGAAATAGTCATTTTGCCACCCCTAATTACATTAGGGAACATGGAACCTGTGGGCCACACATGTCCCACACATGTGTCCCAATGCAGTGAGAAGTGTGCAGACCTCTACATTGGAGAAACTAAACAGGAGAAACTAAACAAGAGGATGGCTGAACATAGGAGGGGCAACAGCTCAGGAACAGAATCGGCAGTCTACCTCCACTTGAAGGACAAAGGGTACTCATTCAAAGATGAGGATGTACATGTATTAGACAAAGAGGATAGGTGGTTTGAGAGAGGGGTCAGGGAAGCCATTCATGTGAGTACTTAAAACCCCTCTCTCAACAATCTGTCTGCTACTTAAAAATCGGCCATTTCAACAATCCCCAAACAAATCAAGAATGCATCACACCTCCTCCAACAAGGCCATGGCTAACAACTCATACTTTATGGGTGTTGGGAAGGTTGTAAAGGTGGGCCACTGTCCACCTAATGACCCTATTGAGACTATTGTCCACCTAACGAGTCTATTTAGGTCAATGTTCATCTTAGGAGCCCCTTTCACAACAGAGTGACATGAGGTCAAAGTGAGCTATAAAATGGAGGACTCTGAACTAGCTTTCCTCAGACTGATGGAGCTGTTTGGATGAGCGCTAGGTGAAGGAGTCACAGGTCACCTTCAAAACAGGAGGTGTGAGTGCACTCAAGGTTTAGTATAATGTTTTTAGGTGCTATCTAAGGTCCTGAACATGTGCTGGGGGTATGATTCACCACCTTAGATTGCTTCTGTAAATTTCAGTACATTCACCACTCCAGCAAGCTCAGAATCACTATGTGCCCTTGCTCCAAAACCAGGTGTGGTTTTTTTGCATCTTACTGTATGTGAGGGCGCATATGGCTCCTCGAAATGTCCCACTCCTGGCAACCACCTGCACTGCTATGGACACCTCAGAAATCTAGAGCAGAGCTTCTGATGTTGGGTAGTGCATTTACCAAAGGATCCATTTTCAGCAGGGCCCATATGGTTCCCTGTGGGCTCTGGCACATTTGAAGGGGGCTACAGACTCAAAAGAATTCCTCGCACATCACCTTATATTCATTCCTGAGTCTGCCTATATTTTAATAGTGGGTTTATGGCTCTGCCTCCCCCCAAAAAGTAGAGAATAGTTGCAAGGGACACACAGGAAGAGATAATCCTTAAGGTAGGCAGATTCCAAACCACTTAAGAACTGCTAGGCTACAACTGACCCACTGAAATGGGTCCATAAACACACTATGAAACAATGTTTGTCAGCCTCACATGGCAGCATTGCTTGTGGGTAGAAGCTTCCAGCTTCCAATCAAGGGCAGTGTCATGTCAAACAGGTGCCTACAATATAATATGGATGTTACTAAGTCATAGATTATGGTGGCAACTCCCGGAAGAGTTGTGTTTTTTTCCTGAAATGCCAATCATAATAGGGAGAAAGCACCTTTTGCCCATGATGGCAGTGTTGCTACACTGGCAGGATCAGGTGCAGGACTACTACAAACCTGATCTCTTAGCAATGTGGGACCCCATGGAGAGACAGTGGGAGAACAGGCTCTCTTTATACACATTGATGGAAACCCTTCCTTTTAAATGGCATTATGAAGTAATCTCTGGGACTTGAAGGCTTATCTGTACTTAACTTTGAGATCCCTATATCTCTTGCAATAGAAGAGTTCAGAAAATGGTGTTCATAGCCTTCAAAGGCTGAGAGACCCAGAAATGTACTAAGACTACACTCCTATGGCTGCAGATCCTAGTGATACAATGGGGCTCTTAGGTTTTCTGCTGCAGCTGCCAGTGGCAGGAGTGCCCAGATTTTGGACATCACCAGTAGACATGGGCATGACCAGAAAAAATGACGTTTCGAGTTTTCGCTTGTCGGAACGGGTCCGTTTCAGGTTGTTTCCGTTTGTTGCGAAATTTTTCAAAAATTTGTCGTTTCCGTTTGTCGTTTGCCGTTTGTCGTTTCCACTGCAATTTAGCGCGATTTGACTTCCCAGAGCATAGGGGCATCCCGCAATCAGGGCCGGCGCTAGGTGTTTTTGCGCCCGAGGCGGGGGGCGGGGCGGGGGGCGGGGGAGTGGATGGGCGAGTGGGCAGTTAGGATATCACTTAGGATAGAGGTTCTGTTCTTGGCTTGCACCCCAAATGTGTGTGTGTGCGAGCAAATTGAAGTTGGGAAAATAGAAAATAAATGGTAGTATATAATATATTTTTAAAATAAATCCACACCTCCCACTCCCAGTCGAACCTCCCCCTTTATCCAATATCAGAAAAAAATCCTCACAAACTGCCAGAGAAGAAATAAAGAATAAACTGCTATTCCCTTCAGCAGACAAAGCTGCAGGGAATCAAAGAAATTATTTTCTAAATTCAATTCCCTCCCTGCCTGCCTAACTTAAATCCTAAAGCCTCCAGCCTCCAGCCTCCAGCCTCCCTCCTCAATCTCGATCGGATCACACCAGCACCAGCAGCCAGCCCTCCTCCCTCAACCTCATCCATACACCCAACTGCGATTTCTGGAAGGTGCCTCGGCTTTTTATGCCCTTCGAGACATCCAGAAGTGTCAGTCAAAAACCTGGCGATGCCATTGGTGGAATGGTTCAAAAAATTTGCATGGTCGCATCCCATGCCCAGCCCAAATGGGCAGGTCTAAAAAGATAAAATAAAATAAAATAAAATAAAATAAAATAAAATAAAATAAAATCAATACGACGTTTTATTGCTATAAAAAAAAACACTGCTGCTACTATTAAAATTCAGGCATTTAAAATAAATGAATTTCACATGTTTCTGTGGTGATTTGGTGTGTTTTTTTTTACCATGATTTCAAAAGAAAAATTGCAGTTGCCATTTTGGATCCCCCCCCCACCGCATGGCATGGCGAGACAACGAGGATGACCCCCCCCCCCAGCCTGGTGCAAGCAGCCCAGGACAGGAGAAGAGGGGGGGAAAGGCCGGGGACCCCCCAGAAACCACCCCTCTGGTAGGTGGCAAAGCCTCAGGCAGGCAAATTTTCGCCTGCTTTTTTGGCCGGGAGTTGGTTTTTTTTTAAAAAAAAACTTTTAAAAACTTTTTCTGTGCTTCGCATTGCACGATCGCCGCGATGCCACAAACGGAAATGAAAAACCCGACCAAATTCTTCTTTTTTCGGTTCGAGTTCGAGTTCTGACAGCTTAATTATCGTTACCGTTTCCCTTATGTAACGGAAACGATAACCGAAAACGGAAACGACAATTTCGCTGAGTCGTGCCCATGTCTAATCACCAGCTTGTTAAACTGCAGCTTCCATCACCACTCCTCTCCATCAGTTCTGCAGCAGACTAAGCTGGATAGAAACTGTAGTCTAGCAACAGGACAAGGGTGACACTCTCCTCACCATCACCTTAACTGTTCCTCAACCCGCAAGCAAGCCCTTTTTATTTATTTACTTACTTACTTACTTACTTACTTACTTACTTACTTACATACCACAACCATCTAGTGAAAAGCTACTCTGGGCAGTTTACAAACAAAAAATACAATAAAACACATTAAACAACTGAGTTATGAAATCAGAATCATTTAATTTCACATTGCAAAATCAGGAGACACAGAGTAGACAGAGGAAAACATAACAGGAGGGATACCGGATGGAATTCATGGCCTGGCACAGGGACAGCAAGTTTGTTTTGGTAGCGTCACAGCCTTGCTACATAGACAGCGTCACTTTTCCTTCCATCCCTTTGTTTTGTTTCCTTTAGCCCATTCAGTACCGGACTCCCAGTGACTGCCTCATGGCCTGAAGACATGTGATGGCTCTGGGTAGCAACAGATGGGCACAGGTGGGACCACCCGCTGATGGCTCTTTAGCTCCTGTTTGCTCTGCTTATTAGAAAAATCCTGCATATTGAATACATGCCGTCTTATTGTGTTGAGGCTGGCACGGGGGGGGGGCAGAGGAAAGTTTTCAGTGCTTTCGTCTGTTTTCCAACCAAAGAAAGTCAAGATAAGGGCTGCTCCTTGTTAGTAGTAATTAGAAGCGGGGAGTCAGAGAGGAAACATGGTTGTTGGGACAGACAGACAGCTGTCCCTAATTAGAGCCAAGTCATAGACTGGGCCCTAGGAAAAAGCTGTGTCCAATCTACACTGGAGAACAGTGAGTACCCCTGAATGAAACTTCAAGGTGGAATTAAAGAGGTTTCATTTTTTGCTTCAGTGATACAGGAAATGAGCTGAAACTTTTTCAAAAGGAATACCATTTGGAGATCTGAGTGTGATAAGGCAGTTAGCTCTGCTCTGCTCTGTGATTTTTGAGCTGTGAGGCAGGTTGCTCACGCAAAGGCATCTTACTGGGGCAGGAAGTTGAGACAGCAGGCATGAAAAGTGAATAATTCTAGGAGCTCTTGGGCTGATTCACACACACATACCCCTCCACAATTTGCATCTCAGGCTTGCCCTGTAGAGCATTCCGCGGTGTCCCACTTCCTCCCTTTCCCCTCAATATTCTGGGTAGGAAATGAGAACAAGAAGCACGGGATTTGCATATAGAATGAGAGAGACACTCATGCTCTTTCATGTGTTTATGATTCTCCACCATTCCTCTTACAAAAAACAAAAAAAAAGCCACAACGTTTGCTGAGTTTAAGGCAGAGGTTGGGAACATCTAGTTGCAAGTAGAATAGTTACTCATAAACAACTACATTACAAAGAATGGTATGCTGTCAAGTCAGTACGTGGCAACTAGGCATGGGCCTTTCATTTCAGAATGGGTCCAGTTCGGAAACGAATCATGGCAGCACAGGTGCTGTACGGAACTTGAGTTCACCCTCGGAAACGAAATCACCCATTGACTTACCTTGGTTTACCTTGCGTATGGTGATACTCCACTGAGGAAGTTGCCTTTCTGACACATCATTGTTCCTTCTTCATGGCACTGGCCAATGAGGAGCTGGCAAAAGCATGCATTATCCCACCTACCTGTCTGATTGGCCAGCGCCAGGGAGAAGGAACGATGATGTGTCAGAAAGGTGACTTCCTGGTTGGAGTATCGCCCCACACAAGGTAAACCAAGGTAAATCAATGGATGATTTCAGTTTGGAGGGTGGATCCAAGTCCTAAATAGCACCTGTGCTGCTGTGATTCTTTTAGGAACCAGACCCATTCCAAAATGAAAAGCCCATGCATACTGGCAACTCTTTTCAGGGTTTCCTAGGTAGAAGTGGGATGGCATTTTGCTTCTTCTGGGGGTGAGCTGGGACTGTGCAGATTACCCAAGGCCACCCGGGTTGGCTCTCGTGGGGTGCCCAATGGGGAAGTGAACTCCCAGCTTCTGACTCCACAGCCACAGACCTATCTCACTAGGAGGTCCAGTTGGCTACATGATACTTTATTTCTACATATAGCAACATGCCAAGTGATTTCAGTGGCTGTATTATAGAGATTATACATCTAACATATTGAATCTTGGAGCACGCTGTTTGATGTGCTCTCAGATTAAGGCAGTATGTAGTACTATGGAAATAGATAGTGCATGAAACCAGTGACTAGCAGTAGACTTGCCTAATTTGTTCCTTACCCATTCATGTGTAAGGAGGGAGAATGAAACGAATCAATATGTATATGTTGCTGCCAGTCTTTTACTTCAGGGAAACTTTTGAGGGCCCCGTTTGTCCTATAGGTCATTTATATCACCTGGGCATAGGGGGTACACACTAGTGCAGCTTCTCCTTCATTGTGTGACCTGCTTTATATAATCCCTGAGAGGGTCAATTAATTCCAGATTGCCAGCATCCTGGAAGACATAATTGCCTCCTAATAAGAACCAAGTTGACTGTTTTACTTTATAGCCACATGCCTTTTTATGGAAAATGGCATGCCAATGCAAAAATTATCTCTGTTTAAATTCTACATGTAATGAAAATAATGGGCAAAACTTCACATTACATGGCAATCACAGCATAGCTTTTTTTTCCTTTTCTTGTTTCCTTGCACCTTTTTTATTCTGCCAAAACATTTTTCTTTTTCTATAGGGCTTTCCAGGGTTCCCAAGTTTTTTGGGACATACTGGAGGCTGCAGTCAAGAGAAGGAGTACCTGCCCCTCATTCAGCTGGAATCCTCAGTTCCATCTAGAGATGGGCACGACTCAAAAAAACAGTGTTTCGTTTGTCGTTTGTCGTTTAGGGGGTCCGTTTCGGTTCGTTTTTGTTTTTCATGAATTTTTTGCAAAAAAAATCGTTTTTGTTTTGTTACGTAACAAAATGAAAAAACAAAAATGAAAACGAACAATTGCTGTTTCGTTAGCATTCATTACAGTTCAATGTATTTGCTGCAACGAAAACAAAATGCACGACAAAATTTCTGTTGTTTCATTTCGTTTCATTTTGGAGGCAAAATTCATTTTTCGTTTCACTACGTAACGAAATGAAAAAACGAAAACAAAAATGAAAAATTGCTCATTTCGTGCCCATCTCTAGTTCCATCTTTGGCAGTCCATTCCTGGTTCCTGCCCTATCTCGCCCTATTGTTAACCAAAATCTTAGTAATCTTTGTCAATGAGTTATTGTACAAAATATACGAGTAGAACACAGAGTTAAAGAAATAGGTAAATAATGAACTCTTTCTGAAGATCCAAGCCCATGGGTCACAGAACCTTTAGACTGAAACCTTCAAATGTGTAAATTAACATATCCCAAGACATTAAATCAAGTCATTTTGTAGTACACAGCTTGATTACCAGATGTAATCAAAGCCAGACCTGCTGTTTGGCACCAGCTTTTTCCAGTCAGTGTATGCACTGCTGTTCTGACCCATTCTTGTTTTTCCTTGTTTTCATCTGTTTCACTGACTTTTTATGAAGAGACAATGTCAGAAGCCACTGAGGGCAAAAATGCAACATTTACTATGAATCAAGAACACAGAGGAATGGACCCCACTGCATTTGTGTGTCTTGATCCGGAAGTCTTTTCTGATCCTTTGCTGCATTCATCTGAACTGTATTATATGGCAATTCATATTTAAATGAGTGTTTTGAAGCATCTTTTCTCTCCAAATATGCATTTCTAAATGCACTCTTTCCCAAAATATGCATTTCTAAATTTAATTGTTAGTCTCATTCCATCTTGCTGGATGAATAGCAGTTCTTAAATCCACAGTTATATAAACTCCATTAATTCAATGGGTCTATCTAAACACTAACAAGGATGAAAAAAAGTACAGAGCATATGAGTATTCTTTATATTAGAACAGAGACACATTATTTAATTCTTTTATACAAGGAAGCATCTGGTTCATGCCATCTGAGTTTCAAAAGCATTGTATGCATAACAAACTTTATATGTTTATAACAACAAAATATTTCTTACTGTATTAAATGGAACTTCTTAGCATTTAGAATTTCAGCCCTACTATCGTGAAAGTCTCATAATGCAAGTTTTTGCCAGTGTAACTCATCTGTTGCTGGTGTACCTATTTTTGTTTCACATTGCTTTCAAACACCTAACTACTCTGTGGATCTTTGAACTTCTAATATGTAGCAAAAAGTGAATTTTACCAAGAATTCAAACTCTACACGAAATTCATCTTTGATCCACATGAAAATCCAAGATAGATCTCTAATACTTTCCCTCTTGAAATTCATTTCTCTTCTGTGTCAATGAATTGCATTCTCAAGTCCTGTCCAAACTGGCTGTTTTGGTGATGGGTTGTATTAGGCTGCAAAGGATTGGTTTAGGTGTGAAATGCCTTTTGGTACTTACTCCCTTTGGTTTGTTCCATGATAAATTAAACACTGCATCATGCAAAGTGATTTTTTTTACATCTGCTAGATCATTGCTGATATAATAAATAGTTTCAATTTTAAAAAATCTTTTCTAGTTCATGTATTGCTGATTGAGAAGATACTTACAGTTCCTATTTCAATTGGCAATATACAGATAGGTTGTCCAGAGTGGCCAGATAGGCAGTGTATTATTATTATTATATTATTATTATTATTATTATTATTATTATTATTATTATTATTATTATTATTATTATTATTATTATGTAAAGAATTAAAAAAATCAATCAAAGTGATTCATTGCATCAGTGACAATCTAGCAGGCACAATAAAAATAATTTCACTTCCCCTGACCCACAACAGATGATCAAGAAAATTGTTCAATTTCCTATATCCTGAAATGGGTCATAAGCTGCTTCAGGATGTGGAGGAACTGACACCAGAAAGAGCTGCAAGGGCCTAGTTTAGTCCATTCCAAGAGACCATACTTGCTGGGGAATGGACTAAACTGAAGTCCTCCAACCAAAATAGCCAATATAGGAGAAATCCCCAAACTAGGGTTCCAAAATGTCCAGGTGGGGAAAGAACAGATCAACTCAACCCATCTATTACACCAAAGTGTGTGACCAATGTCATGTGGACAGCCTCTGTCAATGTTCTAGCTACATGTCTAGCTAAGGAACCTTGTGGCACAGTGGTTATACTGTTATAATGCACCTACCTGGGATTGACCTGGGGTTCAATCCCAGGTAGCTGGCTCATGGTTGACTCAGCCTTCTAACCTTCTAAGGTCAGGAAAATGAGTACCCAGCTTGTTGGGCGGGGGGCAATGTGTAGCCTGCCTAATTAAATTGTAAACCACCCAGAGAGTGCTTAAGCACTATGGGGCGGTATATAAGCAGAACACTTGGCTTCTTCTTTTATCTCAACTAACAACCATTTGTTTCATTGCACACTGATATATTTCAAAGACCTTCATGTGTGTATACACTATGATATTATTTTCACCATGTCATCAGCCTTGGCAGACCAGACTACCTGTATGTCTTCAGTCCTGAGCTGACGAGAATAAGCAGATTTCAACTGTTAGATTCCAGTGAAATTTGTGAGAATACAATTTCCCTCCTACCCCCCCCCACTTCTGTTTTTGTTAAACAGATGAAACAACATTGTCAGTTAATTCCAATAATTATTCTGCAATTGCAAAGCACCTTCTAGCTTGGCAAAGCACTAGAACATTTTTTATGTCATTAGTATTCTCCTGTGCTGTTTGCTTACTGCTAGGGCAATTATCTCGCTTTAATTTAGGTCACTAATAATATTATAAGCTAGTCTGAGGATACTATAATTTCTCATGACGGTGTTGTTACTAGATCTGCTGGCGATATTTGTGTGTTCTATATACCATTCTCCTTAGAAATGTGAATGGGATCGAATGGTGGAGAAGAAAGAGGAAGAGTGGTGTAGTAGGAAGAGAATGAGGAAAGGAAGGAACTCATAGACTAAAATCCTGTTGCTTAGTGTAGTAAATCACACTAGAATAGGCCTATTGATGCAGTGGAGATTTGATGAGTCAACTCCTCTATCAATTCCAATTCTTACTTATTTTAACATAGCAAGTTACAACTAAAGTAGGCACATTTCACTCAATTGAACTTACAGAGAATTGACTCACCAAATCCCCATTGAATCAGCAGGCCTACTCTACTGCAACTGACTACACTAAACAACAGGATTTCATGAATATGTGTTTATACAGTATATTCCAGTGGTTCCTTAATTTGGGTCCTCATATATTCTTGGACTGCAGTTACCAGAAATCATGGCCAGCATAGCTACTGGTGAAGGCTTCTGGCAGTTTTAGTCCAAGACCCAAAGTTGGGAAACGCTTAGGGCCTTGGACAGATTATTGCAGTTGCATCTAATTTATAAAATAAATAATTTCCTTATGTTCTTTTATCCCTGATATTGTTCAACCTAGGTTGGTCTACAAGCTACTACTTGTATTATACCACATACACATCTTGGCTTAAAAACACACACTGGTTTCCACCCAGGCACATGCAGGATGCCTTTTGAAAATGTCAGTGTCAGATATAGCGCAACATCAAGCTTTAAGAAACTTGATACATGTTATGTGGATCAATCAACCAGGCACTTAAAGTGCAATGGTTTTTTGTTATGTGCTGTCAAGTCGATTCTCACTTATGGTAAACCCCATAGGGCTTTTCATGTACATGTTCAAAGCACAGTTTATCAGTGTCAGTCTCCAGTGAGTTTTTATAGCCAAGAAGGGCTGTGAACCTAGGTCCTACTCTGAATCCTAGTCTGACACTCCAATCACTGTTATGCTGGTATTCATTGGAGTTTTATCTCAATTAAACATGTTCAGAATTGTAGCTAAACAAACAAACAAACAAACAAACAAACAAACAAATAAATAAATAAATAAATAAATAAATAAATAAATAAATAATAAATAAATAAATAAATAAATAAAGCTAAACTGTTGGGGCCTAATTGCATCCACAGCTAAAGGCACACTTGTATTTTTTAAAAACTCACTTCTGGTTGTGTATTAAAAGACAAAACTTATTAGATGCATAAACAAACATACCATTTCTTCTATTAATTTTAAATGTGACACAATGTATTGCAATGTGGGGTTTTAAAACAAATTTGCAAGGTGCCAAAACACAGGTTAGTTTACTTTTCACAAACAGCTTTCAGAGGTAGACGTTAGAGATGTGCACAAAACGAAAAATGAAATGCTGTTTTGTCATTTTGTTAAGTAACGAATTGCTTTGCTAGGTAACAAAACAGTAGGATGTTTTTTGTTTCATTTCCTTATGAAATGCCATTTTTCTTCTAGAATAAAATGATTCATTCTAGAGGAAATGACAGGGGAGCTTCCTCAAGCTCTTCCTTGTAAGTTCCCCAAATTTGGAAAGGTTTGTGGTCAAGGGAATGAGATATTAAGCTCCAAAAGGGGTGTCCCTAGGGAATTTTTTTTTCTAATTGGAAGCCAAGCTGCAGCGGTGCTAATCACTTGCCCACGGCTTGGCTTCCAAAGTTCTGAATATAATTAGAAATATTTTTTCTAGGGGGTATCCTTTTGCAGCTTAACAACTCAGCCCCCTGACCCCCAAACATTTCCAAATTTCAGGGGCTTACAGGGAAGAGCTTGAGGAAGTTCTCCAGCCATTTTGGTCCTTTAGGACCCAAGGGAGCATAGCATTTCATTTCATTTTGTAACAAAACTAATTTAAAAATTAATTACAAATGAAACAAAATGTAACTACTAAAGAAACAAAATCAAACACTATTTTTCCATTTCATGCCCATCTCTAGTAGACATGCACGTGTCTTCAACTTAATTTCAGGAACTTAATTACTGTATATACTCGAGTATAAGCCTAGTTTTTCAGCCCTAATTTTGGGCTGGAAAAAGGGGTCCTTGGCTTATATGTGGGTCAATACTTTTATCCACTGAGGCAAGTTTGGGTCAGTGGCTAAAAGTCATTTTAAACATCACACACACACACCCAGCTCACAAAGGAGGAGTTGCCAGGACCTGCTGCATTTCCCACCCTAGGCTTATACTTGAGTCAATAAATTTTGGGGGTTTAAATTAGGGGCCCCGGCTTATACTCGGGTCGGCTTATACTCAAGTATATACAGTAATCATCCTCTGACACGGCATCTTTGTACACATGAAACAATCTTGAGTAATTTGCAGATGCAGCTGCTTGATGGATTTGAAACACTAAGAGAGGGAAGGGAGCAAGGAGAATCCTTATGTGCCATATAGAGCGCTTTTACACGACCCCTAAGATCCGCTGGCCATTTAAATGCGGACCAGCGATCTTAGGGGCTTGTCGCTCTTCCTCTGTTCCCACCTCCTGCTGCTGCTGCTGCTGCTGCGGCTGGGGCTGGGGCGCGCACCGGGTCGCGCCCCGCCGCCTCTTCTTCTTCCTCCTCCTACTCCCCGCCGGGCCTGGTGCTCCTGTCCTCCAGCCCAGCAGAGCCTCGGCTGCAGCCGCCCTGTTGTAGCCGGGGTCGCCCCAGCCGCCGCCGCTGCTGCTGCTCCGCCCGCCGGCGCGGGGTTCTGCGTTCCTTTGATGTCCCGGGAAAGGAGGTTGTCGGCGGCGAGAATTTTGGCTGCGCGGATGCGCGACATTTAGCCCCAGCCGGTTCCCTCCCCAATTTTATGGGCTTACCTTTCTCCTGGGGAGGGCTCACGGCTCCGTCCCCGCAGTCGAGGATCAGACCGGTCTCGCGAGGCCGGCGGCTGCGGTGGCGAATCCCCCACGTGCGGCGGCTGAGGCGCCCGGCCTCTCTGCGCTGCGCCGGTCTGTCCTTCATTTGACAGGCTGCCTGCCAGCTGTTCGCAGCGATCGGGAGCCCTGATAAGGCTCAGGCAACTGGCGTTTGCACTTCTGCGCTGGCCTGCTTCTCTTTTGACAGCCCACTTTACAGCTGGGCTGTCTGATCGGAGCCTTGCCAGCAGCGTGAGCAGCAGCGGCGGCGGCAGCAACAGCGCGGGGATGCGCCATCGTCACGGCCCGGGCTTCGGCCGGGCTGCCTGTTTTCTCTTGGGGCTGGGGTTGGGGGTGGGTTAGGGGGTGGGTTAGTTAGGGACCCGGCAAGCCGGCTTTGTTCGTGGGGGGAGGGAGGTTCTAGATAGGGTGTAGGTTACAGTCCTGGGAGGAGGCGGGTTCCGGCGGGTGGTTACCGTGTGCTCCGCCGCCAGCGGTGGCAGGCGCTCCGACCAACTATGGCCTTTACCGGCGGGCGGAGGAGCGGCAGACCCCGGCTACAACAGGGCAGCTGCAGCCGAGGCTCTGCTGGGCTGGAGGCCAGGAGCACCAGGCCCGGCGGGGAGGAGGAGGAGGAAGAAGAAGAAGAGGCGCGCACCCCAGCCCCAGCCGCAGCAGCAGCAGCAGCAGCAGCAGGATCCAGAGGTTATAAATGACCTCGGCTGAAATTCACCCTCCTCCAGCAGGTACAAGAAAACTGCTGTTTGGTCGCGCTTTGTGGGCGGGGTCGCACTTAAATGTCTGCAAAGTCCGGAGCTGGTGGGAAAACATTTTTAAGGTCCGGACCTTGCAGTCATTTGCGGCGGACCTTAGGGGTCGTGTGAAAAGGCCCCTAGTTCCTGAACTAGGATATTTCCCATTAGCGGTCTGGTTTTAACCTCTCTGGAACAACTACATACAAGTGTATCTGACACTTACGATGCCATCAACTAGAATATATCCACTGTACTGAAATAGGACCTGAACAGAGAGAATAAAGTTCACAAAAATACTCCCAACTTCAATGGGAACTCAACTGTAGCTCAGTGGCAGAGTATGTGCTTTGCATGCAGGTTGTCAAGTGCAAACTCTGTCAATGTAGAGTTGAGAAGGCCTCTCTCTGAAGTCCCAGACAGCCATGACCACGCTATTGACAGATCCAACCTAGATGGATCAAGATTATCTAAGTTCAGTATAAAATATCTTCCTGTGTTCCTATGATACGCAGGTAAGAGTAATCACCTTCGAGGAGATTCAAAGCCCAAAGTGCCTTGCAAATGACCATAGCCTGGGTCCACCAGAAGGTGATGGAGAAATATGTTGTGCATGGAAGCTTCTCGTATTGTTGTGTATTGATCTGTATCCCTATTAGCTGTAATTGCTTATGTTGAAGTAAGTGCCTTCCTGTTCCAAAGGGAACAGGCCTATTGGTTATTTCTAGTTGCTGCATTTGGATCCTCAATCCTATTGGTTTCCGCCAAAAGGCAGCTTTGTGATTGCTTGTAATTGTTCCCTCCAAAATGTATCTTTTCCTAGCCTGTCCTCGTTCCTATAAATGTAGCTCCCTCGCCCCAGTCCCCAGCCTTGTTCTCTCCCTGACTAAAGAGTTGTTACCATAGAAGCTGTCTCCAGCATATGTCACAGAGCTGAAATCACTTGCTGAAATCACTTGCTGAAATCACTAAACCCCACGCTTTCACACTGGCGACGAAGGTGGGATCCGGAATGGTGAGAAGCAGAGGATCATCACGCTGACTCAGAGTACGGATCGCAGGGAAGAACAAGACTCACCTGCCGTCTTAGAAGACGACCCTGCCCGCTGGGAGAATGGAACATCCACAGGTATTGGAGCCCTTCCAGCCATTGGAGCCCCACACTTGGGAGGACTATGTTGAATGCTTCGAGTTCTTTGTGGTGGCTCAAGAAATCATGGATGACAGCAAAAGAAGGGCTATGTTCCTGAGTTGCTGTGGGCGTGAGACCTTATTGTTGGCCAAGGCACTGCTCGCCCCAGCAAAGCTGAGTGAGACATCACTCACAGACATTTTTCGCCCAGCTGACAAGCCACTTGGCACCTGCCAAAACCAAGATGGCCTGGCAGATGGAGTTTCAGAAAAGGCATCAGCAAGCCGGAGAATCTGTGGCTGCATTCCTGGCAGGACTCCAGGAGCTTGCTCAGCACTGTGGCTTCCCAAATCTTGAACACACTCTCTTGGATCAATTTGTTGGGGGGCTCAGCAGCAAAAAAAGCCCAAAGGCACATTGTTGCAAAGGAAGATGTCACCCTTGCCTCCGCCTTGAAAGAGGCCACCGCCACAGATAATTATGAGCAGGAAGAGCTCAATGCCAGTTGCAAGGCCACAAAGCTGCGGGTAGAGGTTGCTCATGCCATGGATGAACCAGAGGCTAGTCCAAGCCAGAGCCCAGTCTGTGGTGCCGAGTTGGTGCGTCAGGCTGATGCACGGGCCAACGATCGCTGAGGCGCTTGCCCAGGCTGTGGCGGAAACCATGAGCGGAAAAGCTGCTGTTTTCGTGATGCTACGTGCAGGGCATGCAGAAAGACAGGACACATCGCCAGGGTCTGTAGGTCGGTGTCAGCTGGAACAATGGGATCACCTAGATCAACGCGTCACAGATCATCCACCACGACTCATCTCCTGGACGACTGCAATTATCTCACAGAGATCAACGGAGAGACCGTGCAGTTTCTGGCGCAAGGCAAAACATCTATCAGAGTGAAGATTGAAGGTCAACCGTGCGACATGGAGGTGGGTTCTGGATCGGGATTCACCATTGTCTCAGACCAGATTGCAAGGGGGCTCTTCCCTGGGGGTAAGTTCCCCTCTCTGGAACCATTCCCAACAACCTTGCAATCATACATGGCTGGCCGCATCCACATTCTAGGAATGTGTGCTGTGAGGGTACAATTCCAGGAGAAACAGGCCGTGCTTAAATTGGTGATTGCAAAAGGGAGTCGCCCCAGTCTCCTGGGTACTGACTGGTTTCCCGCCTTGGGACTGAGTATATCAGGGCTCCACTCAGTCCAAACGTCCCCAGAGTTGGGCAAGGCATTAGGCCAGGAATTTGCTGAACTCTTCAGTGGTAAACTGGGTTGTTATACAGGGCCTCCAATTGACTTTGAGCTGGACCCCAAGGTGGGCCCAATCCGACTCAAGCCAAGGTGAGTGCCATTTTCGCTGCAACCCAAGAGTGAGGCGGAACTGGACAAATTGGTCAAACAGGGAGTTCTTTCACCTGTGGACTCTTCTAAGTGAGAGACTCCTATCGTCACACCCCTTAAGGCAAATGGGGAAGTGAGAATTTGTGCAGACTACAAATGTACTATCAACAAGGCACTCAGGGGAATGTCATACCCCATTCCAGTTGTCTCACAGCTGTTTGCAAAACTAGCTGGGGAAATTTTTTTCGCCAAACTTGACCTGGCACAAGCTTAACAGCAGCTGCCAGTGACTCCGC
Source organism: Phrynocephalus guinanensis (assembly GCA_037367245.1). NCBI lineage: Eukaryota > Metazoa > Chordata > Lepidosauria > Squamata > Agamidae > Phrynocephalus > Phrynocephalus guinanensis. The sequence goes on from CM074739.1 coordinate 85,604,641, forward strand.
AATCTGTGGAAGCACAGACGATCGTAACACACAAAGGGGCTTTCAGAGTAAACAGATTACAGTTTGGAGTTTGTGTGGCCCCAGGGATTTTTCAAGGTCTAATGGAGCGCCTGTTAAGGGGTCTGCCAGGGGTCTTGCCATTTTTGATGATGTTCTGATTGCTGGGAAAGACCCTCAGGAACTAGTTGGGCATATCCGTGCTGTGTTAATCAAATTTAAAGAGGTGGGGCTGCAGTTTAAAAAGGGAAAATGCAGTTTTTGGGGTGTCATCTGTGGATTTTTTGGGGTTTAAAATTGATGCAACAGGCATCCACCCCACTGACTCTAAAATTAAAGCCATTACTGAGGCTCCACGCCCACAGAACAAGACGGAGTTACAGTCATTCCTGGGACTTATTAACTTTTATCATTCATTCCTACCTCAGAAAGCTTCAATAGTGGAGCCGTTGCATAGACTATTAAAAAAAAGTGTGTGTGGCGTTGAGCTCAGGCACAGCAGAAGGCTTTTGACACCTTACGGGGCATGCTGACTAGCAGGAGCATCCTTGCTCATTATGATGAGTCAAAACCTCTTGTCCTGGAATGTGATGCCTCTCAGTATGGGCTGGGAGCTGTGCTGAGCCATAGGGAAGCGGATGGGTCAGAAAAGCCCATCTCATTCTATTCTCGTACGTTGTCGTCAACGGAGCGCAACTACGCACAAATTGAAAAGGAAGCCCTGGCAATAGTGGCAGGGATTAAAAAGTTCCATGACTATTTATACGGTCGCCACTTCTTTCTTGAAACCGACCACAAGCCATTGTTAGGATTGTTCAACCCGAACAAGCAGACACCGCAGATTCTCTCCCCCAGGATGTTACGATGGTCTATATTCCTGAATGGGTTCCAGTACACCCTGACCCATGTTCCAGGGAAAAAGGTTGTGCCACGCTGATGCGCTAAGTCGCTTGCCTCTTCCTGATGTGAGCGATGCGGATCCTGCCCCGGCGGAACAAGTGATGATGCTGGAAACACTTCTGGGGGCCCCTGTAACGGCCACTGAAATAGCTGAGAGAACAAGGAAAGATACCGCTGTCTCCCGTGTGCTCACTTGGGTGGGGAGGGGATGGCCAGGTGGCCCGCATGAAGAAAAATTTAGACCATACGCAACAAGGCAACATGAGCTATCCCTGCATAAGGGCTGTCTCCTGTGGGGAGACAGGGTGATCATCCCAGCGCCACTGAGAAACAGGGTTCTGGATACACTGCACATGGGGCATCCGGGAATGGTCAGGATGAAGTCGCTGGCCCGGTGCTATGTATGGTGGCCTGGGATGGACCAAGATGTTGAACAATGGGTACGGACATGCAAGGCATGTCAGGAAGTGCACCCAGAAGTGGCCAGAGCACCACTCCACTGGTGGGAGCAGACCCGGACTCCTTGGAGCCGGCTGCACTTAGATTTTGCTGGGCCATTCCAAGGAAAGGTTTTTTTGGTTATCGTTGATGCGTACTCTAAATGCTTAGAGGTAGCTATGGTTCCCAGCATGTCGTCAGCTGCAGTCATCAAAGTGTTGAGACAGCTGTTTGCAACCCACGGGTTGCCCGAGACCAGCGTGTCAGACAATGGATCAGCCTTTGTATCCCAAGAATTCAGGGCATTCTTGGCTGATAATTTCATAAGAGGGGTCACATCAGCTCCCTTTCACCCCTCCTCCAATGGGCAGGCTGAGCGCATGGTGCAGACAGCCAAAGGATCTATTGCATGCTTGATGGAGGGTGACTGGTCAACGCGCATTGCCCGAATGTTGTTTTTGCAGCATGCAACGCCGTATACTACTATGGGCAAGTCGCCAGCAGAGCTGCTCCTAGGTAGAAGGCTGGTAATGGTGCTGGATTATGTCCACCCAGACAAAATGCCAAACCGCAATGCTAGAGCACCTCCACAGGCAGAGAGCGACTCTACAAGGTATTTTGCTCCTGAAGATTTGGTCTGGGTGAGAAATTATGCCAGAGGTCCCCTGTGGGTGCCAGGGGTGATCACCAGATCGTCTGGGCCAGTCTCTTATTACGTGACCATTGAAGATGGCAGGGTCTGGCATAGGCACGTGGACCAACTGTGGCGCAGAGCGCTCAGTAGAGTGGGTACAGGAGTGGGGGAATTGCAGTCTGAGAGTGACACTACCCCCATAAATGAGTCACAACTGCAAGACCAGAGCAGAGATGCCCCAGGAATGCAGGTACCAGTGTCTTCCGCAAATGAATCTGCTCCTGCAAGTCCTCATGGTGCCGAGGAACAGATCAGGAACACTGAGTTGTCTAATACACCCTCCATGTCAGACGAAGCTATTACAGTAGACTCTCCACCACAGACACTGCCTGCTCAAGCCCAGTAGTCAGGATATCAATTAGAAGTCGCAGGGCCATACAATATCTTAAGGATTACGTGTGCTGTGCCCACCAGGGGGGAGGGGTATTGTGTATTGATCTGTATCCCCATTAGCTGTAATTGCTTATGTTGAAGTAACTGCCTTCCTGTTCCAAAGGGAACAGGCCTATTGGTTATTTCTAGTTGCTGCATTTGGATCCTCAATCCTATTGGTTTCCGCCAAAAGGCAGCTTTGTGATTGCTTGTAATTGTTCCCTCCAAAATGTATCTTTTCCTACCTGTCCTTGTTCCTATAAATGTAGCTCCCTCGCCCCAGTCCCCAGCCTTGTTCTCTCCCTGAATAAAGAGTTGTTACCATAGAAGCTGTTTCCAGCATACTATGTTACAGAGCTGAAATCACTTGCTGAAATCACTAAACCCCACACTTTCACAGGTAGCTCTTTGGAAGAGAGGATGTGCAGGTGCTTCTTCTGCCAGTCCCCCTTGCTGTTATTATTTTCTGCCTGGTGTGGAAAGGAATATGAAGAGCCATACATGAAACCACACCTGCAGATCTCTGGACCTGGATGCAGGTGCTTATGCCTCTGTGTTGAGCAAGACATCCCTATCACCAAAATGGGGAATTCCTCATGGATGTATATAGAATTTTTCCTTTGACCTCCCCTCCTTCCTTCCTGTCATCTCTCTCTCTCTCTCTCTCTCTCTTTCTCGCTCCCTCCTTGCCTCCCTCTCTCTGTATCTTTCTCTGATTTGAGCAGTTCTGAGGTGATGGATGACTGGGCTTTGGAATACTTGATAAATGACTTGATTATTTTAACAATTAAATATGTAATGAATCTTTGGAAAGGTTCCACACAATTCTCATTTTCAGCATGGTTAAATATGGGCTTGCATAATTAATTTCCAGGAAGGAGAAAGAAAAGTGGAAGAACGGCGAAGAGACACCAGATATTTTATTAAATGCCATTCATGGGAAACTCATTAATATTCACAGTGCACATAATAATCTCACGTAGATGTGGATGCAGTGGTGGTTATTTTCTTGTCAAGCCATGGAGCCCAGTCCTGAAATCCATAATGCAGTGTTTATGATAAGTCCCACAAATGGGATGCTTTATACACATTCTCGAAGATATAAAGCTTTACAACTTTCTGCCACATAATGATAGAAGGCTAAGGAAATAAAGGACAGTGTCTTAACTGCTGTAATTGATGGAGAAATTGCTGTTTCTAAGTGCAAAAAGAACTTCACGGATTATGAGATTATTTTGCAAGCTTAAATTTCAGGGCAGAAAATAGGATGTGAGGTTCTGTGTTAAACCACAGTCTGAAACCCTACACTTCTCATTCATTAACTGTGCTTATTCTGGCATTATTCACACTCAAACAATCTCCTGTGAAGTACAGCTGAACCAGAACGATCTGCCCAATTTTGTCCTTGCATGGGGACCTGCAACACATTATTTCTGAGCACTCAGCACAGTTGTCAGGTTGTGTTAAAAAGCTTATATGCATAATAACTATGTACCCATGTAGTTTCTCTGTTTGTTTTCCAATTTTCTGTCATGTACACATATGAGAGTCTATGCATCCCGTTGCCCACTGCAGGCATGTTCCGATGGTCATGCAAAGAGGATAACTGCCATGCATGCATGCAAATTCCAGAACCTATGATGTGATAATGATTGATAAACCATCCCTTGGGCACCTCTCTCTCATGTCTTGAAAAACCATACAAGGGTTCCAGAAGCAACCTGACAGCAATTATAAGAATAACCAGTTAGCCTGAAACAGCATCATCTCAGTCACTGGAGGACAGATACCTAGAACTCATGAAAAGAGGGCATTGCTTTAAAACTAACAATTCCTTACAGTCACACAATATAGTAAGGCTGTTTAAAATGCTGATGCTATTCACTCCCCTTGTGTCAAGGTCACACATTTGCCCAAGGCTGTACAGGTAAAGTCAGAAAGATGAAATCATCTGATCAAGTTTCATGACTTTCAAAGACTAAATGCCTTCAATATTTAACTTCCTTTTTAATCCACAGCCTCCAAAATCCTCAGAGGATTTAGAAACCACTGAAGTCCTCACCTTAAGACTTTTCTGAACCATACTGAGAAACAGAGAAAGCATCTTTAAGCTTCTGTTTCAATAGAATAATAATAAGGAATACCAGCATACATTTTGAAGATGACAGGAATTCAAAATCCCTTTCCAAAGTAAATTATAAAATCATAAATACCCTCCATGGGTTAAAATGAAAATATTCAATTAAAATCCAGGGGTTTGCAAATATAATAAACACATACTTCTAGGGACACTGTCTACACTGCATCTTCTTTCAAAGCATGGACTTGAAATATGAACCAAACTAGATGTGACATCAACTACGCCTTTGTATTTAATAATAATGGTTGTTGTGGTTGTTATTTAAATAAGAATAGCATTACAAGGAATATAGGGGCTTATTCGCCCCCCCCCCCATGACGTACTGACATCATGAGGAAAATCTCCTTTAAGAAGCTTAAATTAAATTGGGGCCACTAGACATGGCAAATCCCCAAAGCTCTTGTTTGAATCACTGAGAGGAAGTGGGGACTAGTGGATATAGTGATGGACTAGTGGCAATGGTACACCACACACTATGAAACCCTGACTAGGATTACCATAAATTAGATGCCACTTGTTGGCATTTGGCAAGACAACAAGCTAAGTTTCAGTGTCCATACTGGAGCACCCTTCACTATAGTATTCAAGCATTGCATCTATGTTTTTATTTACAATGATAAAATGTAACTCGAGACAACTATAAACTAAAGGAGGAGGGGGAAAACATGCACAAAATAGCTAGTTCTTTTTATATGACAGGTAATTACAGTTTCCCTGCATTATTAATTTCTGCTGTAAGTGCCAAGGTAGCCTTGGGATTTACTAACTGCTTTACATCTCTTACCCTTGACGACTGCCCTTTCAGGTTTGCACAGAGGCTGAGACCTAACACAGACTTTAGATGATGGAAGCCTGCAGTGTTTCTACCTGTTCTGTGGAGAAACAGAAAATGGCCATGCTGTGCTGTCAATCTGTTATCTTTCCCTATCTTTCCCAAGCATGAAACACACTTCAGAGGAGAAACTATTTGAAACAGAAGGTACAGCCTTAAATATTTAACAGAGAGTAAAGGAAAGCATCTTGTCAAGCAAGCTGTTTGTAACTTTATCCAAACTGTACTGAGTTTCACTTTGGAGAGGTTGCCAAAAATACTGCTTTGTCCAGGCGTGACACCGTTTTTAGTTTTTCAGCAACTCTGCAATATTGAGAGTTAGCCTGATTCATAATTGTTGTCTTCTCTCTCCTCGTCACTCCTCCCCCCTTACAAAAACAAGTGTCCCCCCCTCAATTGACAGAAGGAGATCTGACCCATAAAGTAATTAGAAGAAGAATTTGCCCTTTCCTCCACCTTTTCATCCTGAAAGTCCGAAGAAACTGAAAGGGAAGCTTTGTTTACTTCCTGATCAATCTAACTTCTGTAACAAGGACCATCCCTGACTGCTTCTCTTCGCCACAGCTGCTAGAAGTGAAACTCAAGAGCCTGCCCCAGGCAGGGCAGCACCTCCTCAGAACTGGTTGGCCCTAATGGATTAACTTGTTCCTTGCGCAGGTGGGAGTTTAACAAGGGCAAGACTAAACTTTTTTACACTTATTACAAGGGCACTGGCGAAGGGCATCAAATGTCAAAAAAGGGGCCCAAACAGGGGCTGGGACTCCTTTTCCCAGTTTCTTTTCACATGGACACCTTCTAGCTGTCTCGGGTAATCTGCGCTACTCCTTAGGAAGGGCTCGACCATCTGATCACATTTCTCTGAGAGAAGCTCCTTCTAAAAGGAAATGACCTGCTCTTCAGAAGCTCTGGCACTTCTTCTTCTTCTTCTTCTTCTTCTTCTTCTTCTTCTTCTTCTTCTTCTTCTTCTTCTTCTTCTTCTTCTTCTTCTTCTTCTTCTTCTTCTTCTTCTTCTTCAGCAGCAGCAGCAGCAGCAGCAGCACTGAGCAGGGGTTTTGACTGCAAAGACCCACAGTCTTCAAACACCTGTGTCAAGATGTGATATAAAGGTGTGGAGGGAGTAGATGCTTCTCTGGGCTTCCTCTGCCAGAATCCTCCTTCTGGAATGCCCACTGGACATACTGTCTGGACAATTCTGTGTGTCATGGTAACACTTTTAAGTTCTATGGGCTGTTAGCTTTCTTAAATATCTACTGACGAACCTTGCAAACACAATTTCATATCATGAATATTTTCTTACTATATGTATTATACTAGTCCCCTTTTTATCACGGGGGTTAGATTTCCTAAGCATCCACAATAAAGGAACATCTGTGATATGCAGATGCCATCACCGCGAGGGTCATGGTGGTGTCCACCTATTGGGTTCGGTCAGGAAGCCTCTGCTGGGGCGGCAGGTTGGGAGGCTTCCGTGGCCAGGACCTCCACCAGGTCCAGAGGCCTCTGCGAGGACTGGAGGCTTCTGTGGCTGGGTCCAAAGGCCTCTAATTGGGCCGTGACCTGGTTGGAAGGCCTCTGTGAAGGCCACCATCACCAAAGCAGTGGAATGGTGGTGGCGGATGCCGTGATATAGCAGGACCACAATATTTGGGGTGCAATGTGGCAGGGGACTACTGTATATCAAAGAACATGAAAACAATTATAACAACAATCAAAAATTGCAACAATTTATCCATAGAAGACCTCAGTAACAGCACCAATACTGAAGCTGCTTATTGAATTGCAAAATTCAGGTGTCCTTTTAAAATCCAAGATATCATATTCATTTGGGTTGGGTATCAAGAACCTATAAAAATCATGAGGAATCTTTAAATCCCTAGAATAAAATATCCGCTTGCATGTGCATGTATTCACTATGTAGATTCACTCCTCCCACACAAACATAGGAACATAAGAACAGCCTTGCTGGAACAGGCCACAGCTCATCCAGTCCAGCATTCTGTCTCACACAGTGGCTCACCATTTGCTTCAGAGTATTCCCAAGTAGATGCCTTCAACTGCTTAAGATTCCCTGCAAATGGCAATGAGCGATATCCCGCCTATCTCTCGAACTCGGAGGTTGTCCTTAGGCATCCATAATGATAGCCATTGATAACCTTGTTTTCCATGAACTTGTCCAATCCTTTCTTAAAGTTGTCAAGGCTGACAGCTGTCACCACTTCTTCTGGCAGGGAGTCCCACAGACCTGTGATCCTCTGGGTGAAATAGTACTTTCTCTTATTTGTTTGAGATCTAGCACCCAAAAGTTTCATGAAGTGCCCCCCTGTTCTAGTGTTGTGTGATAGGGAAAACAGTTTTTCCTTATCTACTTTGTCCATACTGTGTATGATTTTATAAACTTCAATCAGGTCACCTCTTAGACACCGTTGTTCAAGAGTGAAGAGGCCCAGCCATTGCAGCATCAGATGATAAGGAAAGTGTTCCAGTCCCCTAATCATTCGGGTTGCCCTCCTCTGCACTTTTCCCATTTCCATAATATCCATCTGGAGGTACAGTGCCTAGAGGTGGTCACGAAACAAATTAAACATTTATTTTTTATTTTTTATTTGTTTCATTACCTAACAAAACAAATAAAGAACCACCCTCTCAAAGAAAAAAAAAATGAAAAAAAAATGGAAATTTTCATTTCATTTCATTTTGTTTTTCATCCCCTCATCAGCGTCTTCTCTTACCTTCCTGTCGTTGCCGGCTGGGGACTCACCACTGCCGCCTACCGACCCCTGCAGGGAGGGCTTCTGAGGTGGCCAGGAAGCCTCCCTTCTCCAAAATAAAAATGCACTCATCCTCCGGCTGGCTGGAGCTTGAACAATAAAATAAAATAAAATAAAATAGCCAAGCTGGCCCACGGGCTAGCTAGTCAGTGCTTGAACAACAACAACAACAACAACAACAACAACAACAACAACAACAACAACAACAACAACAACAACAAGCACCGACCCAGCCCGCGGGGGCCCTGGCCGGTGCATGAACAATAAAATAAAATAAAATAAAATTTTAAAAAGCACCGACCCAGCCCACAGGCCAGCTGGCCAGCGCTTGAACAATAAAATAAAATGAAATGAAATAAAAAATGTAAAGGCACTGACCCGGCCCACGGGCCAGCTAGCCAGCACATGAACAAAATAATAATAATTTTTACAAATTTAAAAGCGACTCTCCCCCCCCCCACACACACACATTCTGATTCCCTTATTTCCCAATAATGTCATCTGAAGAGGTTGTCAATTCAGGGGTTAAAGTTGCTTTGCAAAATATACAGCTCAAAGAAGCCTTATTCAGTCATCCATATCTATGTATGAACAGTTTTTTCAGGAACCCAAATCACAAAGCTTTCTATCTTTCGAGTGGTTACTGTCTAATGTCAGGGAGTGACAGAAACGACCACAGAATGAGCTGGAGTTAGAACATTCCTCCTTTGTCTGGGCTTCATAAAATGCATAGTGTATATGAATTACTCAAGAGCGCCACAGCAATTCCAGTCCATCGCAAGGTTGTGTATGATGACAGCCATAGATTCTATGGGATGCCAAAGTGACAGGTGCAATTTTCCCTCTCCTCAAAATATTCACTCTCCCATTTGGGCAGCTTTAAAAAAAACCCTACTATTTAATGTTGGAAATGAACAACCATATTCCTGGATGCTCCATATCACCCAATTCACCTACAATGGGGGGGGGGCTAACCACAATATTCTGTTTGGGTGGGCAACATGGATGTGGGTTCTTGATGGGTTTTCATCACATGGGATGGCATTGCCCATATGGAGATTTGCTGGGGCAAAAGTGACCCCCACCTTGCACATGTCGGGCATACGGGCAAAGGCTCTCTGAGAATAAGACATTTTCCTATCTTCCTAAGTGTATTTCATCACCACCACCTCACCGCTGAGCATTCCAACTATGGAGAGAAATGATTTTTACCCGGTCATGAATTGCTACCATTACTAGCCCCAACGGTTGAACGCAATGCTATGAAAATCAAAACTGAAGCTGTATTGTTTTTCTAATTGAGAAATTCATGGGATTGAATGTGACCTTTTCTCAAGCAAGTCACCATTTCAAAAATCTAAGCCTTTTCCAGGAAAGAGCAGCTTTTCTACCAGGGCAATGATTTCAGGCTTCCTCGTACTTCCTTGCAGGTTATTTAGCTGAACCAGAAATAAAAGTACTGTACAAATAAGATAAATCCAATTATCCAGCTATGTAGCTTCATATTAAGGCAATCTGAAATAAATACCACCCCTATTCATATGCATGTCAGATTATTCAAATGTTCACCAAGCCACTCTAAGGCGTAAGGTTTTTGCTATTAAAATAAGAATCATGAAGCTTTGTGAGTCTCCTTGGCTAAACTTGTCCTGTAAACTAATTAATGCCTTTCTTCCATCTATATACTTCACGTTTGTATGTTCCCCTATGACAGATATTTGTAATATCCTTCCTATTAACATTCAACAATATCCATCTTAAATAATTAAAGTATAAATTAAAAATAATTCTTCATCTTGCTTAACTATGTAGAGGATAATAAAGCAGAACTTCCAATTCTCAGCCCTTATTCCCCACCCCCTTTTACCAATTATTCAAGTTTTTATTTACCCATATTCTAATGATTGCAAATTTAGCCCTTGTGAATCCAAAACAGTGTATTATGGAATACTTATATCTGGGGTGACGAGCAATAGGAATTAGAAATGATAAGAGCAAATTGGAAGTCAGATTTCACTTCCAGACTTGGGGTCAGAGGCATTAGAAACCAAGCATACATAATGCCCAGGAATAGCTCGTGGCCTGAGAGAAGGTCCACAGGCTGGCATTTGTGTTAACTTAAGTATTTGCTCTGCTTAACTTTGATTTGATTTGTAGTACATTGTAAATTGCCTCCCTGTACTGTGAGGATATAGGGGAGCCACCCAAAACGTGGCCTATAACTAACACATACCAGGCAGTGGAAAGGGCATTCATAGTGACTTTGGGTATTGAGCACAATGGAAGCCCTAGTGCAGTTTTAAAATTATGCCAATAATAATACAATAAATGTGCACTTTTTAACACTGCAAAAAAGGCTTCTGTCACTGGCCAGCCAAAGCTGGGAGGCTTCTCAGCTACTGGTCTGGCAACATCAGGGTCTGGGATTGGCATACAACAAAAACATAGTCACTGGAGCTGTCCTTCATATAAGAACAACGCTACTGCCCAACCAGTACTGGAAGACTTCCCAGCCACCTTAGCACTGGCCAGCTATTGACATTGTTCTTACTGGAGTGGGAGAACAGCTCCAGCTGCTGTTTTTATGTGCAAACTGATGCTGTTTCATGAAAAACACACCAGTTTAGTCCACTGAGCCTAATAAGCACTGCAATGTTTATACATTCAATTTCATGATTTACAGTTTCTCGTAATTCACCTCATGGTCCATGTTCCAACTGTATGTATTGTTCAGCTGACTGAGCCCTTTCTGACCTTGTAGTCTCATCTTCCAGCACAATCTCTTGGTTCATCTTGGACTGCCTCCTCATAGGGTTTTCACAGTAAGAAATCTTCTGCAGGGACTTACCATTGCTACCATTTGTGCAATACTTACAAAAGGTGGGTTGAGTGTCACCATCATTTCCGCCTCCACCAGTGTCAGGTTCAGTGCAGCTCTTGAACTTCATCATATTTATTTATTTATTTATTTATTTATTTATTTATTTATTTATTTATTTATTTATTTATTTATTATATTTATATCTTCCTTGCGGAACTCTAAGCGGCTCACAATGGGCGACTAGCGCCAATTAAACACAAAATTCAACATCAAATACAAAGCAGAAAAGACATAGAATAAAACCATTTAAAACCTAGAGCACCCAGCGCGTGCCAAATGGCGTCATAGAAACTTAGAGACCAAGCCGACACGAATAAACAACTACCATTAAACGACTAAACAATCGGACACAAAAGCACTAATCGCTTGGTCATAGGAGATGGCGGGAAGGTTAAAAAAAGAGAGAGAAAGAAAAAAAAAAAAAAAATAATTAATTAGGGTTCGCCAGCAGGGACTCTGCAGAGTGCACTTCGCTTGGGATGGAGTTCCAAAGGGAATAAGCAAGCACTCAAACTCTTTCACCCCATTAAGAAGTTGGGGAGTTTAAATATATCCAGATTATTTCAATTAGTTTTCGTAATGGGAGGCTTTCATTGTTGCTTGCATTGTTTTGGTTATTTCATCCTGCTGTTGCTGCAAATTGGTTTAAGAATGCAAATTAATCAAAACACAACTAGATAGGTAGAGTGTGTGAGAGAAGCAGGTCCCCTTGTTCCTATTATGCAAGATGTTATGAGTCTGACTTAGATTGTTATTTAGAATTTAGAACAGCCACACCTTAATCTCTCAACCTGCCCTGTCTGAGTTAACAGTGCAAGACTGAACAGAGTCAGAGATTGTTCTGATAGCAGAAATTACTGTGATCCATACATCTCATTAAAAGCAATGGAACATCTCTCTTTGCTTTCATTAGCTTTGGGGCAGTGCCTCACTGCAATGCAAATCCACCGAGATCTGCTACAGGATACAGCCTTGTAGTTTGTCAAGTGCATTGTAACCATTGCATTCCCTGCCTAGCCTCTCCTATTGTCCAAACCAGATAAAAACAAAAGGATAGCTTGAGGATTAAATTTACGGGAGTAGATTTTCCTGGAGCAATATGATCTTTAGCTCACATAACTGTATGCAGCAATTTTGCCCTGGGTAAATATATTTTGTGAATCATTTACATCAACATTTCTGCCCCCATAAAACAGTGTCCCTTCAATCTTTTTGTGATAACACCATTAGTCAGGTAATATTTATTCTGCCTTGTATGATGTCATTTCAGTCTATTAAAGAAAACAGGAATAAGATTCAGCATTCTTCTGTGATTCACATCCTGAAATCTTTACTAGGAAATATATTCCAGTAACAGGATTACCATGCAAATCCACAGTACTTGGACCTGTCTAGTCTTGGTTTCGTCACCCATAATATTTCTTTTTATTTTAATGTTATTTGTTTAAACCACTTGGATTTTTGGAACAACTCTTGTAATGGGCAGTTTTGCTGGGCATACATTTGCTTGTGTAAATTCTGGCTTGCTGCGGGTGGCTGTTAATTTGACACCCAAATCCCTTTCCATCATTGACTGATACTCTCATATTTTCCATATTTTTGAGAAGAAGCTACTCTGAAAAGAGTCTCTCTTTTTTAAGTCAACTGCTAATTATAATTTCCATGAAGGTTTGATGGTTTCAGTGATTTCTGCTAAAACTAATGAACTGAATGGCCCATGAAAATGTAAATGAGCACAATCGCTATCTGAACTAGGTGTTGTTTTTCTTTCGGTATCAAATACACAAGTACCAAAACCCTTGAAAATTGTACTACCAGTGTTACTCAACCTGTTGAGTTCTGTATATATGTAATTTTGTGTCTTCAATATTAGCTGACATATCCCTGTTGCTTTGGCTAAAGAATACATTTTGTCCTGGAAAAGGCCCAAGGCTCAGAGGCTTCCAGGAATGAGAAGGAAAACTCCAGGAAGTCTGGGAACACAGGGTTGCTGATGTGCTTCATCCCAGAGCTTAGCATCATTATACTTTTAGACTACAGTACAGATGCTAAAATCCCTAACCTGACATGGCCTGTGGTCATGCCTGCTGGGGGGGGGACTGTCACCCCCAACATATCTCCAAGCTGTGTTTTCCCCTGTTGACTAAAGTAAAAGGAGCTGCTACCATGAAACTGTTCACCTGATTGCCACATACACATCAACCAGCTAAATCTATAAATTAGACATGGGCACGACTAGGCGAAATTCTCATTTCCGTTTTTGGTTCTCGTTATCGTTACGTAACGGGTAATGGTAACGAGAATTACTCCGCTCCAACTCGAACTCAAACCGAAAAAGAAAAATTGGGTCTGATTTTTCGTTGTCGTTCATGGCATCGCGGGTGCCCGCTCTCCTCTCCCAAGGCGGCGGCGGCGGCGGCTGCCCATCTGCGAACAGCCGTGCGGGGGGAAGAGAAGCGCATGCCCCCTGCGGCGCGCATTCGCCCACCACCACCAGCGCGCCTGAGCTCCCCGCCTGCTCGGGTCAAGGCGGCCCCGGGGCTGCCAAGGGCGCTCGCCGCCGCCGCCGCCGCCGCCGGGCAGCCCCGGCGCTTGGCTCCGTGGCTCCCTGCGAGGCCGCAATCGCTGGAGCGGGTGGGGGCGGCGAGGCTCCAGGGGTTCAGGCGCCCTTGGGGTTCAGGCGCCCTGGTTCATTGAACCACAAACGCCTATGGGAAAGTCGCCCCTGCTGCTACACCATTCAGAAATCGATTCATCTACTCCTGCCATCAAGTCAGTTCTGACTTAGGGCAGCCCTTTCCAGGATTTTCCAGGTAAGGAATACTCAGAAGTTGCTTACCATTCCCTTCTTCTGGAGACATCTGTGGGACTGCACCACTCTGGCTTGTACAGGCAGATGTCTAAACTACTGAACTGTCTAGCCATCTTTTGAAGAACTGGAAGTAAAAGTCAGCCACTTCGGTTTTGAGTTTTCTGCTTTGGGGTAGAGGTTTTGTGGACGATGTAGCTCCTAAAGTGACCAGGGGTGCGTAAAATCCAGATCCACCAACACTGCCTACCTCTCATCTTTTATCCTTTTGACTATGTCACCCAATCTGTCTGTTTCATCCTACCTCAAGGCAAGGGCAGCTCAGATTATCACCTAGTTTTTAATGGAGTGCATGCACAGTGAAGAATGGTGCTTGCTGTAACAGCCATTGGCTCAATTCTCAAATATGTTTTTCAGATGATCATAGGTGACCTGTCACTTCCCCAGCACCCTGCTGGGTGGGGAAGAAAAGGTAGAGAGTTAAGAAAAAAAGAGAAAGAAAATAAGGAGAGATAAGAGATATTGGTTCAAATCCTTTTGCACAGTTCTGTGGTCATAAAGCTGTTGATGCCATCTGTCATCATTAATCTTTAAATTTTCCTGTTCCACCATTACCACCATCCCAGTTCTGAGGCCCATTAGGAATCGCATTTGACCTAGAAAATCTACTGGGAGTCTTGGGCTAGAGAGGGGAAGCCTTTACTATCTTAAAATTGCTGCCAGTGGTCCCAGTGACCCTGTCCACTACTGGCAGGCAGTCCCCAGCAAATTAAGTCCTGAAAATAATAATAATAATAATAATAATAATAATAATAATAATAATAATAATAATAATAATAATATAATAATAATAATAAAAAGTTGTCCACCAAAGAAAAGTAGAATAATTCACCTTACAACAGTGGTATCCAAACTTCGGCCCTCCAGATGTTTTGGACCACAACTCCCACAATCCTTTGTCATTGGCAATACAGGCTTGGGAATGCTGGGAATTGTGGTCCAAAACATCGGGAGGGCCGACGTTTGGACACCCCTGCCTTACAACTTCCAGGGTCTTCTTTTCTACCTTACTGCATAATGGACTCATCTGAATGCATGCCTTGGCCCAAATATTACCAGTGAAGAAAACCTTATCTCTGTCAGTCTTCCAGCAAGGTATGGAGTGTTGCAAGGACAAGATAATAACTAACAGGATAGGTTCAGTATTAATTAATCTTACAGGAAGTTAGACTAGATGCACTGGAGGATGAAAACATGCCTGGAGTCCTAGACACATCCATGTGGCTTTTGTGATGTACAGTGGACCCTCGTATAACAAGCAGTTTGTTTAACAGAAAATCCACTCAAAGGAAAAACATTCCGGAGATAGGAGAAAATTGTTTAACAGAATCGCCTAAGGGGCAAATCCGTACAACAGAAAAATGGTCGTGATTAGGGATTAATCCGTTTTCAATGCATTCCTGTGGGAAATTTGTACAAAGGAAAATTTGCTTAACAGCATTTCATTTGGAACAAATTAATTCCTTTATACAAGGTACCACTGTACTAAGAAACCAAAGGGCAAGGCATGGTATGACTCCTTTCCTACACAAGGTGATATGTAAAGTATTCTCTCTACCCTGTTTCTCCTTGCCATCTTCCCCTCAGCATGGTTCCCTTGCCTCCTTTTTCTCTAGTGGTGATAGCACTCTATTGAACACTGTGGGAGACGGGAGTCCTCAGCATGAGACAAACGCATAGCATTTTTGTCAAATTTCCTAGACTGACACAATGTAAAACAAATATGAATGTCTGTAAATGACTGTTTGAAACTCAAGTTGATCTCTTCTTGTGCTGCCTGAATTAAACAGCTTGTGAAGCTTTGAACAAAAATACGCTGATGAATTGCTACAGCATGCAAAGGCTTTAGAGGGATTTTTTCTTCTTTTTGGTTGGGGGAGACGAGGTTGCTTTGGGCAGGGAAGGGATTGCAAAGATTTTAATTAAACATAGAGTGCTATGTACAATGGTAAAAGCAACAATGTTTTTTGATTGCCATTGAACCACTAAGAGAAAGAAAGTAAGCACTAAACACACCCAGACACTCTGTGGCAAGAAAAAAAATGAAGGCAAAGGTTTCACACTGAATTAACTATGATTGGTCTATGAAATTACTGAAAAATTGTAGTAAAATGGGAAGGAATTAAATATTTTAATGAGCAATTAATTAGATTTCATTTGTCACGGGCATGGAAAGTAAAGTCACCAATATTTGAAATGAAGCAATTTTAGAAAGAGAAGGCTGGGAATGAGCATGCATGAATATTTATGTTGGTAAAAAAAATTTATGAGAAATTTCTAACTCGAATTGACCAGAAATTAAGATGAAAGCCTGGGGAGGTCAGGTATACATACAGCCTTGTTAAACCAGTGAGATGAGGATGCAGTACTTGTGTTCAGTGACAATCAAAGTATGGCCTTGTTTCCCAGCTTGTATATATATATTCTGACTCGTTAGATACTGACACACTTTATTGGCATATGTTTTTTACTGGATTGCAGCCCACTTCTACTGATTGATAGGAGGTTGCTTAAATTGGAAGATAATTATAAACATGTTTGAGGTGGGGGCCATGTATCTCAATTCAAAACCTAGCAGGTCCAGTGTATAGTGGCCCTTCCACACTACACTTCCTTCAAGAGGGACTGGTGATTCTTTGTGATACTGGTAACAATATCTCTTTCATCTACTTTCTTAAATAAAATGGCTCATAAATCCCACCTACCAGGAAAGGCAGAACTACTGATTATTTTAGGATGGAATGCATCACCATGGGTTTTCCACTCTCTTCAAGAACAAGGAGATCAAAGAGATATTGAAATCGCAAGTGCCTCTTGATGGAAGCTACAGTGCACGAGGGTGTTGTGCACTCAGTGTGCTGTGTAATTCTGCTCTTCAAAGGATAGTCAAGGTAAAAGCACAACCTGTTTTTAAAGCATGTTCTTTCTTCCCGAACAAATGGTTTTGTACCTTGCATTGTGGACACCAATTGCTCTAAGCTCATTTTAATCTCTTGTGCTGTGAACCTTTGAGTTGGTTCTACAATTACTAACTAGACTAATTTGTATCCTAACAATTTAGAAAGCAAGGTGCGAGAAAACGGAACACACAAATCCCAGAACTAGTTGGAACGACAGTTGTTGTTTCTAAATGCTGCAAAAGCAATTTTAAAAAGTTCACATTTGCCTAATCTATAAAACTAATTTATGGCAGTGGAAGGAGGGAAAACAAAGGTTAACAATTAATGGCCTGAGTTATTTAAAAATGACTGAGGTAGGCACATTTTTCCTTCCATTTTGATGACTTTTCACATGCAAATTCTGGCCTATATTGTGCAAGAGTTTATAAAAAAACCCTAATCTTTGCAAATACTGCAATCCTTACCCATCACTAAAGGGAAGGAAATGTAGTTTTTTTAAAAAAAGGAAACTTAAAAAAATGATGCCAATACCATCTTTTTCCCAGCACAGTACAGGGCAACTGCTCTTGATTTTCCTGTCCTTAGGCCAGTGAATTAATTGACTCCATACTGATTGCTGCACTTCACTACTGGATGAATTCTCCAGTCTGCATCCAATTCAGAGTTTGGACAGTTATTTATTTATTTTTGCATCACACAGCTCCCAGAGATCCTCAAGCAGCTTGGCTGCAAAACCTATGCTGGCTGGAGGATTCTAGGTGCGGTTGTCCACAAAAGTCACTTCCCCAAGTTCTGAGGTCAACCAGAGGTGAAATGTGCCCTGTTCTGTGAAATGTTCCACCACACATGTAAATATACCACCTGCTTCCATGATTTGTTGGAACATGGGTGAAAAAAGTAATAAGTAATGTTCTTCACCTGCCAGTCAACAGAGGTAACTCTGTTAACCACAATCCTTCCCCCTTCTTCCTAGACAAATTTCTGTCATAAGAACATAAGAACATAAGAAGAGCCATGCTGGATCAGGCTGAAGGCCCATCTAGTCCAGCTTCCTGTATCTCACAGTGGCCCCACCAAATGCCTCTGGGAGCACACGAGACTAGATACTATATCTGTCTCTTCATACCACTCCCCTGCAAGTGGTCCTTGAATTACGCTGGTTATAAGACTGGAGAGTACACATCTCCATCATGGTTTGTCACCTGTCTCCTCCAGGAATCTGTCCAATCCCCTTTTGAAGGCACCCAGGCTAGATGCCATCACCACGTCTTGTAGCAGGGAGTTCCACAGACTAGCAACACACTGGGTAGACCAAATGGTAGACCACAAAAAGGACTGAGGTAGCTTGATTTTCAGCAAAGGCTTTATCTCTTAATCCATGCCAGTCCCAGCACCAGCTTTCAAATCCTGCCACAATGTGGAGCAGCAATTCACGCAGGTAATTTCCTCACCTCCATATGTAGAAATAATAAGCATTATATGCCAAATACTTTTTTTAACACAACTTCTGCCAGTTGTTCTCAGTTGTACTTAAAATTATCACAAATATTTTTGAGGGTTATGGGTGGTGCCTGCAACAGCAACAACCAACAAAATATCTTGTGGCACCTTAGAAACTATCAGGTGTTATCTTTTGTAGAATGCAGAATGCTGAAGCCATCCTCTTAAGAAATAAGCCATAATCCAAGGGGGTTTATGCTAAATAAATAATTATGGTTAAACAAGACTCTTGGTATAATTGCTGCAGCAAAACCGACAAGGTATGAGTACACTTGATGTGAGAAATCATCAGGTATGCATCCAATGTTGTGTCTGGCTATTACAACTGAGTGCTCACGGCTAAACCCAGTCTATGGTCATCAGCTGTTGAGTGGCTCAAACGCTATAGTAAATTTATCAATTGGCTAAGGAAAGAGGGGAAGCCACTGAGAATTGGAACACAAAGTCTGCCTTTCAGATTTATTTATTTATTTATTTATTTTTATATTTATATACAGCACCAATTTTCTCAAAAGAATTCTGGGCAGCTGCGTTGCTATCACCCCATACCATTCAACAAGAAAGGAGAAATAGGTCTGTTCCTCTCAGTGTTTCTGTGCTTGTCCTAAATTGATCTGTGAGCCAGTCTAGATACTGGGCTCCAGAAAACAAAAAGCCTTGAGGGGGGGGGAAAAAAGGAGGAATTGTGAGGATATCATTTGGAAATGATACCCCTCAAATCCCAACATTCTTCTTTTGCTTCTTGTGAGGATGTTAAGAGGAGCCCAATATTGCTGATATAGGTTTAAAACATCAATGGAGTGCAGCTAGGGTGGAAACAAGGAAATAGATGAGAAGGAAAAAATAATGCCATCCCCAACTGCTGTCTTTGGATCTTAAGAAAGTGACAACAGCAAAGCATTTGTACATTGGTTCTGGGAAGATAATTGAATCAAAGAAAGTTAATTAATCTTATCAATCATCTCACAATAATCAAATTAACAAAAAATGTAGTCTGATTCCGGCCACAGTGGCTGTGTTTTATCATATGAACAAATGGTTTTTCCTCCGTATTTTAAATGACTGAAATTTGAAAAATAGATTTGTTAACTTCATAAAGGGCAGCAAATGTTATTAAAAAAAGTGCTTGGTTAACTTGTCACTGTTCTGTCCTGAAACCTGGCATAATATCTACAATGCGCTTATTGATATAAATTGTTCCTCTTAAGAGAAGGCCGGCATAATGATTCCCCAGGAAACATTCATTACAGAAAACCTCAAGTAATTTTCATCTCCCCCCCACCCGCCAAATATTTGATCTTTCTAACAAGTGTTTATATGCTATATTATTGATGGAGATATATTTCATGGATCATGGGGTGGGGGAGGAAGGTGCCATTTTTCATGATACAGAATGGAGACTTCATGAAGACTAAGTGTTAAAACAGAAAAATATTTTAAATTGACTGCTCTGAATATTCTCATCACTAAAAAGTTTGTCTTCTAGCCTGAGGTAAGGAACTGACATTTAGGTCTATGTAGCTGAGAGAATACAGAATCTTCTAGACCTGGAGTGGGACACAGGTTTTTTTTAATTTTTTGCCTTCATTTCCCATCAGCCTTATTCATTATAGCTGCTGAGAATGGATTTCTTATGTTCTCCATACTTCTACATTAGATCATACCTAAATTTGTTCCACTGGAGTTGACTTGCAAGGGGAATGTGCTGCATCTTACCTCAGCACATTGCACTTTTGTGAATGATAAGACCGAGCATGTGGATTTAGGATAAATCAATCCTATCAGAGCTCTTTCACCCAGGAATGCTCATCACTTGAAGACTGTAGCAAATGCATCTGCTGGTGATGAAATATTGTATGGACAGGTTATCACAAACATGACACTGCAGGGAGAGTTTTCATATCCCTGTATATCACTTCAAAGATGCTGTTTTCACACATGCACATGAATAATAGTAGATATTGTTTGAGCTCTAATGGCTTTAGGAAAGAAAAATGTTAGGGGGTTCCTTTCATTTCCCTGACTGCCATTTTAGAACTCTGTTCCCAATTAAATCCCAAGAGAATAGCACTACAACACAAAGATGAAGGGGACAGAGAGAGAGAAAGAGAAATTACCTGGGATTCCCAATGCATGTTTGAACATGTATAAACACTGTGTCCAATAATGCATAGCTAGCTTACAACTTCTAAGTGGAGTTAAGAGGTCATACAGGTTATTTGTGAAGTTTATAAGCCAGCTGTCTGCCAGATCCATGAGAAAAGGGAGAAAAAGAAATGCTTTCTCTCTCTTATTTAAAAGCACAGCTTAAAATGCTGCACTATATAACAGAGAACCAGCACTCACACAGTTAAAACCCCTTCAAAAATAGATCAGCTTGCACATCAAAAGATCTACCTGCATGAAAATGTATTTCCCTGCAAGCAGAAGGAAACAGAGAGATTTCCCCCCCCCATCCCCCATGGTCCGATTAAGACAATCTGAGATGCTATTTTATGTCAGGTTTAATGGTCCACTGCATTGTCAAACCCCATGTATAGTATTTTTAATAGAAACTGAACTTTGGTAAATTTAGAGTACCTTGTTAAGGTGTTGCCGAGTCCCCTTTTTGTGAGAGCAGCTTTCTTGATGAAAAGAAAAAATTAAAAAAGATACTTCATATATTTAATGGGCTGAACAGTTCAGCTCCCATCTAAAAACAAAGAATCATGGATGATCAGAGACCTTGAAATTACTTCTCCATAGTGAGCACCTGGACTCAGCAGGCACACAGGTCACCTGTTCACAGACTTCTTCATTTTTGTCGAAACTGCAAAAAAAAAGTCTAATTTCACATCCTTATTTAGAAGAGAGAGAGAGAGAGAGAGAGAGAGAGAGAGAGAGAGAGAGAGAGAGAGAGAGAGAGAGAGAGAGAGAGCATTATTCAATGTTATGATAATTTGGCTCATTTTTAATATATGTTGGGGTACTGATGAAAGAATTTTGTCATTGTAAGACCTTTAATTAAAAAACTTGAAAGTGGACAACTAGCAACTAGAGATGGGCGCGAAACACCAAAATGGCATTCGTTTCTGTTATTTGGTCCCCTAGGGCCCGCTTCGGTTCTCTACCGTTATTCAGGCCCCTGGGGCTTGCTTTGTTATCGTTTATTTGGTTTTTGGAGATGGTGGCATGCGGGCCAGGAGAGCGTTCCCATGGCCCCGGGGGGCCAGGCACCACCAGAGCCGGCGGCAAGCTTCCTGGGAGAGCCGTCTCGCAGCCGCGGGGAGCTCTCCCAGGGCCAGGTGCCACTGGAATACCGCAGAGATCACTGGATAGGGGAGTGATCGCTGCCCTCCGCCTTCCCTGTGCCGGATGACAGGGCTCCTGGCACTGTCATCCGGCATGGGGAAGCCGAGACCCATTTGCCCCTCTGCATGCTTCCCGAGCGCTGTCATGACTCCCGCGAGGAAGATCCCTTTGACACCCCCTTCGCCCCTCTGAGTGCAGAGGGGCGAATAGGGGACTTGGCTTCCCCACATGGGTCATGACAGCACCCAGCACTGTCATGATGCACATGGGGAATATGCTCCTCCACCTGGGTGGAGGCGAGACCATGGCCCAGGCTCAGCTGATTTCCTCCGCCCAGGATGACAGCTGCACCGGCGTCATCCCAGGTGGAGGAGATCGAGCCGTGATCCCGCCTCCATGCACGGAGGCGAGACCACGGCCAAGCCTCAGCTGATCTCCACCCAGGATGACAGCTGCGCCAGCTGTCACCCCGGGTGGAGGAGATCAAGGTGAGACCAAGGCCGGGCCTCAGGCCGATCTCCTCCGCCCGGGATGACAGCTGTGGTGGCTGTCTTGCACCCGCGGTGGAGATTGCTGGAGAGGGAGCCCTGGTCACGTCTCCACTTGCGAGGCAAGAACGGGGCTCTCTCTGACAGTCCTCCCTGCCAGCAATGACAGCCGGGCTGTCATTGCCAGCGGGGAAGTACAAACCAAACATAACCGAACAAATTTGTTCCGGTTCTGTTTGGTTCATTCCCAAATTGCTATGGGCTCCGTTATTCATTCAATTACGTAACAGAACGAAAAAAATCTCATTTCGTGCCCATCTCTACTACTAGCAACTGATAATTAAAGGCCTTTTTGCTGCAACTTCCTTAGATCCTAGAGGGAACCTGGTCTCTCTTGGCAGGAAGTTCCAGAATCTAGGCGCAGCTGCTAAGAAAGTTCCCATCATCCTCCAAGTACCAACACCTGTGGCAGAAATGCTTCCTTAGCACTCTTACTCATATATCCAAATGGCAGAGTGAAGGACTCTCTAAATATCTCTACTGTACAAAGAGGGAATTATCCCCACATAAAGAGAACCTGAAGCATTGAGGTCCCTCCACTCCTGCAATAATTCTATGCGAAAAGATCAATATGTGGAGAGAAACTTTACCCATGCCACCCAAATAGGTGAAGGTAGGGAAACATTTTGATAACAAGCTGCATGGGTGGGTGAGGCTGCAGGCATAGGAGGAGGAGGAGGAGGACAGCAGAGAATGAGATGGTTGGACGGTGTCATCGATGCAACCAGTATGGATTTGACCAAACTCCGAGAGGCAGTGGAAGATAGGAAGGCCTGGTAAGCTCTGGTCCATGGGGTCATGAAGAGTCGGACACGACTGAATGACTGAACAACAACAACAGCATATGGTAAAAATATGCATGGTGTGGAAAAGATAGACAGGGAGCTTTTCTCCATCTTCCAAAATATCAGAACCCAGTTTTATCCATAAATCTCATTGTAGTGAGATATTCAGGACAAATACTCAAACTGCATGATTAAACAATGGAACTAATCACAAGATGCAGTGATGGCCACAAACATATGTGACATTAAACATAGATTACACAAATTTGTAGAAGGTAAGGTTACTAGTAAAATCACAAAGGTGAACACTATGCCGCTCAATGCCAGCTACTAGGGGAAAGTCCCATAAAGAGTTGTGTCCTTATGTCTACCTGAGGGCGTCTGATAAGCATCTTGCTGATCAGCATAGGTAGCATGATGTCAGACTAGATAAGCCTTTGATCTGATTCATAAGGATGTTTTTAGTGGATCTGAATTTAGCAGGATTCAGTTAGAACTGTTCCATAACAACATGGAATATATTGCCCTGTTCTTCTCACCAGTTGAGCAAATGAAGAATCAATTCTGATTTGAAGGAATTGTGGTGATAGTGTATTTTCTCAGTTATAGCTGATCTATACTTATTATTTCAGATTTGCAGGTCTCCTGATTGTTTTTAAGATGAACAGGATCAATTACTTCTATCATCATCATCATCATCATCATCATCATCATCATCATCATCATCATCATCATCATCATCATCATCATCATCATCATCATCATTGTGTGCCATCAAGTCCATTCTGCCTTTTTCAGGGTTTTCCTAGTAGAGAATACACATAAATTCTTTAAAATTCCTTTCTACTGGAGGCAGTTCTTGAATTGTGAAATTTGTCCGAGGCCACACAGGCTGGCTTTACTCACAGGAGCCACAGTGGGGAACCGAACTCCAGGTTTGGGTTTGAAGCTCTTAGATAACACTGAAATTCCAATGCAAAAAAATCCTCCAGTCTAGGTCCTGCTATGAATGGAAACATACATTTTTAAGAAAAATAAATAAATAACTTAAGAAATTAAAATGTAGAATGATGAGTTGCCCGTGTTCAAGCTGGCAGTATATAGATCATAACTAAACTAAACTAAGCTAAAGCTATTTTTAAAATGAGATGATCCAGAGCATTCCTGGGAACTACAAACATGTTTCATGGACTGCATGTTACCCACTTATGTTTAAAAAAATTGTATTTTAAATATTCCCCATTCTTGGATGCACACACAAGGTAAAGGGGTTGGAGGGTGTCAGGAAAGCTGAAAGCAATGCTGCAAAGAGGCTAGACTCCATTACAATCCTGGACACCTAGCAAGGACACCCAAGGCAGAAAGGCTAAGGCTCAAAACTAAGAGGCATTCACACACACCCTCAAGACAGCTATTGGGCAGTAGTGGTATTTGAAAGTGACACTGGCAGAGGAGGCAACAGCAATGATACTCATGCTAAGTTTTGTTAGTACAGCACAGAAGTTGGCAATGGTAAACCCTGCTGAATCTTCCTTACCCTGAAAACCCTGTTGGAAAGTACTCAATCATCTACTGAAGAGCACAGGATAAAGCAAATGGCGCTGTTGCTAAATACACTTCTAGAATAAAGCTGAAGGGACATCTAGTGGCTGATGTGCACAGAAGTGAAAAGGAAGTCTGGTGCTGCACAATCAAGATAAAATGGAAATGATGAAGCAAGAAATTGTAGAGCCAAAATTTGATGAAATTAAACTCCACATGAAGAATAGATTTGCATTACTGAACTCAATTGGCCATGAACCAGAAGAACTGTGGATTGAAACCAGGGATATTAGAAAAGAATGCAAAAAGACATTTTCTGTAGGAAAGAAAAGAAAATAAAAGAAAATAAAAGCCTAGATGAATGATGGAAGAAACACAAAATTGTAAAGAACACTGAAGAAGCAAAAGTTAAAGGTGACAGAAATAGTACTTTTACCTTATTGGGGTTAGAAATGCCTGATGTTCAAACTGGATTCTGAAAAGGAAGAGATCCTCACAATCATATTGCAAATAACTGCTGGTTAGTGGAGCATACTCAAGAATTTCAGAAGATGATCAGTCTATGCTTTAAAATACTTTTGCCAACAACAGGGCAAAACCATGGCTATAATGAACTGACTCAAGTGACCCAAAATAACTTTCTATAACTACATATTTTGTGTCATATATATCCTTGCCATTTATTTTTGAAGATTTTCATGAACTGGATCTAATAATCAATATGACACATATGACCATAGTTATCACAGAGAGGACAAAGATTTGACCAATGTTACCACTCTCTGGGTCTTTCAGCTGTGGAAACCAAACCTGAAATAAAATTAATATTATGTGGAAACTGATCAAATGCAAGAGTTAAGTTGGGTCCATCGTTATTTCAAAAGAACATGCCATCAAATTAGAACGGAACAGTAATACATTAAAAAGCCACTAACCTCTTAATCCAGTATGAGACATGCTTATGCATAAATACCACAATTATGAGGATCTAGTTGAAGCAGGAAATTTTGCTATTCAGCTCCAAGGACAGCTTCAGGCCAAAGAAGGTAGATCTGCCTCCTGTTGATGGTTCCTTCTGGCAAGCATAGGAGTGATATAAAAATATATGTTATGTATCCACTAGTCAGGTTTTGTTTCCCACAACCCTGATGGGAGATGCAAATACTTGCTTCTCCAAGCCAGGGGTAAGGGGTATGAATTGAAGCAGTCTCTCCACACTGGCAAGAAGGGTGTTTTGTGCAAGAAAGCCTATTTTTGCACCAAAGTCCCCATGTTTGTACAAAGCCATGTAATAAACAAGCAGAGGAAATTGGCCAACAATTTCAATCATGTTCATCATTCTTGGACAAAGAATTTTCCAGTAGCTTTAAAACAGAAGTGCATCATCATGCCACAACAGACTCAAGTAGAATAAGTAATTTAGAGCCTTTGTACACGACCCCTAAACTCCGCAACAAATGGCTGCCAGCTCCGGAGCTTACAATTGTTTCCCCACCAGCTCCAGAGTTTGCAGGAAATTAAGTGCGACCACGCCCACCTAAGTGCGTCCCAGCACACTTTTCTTGTACCTGCTCTAGGAGGGTGAAAATCCCCAGGTCCAGATTTAATCTGGTGAGTGCGGGGGCTCTCCTCGCTTCTGTTTGTTTGTTTTTTGCCTCCCGCCACTTTAAGAGAAGGGGCAGGAGGCAAAAAAAAAAAAAAAACAGAAGAGAAGGAATCAGGACAACGACGGGGCTATGGGCAGCTTCGGAGGTGATCCTGCATGTTTTCCTCTCTTTTTTCCTCCCTCCCCTCACGCAGACAGGAGCAAGGAAGTGCGGAGGGGTGGGGACGCAGAAAGAGCAACGAACCCCCAAGATCCCTGGTCCGAATTTAAGTGGCCAGCGGATCTTAGGGGTCGTGTGAAAAGGCCCTTAGTGAGTATTCCTTCCATTTCTAATTGTCTCAGCATAGTTCTCTCAAGGTCTCCAACAAAGCCTGGAAAAGTTACTTTTGGGGACTACTGTTCCAAGTACATTCCTCTGTTAACAGTTCATATCTCTGGAGACCAGGTCTTCAGCTGGGAATCAAACTTGTGAACTCCCTCTGGCAATGATTGTGATCCAGCTGGACCCATTTACTGAGAGAAGAAGCCCAAATCAGCAATGAGAGAGTGATATTGACATTTATTGAGGTGAGGACTTAACTTTTCCTTCCATCTGCAGACCTGTTCCAACAGACCTAAAGCTCCAGAGTTTTCTTCAAAAGCATGGCTCATCCGGACACTAGTATAGCGTTACTTGTGCATCCTATGGATGGAGTAGTTGCTCAGGTTCCCTTTCAGTAACAGTTTCTGCATGAAACAGACACGGGTTGTTTGATAAACAGCCTACTTTTTCTTAGGAACAACACACGGAAAGCAAAGCGCAACAGTGCACAAATCCATCCATATATTCTGGCATACATGCAGTTAAAAGGGAAGAAACAGGAGTTTTACCTAGTAGGCAATATAAATATCATAAGGAAAAGCAGGCTGTTGGTTACGATTGGTTAAAAACTAGAGATTGGCAGGAACCCCAATGTATTTATTTATTTTATTTATTTTAGAGTATTTTTACCCCTCCTTTCTCCTTGCACAAGGACCCAAGGCTACTTACAGTAATGAGGGATAATATACACTCCAGTTCAAGACATGTTCAAGTATTGAGAAGAGGGAATTTGGATGTTTGTGTTGGTTCATGTGCATAGTAGAAGTGGGAATGAAACAGAAAACCCATGGTTCGGATTTGTCTGTTTCGGGCTCACCCTTGGTGTGTTTTGTTTCAGGTTTGAATGAATTTTTTTTAAAAAATCGTACAAACCCAAACCGATCCGAACTGGTTCGGGTCCTTACCAGGTGGCGGTGGCAGTGGGTGATCCTGGCCCCTGCAGCAGGGGCTTTTAGAGGTGCTGCCTTGGAACCAGTGCCTCTCAGCTCAGCTTTTTTAAATTATTTTTTTCTTGAATTTGGAGCACTTTCCCGGCCACTCCTGGGGCCAGGTTGGAGCTCCTTTTAAAAACCATTTTTATAAAACTATTTTTTGGTGTGTTGGTGGACAGCTCCATGAAGGTGTCTCCCCAATGTGTGGCAGCAGTGAAGAAGGCCAATTCCATGCTAGGGATTATCAAAAAGGGAATTGAAAATAAAACAGCCAACATTATAATGCCATTCTACAAAACAATAGTAGGCCGCACCTGGAGTATTGTGTACAATTCTGGTCACCGCATCTCAAGAAAGACATAGTGGAACTGGAAAAGGTGCAGAAGAGAGCAACTAAAATGATTACTGGGCTGGGGCACCTCCCTTATGAGGAAAGGCTAAAACATTTGGGGCTCTTTAGTCTGGAAAAAAGGCGCCTGAGGAGGGATATGATTGAGACGTACAAAATAATGCAGGACATGAGTAAAGTGGATAGAGGGAAGTTCTTCTCCCTCTCACAAAATACCAGAACTAGGGGACATACACTCAAACTGAGGGCTGGGAGAGTAAGAACAGACAAAAGAAAATATTTTTTCACCCATCGCATTGTTAGTTTATGGAACTCCCTACCACAGGATGTGGTGATGGCATCTGGCCCGGATATCTTCAAAAGGGGATTGGACAGATTCCTGGAGGAAAAGTCCATCACAGGTTACAAACCATGATGGAGATGTGTAATCTCCAGGCTTAAAACCAGGGTACTTCAAGCGCCAGATGCAGGGGAGTGGTATCAGGAGACAGATATCTAGTCTCATGCGCTCCCAAACGCATCTGGTGGGGCCACTCAGGAAGCTGGACTAGATGGGCCTTTTGCCTGATCCAGCATTGCTCTTCTTATGTTCTTATTATTGAATTTTTGTTTTTAAAGCACCGACCTGGTTGGCCCCTAGGATCAGGTCAGCACTCATTTTATTTTGTTTTTTATTATTTTTTTCTTCATTTTAGAGCACCGGCCCGGCCACCCCTGGGGCTGGGTTGGTGCTCCTTTTTATTATTTTATTTTATTTTATTTTATTTTATTTTTATTTTTTACTGCCAACCATGTGGCCCGCCTACCAGCTGTAGTGCAGGCCAGTCAGCTTTTTTTTTTTCTCCTGCCACCGGTGCTATAGCCAGGAGGACCGGACCAGGGCCAGTCCAGGTAGGAGACACCATCTGAAGAAAAAAACCAACTGAACCAAAATAGAAATTTCCGTTTTCCCCCGCTTTGTTTTTCTTAGAGGGGGCAGTTCGTTATTTGTTTTGTTACATAATGAAATGAATAACAAATAACAAAAGGAACCAAACGTTCATTTTGTGCCCATCTCTAATGCATAGCACTAAAGGTGCCCTGTGTTCCCTTCCCTGGCTAGATCCACCACTCACCAGTCTTCTCACACTCCACTCCACCTTCTCTTTGGCTGTTTGACCAATCTCCGGCAAGGAGCATGGGCTTCCCTATCCTGCCTGCCTGGCTGATCAACAACCCAGACAAGGAGGCAGAATAGCTAACACCTTATTCCTGCTGGGAATTGGTCAAAAAGCCAAAGAGGAGGAAGAGAGATGTGTGCAAGCTAATGAGTTGGTTCTTGGTTGGAGAAGTAAGGGAAGGGAACATGTAACACCTATTGTATACAGGGCCGGCGCTTCCATTAAGGCAAACTAGGCAGTTGGCTAGGGCGCCAAAATGGAGAGAGAGCGCTGGCCAGCCTGCTGCCCCCCCACCCCCACCACCGCTGACCACCGGCGTCCATCCCCCCGCCTGCCAGCTGTCCACCCATTGCTGCCCATCACCATCTGACCACCACCCCCATGCCCATCACCGCCCACCCCCCGCGCTCGTCGCCGTCCACCCCACCGTGCCCGTCGCCATCCCCCGCCATCTGCCACCGCCCTGCCCCCCGCCCCCCGCTGCCCCCTGCCCCACCCGCCCGGCCCTCACCCCACCCCCGCCCCTCGCCTAGGGCACAAAAAAACCTAGCACTGGCCCTGATTGTATACAAACATCCATGAACCTACGAACTGAGGTTGATGCCATTTGTATTAAAAACACATACCATATAGACCACCATTTCTGTCCTGAATGCATAGTATGAAGAAATCAATTCCATAAAAAGAAAATGCTGCAACAGAAGCAGATTCAATGTACATTGACCCATAGTGGCTACCCAGTAGCAATCAAGAGGACTTTTGAGTGCAGAAGCTGGGAAAAAAGTATTGGTTGTTGTAATTGTACTTACCGGAACTCACTTTTTTTATTTTTAAAATCTGATTTTTTCTGAGATGTTTTGGAGAACTAACTCCATGCCAAAAGAAAAAGAAAAAAAGAACTACTCACTTCTGAATAGGGTTAGAAGTAAGAGCCGTTTTATTTTATAGAGCTTAAATAGGAAATCTAAGGTTAAACACATCAACATATGAGATTAATGTAATTGTAGCCTACTGTAGTCAAATGGTTTGTTTGTACTAATCTCATAGGCAGTAAAATGTGTTTTTCTTAAATGGGCCCCAGCTCTTACAATCAAGTAAGGATGCATATATTCCTCCTTTTGATCTGGAGGGAAAATGAAATCTCCAAAAAGGTAGCAGTTGCCAAAATGAATAAATAAAGGAAATTTTGGTCTTGTCATATGGTTATTGTGTATATTAATTAAAACAACTAAATCCAAACATTTGGATATCGAGCTGATGGAGACCAATATCATTATTAAAACTGCAGTTTCTTGGCATAATATTGGGGTGGGTTTGTAAAACTGAAAGAATGGCTACATATTATCACATCTACCCATTCCCGGTCAGACGTTATTAGGGCTGCTTTTTCTCTTTTGGCTATGTAGAAAAATGGGGAAACGGGAGGTGTCACAGATAAAGCAGGGAATCAATCATGGCCATTGTGGCAAAGAAACCAAGTGTGCAGCACACTTTAATCCACATCCAATGTATGGGCATGGGCACACATCCGAGCTGTCTCAACCTGTTCTGGATTGGCATGGGTGAAAAGACCTTTCACAACTGAACTGCATTGACTTGAGCCACAGAAGCAAGATCATTCCCTATAAAAGAGACGGCAGAATTGTCTATGTTGCCTCGGGGACAGATGGAGCAGCTCCCTTATGAGTTCCTGGTCTTTGACCTGTCTTTTATCAGGGCTTGGAGAGTAATTTTAAAAGTACTGAACTACAGTTACTATTCTATTTCTGCTATCCTTTCAAAAGTAGATTTTATTTCCTCATTATTAAGATGAGGTATTCAAAAGAAACTAGCATTTTTACTACACAGCTACTACAGTTAAATCAGTGTGTGCCGATTCTGACTTATGGCAACCCATCTCAAGGTTTTATAGGTGGTGAGCAGGAAAGAGTAGTTTACCAGTCCCTCCTCAGACTGTGCAGCTTGCCTAAAATATTTATTTATTTATTTATTTATTTATTTATTTATTTATTTATTTATTTATTTTAGAGTATTGTACCCCACCATTCTCCTTGGAAAAGGACCTTATAGATGTTTTTTAAGCTCTCAAAATGTGCATTTCTATTCCATGGAAACACATGGTTATATTGGCTTGATACCACTTTAATTATTTTGACTTAGTGATAAGGATTTCTAGCAAAAATGATGAAAAGGAGGCAGCCATGCTTTGGGAGCATTGTGGAAAGGAAAGGCTCATTGGAAAAGACAATAATGCTAGGAAAAAGTTGGGAAACAAGAAAGACCAAATATGATGTGAATTGACTCCATAAAGAAACAATTTGCTTCCACTTCAGTTTGCAAGAGTTATGTTTACAGTATTTGTTCATCTGTAAGACAATATTTTTGTCTAAAATAGACTAAAAATGAGGGCCGGGTTATACACAGAAGTAAGCCAAGGAGAAAACTGTGTGATTGCAAAACTGTAATTTTCAGTTGCAAATGTAGGGATTGTCTAATACATGGGGGTGTATTATAGACAGAAAAATATTTTAACTGTTGAGGACAGAGGCTTTAAGAGGTTACTCATTTACAGGGTCACAATATGTATGAGTTAACTTGACAACCCATAATGACAGCACAGGATTTCTGAGCATCACATTTTGGTTAGCTACTAGGGATGGGCACCATATGAAAAATGACACAATGTTTCATCTTTTTGTAAAGTTTAAAAATGTTTCAAAATGAAAGAAAATGGCAGACAGTGTGTTATCAAGAACCAAAATGCAATTATGTTTTCAGTTCAGAGGAACTGAACCGAACCAGGGAACCACCGCCGGATCTCACTTCAGGCTGTCTCCCTGCTTGGTTCTTGCCACTGCCACCTAGCTGGTTTTGACAGCTTGAGCTTTCAAAACCAGCTGGGTTGCAGTGGCGACACCCAGAGTGCAGAGGAATTCAGCTTTTGAACTTCCCACCACAAAAGCCTCCCTAATCTGCTCTCCTGTTCACAGCAGGTCTGAGAGGGCAACTGCTGACATCAGCACTTGCTATCTCAGACTGCTGCTCTGTGTCAGAAGCCCAGGGGATTCCCTGGGATTCCCCACACAGCAGGGATCTGAGAGGGCGAGCGCTGACGTCAGTGTTCACCTTCTCCGACCACTGTGTTTCTTTTTTGTTTGTTTGTTTTTGTGTGGGTTTTTTGACAGGTCAGGGTGTGGAGAGGGGGTGCCCTCCCTCTTCACACCCCAACTTGTCAAAAAGCCCCACCTGGGAGCTGGGGGGGGCAACATGACAGAAGGGAGCAGGGTTTTTACCTCTGCCTGCTCCCCTCTGCCATGCCACCCCTCCCCTGCCTCCCAGATGAGGCTTTTTGACAGGTTGGGTTGTGGATAGGGGGTGCCCCCTCCCCACACCCCAACCTGTCAAAAAAGCCACACCTGGGAGGCGGGGTCACAAGTGAGGTTGGAGCAAGCAGTGGGAAATTCAAATGGAGCACCGCGCTCCATTCTGCCTTGCTGCCCGCCTCCCAGTTGGGTTTTTTTGACAGGTCAGGGTGCGGAGCAACAATTCAGAAGCTGCCACCACCCAGGTGGGTATTTTGGACAGGTTGAGCTGTCCCCCGCCTGTAAAAAAATAACACCACCTGGCTGGCAGCAGCTTCCGAATCTTTTTGTTACTCATTTTGTTTCATTATGAAACTTCTATTAAAAAGTTGTTTAGACACGAAACAAATGCAATGAGTAGTGAAACAAAATGAAACAAAACACTAATTTTCTGTTTCATGCCCATCTCTATTAGCTACTTCAGTTTCTCTAATGGATTATCTAAAAGTGATATAACTTGTATGTATTCTGGTTAGTAGTGTGTGTATCCAACCCTGAGATATTTTACTAGTATTAGCAAGAGTCTTCTAAAATCCTCTGCTATTTCTACAAATAGGCAAGATCTATATCCACATCAATATTCTTCATTTAAATATGGTGGTTCTTTTTTTTTTCATTGCTGCTAGTTTCCTGCACAATACCTCTGGTTTACTATATGTTTTATGAACTTGATTGTATTTCATTATTGGCCCATTATTAATTATTAGAAATATGAGATGCTGAAGCTGAGGAGAAACAAACGAGTGGCTTGCATGAGACTTGAGAAGTCTAAACTTTGTAGCTTTTGGTCCACAGTTCCATCTTTGAAGGGGTTATTGTTATGCTACATGAGTACAAGGTATCCAGGAGTGTTGTTACCTTTTCCTAAACCGCTTGCTCTTTAATGAGTCCTTTGGGGATACTGGTTTCATGCTAACCTGCCGCAGCAACTTTGGGTTGGACAATCCTTGTTCAAGCAGTTGGAGCTATCATTAATGTTGGTGTTTTGGAATGGGAAGATATAGCTTTTCCTGATAGAATTCTAAATGTGGGCCAATGGTGCTATGCATAAAGACAGTTATTATATCAGTCATCACTTCTACAGAGTGCTACTGCTGAACGTTTTAAGCCACACAAACATGTTGGCTCTTGCTAAGCAGACAGTCCAATCTAAGTAACATTGCCTTGTGAATTTAAAAATGTCCCTGGTATTTTTAAAAGGACATTTAGCAATGCAACACTGATTTCCAGCTTTAGATTGTAAGCGTCTATTAAATCTCAGAAGGACTCCCATGCAGATAATTAACCATTCATATCTAATTGACTTAAATATTAACATTTACTGGATGAAGAAAACAAGCTGCAAAGGTTAAAATAGCTTGCTCAAGGTCATAGGAGAACCGTATGGTAGAAGAGATAGTGATGACTCAGTAACCTTTGTTTTATTCTCCAGACCAACCCATACAACTCTGTTTTGGATTGGAGCTATAAGACACTCTACGGTACAATCCTATGCACTTCTGTTCAGAAGTATACCAGTATACTGTACTATTAAATTCTGTAGGTCTTTGTAAACATACACTACTAAGCAGAACATAAGAAAGTTATAGAATTATTACCTATAATTATAAGAGCTTGGTAGGTAAATCTGGCATATAATTTTCAAAACATGGTACCTATTTAGAACACACAAGTAATTTGCTACAGTACTCTTTAAACAGAAGACTTTTGAGGGTACACAGTCAAATAACCAATCCAATAACTGCATAAAGTGCTTATAAAGCACTATATTTAGTTTTTTTTCCTGGGTTTCTGGGGACTTGAATTTGGATTTCCCAGAGCTGGACCCAGTGCTCTAACCACTACACAACATTAGCTCATGGTTTCTTTCTGCATTGAAAGGGAATACTTTTTGAGAATGAATAATAGAATGGCTGTCTTCCACAGATGTCTAGTACATTCATTTTTATTTTTAAACAACCATTGATTAAGGAGATGCACATGCAGATAGGTAGAGCCTTTAGACCTTTTTACTTTGCAGTATGACATAGGTATCTCCAGTTGAAAAATGACACTCAGAGCTGTAACTAGTTTTTGGCACCCAGTGTATCTCAGCCTGGTTGGTTAACCTTGGCCATGGGAGACTAGCATGGGAGACAGAGGAAATGAGAGAAATTCTGGAGCCAACTCTGTTATTTTTGTCTTTATTCTAGCCACTGGAATGGACTAATCCATTCCCAATGCATTCCTATGGGAAACCGTGTTTCATAAGACAAAATTTTCATAACATGAAGCAACCCATAGCTTCCAAAATGGATTAATCCATTTTCAGTGCATTCCTATGGGAAACCACATTTCATGAGATAAAATTTTCTTACAACAAATTGACCCATAGAACCAATTAAATTTGTTTTAAGAGGTACCAGTGCAATCAGTTTCTACTTAGCCCTATCCCCTCCATCCAGGATTTTTGTCTGACACTGAACGCATCATGCTGTTTGCAGCAAAACTGGTAGGGACATATTACCATGGTGACTCGTAGGCCTTTGTAGTATACAGTGTGGCAATAGGATCTCATAACCTGATGAAAACTCCCTTGGCCTCCCCTTTCTGCCTGGCTCCCTGTTATGATATCCTAAGACACATGTGATGTCACACCTCTGCCCCACCTCTCTGATATTAATGCCAACTCTTAAGACATTCATAAGAACATAAGAACATAAGAAGAGCCATGCTGGATTGTCTCCCTCGGGTTGTGGGACGAAATCTTGGCGAATGGGATGCTACTGACCTACCATATGGTTTTGTTTGAACAAACTGTTCAAGCTTTTACATCCCACTTCAACCACACACACATATACATAGAAACATACAAAGCCTGAGTGGGAATCATATGAGGTGCATTATAAACTCAGTTGGCCTTGCACACACACACACACACACACACACACACACACACACACACACAGAGAGAGAGAGAGAGAGAGAGAGAGAGAGAGAGAGAGAGAGAGAGAGAGAGAGAGAGAGAGAGAGAGAGAGAGAGAGAGAGAGAGAGAGAGAGAGAGAGAGAGAGCAAAGCAAACACACAAAATTCACCCATGTAAACGGTCTCAACTTGAAGTTAGAGTCATCTCATATAAATGCAATTTTGTTAAAGAAAGGGGGGAAATGGAAGGGTTTTTTAAAATGTAATTTGGCTTTGCCCACTCATAAAAAAAATGTCTTTCCTCCCAGTTTGTTTCAGAATTATATTCCTTGAACATTTGATCAACTCATGTACTTCAAAATAAAAACACTAATAATTCAAAAATATAATCAAGCTTCCTGTATACAACAGAATTACTCCACCTCTATGATTCACAGCCACGTCTTATACACAAATGGCTCCTCCATTAAAAACAATCTAATTTAGATCATATCACCAATGTGCATATAAACAGAATCTCATGAAGCACTCACTAATGCATGTGGTGATTTACTCCAAAATGTGCTTTAATTTTAAAGGACTAAATTGAACCTGGTTTTTTCCTCCTTTTTTGTTGTTGTTAAATGGAAATGGAGCCTGACTCTGTACTTTTCCTCTTGTGCAGAGATTGTAACATTAAAGGTGATAACATCTTTCCAATCAGAGGTCTTGATAAGAATGCAGGATCAGAGTGTTTTAGAGGCAGCTGCTGAAATAATGGTTTAATTCAAGGGAATTGGGATGGATGCAGTCTCACTTTCCTGTGTGACCTTGTGCAACTGAGCATGCCCTTGTTAAGGAAAGGTAGTAGGAAGCTAATTACCCAGTGCAAAGTGTTGAAACAGGAACAATTAGCAAATGTTGTACATTAGGTTTAGTCTGTCATTGTCATTGTGTACTGTATTTGTGTTTGTGGTATCTGGATAAATGCAAGGTGGAGGAATCAGCTGCCCTTTTAGTGTAGTCATTAATTAAGATTTACTTTGGATCTTGTGTCAAAAAACTGTTTCTGTTTTGTTTGGCAGAGAGACAGTGAGCAAGTATGTGGGATTAACATGGGTTGTGGTACATAAAATCTAGCATGATGATGGGGGGGGGACAAGGAAGTCAGTTGTTAAGTAAAAGATTCAGGTACTTGGACTAGTAACTTAAGATGGGAACTAGCCTGAGTTACTAGCACAAAAATATATAATTTATTTTATATGATATTTTTAAAAGGAGAATGTCTGTGCTTGGACCTCAGAACCTAATTCACGGACAAAATGATACATACAGTGGTGTGGTGTGGAACATGAGGTCCTGAGATTGGTTACCAACATAGAGCTTCTGGTCTATAGTTTTAGGGTAGGCATGTCCAAACTTCGGCCCTCCTGATGTTTTGGACCACAACTGCCAGAATTCCAAGCATGTATTTACAATGGAAAAGAACTGTGGGTGGTGAGGTCCAAAACATCTGGAGGGCCAAAGTTTGGACATGCCTGGTGTCTGGACTGACAAAAGCTGTTCAAAAATGGGGCAACCACCATCACTAGAGTCGTGCCTGTCAAAGACAGGGCTAGATGAATATGTCAAGCCCAGTGTGGCTAAAGGCTTCTGTTTTTCCCCTTCATCCTCCCCCACACAAGATATATTTTTCTTTTCCGCACAGACATATTCATTTCTGTATGTTCTTTCCCCCCTCCCCAAATATGCACACTTTTGTGCATTTTTAAAGTTCTGTATTTAGAGGAATGTATCCATTGGCTAAACTGTGTTGGTGTGCTTTTTGGGTGGTGGAATGTGTGCATATATGTACGTCTTGTGTGTGTGCAAACTGTATGTGCACAGAGTGTAGTATTTTGGGACCTGTTCCTAGGACATAACATTCAGCACGACAAGCGAATGGAAAACCTATCTGCAACCAAAGGTGTTTCACCTACCTACCTGGAACTTCAAAGTCATTGGTAGAGATGGGCACGACCAGGAAACATTACGTTTCGAGTTGTCGTGTGTCGGAGCCGGCCCGTTTTGGCTCGTTTCCGTTTTTTGCGAAATTTTCCAAAAATTTGTCGTTTCGTTCGTCGGTTTTTCATCTGTCATTAGTACTGGTTTTGGGGGGGGGCTCCTGGAGGCACCTCTCTGGGGTAGGTGCCTCCTCTGGCCCGCCATGAAGGGAAAGCGGGCTCCTGGAGGCACCTCTCTGGGGTGGGTGCCTCCTCTGGCCCGCTACAAAATGGCATGCATAGCCAATTGGATATGCATACCATTAAGTTGCAGTTGCAGCAGGCAGAGGCACCTCTCTTTCGGGTGCCTCTGTGACTCACTGCCTGCAGTGCACTTGGCTGGGGAACGAAGTGAGAGAGGACCCCTACGGGCGCCCGCTGTGACTCACTAAGAAGGGAAGTGTACTTGCTGCAATGCAATGCGAGTACACAGATCTGGCTTGGGGTTAGGGGTTAGTGCAAGGGCTAGGCTTAGGGTTACTGGTAAGGTTAGAGTGAGTTACTGGGGTGCACCTCTGGGTGCCTCTCTGACCCACTAAGAAGGACAGTGTACTGGCGTATGGGTTAGGGTTAGGGTTCAGGCTACGGTTAGTGGGCTTTTTATGCCCGACAGGCACATCCCAGAAGTCTCGGTCAAAACCTGGCCAAGTGGCCATGCAATTGGTGGAATGGCTCCAGACATTTGCATGGTCCACTCCCATGGCCAGCCCATCATTGCGCAGGTGTAAAAAAATAAAAATTAAAATAAAATAAAATAAAATAAATGGAGACGTTTTGTTGCAAGAAAAACCCACTGCTGCTACTGTAAAAATTCAGGCAGTTTTAAAATAGCTATTTTCGCATGTTTCTGTGGTGCTTTGGTGTGTTTTTGGACCACGCGATTTCAAAATAAATAATGCGGTCGCCCCATTTTGGATCCCCCGCCCGCACCGCATGGCATGGCGAGTTGGCGAGATGACGAGGATGCACAGCCCAGGAGAGGGGGGGGAGGCCGGGGACCCCCCCCCCCAGAAACCACCCCTCTGGTAGGTGTCCTCACTGAGGCAGGCATATTTCCGCCTGCTTTTTTGGCCGGGAATCGGGTTTTTTTTATTTTTAAAACTTTTTTTCTCTGCTGCACCGCTTGGCGAGTTGGCGACTCGACGAGGATGCGCACTTTGCACAGCCCAGGAGAGGAGGGGGGAGGCCGGGGACCCCCCCCCCCCCAGAAATCACCCCTCTGGTAGGTGCCTTCACTGAGGCAGACTCTCCTTTTTTTGGCCGGGAAGGTTTTTTTTTTAATTTTTAAAAAAAACTTTTTTCTCTGCCGTGCCGCTTGGCGAGTTGCGACTCGACGAGGATGCGCACTTTGTGCAGCCCAGGAGAGGAGGGGGGAGGCCGGGGACCCCCCCCCCCAGAAACCACCCCTCTGGTAGGTGCCCTCAGGCAGGCATATTTTTGCCTCATTTTTGGCCGGGAATTGGTTTTTTTTTTAATTTTTAAAACTTTTTTCCTGTGCCGCTTGGCATCGCGCGATCGCTGCGATGCCAGGAACGACAACAACAAATCAGACCCAATTTTTCTTTAGTCGGTTCGAGTTCAAGTTCTAGCGGAGTAATTGTCGTTACCGTTTCCGTTACGTAACGGAAACGAGAAATGGAAACGGAAACGAGAATTTTGCCAAGTCATGCCCATGTCTAGTCATTGGAAATATATTGAAAGCTGTCTATCTAGTAGTACCTGTAAGTTAAGTCAAGGCCAGTGGACATTTTTTCTTGTGAGATCAAAACTTTCACTACTCATCCAAGCAGCTTTTCAGTCTGACAAAGTTTTTAGAGTTGAAAGTCAGTAGATTTGATGCCTGCTTCTCGGGAGGAAAGCAATGACAAACCTAGGTAGCATCGTAAAGAGCAGAAACATCACTTTGCTGACAAAGATACCCTTCTATCCTGTCTCCCAAATCATGTCATCTACCTTGGCGAGCCAATGTGTGGCTGGGCAGGAGTCAAGCTTTTCTGCCCCCTCCGAGCAACCAGCTTGTAGTTACTGCAGGTGTTGCTTTATGTTTTCCCAGGCAAGAAGGATAATATGGCACAGATGCTGTGGTTCATTGTGGCAGCTGTGCCTCCATTCTCTTCATCCTTTGCAGGTTCTGATTCAGCACTCCTGAGCTTCGCCTCAAACCTTCCCAGAAAACACCCATGCTTATGAAACATGTAAATAGCTTCCTGTTTGTGATCCTGCAGGCCCTGTGAGTGTGGTTACATACTTGGGAGCTGGGAGCTCCACCCTCAGCCAAGTCCGTGGCTCACTTCCTCTCAGCACCTTTTCAAAACTACCCCCTTCTTTTGGAACACTGGTCCTCAAATTGGCCAAAGGGTGTGTGTCCCCCTCAGTAAGTCATGAAGGAATTTCAGTGACGGAGTGAACCTGAGTTTTTAATGATGAAGGGTGAAAAAAACACATTTATTATCAACTTGAAACTGTAATAGATACCGCTTATAGACTTTAGGAGCTTGAAGTCAACAAAAAGAAATTTGCCCTCTTTTGTTTCTTCTATGACTGGGACCTGAAATGTCCCTCAAAAGCTCCCAGGGGCTCTGCAAATATAAATTTGGCAGTTGCTAAAATAGCGGTAAAAAAACCCTAAAGATGTACCTCAAGAATACTCAGATATTGTCAGGACTCAGGCAGAATATGCAACCCACAGAGCTGTTGTGATAAGGAATAGGATTCTAGTCATTGATTTGTATTGCTTTTATTGTTTTAATCTTTTAGAAGTTTGAGCTACTAGCTGTATTGATTTTTTAAAAATTATCAGCTGCTAAGACCTTCTTTAAAAATGTGCAAAAATGTTCTGACATAAACAACGTACAGTACTTGGCATTGTAGATAATTGTCTCAAATATTCAGCAGATTGGAAAATACTGTCACAGAGAAAGAATACAGGATGCTATCTTATATCAAGCCAAATTATTGGTTCATTCCTCTTGGTATGAATTGTTTTAATTGACCAACATAATTTCTTTATGTGTTCAGACTGACATCTTTTCCAGCTGCATCTGGAGATGTTGGGGATTTATACGAGGACATTCTGAAAACAATTCACACACTTTCGTATCAAACTATGACTGAAGCATTTTCTCCATCCAATACATAACAACTAGTCTAACCTCCCTTATGTTGCTGAGCGAGAGAGATGTCTGTGATTTTAAAGTGGGGAACAAATGTCAAATTGAAGCACAGCGAATAATTATATGCATGTGAAAAACCAAACATGATTTGGAATGGCATTGCAAAACAAAACAAAACAAAAGAAAGCAAAACAAAAAAAACACCTCATATCCAGCCTTAGCCAAGAGACTTCAACATGCCATGCTAGTGTGCTGGAAGATGGAAGGGTCTGCGGAAACTGGCAGATCTCATGTCCCTAGGTGTAGCTCCAGGAGCTGCCCGTTGACAAATGCCAAGATTCAGACAAAGCAGCAGTCGCAAAGGCAGCTTGTCTTGGTGTTGCCTTTTTATGTTGGCATTTTGCAGCATTTTTGTGCTGGCATGCACTCTTAAATCTGGATTCATTGCCTCAACAGTTGTAGCTGTGCTGTTCTACAAACAAAAATTTTCCTGAGAAACATCCCCCCCCAGGACAATTGTCTCATAGTCATGTGCAGACAGACAGACAGACACAGACGCACACACATAACACACACACACACACACAGAGAGAGAGAGAGAGAGAGAGAGAGAGAGAGAGAGAGAGAGAGAGAGAGAGAGAGAGAGAGAGAGAGAGAGAGAGAGAGAGTCACACAGTGGAAGCAAAAGCAGAAACAGTGGAAATTGGCTGATGTTCTTATGTGGAGCATGAAGGCCGTTTCCAATGCGGAAAGGGAAAAAAATATGGGGTGAGGAAGCAGCCGAAATCCCACAAGCACCACAGTTAGCCGACTTCCATATGCCCAGACAAAAATGCCAGCAGCAGCAGCGAGCACAGGGAGAACTTGTGTCATTAGCCCCTAACCCAGCAGCAGAAGAAACTCATTTAGCCCCATGCTGAACCTTCATTAGAACAGACCTGCATCAGACAGTTGTGATGTTTTTGGTGCTGGTGTCACACAGCCCGCTGTTGGGGACACAGCCATATCTCACCTCAGCAGGGATTCCTGGATTGGACGTCCTTTTCATTGACAGATGCCAAGATGCAGATACAGTAACAGCAGCAAAAGCAGCTTGTCTCTGTGTTGCCTTGGTCTGTTTCCCCCCCCCCCGTTTGGCCCACTCCAGCGCTAAGCTTTAAGAGAAATTGGCTTTCATGCCAGTGAATCATTGTACAGAGAAAATGACAAGACATTTGTAAGGGCTGTGTTTGAAAACTACTGCAAAAGCAAACAAACAAATATACAATCAAACCCAAGAGCTGGGATTGACGATCATTAATTCAAACCTCAGGACTTTAATAAAAAGTCAATGAACCAAGAGATGTCAATATATTCTAAGAACAAACATGAGATTTCAGCCTGTTTCCCTGTACATTTTTTTAAAAAAAGGTATGAAGGAAAACAAACCTTTTGAAAGAAAACAAATATATCTTTTTTACAGAAAAAAATTAATTGCTTCAGTCCCATTAGAGCATTTTAGGAACTGTAGAGAAAAATTGATGTCTTTAAAAAATTGGGTTTTGAATTCATGTTTGCTTAAAATCCATAATGGGCCTCCTCAAGAAGACATTGTGGAAAATAACAACAAATAGTCAAGAAGCCAAAGCTTTTAAAAGAATTCTCAGAATTTTGCAAAGTAGTTATGGATGCCGCTTGCATTTTTTGTTCATAAGATAACTTAAAATTTAAAACTTGGAAACATCACACACTACAGAAACAGTGGGGGGGGGAGAAGCATACTTTTTAAAAGAGAAAGCAGAGCGGATACATTTAAAATTGCTTCTCACAATATTTGCCATTTCAGAGCAACTGTTGTGAACAGACACTGACTGTAATCCTCTCTGTCTGATTTAGACCATCACTGTCAGTCCAGTCTGCCTAACCTCCAGGCTAAACTACTCTAATGTGCAGCACTGATTTTGAAGACTGCTGAGAGGCTGCATTTACTGCAGAACACAGCAGAGGGGAGCCAATGGGCATACAGTCATACATCAAACCCTGTATT
Source organism: Phrynocephalus guinanensis (assembly GCA_037367245.1). Lineage (NCBI taxonomy): Eukaryota > Metazoa > Chordata > Lepidosauria > Squamata > Agamidae > Phrynocephalus > Phrynocephalus guinanensis. The sequence goes on from CM074739.1 coordinate 85,646,933, forward strand.
AGTCTAGATCACTGTATTATAAATCTGGACTCCTTAACTTATCTGTAGTGGCTTTCACTAATGGCAGCTCCGTGCCAAGCCTCTGGAAGGCGGGGCGACTTTGCCTCCTGGCCAAATAAGGCGCTCAACAGTAGCACCAATTGCGCAGGTTATGGGCGTGGGGGCACACCTATTTAAGGACCTGGCACACTCTCCAATTCCAGCCTGCGCAGTTGCTGGATCCCCCTCCCTCCTGCCCTTTATTTTGAGGATGGTGATGCTTGGCTGGTCACTTCTGGGTCGGATGGGAATTTCTGACTGTCACTCAAAGTGGCCTCGAGTGACAGTGAGTTTTCACCCATCCCATCATCCTCAACCCACGGATGGGTGGCAATAAAATCCTCTAAACCGGTCACAGTAGTGCAAGTCATATCATAATTTCAGTAGGTCCCTCCGTCACATGGCATCTTTAAGGTGCCGGCAGCCCTCATATAATTAGAAAATATAGGCATTAGCCATAGGTCCACCTAAACATCAAGCCAGGTCACATCAAGAGGGCTGCCAACGGTTAATGAGATTCATTGGCAAGGATGCATCCCGCCTGTGGCTTCGTAACACATGCCACAGGAATCTCAAAAGGGGAGGGACCGAGATAACATCTATGACTGACACTTGTGCTACGGCACAGGCCCTCTTTATTTTTAGTTATAACAATAAAGTTGAGAGTTATTTGCTGTTATCAATAAATTGTGGCCCTTGGTTAAAACAAAAAAAAAATGTTGTGTCGCCTCTTTATTTCAGTCTGGGTGGAAATACCTGAAGGTACCAATTCAGTCCATAGCTGCTAACAGATTGAAGGCCCACCTAATTGATTAGAGAAAGAATTCTCCCATGTGCCCCATCCTATTGTGGTGATTAGGATTGACTTGAAGCATCTTCTCTCTGCACCAGGACAGGCCCCAAAACACACCATAGGCCCAATGAGTCTGGCACTGTGGTGATGCGTAGCACCTCACAAAGAAGAGTGGTATTTTGCTGATTTTTAAAACCCTCAGCAAAGGACATTGAACATAGAGGGGGGGGGGAACATATTATTTTTGTCAACATTCAAGTAACCTGTAGAACATGAGGTGGGGTGGGGTGGGGAAAGAGATTGATTGACTCGTTGCACATTTCAGATACCCAATAATACCTCTCTAGGCACCTTACAATATAGTAAAAGTATAACGATGATAAATAAGGGATAATGCAACAGAATATGAAAGCAGAATAAATAAAACCAGCAAAACCAAACATATTATGGCAGACAAAACCAAACTTAACAGGTAGGAAGACCCTACTGCTTTGAAAAAAAGAGTGTATTACAGACAATACACTTGATAAACCTGCTTAGCTGGGTTCCTTCTTACTACCCAGGACAAGTACACACTTTCCCCACTCCTGAAGCTCACCTGAGTCTAAGAAGATATATGGTATTGAGGTGCAACTGATCTTTTAGGCATGATGTTTCCAAAGGCACAAGAACACATGTTCCAGTGCTTTTTTTGACAGCTGACCAAAGGATGGAAGCTTTATGACTAACAGCAGCTACTCATAAAGGTAAGAACAACCACACAGTCTGAAATTATCTTGGATGCATAACTATTAATATTACAGTGGTACTGATTAGAGATGGGCACGAAACAGAAACATGGCGTTTCGGTTTTTCGTTTGTCGTTGAGAGGTTTGTTTCGGTTCATTTCCATTTGTCAGGGATTTTTTGAAAAATTTCGTTACCGTTTTTTTGTTTGTCTTTTGTCGTTTCTACCCGCTTTTGCACGATTTTTAAAGCATTTCCGTGCGCAGGCATCCCCCAACGCCCTAGACCAGAGGGAAAACATTAAAAAAAATGGATGCTGGCAGAGACACGGTATAGACTAGGTATGCAGGGAGGCTGCAAAGGCAGCGGCGGGCGTTGCCCAGGGTGCAAGGCAGCTGCAGAGTGACTGCACTGCAGGGCAAGGGAGGGTACTCACTGAGAGGTACGCAGCACGCACGCACACAGGGAGGCAGCAGGACTGAAGCTAGAGGCGCAGCAGAGACAGCAATCCCACCCTAACTCCCACCAGAGACTGCAAGGAGGACGGGGCCGGCCAGAGCTTTTTATGCCCTCTGTGGCTGCCAGACCTGCCCGCCCAGTCTGCAACCTGGGCATGCTATTGGTTGAACATGATCCCATCACATGGCTTCCCTCCATTTTGTGGCTGGTGGCAACATCCATTTTAAAGGGGAAAGAATAATATATCGCGATGGGAGACGACTAAAACAAACATTCTAAGGACCCCAACCCCCCTGGTAGGTTATCAGACAATATAAATAATTATCACTGCGTTTTTATGGATGTCCAGGGCGTTTTTTAACATTTAAAACAGCTCATTTCATTGCGCATCGCCATTAACGGAAACGAAACATAACGACCACAATTTTTGCGGTTCTGTTCGTTTCGTTGCATTTTCATCACAATTTTTGTTTGTCATTTCATTGCGTAACGGAAACAACAAACGGTAACGGAAACGAAAAAATGTTCGTTCCGTGCCCATCTCTAGTACTGATGCACTACCTAGAATAGCATAACTGAGGCTATTATCCTTTAGGTATCTCATAAGAAGACAAGACACACTGAGAAAGACTTCCTCACACACATGGGCATTGTCCATGTAATGAGACTATTCACAACACAGTGAAGTGAAACAAACATGGATGTTAAATTGGAGGTCTCCTACCAACTGTCCTCAGATTAAATAAAGTATTTTATGAGTAGCAAAATGTTTTGTTCTAACGAGAAAATAAGTCCAGTTGCCATGATGACTCAGTTTCTGGATAACCTCACCTGGATGACTGATAATCACTCTAGAGTAGGCCCATTGAAACAATGGGATTTGGTGAGTCAACATCTTCATAGGTTCCATTGATCCAATGGACTTACTTTAGCCTAGTAAGTTGCAATTTGAGTAGACCCATTGAAATCACTGGAACATACAGAGAAGGTAACATACTAAATCTGCATTCATTTAATAGACCTAATCTAGTGTGATTCATATTCTATGCAACAGAATTTTGGCCTATGTAGCTTTCACAGTTGTACCCTACAAAGGCTTCCCTTGGGGGCTGATGTGGGTTGTTGTGATGTCATAGGCTAGTCCTGTCCTCTCTTTTACAGTGAGGGATAATTCATAAATAGGGGCGTGGTGGCTCAGCGGACTAAGGCTCCCAAACTGTTGACTGCAAAGTCAGAAGCTTGGCGGTTCGAATCCTGGATGTCACGCAGCAGAGCAAGCTCCCGCTGATAATCCCAGCTCCTGCTAACCTAGCAGTTCGAAAGCATGTAGATAAATATGTACTGCCATAAAAAATGGGAAAAATGTTTCCATGCAGCCATGCCGGCCACGTGGCCATGGATTTGCACAACACTGGCTCTTCAGCTTGAATACAGAGAAGAGCACCGCCCCTAGAGTCAGACATGAGTAGCATGCATGTGTGGGGGAAACCTTTACCTTTTTTAATAATAAAGAGATGCTTAGTCACACCCATTAGATCATCTTGGTTCTTTTGTTACCATTTCCCCTAATAATAATAATACAATAAATCAAAGTTTGAGCACAGATTAAACCAGGTCAGAAATTCTTTGAGAGGGAAGAAACAATGTCTTGACAACTCACCCATCTAGATGCTGGAGATAACAATCTGGAAGTCCAGGTTACTAAAGGACATCATAAGGCTCAGAACTTGGACACATGAGCTATTATTAGGAGACTTAGCATTGGAAATAAAAACTAAAGTACCAGGTGACTTGTGTTGAAGCGCCACCTACTGAACATTGCAATAAACACCCCTCCCTCCCTCCCTCCCTCCCTCCCACACACACACACACACACACACACACACACACACACACACACACACCAAGGCATGCTATCCTAGAAATAGGTATATATCACTGAGTAAATCTGGTTAAACTGGAATGGACGTTGCAAATGAATTGTTGTGTCGAGAGAGGCAGAGATTTCCCCTTGCTCACATGGCAGATGATATCACATTGGCGAATATTCTTGTGAATAAACTGAGGGGTGGGGGGGGGAGAGAGAAAATCTGGAAGATGAAGCAACGGGGATAATGCCGTTTACAAAAGAGACACCACAGCATTCGTGGGGGGAGGGGGTGAAAGGATAAACCAGCCCTTAATGCTAATTGCTTCCATTTGCCCTCTGTCTTGATTTAGAATAAAATAGCTTTAAGTGAATATGTCCTGACCACAGGAAGGAACAACGTTAAACATTTTAATTATGCAGGGAACAAAACAAAGCAAAAGGAAAACAATGAGAAATAAAATGTAAAGAAAGAAGAAAAGCTAATTGAGGGAACATTAATGTAAGAAATTTAATGTAACCAATCTGGTTTGCTGCGTGAGGGGAGAGAGAGAAAGAAACCATATTTCCATTTAAAGATGACTTAAAGGGATAGAGCCCAAACCAATACTAATCGTAGTGCATGAAGCACACATCCTAGTAAAGCTAATTTATTATAGCTGCTAAGACAGTGTAGTTTAACCAATTTTTTTTTAAAAAAAACTCATTTCCCCATTACATATCCCCCAAACCCACCAAACCCTCAAAGGATGAGGCAGCCATCATATACATATATAATAGTAAAAACTGCTTTTCAGCCTCCCTCAGACAGTCACATGTAAACTGAAGAATGCTTTATGGCACAAATGGTATTTTTAAAAAATTGTAGATACTTGCCCCGGGCTTCAGCCTAACAGCTATTAAAAGGCAACGTTTAAACAATGTGACTGTCTTATGAGCATTCCCAATTTTTCAGGGAAGATATCCACATGCAAACTCATGACGTACTCTGTACATAAGTTAAGCATTTCAAGTTCTTCAGTATTCCAAATAGACACTAAAGAGTAATACGTATCCTGGGAACGTTGGCCGTGACTATCCAACATCTGAATTCACAAGTGCTGGACTACAGATTTCCACATTAAGAAGCATATACTTCAGAGCTATAAACTGATTCATCTTACATTATGTGAAGTGTGATTGGGAGAGGTCCTCCCCCCCCCCCTTAATCCCTTATCTTGAAGTCTGGCACTAGTCATGTCTGAGAAGCACTTTTCCCCCAGTTCATTTTTCAAAAATCAAAATGGACTCAAATTCATAAAGTTTGAGTGAAAGAAAGAGAATATGAAACTGGCACGTTTCCTTACACTGTAAGAATGGGTGAGAATTTTCTTACAATTTAATGTGGCTGAATTAATCCACATTTTCAAAAAAAGTGTGGAGGGAAAGGTGACATGAAAATATTTGTTTTAATAATAATAATAATAATAATAATAATAATAATAATAATAATAATAATAATAATAATAATTAGAGATGGTCACAAAACGCCAAAATGGCATTTTGTTTCATTTTTGGGGTCATTTTGTTTTTATTTTGTTTCATTTTTCATTTTTTTAAACTACTGTTTGGGGCCCTGCTGACAGGTTGACACTTTTATTTTTTTTACCGCCGACCAGTTGGCCCTGCCAGTGGGCGCTTATTTTTTTACCACTGACCAGCTGGCTTGCAGATAAGAATGGTGCTGCTTCATCACATTCAATACCAGTCTTGCCCAGAATTGGGCTCCTACAGTAGACAATTGGATGCTTATGGGAAGCCCATAAAGGGGACGGACATAAGAAGGCAATACCATTGGCCTGCTTCTGTCCACCAGCAGTAGGAATATGAAGTACTTTACTGCCTCTGATATTCTAAGTAATGTCTAGCCATTCTCACTTGTGACTACTGAAAACCTTATCCTTCATGAAGTCATCTAATCCATCTTTACAGCCAACCAAGGTATTGGTTATTATTGCTACATCAAGTGGTAAGGAATTCTCTCTTAACCATGGTGAATTTTTCACCATTTAGCTTCCTGCTGGGGCTGCCATCCTTCACTGCTCACGCCATGTTTTGGCAATAGTTCCCAACTTCCCACTACACTATTGCCTGGATCAGGCAATTTGACACACAAAGGATGAAATAAAGGTGAAATGAATGAGGGAAGCATGATAGAGCATGAAACCTTTTCCATTAGTACGAATCATTTGAGTTTTAGGGGCTCTGCTTTAGGAATCAATGAAATCAGAAAGTGGTAGTGGTGAGAACCAGACTCATTTGTGTGTTTTTCTTTTCTTTTGTGTAAACACAGTCCCAACCCTACTTACCTTTCCCAACCCTGGATATGGTAGGGAATTATCAGAATAATTGAATTGTTGATAAAGATCACAAGGCTAGTTCCAGCTTTTATGTCATTGTCATCACCATACATACAGAATGGTTAAAAAAACAGTGCTATCAAATCAACCATCCCTCTAAAATGTACCATCTCCCCCATAGATGATCACCCTATGTGAAAATAGTTACACTGCAGGCACATTAACCCCCTTCCCACATCTCAACGAGTTAGGAGCCTTTCATATGCCAGATGTTGCCAAGCCTTGCTTAAGACAGTAACTGTAACCAAGATAAGATAACAACAAGTTAGCAGATATAAGAAGACACAATGCCTGATGTTTTACATACACATCAATATACGTAATAGGTTGAACACATAATTCAAAGATAAGGCTTGCACATTATTCACCTTGTCAGATTTCAAATGCTTTCCTTCCAAGTTCAAACCTGTTTTAAGTGGGTGTGATTGTAATGAATGCAGTAGAATGCTTCCTGAAGACAATGTCTCTGAAACTGGAATATTCTATATGGTCATTACAGTCTACCTCTCTTTTCAGACCACTTGATATGTTTCTGTCTAGATGGTGGTGGGTGAATGATCCATTTGCCACCTGTACTTCCTCTTCATATTTGTGTTTGCTCTCCGATAGCAATGGAAAAGAATTAAGTTAGTGGCAAGAGGTTCAGTAGAGGTATCTGGTTCACACTTCCTAATTCTCCTTCAGGAGACAAAATGTGTCATGTCTCACATTTCTGAAACTTAAAGGATATTAGGGGAAATAAAACAGTTGCAAACCTATAGGCACAACTGAAAAGTACACAAAAAACATGCTTTTGTTAATATGGGAAAATGCATACTAAAATAGTGTACTGTGGAAGATACATAGGAAAAATTGTATATTAAGGGACATGTGTGACAAATTTGACTATGTTGCCATGAAGTGGTGGAGGGAGCTGTCTACAAGCCTGACTGACTATACAGGAAAAATGTAGGAAACACTATGGGTTTGGAATTGTTCCATTGTTCCCTTGGCACAACAGGAAACGTGAATCAGTCTGGAGTCCCCCCTCCCCACACACAATTTGTATTTTTTTTCTCCTGACCAGAGACCCTTCTACTTTTAAAAAAGATCACACACACACACACACACACACACACACACACACACACACACACACACGGGCAGCACCAGCACTCACCTCTTTCAACTAAGCCTCTATCCCAAGACACTCCTTCTGTTCTTTTTACAGCTTCTCCTTGGTGGGCAGAGGTTTTTGTTGTTGTTGTTGTTGTTGTTGTTGTTGTTGTTGTTGTTGTTGTTGTTGTTGGTGGTGGTGGTGGTGTGTGTGTGTGTGTGTGTGTGTGTGTGTGTGTGTGTGTGTGTGTGTGTGTGTGTGTGTGTGTGTGTGTGTGTGCAGATTTGATGGAGATGAACTCATAAATGGATGAGTTTCCTTTTGAGGTAAAATATATTCAATATAAGGATGGGAAGACATTTTACCTCGGGCAGGATTTTGAGTGCGATAGGTCATCTTGGGCTTTTCCACATCCAACACAAGACCAAGACAGCAACTGCTTTCACTATTTGCAAAATGCTGCTGCATTCAACTAGTGCCTTTTCCCTTTGTGAAGCTAAGCATATGCGTGTACACACATCTACACAGCAACCAGAAAGACTAGATGCAAACCATCTATTCAGTATTGCATTTGCTACTATGTTTGCCAGTTTTGTTTTGTAAGACAGTATCAGTTATTGGGCATTCCAGTTTTGCACATTTTAAAAAAGTGAGGACAACTCCGTCTTGAAGGTGAATAACATTTATTTGAAAGTGCCTTTTAAAACACTGTCTCATGAGGATATTCATTCATTCATTCATTCATTCATTCATTCATTCATTCATTCATTCCCTTGTTTAATTCACAAGCCAAGATGTACATCCCTAATACACTGCAAGAAATAACAGCTGGAACCTTGTTATGCAGTGGGCTGTGTAGAACTAGACATAAATTATTATAATAAATTTGATTTTAATAAGTTGAGAAGGAAATTAAGTGATGCAGGAATGGAAAAATACAAGGAGGAAAAGGAAAGGGAGGAAAATGAAAACATATTAGTATGCCTATTCTTAGCAGCTGCTGGGTTTCCATCTTATGTGAGGCTGATTTCTTTGCTACTAGTTTGGGATCATCAGTAGTTCCCTGAATATAAGCCAATGACTGGAGGCATATTGTCATGCGTTTGGAAGGTAGCATTCTGTACCTTGTGGCAGAAGCAGAGAAATCACATTACTTCTCTTCTGACGTCAGAATTTTAAAGTTAGATAGAGTAGTGGATCTTTGCAGTTTGCTGAGCCGGAAGTGCCTTCACGGAGAGTATTGCAAAATCCACTCACCTTCATTGGGACACCAGCACAGGATGAGTGATTTTTTTTCTGGCTGCTGCAAGACATATCTTTTCCATGAGTATATCTGTCTGTGTATATATCTAAATGTGTACAGTGGAACCTTGACTTACATACTGCTTGACTTGCATCATATTTGACTTGCAGCAAGAAGGGGCCTGTTTGACTTGAGTCACAGGCTTTGACTTACATCTTGGAGCCCTGGCGCAAGGCACCGGAATTGGGCGGCAGCCACAACCCAGCATCGCGGCTGCTGCCTCAAAACTGCTTCTGCCTTCTTCCCCTCCTCGGCCTCACCGAAGCCGCCGCTGCTGCCGGAGGAGAAGAAGGGCCAGGGGCTCGGGGCTGGCCTCGCTGGTTAGACAGTCAGCTCAGTCTTGTAAAAAAACTGGCTGCAGAAGTCTGGTCCACAATGGAAGTATTTTAGTTGGGGAGCTGTAAAGTTGTGGGACTCTAATGGTAAGCATAGAGTTGTTCAGAACTTGGAACGTCAGGTTAAAAATCAGTGAAACTTAAATGTTAGACATTGTTGCTATGAACATTAAAAAGTGGAGGCATATAACTTGTGGACTATAATTCCACTGCCTCCTCCTCTCTTTGAAGAGACATTTCATTTACATCCCCAGAAAGAATCTCCTATCCCAGTCAAATTTGTGTTAAATTGCTGTTTTCGGGGGTCTTTTTCATCATCTGGAATGGATTAATCCGCTTTCCCATTACTTTCTATGGGAAACGTTCGTTTGACTTAAGTCATGTTTGACTTAAGTCTAGACCACTGGAACGGATTAATGACATAAGTCAAGGTTCCACTGTACATTGTAAATATGTAACCAGTTACAAATTGCTACTTACTTGTAACTAATTCATTTTGAAAGAACATTATAACTAAGTTACTTCCAGTTGGTTTCATAATATATAATACTATGTATATAAACGGGCAATCCTGGGAGGAAAAGGTGCTCTTTTCCTCGCATGCGCCTGGTTGTTCCCTATCTGCACAATCAATTGCATAATGACAAATTGGGACACAGTGAAAACCATTTGTACAATTGTCTATGTGGTTGTGCATAGTCAGGTGCAGGCCATGATAATCACTGACTGAAAGGTTAAAACTAATTTCCTTTCTGATGTAACTGTAATTTATTCCATACCTTTTATTGTTTGAATGTGGCCTCACTCAGGGTTGGAAGAGGAATATTATGCAGCTCAATGTTGACTTGTGCTCTGTTTTGTGTTCTGTTGTGGCTTTTATGGCAATAATAAGATAGAAGGAAATCATGTGCCATATAGCAGGGTTCCAGCAATCAGACATTTAGTTTAGTTAATGGGGAAAGTAACAATTTAGTTGCTTTTGAGAAACAGGAAAGTTAAAAAACAAGAAAGACTTTTAAAGCAACTTTAAGAAGCCTTGGTATTTTGAGGAGCTTTCCAAATTGTAGGTGCAGCTGGACACGATGGCTACATTACATGCCATCAGACCCAATCCTGGTACAAATTTCCTATATAGCTCCTTCAAAAATGCCAGATTATCTATTAAACATATGAGGCTACAGGCAGCCCATGGCCTTAGGAGCGAAACCAATTAAAATGTTGGGCCCAGTCCTACGGCACTAAGCATATGGGGACATTAAGCATTGTGGCCATATTTATAAGTGTGCTTGGTCACATAAACACGCAAAGAATACACAGACATACACACAAAGCAGGCCACAAATGTCTCTTCAGAAAACAAGCCTTCTTTCATGTATTGGAGGAAGGGCACTAAACACTATGCCATTGAACCCCAAATCACTAACGGATGATCCAGGGGGGAGTACATATTTCAGTGCCATTAAGCTAGTGTTCTTATTAACCTTGCTTTCTTTACAATTTCCTAATAAAAATAGCTTAATTTGTATACTTTGCAGGAAGATCAGGCTATAATGAGGACCTGCTACAAACGGTTCCAATTTAATGTTTTTCTGGAGTTCATTTATGGAAATCTGGAAGGATTTTGAGTGTAACGTGGCTTTGTCAGAGTGAATAAAGGTACATCTTAAATGAAATTTGGCAGTTAACATCACCCCAGCTTGCTTGAATGGCATGATTTACAGTAACTGGAAAAAAGCTTCCAAGTATTCTCCCTGTCTCTGCTGTAGTCTTGTTTTCCTGTAGTGTCTGTAGATGAAACTCATCTATCTAAACAGAGCCCTGATTAGGCTGCATCTTGGAAAGCGAGTCCAGGAAAACTCAAGAGTAAAAGTAGGAGTTAAAGAAATATCATTTGGACCTTTTTGGCAGGGAAGAAAAACTACATGCTTTAGGTGGGCCCCATGGGACCATTTGCAAGTCAGCAGCTTTGTGTATGTTTATAACGTATACTTGTGTTTCATCTGAAAAGATAAATCTATTCAGATGTGCCATTCTGTGATTTGTTTCTAATAGGAAAATCACCATTCAGCAACTGTAATTCCCCAAATCATAGAATAGGGCCAGTAGCCCAAAAGTAACATTTTCAGAATCCTTAACTGATAGTCAAATTCAAATGTCTGTGCAGATGCACTTCTTAACATCACTATTCATCTAAAGTGGTGCGTATGGCTCGTGTATTTTATAGACATTATGTGGGTTTATCATGTGTATATTGCTGTGCAGGATAGGAGTTTTGGAATTTAAACAACAAAATATACTGTTCAGAAGATATTACTGAGGCGGAGGGGTCTGGCTGGATGGTTAGTTGGAGTTCAATTCCCATCTGTGACTCTTGTAAGAAGAGCCAGCTCATGTGTCCTTGGGCAAGTCCCAGGTTGCACAGTCCCAAAATGCCCCTGGAAGAAGGGAATTATAAAACCATATTTGAGTACTCTGTATCCTGGATAGGATTGCCATAAAGCAAAATTGACTTGATGGCACACAATTATGGGTGGGGGTTGCTGATCAGGCAACTCTATACATGTAAGGGTGGGCTACAAACATGTAAGGGTGAGGACTTCTTTCTGTACCCCCTCCCCCAGTGAAAGAGTTGATGGAATCATGGCCGTTGCAGTCCAATCATATTTGAAGGGTCCCATGGCCTCATCCTTGACGCAGAGCAGTTAGCAGTGTTATTGCTTTGGTCTGTCTTGAGCCAGAAATAAAAGGAGAAGTCAGACCAAAAACCAGTTTAGGAAACATGCAAAGACATGCATCAGAGCCTGGTAGATCTTTGGCACTGAGACAGCAGTTGACACAGACATGAAGCCATTGAATAGTACCATATGAGTGTGCCCAATGGAAGAACGGAATGTTGACTGCTCCTTAGTACTCTCTATAAAAGACCCTGAAAAGGGATCTCTGGAAGTTGCATCAACTTGACAGCACAGTTGAGCCACTGAAACAATTGCAATAAGGAATAAGAATGAGCCTTGCAGGTTTGTGCTCCATTTTGCCCTCTCTCTCTTTTTTAAATTCTACAGTTGTGAATGTTGGGAAAAGGCAACTCACCTCTTCTTGGGAAAGGCTTGATGAATGGATTTAGAAATCTTAAAGAGCTGTGTTACTTTTGATTTCTTTAAGGAAACATAAATGGAAAAGGCTTCTTTCAAAACATCTCTACAGAGCAATGGAAGCAGTTCAGCACGAAAGCAAGAGTGACATGAAGAAATGTTCTTAGTGACACATGTGCTTCAAGTAGACAAGAGCTTCACTTGCTGCAGATGCTGTAACTTTACAAATTTTGATGGGAGATAACTATATATTATTATTATTATTATTATTATTATTATTATTATTATTATTATTATTACTACTACTACTACTACTACTACTACTACTACTACTAGTAGTAGTAGTAGTAGTAGTAGTAGTAGTAGTAGTAGTAGTAGTAGTAGTAGTAGTAGTAGTAGTAGTACAGTGGCACCCTGACTTAAAAGCAGCTTGACTTAAGAGCAATTCGACAAGAGTGGAAAACTATTGGCATTTTAACTGCCACCTCACAAATTTTAGATATGGTCTGCTCGACTTACAAATATATTTTTTCATTTTTTCATTTATTTTTTCAATTTTTGATAGGTACCCCGACTTAAGAGTAGTTGGACTTAAGAGCATGCATTCGGAATGCATTAAATTCGTAAGTTGAGGCACCACTGTAGTAGTAGTAGTAGTAGTAGTAGTAGTAGTAGTAGTAGTAGTAGTAGTAGTAGTAGTAGTAGTAGTAGTAGTATCACTTGAACGTTTCAGTGAAGTACAAGGAAATTATTATTCAAATTAAAGACAAATTTCACTGGTAATTTTTCAGACATGAGCAGCATGATGACATGTAATATGGATTTTCTGATGTTGTACAACAGTGACACCGCCCACCCCCGTAGATTCCAGACAGAAGATCTTGCTGGTAGCCAGTGGGAAATTTGTTCTCTTGGGCCACAGCTCTCTCTTCCTGCCAGGATCTCATTTCTGCTGCTCTCTTGTTTTCCCACTCTGTTTTCTTACATCCACTTCCTCCTAATGATATTCACCTCCTGTGCGCATATTTGAAACAATTCTTCTATCACCATATCATTTTGAGTAGACAAATTAGCTTTTCTCCATTCTAAGCACCGGGTGTCAGGGGGTGTTAATAATGGTGTAAAAGCAATAGCAGTATTTCCATAGCTTGACCTTCTCTTTTGGTGCCCCATTTCCTGTAGTTCTATTTCAGTTTAATGGCTGGAGGGAGGGTCCGCCATGAAATCATTCCAAAGCATAAATCATTCACAAAAGGCAAGGGGAAGTGGGGGGTGGGTGGGTGGGAGTTCCACTCCACAATGTTTAAATTCATTGGCTCAGTCAAGAGTCAAAGCTATAATAATGGGAATGGCAACCACGACCACTTCCTGTGGAGTTGATTCGTGGTCAACTCCCCCGCAGCCTGGCTTTAGATTCCATTTTTTCCCAGTAGTGAAAAATTACTTGGAAAATGAAATAAGGTAAAATAAAGCTACTGCTTCAGTGATTTACATTTTCTACTATTATAACTGGGACAGTAGAAATAGCAGAGGCTGTTTCATATTTTCAGAAGGGTGCAGCAGACCGTTCTCTCTAGGACTAGATCACCTTAGAATACACATGGAGAGTGTGCTTTATTCCTAAACTGTGCTGAAAGCAGTCCCAGGTGTGACATTATGACATGGACTGGTTAAGTTCATCTGCTCCTACGGGATACTGGAACCCATTGGTTTCCATGCGGGAGTTACCCACTGAACTGGCTGGCATTCTTATTGATACCCTGGTGGATACCTGGTACAATGCTTCCACGAGGACAGCTGACACAATCACAATCAAATGACCTCTCCATCACTGGGCCCACCCAGCCACTTGATTTAACCAAGATCTGCAGGCCCTAAAGTGAAACCGGGGGTGGATAGGGAGCATCTGGAAGCAGCCCCCGAAGGCAACTAATTCATTTCCAGTGACTAATTTACATTTTTAAAATTAAAGTGGAGCCCATCCTCCGTGACATAGATCACCATTTGCAAACAGTAGATTCGAGCTGAGATGTCTAGCGTGTTGCCTTGCCCAGATTTTTTCTCTTGCTTTCAGCCAGTAACACTGATTCAAGTGAACAGAGCCCTTGATCGCTGTCGGGCTAGCACTTCCTTCTTGGATCCTTGCCCAGCCTGGCTAATAAAAGTAGCCAGGCTGATTACTGCTGAATGGGCAACGGCAATAATCAATGGGTCTCTCTGGGAGGGCAGGGGGCCTGACAATGATGGTAATCATTCACAGCCATACTACATAATGTGTGACATCATGTGCCATTAAGTGCACATACTAGAGATGGGTACGACTCAAAAAAATAATTTTTCATTTTTCGGTTTTCGTTTAGGGGTCCGTTTCGGTTCGTTTTCGTTTTTGGGGGGTTTTTTTGCACATTTTTCGTTTTCCTTTTCGTTACAAAATGAAACAAAAAAACGAAAACAAAAATGAAAAATTTTCATTTCGTTAGCATTCTTTTCAATGCAATGTGTCTGCCGTAACGAAAACGAAAAACACGGCAAAATTTTTCATTTCGTTTCCGTTGTCGTTTTGCTTCTGAAAAATTTTTCGTTTTTGTTTTCGTTGCAAAACGAAATGAAAAAATGAAAACGAAAACAAAAATTTCGATGAGTCGTGCCCATCTCTAGCACATACTATTATCAGCACCACCCAATGATTATACACACAGAAGGGGTAAGCACCGTAAGAATCACACAAACCATTCATGGCCCATCGTACCACAGACAGTCACAGGCATAAAAGGGTTATATTCTTTCTTTCAACATAGGCAGCTGTGAGCTTTCCCTCATGTTGACTAAAAGCATTCCAGGAGATAAATTATTCCCCCCTGTACTGAGATAAGAAGTTAACTGTGCTCCCTTCTCCCTGCCCCTGTTCTGTCTGCTTTGTCTATCTATTCTAGTAACTTGGTCCTGGTTTTGGTTTACAAAACCCTCCACGGCTTGGGACCTGAATACCTGTCAAAGCGTATCTTCCAACTGAGATCAACTGAGGCCTGGCCCACTAAAATGTTGCAGGCACTCTCATTCTGAGTGGCCATGCCTAGGGAAGAGCGGAAATCTATCATCCATAACTGTGCCTTCTCGGTGGCTGGCCCCTCGCTTTGGAACCATATTCCAAGTGAGTTGCGCCTTGCATAGTCCCTGCCTGCCTTCAAAAAAGCGTTAAAAACCTTGCTTTTTAGGGAAGCATTTGGCAACCTGGTTTAGGGGTTTGTTTTTTTCCTTCGCCGTCTTGCCGATGATTTCTCGACTCCTCTGTTGAGTTGTTTTATTTTATACTATATTTTATTCCTTATTTTTCATTTTTTATTTCCTATTCAGTTATGTATTGTTTCCTTTGGGACTGTCTTGCCCTCTTTGTTCACCGCCCAGAGTTCCTTCGGGAAGACGGGTGGTATAAAAATGAATAAATGAATAAATGAATAAATAAATAAATAAATAAATAAATAAATAAATAAATAAATAAATAAACTTCTAGAATCCTTGCAGTTCTGCCTTTGGCTTTCATCTCAGAACTGGGAGCTGTGCCTAGACAGCCAACTGCCTTTTAACTTCCAAGCAGGACCAGTCTGACCTTGGCTCAGGGGATCAAGTACTCACAGCAGAAGCCATGGGCAACCACTCAGCACCATCCTAAGCTACCAATGCCTCTACCATTGCTGCTGTTCTGAACAGTTTAGCAGCCAGGAAAAAGGGAGGCGGAAGAGGATAACAAAGGCTGCCGTGACAGGTTGCTTTCTTTTTTCCTTAAAAGCTCAGTTTCTCAAAAGGGGCTATCACAAAGTTTCCCATGATCTCTCTGGTGCACCATGATCTCAGGTGTACTGTGGTTTAAGCTGCTGAGAAGTGATTTTGGTACAAAACATAAAGCATTATTAAGGCCAACTACTAATGTCATATTACTATATTATGCTTGCCATCGGTTAGTAAATACTCATGGAATCCTTATTTAAAGTTAAATAAGCCAGTTATTGTATTCTGTGTTCTAATCTGAGAACCAATTTTTGCTGGAACATAGCTGTGAAAATGGCTTTCCGAAAGCCATGCTAAGAAGAGTGATGTTCAGTTCTTCCCTTGGTGGGAGGGATTCACTCTAGCTGCTTCCAACTTCTTTGGCTTTATCGATTTGCCTAGAGTTTTGAATGAAGGCCAGACTTCTTTGTGATCTCCATTGCCTTTGAGAAAAATGTCATTTTTCCTTACCCTTTGGACTCCCACCCACTCGCCAGTGCGTTTTATTCAAAGCAGGTCAGTGTGGTGACAACTACAAAGAAGTTGTTGGCAATCTTGCTTTTCACACCCATATGTACTGTCATTTCCTATTAGAAAAAACGAGACATAATTTCCAATTAGAAAAAAATGGGCCAAAGAAGGAAACATAACAAATGTGGAGATTTAGAACATGAAGCAAGGCTGTGGGATCACCTCCCTCAACAGACCAGACCCTGTTTAAGACTTTGCAGAAAGGGAAGGAGGACATTTTCATTGGTTGCCTTGTCCCTGAAGACTGCTTCCCTTGGTATGAGAGAGAGAGAGAGAGAGAGAGAGAGAGAGAGAGAGAGAGAGAGAGAGAGAGAGAGAGAGAGAGAGAGAATGCCTAAGACAGTGATGGCGAACCTTCGGCACTGCAGATGTTTTGGACCACAACTCCCACAGTTCTTTGTCATTGGCAATACAGGCTTGGAATTCTGGGAGTTGTGGTCCAAAACATCTGCAGTGCTGAAGGTTTGCCACCACTTGCCTAAGGCAGGCATGTCCAAACTTCGGCCCTCCAGATGTTTTGGACGGCAACTCCCACAGTCCGTTGTCATTGGCAATCTAAGCTTAGAATTCTGGCAGTTGTGGTCCAAAACATCTGGAGGGCTGAAGTTTGGACATGCCTGGCCTAAGGTATGCACAGCCTGCACCAATAAGGAAAACCCAGCATTCGCAGTCTCCTCATTCATACTTATTCAAAACTCATATTAACTGGGAGGATTTTCAGAATGCTGTGATGCATAGAGGTATACATTCCAAATTGTACCAGCTCTAAGTCAAATCAGTCAGGCCATCATTGTGAGCAAAGTGATGGATTTCCTTTCAGCTTTTTGCCTGCATTACTGTGCATAACCGAACACAAGTTATAATTCGCAGAGAGTCCCAGAATAGTAGATGCAGTTCATGTCTGGGTACTTACTGGCTTCTGCACTTTGAAATGTAATTGAACAGGAACAAGTACAAGTGCAATTGAATCTGGAGGCTAGAGGCACTAAGCTGTAGCCTCAAAGAGGTCACGCCAAAATGAATTTTTTAAAAGGATCCATAAAATTGTACCTAAGATAGATGGGATGCAAAAAGCAATATTTAAATGAAATTGTTATGGATATAAGTCACTTGCCAAGCATTCTAACCATTTCCAACATAAAATATGTTTTTACTTCATATATAAAACATTGTTATTATTCACCTCTTATGTCATGTTAAAATATTATAACTTAAAAGTTTAATGTATATTAATGTATACATTAAAATCCAGTGTCATCATTAGTGCAGCTGATGGATTTCCTTGTAGGAAGAGATTGGGAGAGACATGCCATGAGACAGATAATTTTTACAATTAGGACTAAAATATACGACTTCAAAGACAAAGACGTCTTTTTACAAAGTTCCACACAAAAGCAGCTCTTTTATTCACTTCCACCCATTTCATTCCTTCCCTCTCTCTCTCTCTCTCTCTCTCAGACTGAAATCTGAGTGTCATTTGCTTTCCTCTTCAGTGGCATTGCAAGTATTTTACCATAAGCATAAATCTTAATCTCCTTTCTAGCAGGCAAATGACAAACTAAATTTGAGGTCTAACTCATATCAGCCCATGTCCTGTCCAGGACTAAAGAGATGAGTGGTTAGTTTATAGATTATATCTGAAGGATAAACAAAGAGAGACACTTGGCAATAGGAGACATGCCAGTGTAAACTTACTTCTTCCCTCATCATTGATGAATGTCATTCCCAAGGGTAGACCTTCTCTCTAAATGTTCGTTAGGTACCTCATTTCACAAGTTCTGAGCTGAGGCAGTTGGGCTTTTAACTCCAAATAATATTGCCCTTTCTTTTGCAAGTAGAACCACACTAAAGTTTAAGCTATGTATTTTTTTTGCTGGTTTAATTCAGCACCTAATTTCTCAGGGACATAGCAGAGTTCAAACATATAATTTTTAGTTGACTATAACTTCAAAACCTGATTTTTTTTTTCATGCTCAGGGATACAAGGAGAAGATGCAAATCTAGCAAACCCATAGAACAGACTCCCATCTACCAGACACAGGTGGCTTGATATAACTCCACTTATCCCTTCATGGCCACCCAAAGGGATCTTGACATACCTCTGTCTATTTACTGCCTTCCTAGAAAGAACCTATAGACTCTGATGCCCAGCTGTGGAACTTATGTTCTGCTCAGTGGGTTGCATGTTGTGCAATCCAACTAAAATCAGTGGAGCAAAGAATTTATTTGGAAGGCCTGTAACTATACTATTAGCTGAGCTCTTTAATATATTTAAATTGGTTCTATAGGTTTGCCCACACCGTTTCAATTATGGGGCAAATGGCCACTTAGAATTTTTATTTTTCCCAATGTATTGTAACTTGATTTTCTTGACAGTTTTTAGAGCTGTCATGGGTAAAACAAGGATTTTAAAGAAAAGGCAATTCCCCTCTCTTTTTAAAAGTGCATGGCCAAACTGCTACAGTACGCATTCACAGCAAGTGCCTACTGCATCCTTATGCTGACTGCAGCTACCTGTCACAAAGCACCAGTGACCTTTCTCAATGGCAAAATTTGTATCAGAACAAAGTACAAGGGGAAAAGGCAGTTCCTAACTCTTCCCATGGCAC
Source organism: Phrynocephalus guinanensis (assembly GCA_037367245.1). Classification (NCBI taxonomy): domain Eukaryota; kingdom Metazoa; phylum Chordata; class Lepidosauria; order Squamata; family Agamidae; genus Phrynocephalus; species Phrynocephalus guinanensis. Next base: position 85,665,947 of record CM074739.1, read on the forward strand.
TTACCTTTTCCATTTCCCCAATATACAAATTCAGCAGGTGCTCTTTCTTCTTCTTTTTATTCTAATTTAATCAATAGATCAAGTAATTTTGCCCCAATAACAGGGGACACATCAAGAATGTTTGGAGCAGTTAATATAAAATCTTCTATAGTGCATGTTGAGGGGCATAGATAAGATAAGATAAGATAAGATAAGATAAGATAAGATAAGATAAGATAATTTTTTATGAATCCCACATCGGGAAAATTTACCTGTTATACAGCTCCCAATATAACAAACAAGCAAGAAGGGTAAGTGCATAAAAAGTACCAAGAGGGAAAGAAAGAAAAATAGATAATAAAGATTAAATAAAAACATCCAATATACAAATATACATTATAAAATTTAGATATTAAAATAATGTGACAAAGAAGAAAGAAACTACAATTATACCCCTATATGAACAGCAGGTTAGACTGCAGAGTTATAGAGTCTAACAGTAGTGGGAACAAAAGACCTGCGGTAGTGCTCCTTCCCACACTGGGGATGTCTGAGTCTTACAAACCATGATGGAGATGTGTAATCTCCAGGCTTAAAACCAGGGTACTTCAAGGGCCAGATGCAGGGGAGTGGTATCAGGAGACAGATATCTAGTCTCATGCACTTCCAAAAGCATCTGGTGGGGCCACTGTGAGATACAGGAAGCTGGACTAGATGGGCCTTTGGCCTGATCCAGCATGGCTCTTCTTATGTTCTTATGTTCTTATGCTCCTGAAGGAGCTACACATGTTTTGTGTTTTGTGTTTTGTGTTTTGTTTTTCTTTGATTTTTGTGTTCATTTTTTTTTCATTCCCCCCCCCAAAAAAAATCTGTTTGTTTTATTCCATCCCCCCCCCCCCAAAAAAAAACCTGGGAAAAATGGGTGGTTTTTTTCTGTGCTTCAAAATTTCCAGAAATTTTACATCTGTAATTTGTGACTTTTCTCCATGGATACACAATGGGGAATCAAAGCCCTGCCTCTAAGGCTGAATAACAATAGACACCAACATGAGAGGCGGTTTAAACGATTTCAAGAAAGGACTCCACAGTTCGGATGGCTTCCAGTATATCACCATATTTCAGTGGCGAATCACTATGATGAAGCATGGGAAAAATCAAAATGTCTCCTGGAGACACTTTGTCCTGTTGTTGACCTCAAGCTTCAGCAGTCGGAACGAGACTGCGGATCATGGCAGTTTCTGGGGAAAAGATTTGGCCCTTGGACACCCTGAAGTTGCTCACTCTGGTCAATATCTTTATAAACTAGATCCAATATTAATTTAATATTACCAATACTAATTTGATGTATAACAAGTTTTTTTAAAAGTATGCATAGTTGTCAGGTTCTGCCAGCTGAAATGCAAAAAAGAACATTTGCTGGGCCTAGTATAATCACATCCAAATACAGTGGTACCATGTAGAAAGGAATTAGTTTCAAATGAAATTCTACTATACAAATTTCCCATAGGAAAGCATTGAAAACAGAGTGATCCCTCATCGCAACCATTTTTATGTTGTATGGATTCGCCCCATAGGCGATTCTGTTAAGCAAATTTCCCCTATCTCCGGAATTTTTTATGTTGTACAGATTTTATGTTATACAAACTATTTGTTATACAAGAGTCCACTGTACATACAAGCATGGAACTATTGTGTCTCACAGATGCCACATCCAATGGCTGTAAGTAATTTTGTTTTTGTATTGTGGTTTAAAAGCGATAGTGCAGACCTGCTCAGATATCAGCACTGCTACTTATCTTTTTATCCCATTTCTTTCAGGCAACCTTGTAATAAATACAGGGACATCCATGGAAACTTGGATTCGGTCCTTATACGCACACCTGCCTGGGAATAAAATCAATCCAGACCTATGGGAATGCTTGATAATACAATAACCTAGAGATCTTAGAATTAAAAAGTAAATATTGCATGAGTGAACAGCATCTGTCCTATTCACCATTTGGTGGATATGAGTAGAAATGGAAGATTTTTCACTATCGGCCATTCTGAAGAACAAGCCTCTCTGAATTTCATTTCCATCCTATTTGGCCGGAATGCGTGTCTGTACAACTCTCAGCGCTGAGCAATATTTCCCACTGTGACATGCAACGTCAGGTTCTGTCAGTCATGTCAGCTGATGTGATCTGATAGGGCTTAATGTGACTTGACTGATGTTCCACCGAATGTGTACTCCTGTCATTGCAGTGTCAGTGTAGTGGGTTTTTCTGCAGAAAAGGTACTGCCGAAGCATCCCAGATTCTAGGGACAAGGACAAGTATACATTGCAGGGACATTTTAAAAAAAAAAGGCAGCCAAATACTTAACATGGATGTCTTATCAAACTAGACTTTTCCTATGGTGCAAAAGAGGCTGGTTCCTATCCTTGGTGTACGTTTTAAAACGTCCTTATTTATTTGCCATTTTTAATATGATACTTGGTTGTTTGTTTTAAAATATTTGCATACTTACTGCTTTACGCTTACTGTTTTAAGCTTTAAATACTATATTTTAAATATTGTCCTTTTAATGCTGTAAGCCACCTTGGGCCCTTTGAAGAAGAAAATAATAATAATAATAAATAATAATAATAATAATAATTTATTGTCATTGTGTGTATATACACAGTATACACATACAACGAAATTCAGACACCCAGAGACCAGATTCAACACGCACACACACAAATCTCCAAACACTCTCACACACATTTTAAAAAAAAAAAACCTTCAACACACACACATAAAAATCCCTGAACACTCCCCCACCCACCAACCCCCCCCCTTAAAAACACAAGCATCTACACAACAGGCTAGGTAATCCTGTCCAAGTGCTCACTACTGGTGGTTCTTGAGTTCATTATTAAGTGCAATTATAGCTCTGGGATAAAAACTGTTCAGAAGACGTGTGGTCCGAGTTTTAATTGTTCTGTATCTTCTGCCAGAAGGCAACAGTTCAAAGAAATTGTGAGCAGGATGAGTAGAGTCCCTCAGAATGTTGTGTGACTTCCTCAAACAGCGAGATGTGAAGATGTCATCCAGGGTTGGTAGCTGGAGCCCGGTAACATTCTGGGCAATTTTAATTATTCTCTGTAGAGCTTTTTTGTCCGCTACAGAGCTGCTCCCATACCATGATAGCATGCCATAAGTTAGGACACTCTCAATGGTGCTGTGATAGTAAGACAGAAGTAGATGCTGAGATAAATTCATCTTCCTGAGCATTCTCAGGAAATACAGCCTCTTCTGTGCCTTCTTCACACCATATTGGTGTTTGCAGTCCATGAGAGGTCCTCTGAGATGTAAGTGCCCAGATATTTAAAGCTACCAACCCTCTCCACCTCCTCACCATTTATGTACAATGGTAAATGTACCTCTTTCTTCCTCCTGAAATCAATTATAAGTTCTTTAGTTTTTTTGGTGTTAAGTATAAGATTGTTTTCTTTACACCACTGAGTCAACCCTTGTACTTCTTTCCTATAAGCAGACTCATCGTTCTTACTAATGAGCCCCACCACTGTTGTATCATCTGCAAATTTGATGATTGTGTTGGAGTTATACAGTGGGGTGCAATCATGTGTGTACAAGGAGTAGAGGAAGGGGCTTAGCACACAACCCTGAGGAGCTCCTGTACTTAATACAAGAGTAGAAGAATGGTGGAGTCCCATCCTTACTGACTGTGGCCTATCAGTCAGAAAATTCCTTACCCACAAACAAATCTTCTGATGTATACCCAAACTGGCCATTTTAAAAAACAACATTAGGTAGAATTGAATTAAAAGCAGAGCTATAATCCACAAATAACAGCCTTGCATATGTTCCCTGTTGCTCTAAATGGCTCAGTACAGTATGGACAACAATGGATATAGCATCATCAGTGGATCTGTTACTCCTGTATGCAAACTGGAACGGGTCCAGAGTAGATGGAAGTCTAGCCTTAATATAATCTAGCACCAATCTCTCAAAACATTTCATAATAACAGATGTTAAAGCTATTGGTCTATAGTCATTGAGAGATACTACTACTGGCTGCTTAGGGACTGGCACTATAATAGATGTCTTCAGGCAAGTAGGGACAAAGCACTGCAACAAAGATAGATTAAAAATGTCTGTAAATACTCCAGCTAATTCTGCAGCACAGTCCCTAACAACTCGTCCCATGATTCCATCCGGTCCAGCTGCCTTCCTAGCATTAATATTCTGGAAAGCGCGTTGCACATCAGAAATCTGCAGTAGAAGTGGTTGTCTGTCGGTAGTAGATTCTGATGGTGTGCTATTGATGGTCGATGCTGTAGTGATAGTGGTTCCAGCTTCCACCTCAAAACGGCTGAAGAATTGATTCAGCTGATCAGCCAAAAACTCACTACTGCTAGACAGATTATTTTTAATATTCTGCCCCGTGATTTGTCGCAGACCTTGCCATACCCGACGAGGATCAGAGCTCTCAAAATGATGTTCAATCCTCCGACAGTACATAGCTTTGGCATCCCTGATGCCCTTTTTCAATTTAGCTCTGGCCTCTCTGTACTGTAGTGCATCACCAGAGTGGAAAGCAGCATTTCTGGCCTTTAACAGAAGGCGCACATCTCTATTTAGCCAGGGCTTGTTGTTAGGAAACACCCGTACTTGTCTGGTGATAGTGACAACATCAATGCAGCTTTTAATATAGAACAGTACTGTCGAGGCATATGTATCAACATTGTCCTCCTCAAACAGTGCCCATTCAGTGCTCCTAAAGCAGTCTTGAAGTTGCTCAGATGCACCTGCTGGCCACACTCGTATTTCTCTGGTTGATGGTCTGATTCTATTAACGAGAGGTCTGTATGATGGAATCATAAACAGGGATATATGATCTGACTGTCCTATATTGGGCAAAGGCTTAGTATTGTATCCATGCATGATGTTACTATATACTTGGTCCAAGGTATTTTTCCCTCTGGTGGGACAGTCAACATACTGATAGAACTTAGGGAGAACAGTCTTTAAATTGGCTTGATTAAAATCACCTGCAACCACCAGCGCTCCATCTGGGTAAGCCTGCTGCTGTTTGCTAATAGTAGTTAGCAGGTGACCCATAGCTGTAGTAGTGTTTGCATCAGGAGGTATATATACTGCAGTTATTATAACAACATTAAACTCACGTGGCAAATAAAAGGGGCGGCATTTCACTGCTAGATATTCCAAATCAGGAGAACAATGAATATCCATTATTTTAACATCTGTGCTCCAGTTGTTGTTTATGTAAACACAAATCCCTCCACCTCTGCTCTTCCCGGATTCAATAGTTCTATCTGCTCTAAATGCTGAGCGTCCCTGTAGATGTAGAAGCTCCTGTGGAAAGGCAGGACCCAGCCATGTCTCCAAAAGGACCATAACACAGCAATCCCGGATATTTTTCTGCAGAGAGATAGTAAGTTCCAACTCCTCGATCTTATTAGGAAGAGATCTCACATTTGAAACAAAAAGACTTGGCAATGCAGGCTTGTAAGGATTTTTACTTAGCCTCACTTGAAGTCCGGCTCTGCAGCCCCGCTTCTGCTTGCGTTTCCTCCGTTTTCTTTTCTTTCTGGCAGGGAAAGCAGGGGGAGTAGCCCAAGGATATGCAGGTCCTCTGATAAGCTCAGCTGGAATGTTGTAAATTGTAACCTCCTGGCTGCAGCCTTCTCTGCCGATAGTTAAAAGCTCTTGTCGACTGTAAATTACTTGCGCCTGAATGTGCAGAGTCCGTAGTAAAATGTACATAAATAAAACATTAATTAAAAGATACCGATCTCTGGAGTGCCAAGCCGCTGCAAGTGCTTGCGCCGCCATCTTACTCCACAAAAGTGGAGTAAACAAATGTCAAATAAATAAATAAATGCCTTTGAGTTCCACAGTTGTGTGAACATTGGAGAACAGATGGTTAGCTGTATTTAGAACTTTTTTTTGGGGGGGGGGATTTACTGTGACGCCCATTATCCAGGTTGACTGGAGGAATATGGGAGATGTAGTCCAAAAAGATAACATTATTTTTATGGCCACTTAAAAAAATAGAACTAGATAGTGCTAGCAACAGACATGGAGCTGCTGCCAAAATTGGAACCCAACAGCAGAAGCTCTCTTTTCTCACCAATTTTGCATAATTAGCTGCCACCGATGAGAATACCCAGTCTTCCCAGGCAGGATCTTTGAGGGCACTTAAGAGAGGCCTGTAAGGTGAAAACAAGGGAACAGGGCCTTCTCAGCAGTTGCCCCAAGACTGTGGAACAATTTTCCACCAGACATCCACCTGCCCCCCTCCCTCAGCTCTTTTAACTGAGCATTAAAGACCTGGTTGTGCAGGCAAATATTTCCTACAGGCTAACATGTCTAGATGAATCACAAGCCAGAATAAAGATTGCTGGAAGAAATATCAACAACCTCAGATACGCAGATGATACTACTATGATAGCAAAAAGTGAGGAGGAATTAAAGAACCTCTTAATGAGGGTGAAAGAGGAGAGTGAAAAAAATGGGATGAAGCTCGACATTAAAAAAACAAAAACACTAGTCATAGGATCATGGCCACCAGTCCCATCACCTCATGGCAAATAGAAGGGGAAGAAATGGAGGCAATGACAGAGTTTATTTTTTTGGGCTCCTTGATCACTGCAGATGGTGACTGCAGCAATGAAATTAAAAGACACCTGCTTATTGGGAGGAAAGCGATGGCAAACCTAGGCAGCATCACTTTGCTAGCAAAGGTCCAAATAGCTATGGTTTGGAAGTGAGAGCTGGACTATAAAGAAAGCTGATTGCTGCAGAATCGATGCTTTTGAGCTGTGGTGCTGGAGGAGACTCTTGAGATTCCCCTGCACTGCAAGGAGATCAAACCTATTCAACTTGGAAGAAATCAACCCC